>LR999988.1:11240000-12440000 GCA_905220455.2 Deilephila porcellus
TTCTATTAATTTTCCTCCACAGCCTGTAGGGTCCCAGTGCTGGGTATAGGCCTCCCTTATTTAAAAATATAACAAAACATAAAAAAATACATTTACACTAAAGTCATGGTTACAATGGCGGACTTATCGCTAACTGCGATTTCTTCCAGCGAACTTTCTAGGTATATAGTTTTTGAAGGCTGGAGTAAACACTAATGCAAAGAGGAGATTTCTTTTGTCAACAATAAAGGACAAAAAAGTCAACATCAATTTGCTTTTTATCTCTATTAAGTTACTAATGATAATAGTTTTCAAAACCATGGTGCCGCATAGCCGATATATCTCCGTCAGTTTATCTCGAGTGTCGCCGCTCGCCGGGCACCTGTCGCGGGTTCGACGCCGGGTGAGGCGGGTTTTTGTGCGTGTAATCAGAGCCGTGGTGTAGGGTTACCGTCGGCTCACCACGCATGGTCGTTGATTCACGTACCTGCATGTTCATTTTTATTAAAAAATGTAAATGAAAATAAATAAATTTTTACGTGTGTTTGAAGTGTTTATGTGGAGGGAATTTGTAATTTTAAACATATGTGAAAGGATTAAAGGGGCTTAGAAACGTTTTAAGGCAATGTACGCGTATGAATGTAGTATTATTAAAAAAGGACACACCCACTCTTCGCCTTGTATGTTCCGTCCCACGATAGGAGGCGAGCCTATCGCCATATCGGGCACAAATTTCTGAGTCTGGGTTGATAATTAATGAATGGAAAAATCCAATACCACCTTTGCCCAACCCGGGATTCGAACCCAAGACCTTAGCTTTGTAGTCGTACCGTAGTACAACTACGCCACCGAGGCAGTGAGATATCTGACTCTGTCATTACAGATTTTTGAGATAATATCCTATATAATATTATCAGGTGGCTGATGTTTTTTTTTTTTTTTTTTTTATTGCAATGAATGGCGAGACGAGCATGCCATTCGCCTGATGGTAAGCGATACGACCGCTCATGGACAGTAGCAAAACCAAACAACACCATGAATTACAAGGCAATGCTTGGAATTCCACTGCGCTCGACATCCTGAGACATAAGATGTTAAGTCTCAATATGTCCAGTAGTTACTCTGGCTACAATGTCCTTCAAACCGGAACACAACAGCGCATTTACACTGCTGTTTGGCGGGAGAAATAGACATTGCGGTGGTACCTACCCAGGCGGCCTCTCACATATGAGAGACCTACCACCAGTAAAGTGTCTCCGGGTTGCTCAGCAGGAGGTCAGGCAGTGCCTTCACATCCCGGCGTAAGTCATGTTATGATTATCATGTACGGACCGGTCCACCGAGAATTACACCGACGCTCTTTAATTGCGCTGTTAGACGCTTCTTAAATGGATCAATTTAATTCAATTAAACTGCCGTAAAATAATGTTTTATTATACGTCGTTAGACCGGTTTAGATAAATTCATAGTCCCAAATTGTAACAGTTGTGTCGTGTGTTAGAAACTACGAGATTTTTCGGAACCAAATCCGAAACAAACGTCACACACCCATTTCATTTGTTTTATTTCTTTTCATATCGATACACAAAATACCTACTAGATGCGTACCTAATAATATAAGTTCAATACAGTCTAATTGGTGTATCCTTGCTAGTCGACCCAAATATGCCTGTATGTATAATACAAGATGAAACCGAACGGCAACTTACGTGGTTCATTATAAAAGTTTCTCAGTTCTCACTTCTTAAACAATGTGTACAGTGGAATATATTGATTATGTTTATCAAAGCGATATAGAACGTAAATATTCGTACGTTCGTGGGAGCACGATCGCGGAGCTTTTATCGCGCAAAAAAGCTGGTCGCGGCGGTGCGCGGGCGCTGCGCGCAACTGTGGCGGTAGTGTCAGTGTGCGCGCGCCGCCCGCCCTCGATGCACGTGTGTCGTGTCGCGAGTGTCTCGGTCTCCGGAGAGTCCTAAGGGTCCGGAGACTCAGTGTAGTGTCCCGTGTTGTGAGTGTAGTGTTGGATGCACAGTGGTGTGATAAGGTGTATTGACCGGTGCAGGTTCGACGGCCGCGCGGTGTCGCCAACGGTAACTACTAACTAGCTTCAGATGCATATTACGCGCCAGAGGATAGATAGGCTAGCCTGTCGTGTCACTGTCATATGTTGTGCTTTCCAGTCATAAGCTTTGTTACCAATAGGGTAAATCCTTAGGAAAGGACGTGTTTGAGATGCTAGGATAACCAGTTCAAAATGGCTTCATGTAGATATCCAACTTACAATGGTCTTGGCGGGTTCATAAGCAGTCAGTTGAAAAGAAATTGACAAACATACCCTCACCGTAGAGTTTTATTAGTTTTGTAAAATCGGTCCGTTAAGTACACTATAATCAATCATTTCAATTAAACTTATTGCGAAGTGCAAACGGTATCTTTATAAATAATCATTCACCATAATTTCTACTTATATTATACATATATTTAGCACGAGTTTCAGATAGTGATCTTAGCGTACCTTTTATTGCTTTCACCAAGTATTAAAGGACACTAGCACCACACGTGTTCTAAGTAACCCTTGCTCCGAAAATAGCGGCACGCGTTGCGAACAAGTGTAAGGCGGCCAACTGAACTTTCAATTCGGGACTCCGTGCAGGACTGTGGCTGTCAAAAAAACCCTGCAAGGTTCGGGAGCCAATGGTTTTACGTATATTATTTATGTGTTGATGCAAATTTTGTATTTGTGAAGTTTGCCAACCCGCACTAGGCTAGCGTGGGGGATTGTGCTCTAACGCTTCTCAATCGAATTATATTTGTACAGAATTTGGGTGCCTAGCAGTGAGTGGTTATGGGCAGTGAGTTATGATACAGTACGGTATACAAATTTTGCGGGAATATTCGTCATTTCAATCCGGGACTGCATCCCGTTGCAGGAACGTCCGTCTAACGCAGGACGGTTGGCCGCCATAATAAGTGCATACAACACATGGCCCGTCCAATCGTCTTTATTACCTTAGCGAGCTTAAGACGCGTTGCAAGTTCCGTTTGCAGTCATTAATTTTAAGAAACTGCCCCTTAAGTCTTGGAAATTGCTTTAGTATTAAATCTTGTAACAAATAACCTTCTGTTTGTAAGTTTCAAATGGATAAAATGGTGTAATTATTGTTGAAGTAAAATAATTGCTTAGACTATACTCCCCGATTCGAGGAAATCTCTGAAATAATTATGTGTCTATGGATATGAAAGGTCAAGTATGATTAATGATTATGTATGATAAGTTTGGTTAAAAGAATTTACGATGCAATAGACAGACACGATAAACTTATAAAGTCCTTTTGTGCTTCAGCGGTTTAAAAAGGCCTTATTTTGCTTTTGCTAGGACCTAATTCTAATTAGTCTGTTTTTATGTCGTTACAAGGATTCCGACTCATATTTAAAAGCATTAAATTAGAAACATTTTTAACATAAATATGGGAATAGTAAGTACCTAGATGTTTTTTAAAATGTAAAATTATTTATGTAATTACTAATAACCATAACCTATCAAGTCGCTGGCTGCAGGCTGCTTCCAACAGATCTTTATGAAATTTTTTGAGAAAAACCTACGTTATGTAATGGACTTCCTGCAGTTGAAGATTATGGTGATAAACTACAATATTTACCCTATTTCTTTACTTAATAATGGAGTTATTCCACGTATTCCTATTATGCGTATTTAATTATTTTCATTGGAAGTCCGTTGCCACTTGTTTTACCTGTATCCTTATTGGTCTATTTGCATAATCGGCAGATATATTTGATAATGTTTGTTACTGCGTATCCAAGTAGTTTTTTCTTTCTAAAATAGTAACGAAATTCATACTGTCGGTGTAGATTTAATGTCTAGATATATTTTAAATACTTGAATGTGCGCTTCCCACGTTGATTTTTTTGCTGATTGCTAAATATATGGAGTTTATTAAATTAGCGACCATTATATGTCCAATATATTCGTTAGATTCGTTTGGTGCCTAAAGTGGTATCACGGATCAATTATTTGTGTTAAAATTAGTGTTAAAATAAACAGTGGCCTTAAAAAGTGTTTTGAAAAGTAAAGCTCGAGCTCATAATAAAATGTGGTCTTTGATAAGAATTAGCTTTGATAAACATCGTTCCGTGTCTGCATAAATGTCCCCTCCATGTATTTAACAAATAGGACCTGTGTAGACATAAAATATTATCTCAATTTGATTTCACTTTCACACACTGATCCGTAAGCTGTATGTAAAATTGGTGTCGATCAATTCTGACCTGCGCAAAAGATTAAACAAACTTTCGAATAAAAGCAAGATTTAGATATCCAAACTATCTGCAATTTGCGGTTAATTACTCATAATGGAATGCGGATTGCCCATCGATCAAAATATGATCTCGAACACAAGGTGTGCCGCTCATTCACCGATTGGCAACGCTCGTTAACCAATTATGCACCAACATTTCAATAATCTTCAGCTTGATGAACATTCCATAGCCCCCCCCCCCCTTCACCTCCCCTGTCCCCCTTCACGTCGCAGGCTCTAAGAAAGCCCGTTTCCTGTATTTATAGTTAACTGTGTAACTACAATAACCGTACAAGCGTTGTGAAGTTAACTGGACGCGGTGACTGTGGGTCGTGGTTTTGTTTATCTAGATATAAATAAATACACCCAACAGTCACATACATAGTCCTGACCCCACACTAAGATCTAGTCTTGTGTCGTGGGTATCAGAAACTACGAGAGACTTTTCGGTCTCACAAACACCCAGACCCGAAACAAATACCTGTGGATCACACAAATATTTGTTTCGGTGCGGGGATCGAACCCGCGGCCTCTCGTTTCACAGGCGGCGTCTAACCAACTGCGCCACGGAGGCTTGTGTGATATGATTAAGTTATATATACATAAAATATAGGTTTGAATATCGTAATAAGTAAATAGTAATGCAACATTTTCTAAATTGTTTATTCGTTACGTCATTATGTAAACTTTATTAGAAAAAGAGCGGGAAAAATTGCTATTTCAATATTTATTAGTAATGCTATTAATTCAATTAGTCCGATTTGGTGTTGTTGTAGGAAACAGCCTAATTGAAATAATCGACATGGTCTCACTTTTTCCATTTTAATATTAATTTGATCGTTATCTGTAGTCTAGACTCTAGTTACAGCATACATGAGGGTGTTGTGCAATCCTTGATTTACCTGTCAATAAAATCAGTAACTTTATCAATGATTAAGCTAATGATGCATGCTGATTACGCATTATGCATCTATTCTTGCGTCTACTTTTTATAAATATGTAGAATAGAAGATTTTTTTGGTTATTTATACGCGAAAAATCTTAAAAGTTACACTCCATCTGGACTGCATTTATGATCAGATGCAGTGCGGTCACTTTGCAGACCCCAAAAAATAAACAAATATTTTTAATAAGACCACGAAAGCTGTGGAGTAATCGAATCGTCGGGAAATTTAACCAAATCCGCGATAAAATCCGTAAAAAATAGTTTTATTTCAACGTGTTACATTCGCGTAAATCTAAAACTATTATACAAGTATTTTGAACATCTTATGTCTCGTAACTTATTTTGTTTAACATCAAGGTGTTGTGAATGCAGATAGCGGGGATCACTAACTCGATGGCTGTAAATAACGGTTATCCATCGTTTAGTTATCGTGCGAGCCGACAACCTACCATCATCGATTACTGCCGCCATTACAGATCATCACATGCTTGGATCTTTGGGCTGTGGTTAGCCAAATATGCAAATATGGAAGATATAACATTTTTGAAAGCAAAATGTATTTTTCCTTAGATTGGAGACATCTGGATCTTGAGCGTTTTATACAAGAGGATTGTCATATTTTCCTATATTTTTGGATTCTTAAATGACTCATAACAAATATTTCAAATTAGTGTCACTTTCTTTGGTAAATATTAATTACAACAATGCTTTATACAAATCGCATGTTTTTGTGTTTTCGTTTTTGATTATATTTTTTTCTACATTAATAAAATACTTTTCGTATTGCATAGCCCTAACAATGAAATGTTTACTACATTTCTTTCATCGGGATTACTTTGAATGAAGTATATTACAATGTGACCAGATTTGATCACAACTTGTAAAATAAATATAACGTTTATCTATGTCACGCTTCGTTCATAAGTTGTAAACTATATCTCGTTGTGTCACGGCAAACTTGTGTATTTGCTTGCCAACAGTAGATATATTTTATATCATTGCTATCCATTCAATAACTTGTGGTATATTCTATGCAACTTTCTCTTAGCTAGATTTTCTATGATTGTATCGTTGCTTTAACTTCGCTTTGATTGATAAAATCGTCTTATAATGACATTTTATTAACTCTTATAAACATATGATACATACATAAACTCACGCCTTTATCCCAGAAGGGGTAGGCAGAGGCGCCGCCAGGACATCCACATTTCGCCTGGTATGTTCCGTCTCATTATGTGATGCATGTGCCTATCGCCATATCGGGCACTAATTCCTGACTCCGGGCTGATAATGTATAGAATAATGTGAGAATTATGAGATAATTAATGGGCTTTGTAGTCGTACCGTAGTGCAACTACGCGACCGAGCAAACATATGATACAATAAAAAAATCTATCTGTATTTATTCTTTTATGTCATGATATAACTATAGTAGACTATTTGATGAGATATACAATTATACATATATATAAATTACACATACATCTTGCCTCCAAAAATACGTAGGGATAGACCATACTAAGTATGTTATCATCAGATCAGTGTGATCAACGACAAATCAAAGCAAATCGATTTGAATACTATTAACATTGTACTTTGAATTGGTCAGCTTTTGAGATTAAATTACTATTTTTTATTATCATCTATTACTGTTTCATTGCTGACGATAGATCCTCCCAATTTCTTCTACAAATCTTTATTTTTAATTATTTCTTTCCTTTAAAATTTCATTATGCTTATCCCATAACATATGCAATCCGGATTACGATTTATACCCAATGGACCACCCACTGATGTTGATTATTATTTTATTCCATCTTTAATACATAAACTACGATATGCATATTCATAGAAAATGAGAAATTCGATTGAGCTACGGTTAAGGCAGTGAAACGTAGCTTCTAGCAATAAATCTTCAATCATTTGACTGTAGCTTTGATTTCAAGACAGTTTAAGGACATTTGTGGGCAGATAAAGGACTAGTTCATATTCAAGTTGCAATTGTGAAATAAATTAATGTTGAAAATGCGGATGATGTTCCCGCATTATTGATCCATAATAGGACTTGTAAAGTAGCATTTCTAGAATTATCTGGATGTGGAATGTACTCATTTGGTTCTCAGTAGTCATTTCAAACTTATCTTTAGTCTCTTAATACATTGCTGCTTTGTATCCTCAATGGAGACATTATATTAGAAAGTAACGTACAGATGAAGATTTTAAAAATCAGGTGAAGTGGAGGCGTCTCAACAGGGTTGCCAGCTTTGGTATCAACCAGAACCTCGTTAGTTAGAAAGAAATACCGGGGCTTATAGCGTAGGTATCTTAATGTCGATTAATACCTAATTAATGTAGGCAAAGTATTAGTTTCCAGTAAAGATTCAGATATCTTTCCCATGCACAATGGTTGCTCAACGTGCGTGCTAAATGTCTATAAGTCTATAGTTCTGTGTGTAGGAATGACATTTACTGTGGACATTGCGGTGTAGGCTTAAACATAGACATAAAAGATAGTACTATAGCAGCGTTGTATTGTGTCATATTGTGTTTATACATGCATATATTTGTAAAAGTTTAAATGGAGATTCATTGTGATGTTAAAAATAAATAGTTGATTTCGTCATTCATACAATATGTATGTCATCTAAAGCAAGAGTTTTTTGCTATGAATATTGTGAGCATACAAAAAGGCGACTAACTATCGTTGTCTGTGATGCCTCGGTGGCTTAGTTTTACAACGGTACGATTATAAGGCTAAGGTTTCGGGTTCAAATCCCGGGTCGGTTCAAAGTGGTATTGGATTTTTCTATTCATTATCAGCCCGGAGTCAGGAATTTGTGCCCGATATGGCGATAGGGTCGCCCCCTATCACATCATGGGACGGAACATACAAGGCGAAATGTGGGTGTCCTGGTGGCGCCTCTGCCTACCCCTTCTAGGATAAAGGCGTGAGTGTATGTATGAAGTTGCTTTATCGTCCCTAGTAAAAATACACAAAAAAGTAGAGAAAACTGCAGTGATCTAGATAAAATAATAATTATTCAGTGTTTTGGTACAAAATAGATGTGAGGAGTTAGACAAAAGAGATATATGATGGGAAAGTATGTTGGTATAAGTAGTGCCTATAGGCTATATCACAACGCTGATAGCACGTCCGCGTTGGTGGGCAAAGTGATTGCTCCGTGGGAACTACTCCAGGATACAATGCAAATGTTTCTCGTGATATTCTATCGTAAACGTTTCCTCGGAAAACGCGATTGGACGATACAAAGTGTGCAAAAAACTAAAAAAATACTATTTTTTTCATATTTTGGCTGCCTCGGTGGCGTAGTTGTATTACGGTACGGTTACAAAGCTGAGGTCTCGGGTTCGAGTCCCGGGTCGGGCAAAGTGATATTGGATTTTTCTATTCATTATCAGCCCGGAGTCAGGAATTTGTGCGCGATATGGCGATAGGCTCGCCCCCTATCACATCGTGGGACGGAACATACAAGGCGAAATGTGGGTGTCCTGGTGGCGACTCTGCCTACCCCTTCGGGGATAAAGGCGTGAGTTTATGTATTTATGTATGTATTTTTTTATATCAAAAAATTACTCATTTCGGATTGTCTCACCATCGTTTTCCAAGCTTACGGTATTGCAATATAATTCTGTTACTAGAAAATAGAGCATTTTCTGTTGCATTTTTCATAGACCATCGCTCGGTGTCATTTTAATAAGACGTAAACTGACATTAATCTATATGCACTAGTGATTAATGTCTCTTAAATACACCTACACTTGTTTCTGACACCGTAACATCTACTTAGACATAGATTTCAACATCATGCTCGTGTTAATTGCAATCGCCGTGAGGAGAACACGTATGTATACAACTTGAGAAGTACGCTTGTTTGTGCTTGTTGCCCTTTTCATTACTAGTATTTCGCTTCAAATACCATTATACAGAAATAATTTTACAGAATATTTGGTATCTATTAAAAGTTAGGCAACTTTATAGTTGTTTTGAATATTACTAATCTTTCCACCACATTTATTTTATTGCGATGAAAGGCGAAACGAGCATGCCATTCGCCTGATGGCAAGCGATACGACCGCTCATGGACAGTAGAAAACCAACACCATGAATTACAAAGCTTTGTTTGGCACTCTAATGCGACATCCTGAGACTTAAGATGTTAAGACTCAAGATGTCCAGTAGTTACCTACTCTGGCTACTATGTCAAGCGCCTGTGGTGGGAGGTGTCACTGTATCATAGAAAATAAAAATAAAATAAGACATTTATGAAGTAACAGCTAAATATTAACATAGTTTCTATAAGGCAATACCAATTTCAATTGTATTGATGCCTGCTTAAGCTTGGGAGTCTGTGTTTGTCCTACAATTAGAGGTGTCCGACCCGCCTGGTTCCATTGTTTGGTTGGGCAGTACTTGTCTGTTTGTTCGACGGCTTTCACTCTTGCTCGGTCTTTGAATCGTCAAGTACTAATGCTTTGAAGGGTGTTAGCTTTGAAATTTTATGTATTTATTAAATAGAAGAACTAAACAATTAGTGTACTGTAGTAATTATTTAAGGTAGGGCAAAACATATTTTCGAGGCGCAACATTTCTGTCTTTGCACTGAGATGTTTTCGCATACACTTTAAGTTCCATCGTAACGGCCTTATTCATAGACAGTTTTAAAACCTATTTAAGTTATCGAATGTTTTGTCTTCCTCGCTCAAACTGAATTCAAAAGTCGTTCGATAGGGACAAAACATTCGATGACTAAAATAGGTATTAAAACTGTCTGAATAAAGCCGAAATGTTTAGTAAATAAATAAACTTAGCTTGAATCGCAACCGTCGTTATAGGATTTCATTGAATAGGGAACCTAAAATAACTCAATGTCGAAAGAAAAGACCGAAATTCCAAGTAATTGAATTCTGCTATGCGCAGCGTCTTGCCGTACTAAGCGTAGGGACTATGTAGTCTATATATTCTATTAGGACTAGATATATACACAAATATTATATAATCCAGAGCAAGTCTTGCGGCTTACAGCTCGTTACTCATCTCAACGCGTTGAATGTGGCCTAACTAGTTGCGGTTTAGCCAACGCCTGATTTCTACTTCAATGCAACTAATGATGCAACGTTTATACTAAACGTTTTTACTTCAAATAGCTAAATGAATACTAGTTCGTAAGTACGTGATTTCTTGACGTCAATTACTTATGTACTGATGCCTATGTCGAAGATGGGGTAGACAGGTGGGACTCTAATAATACTCGTTCGGTAATGCTCGCCGAACTTATTTCCTCCCACATGAGGTAGACGACGAGCTTATTGCCATGGCTTCAAATTCCAGTTTGGGACACCTCATATAATTCTTTTTAAACCGCAAAAGTATGGGACATAAAGTGAATTACCCGATCTGGATACCCCGATAAAGTGAATTTTGAAGTTCGAACCCAGGACTTCAGGCTCATCAGTGACGGACTAGTGAAGCGATATTAAAAACACTATAAGGATTAAACAGAGCGGAATTTTACCGGCTATTTGGCACTTAAGATTTACTTTTTCTCAATAATATTCACTATAAGGTTAAGTGAAATTATTTGAATATACCAATAATAATAAAAAATCGACATCGACGATCAGACATTTCTTTGAAAATTTCAGGTCTTATGTCTCAGGATAGCGAGCGCAGTGGAATCCTAAGCATTGCTTTGTAACTCATGGTGTTGTCTGGTTTTGCTACTGTCCATGAGCGGTCGTATCGCTTACCTGTCCTCTTGTACGCTAAATGCTGCATTTCACAATAGATCATATTCACAAAAGCAATAATAACGTCAAATATAACTTCTAGATTGTAATCTCACTCATACATCAGCATTCAGCAGATCGTTTACAAGACGAATATGAAGTCATCATAAACAGTAATGTTACTAAATCGATCGGCGGACTGGTTTTTGCCGCTGACATGAATCCAGCTTGTAATGGAATTATAATCGTTGTCGCTGATCACGCTGTGACAAATGCTAATGTGCGCGATGGCCCAATAGTATATGCGTCGTGGCGCAGTGCCGTTTGAGAAAGACGTCCACATATTCGGATCTTATGCATCGGACGGATCGCATTAAACAGATTATTCTATACAATGCCTCCACAGTATTAGCAGCGATCGGATTTGCCAACATTATAACTCAATGGTGTGAACAATCCGTTTAATGTGGACACCTGCCTTTAATATTCATGTCATATGCGCGTCTTGTTGTTGGAATCCTAACTGTTTAATAACTGAAACTTATGTAATCAGATAAGGTCTGATTATGTGTTATTGAAGTAGTAGAGAGCCAATAGCCATACACGCAGCGACAAGCGAAGCTTCAAACGTTTTAGGTAAACGTTAGAACTATGACGGCCAGATAGTTTATTTATTTTAACTGCAAATAAAAAGGAAAAAACACTTAAAGATATTACAGATTAACAAAAAAGTACAGATGGCGGTCTTATCGCTCTAGGCGATTTCTTACAGACAACCTTAGGGTGGATATAAGAAAAGGAAAAGAAGAGAGGACAGTCTAGAATTTAAAGAAATAATTTAAAGGATACAAGCTTAAACAATGTCGCAATCCAACAGGTCGCTAAAAGCTACGGTAATCCTTAGGTGATACCCGTGTTGAGATCTGAAAGGGATAAAGAGAGAGAGAGAGAGACAGACATGTAGGTCGTTTTAGCCAAAGTAGCAATAGGTCGGCTACACCGGGATGGTGCCATTGTCCTCTAGAAAACCTATGTGAAATATGAGGTTTGCTGTTGGATTTTGTTTGTTGGGTGACATTACCGGTAACCTATAGTTGGTAGTAGAATGTTTGTAGGTACACTTTACACAGGGGTTACTCTGTTCTCCGACACGGAGTTCGAATATTCGAACTTCGACGTTCACGTATAAGATAAAAGTTTTCCACTTCTAAAAATTAATACTATTACTTAATGAAACTTAGCATTTAGTCCAAACTTAGTCTATGGTTGCGGCGTACGATAGAGGATTCGAACATTTTGTAGTATAATGAAAAGAAATGGTGTTGTTTGGTTTTGCTACTGTCCATGAGCGGTCGTATCGCTTACCATCAGGCGAATGGCATACTCGTCTCGCCATTCATTTTAGTCTAATTTTTTACTTCTCGTCGTATTTGGGTGATAAAAATATAGTTTTCCTAAAATAAAGATGTACACCTCTTTATTTTTAAACACGCAATGGTACGTAAGGGTTTAAATTAGTATTTTCGCAAAAACTAGGTATTTACCACCCAAACACGATGATTTTAAAAAAATCTAAAAAAATATCTGTCATTCTTGGCGAAATTTTTATTTGCATTGTGTTTGTAACCACAGAAACTACCACCTGGCTTCGTTTTCGGTCGCAGTCTTGATATACCCGGTATAGTAGTAGCAGTTCATTACATAGTAGCAGTAGTTCATTATATAGTATTTAGGCACATTCGTACAGTTTTACGTACGGTCGAACATTCGTCGTCGGGTCGGAGAATAGAGTAACTCCACAGGATAGTGCAAATCCGGTCGTAGTGACCCACAGAGTGTTGAGTTTCGGGGTCAAGCTGTGTAAGTCCGGTTTCAAGCAGGTTAACATAATTATGTCTATCAGCATGTTATTTTTACCTCAAGTTTAATGTGACAGCATTTGTGCTGATAAATGTACTAATATATTACTCGTATAAGCATATAATGACGTTAAGAAAATGTACATAAGTAAAGTTAAAACATTATACCTCTTGTTAAAAATGACACAGGTCTTTTTTGCTTGCCATTATGACATGCTCATGCTAGTTGTGAGCAATATAGATTTTACCATTTATGTGCGTAATATGTCGTGGCTTATGATTTATTGCCTCGCCGCGTGCCTGTACTTTTAGGAGAGCTTTCCAGTCTCGGGTAAATAATTATAAATAATAAATTGTGATGGAAAACATCGTGAGGAAACCTGCATACCGTAACGATTTTAAAGAATTTCTACGGTATGTAAGTCCGCCAACCCGCACTAGGCCGGCGTGGTGGACTATATGGCCTAACCACTCTCAATAGATTCTCTCGATTGTAGAGTAGGCCCGTGCCCTGCAGTGGGACGTATATGGGCTGATATAGATAGATAGAATAAATTTTATTATCTGAGACTATTTACAAGTTCCTTAAATAGGAATAATAGTAAGTTTTTTGAACTGCTGGCAATAAATCAACATTTTATTTTATTCTGGCACGGCACAGTGACTGCATTGCACTTGATGGTAAGTGCTAATGCCGTCCAGATAGAGTAACGAATGGCATCTGATGGTAGTCTCATACCATTCGATACAATCATGCCGGCCTGCTAAGATGCCTCTTCACGCTACAGCGGAAGGACCCAGGATTATAGGAAGGAGCAACAAAATGGTTTCCTAGATTAATGCGAATATTAATTAATTTAAAAAATTTAAATTTAATAATTGTATATTAAGGGTAGTTAAATTGTGACAGTCACTGAGCGGATGACTAATAACTCAGTCCGCCCTGTGACCACGAAAGCTGTAAAGCAGTCGAAGCGTCAGGAAGTTAAAAAATGTTAAAATTAAACCAAATCGCGATAATATCCGTAAAAATAGTTTTATTTCAAGGAGCAACATGCTACTTTTATTGAAAAAAATTTGTACAATTATTGCATAACTCCATCACCGGGTGAAAACGTAATGAAACGTGTAATGCATTAATTACAGAGCCTTCAGTGGTAGGCTACAACCAAGTGGACTGTATATAAAAACTTCGCTTTAAAAACCTCTAGTTGTGCAAAATTTAAAGTGGTTGGCGAATGACGATTGGTTGATTATATACTGATTGTTTAGTTAATATCACATACTTTTGTAGTCCTTGTGGAGGAATTTCAGGTATCTGGATGTCCTTGTTTTCTTCGATTTTTTCTGCACCTTTTACGTATACAATAAATAATATTTGCCTACGCTGTGAGTTATAAAATAATTATGAATAAGCAAGTAACTTAGAAAGGTCAGAAAATGTGCTTTGAACTTGAAATTCTGACCTCTCAATTATGTTACCCTTGACGCTGAATCAAATAAAGACAATAACTTTGACATGGACAAGTTCACCGCGGTACATTTGACACGTAAAATGTCTTGACATATTCAAAGTTGATGTAACAGTCAGTGCATTCGATACAGTGCAACGTGTGAGACGCGAGCTGTGGTTGCCGAGGCGCATTGCGATGTCGCAAGTGACGCGATGACGATCATCCGCCTTTTACTGTAATAGGTGTATCTGTTATGTTTGGCAATTGATTTCCGAATGCCTGCGGGTAAACATGGAAATAAATTAGAAATTTTAATTATTTGTCATTCAATTCGAGCGAATTATGAGAACATTGATAAATTTTTGAAAGTAGCAACGCACCGCGTTATTAAAGCCCTCTGATGGAGTTAACATTGGATCATTTTGGCACTTACTAATGCTCGAAGATAAAGACATACTAATATTTTTAATTATTAGTTCAGCCAGTTGATTACACTGCACTTGAAAAGTCTGTAGTTGGGTTGAGTAAGAAATTAATTATAATCTATCACTACTCTATAAAATGCCGACCTCTTCCATCGCGCTTATTAATATATTAAATTCCCCAGATCTTCCGCATTTCCTATTCTAAAATAAAAAATCATATCTTACTTAATATCAGTACAGTTAATTTACCCGACTGCACTCTCAACTATTGATAAATTTTATTTACCTACTTTAGAATCTTTGTAGCTCAGAACGCACAGCAGGTGTTGTCGTAAAAATATTTTCTCATGGCAATGTTTTATTGAATTTATGCATTTGTTCTTGCATAATGTAGGCTGTATTTGTGTAATTACCGAGCTTAGTTGTAAGGTACTATAGGCTTGTTTAAGAGCACTCAGCCCATTCTAATTTCAGATTGAAGTTTCTATCATAGCTCGGAGGTTGCATTTCTCTAGTAATTTTATACAGATTATTCTTTTACGATTGAGAGGCGTATCAATCGAATGTTGAGGAGGCGTACATGTTTAAGGGCTGATACAATACAGTACAGCACATTATTTTACGGCATTTGGATGGCGTTGTTGCAGTGGACCGCCAGAACCCGTAAAAAATATGGGGGCAATAATTTTCTTATGATTTGCAGTTGGTATCAAATTGCTTAGGCAAATACTAACGCTAATACTTTACTAAAAATTGTTTTTTTTTTCTAATAAGGTCAATAATTTATTATTCAATTATGAATGGTTGCACATTTCGACTATCAATTCTACCAAAGAGGAGCGAAAAGTCTCTGATAAAACGAGTCATGGGCACGACCCTCACGAAACAAAAATCCTATTCAAAAATCTCCAAAGTTGTTTAAACTTAACAACACCAACCTCACAATAATTGTCCAATCCAAGACAAACACAAGTTAGATACCTTCCGGTTTCCTGGCGAGTGTTTGTGAAACAAATTGTCATGGTGCGCCTGTCGTAACTGCCATGTGTACCTTGCTACATTCTAATTGGTGCAGCCTTCGACCAGATGTGTGTGGTAATAAGGACCAGACTTGACTTTGATTTAGTTTTAGTACCATGTGTTAGGTTGTGGAAATTATATACTAAATTATCAAAAGATTTTTAAAAAAGCAATTTCAAATTAAATTTAATAATGTTAAAATAAAAAAGGAATTTACACAAATCATTGAAGGTATAAAATAAGTAGTTGTTTTGACGGTTGGGAACATATAAAAAGGAGCGATTCGTCATTCTGGTTTGGACACGGAACGAGGACGGATCTCTGAGGAAGACGAAATACTGGTGATTGCAACAACCGACGTACCACGATTGTAACTGCTGGAAATGTAAAAGTAAGTGCTAATTGAAATAAAATATAATTATGTACAACTGAAATGTGAGTTTTATTACACATGGATATTACTCGTAGTAGGATATATTATATACATATAAAAACGCTTGAAGCTGCCCCACATTTGTTTTGTCTAGTTTATCCATCCCATAGGTTGGCAGAATTTTTTTTGAGCAATAAAACCGCCTTTTGTATGTTTTTCATTTATGTTGTTTACTTTTATTATGTACAATATAGAATAGTAAAGTTTATAATAAAGTATAGTGTACATAAAAATAAATAAATAAAATAAACCCACGTGTTTTTTCCAGAAGGGGTAGGCAGAGGAGCTACCGGGAGCCCCACGTTTCGCCCTGTGTGTTCCGTCCCATGATGTGATAGGGGTTAGCATATCGGCATATCGGGCACAAACTCCTAATTCCGGACTGACAATTCAATATCACTTTGCCCGACCCGGGATTCGAACCCGAGACCTCGGTATTGTAATCGTACAATATACAGTTGAGGCAGTTGCTTTGATTTGGTCAATTTGCAGCACCAAGAAAACTAGTATCTATTAATTTGTATGATTTTTACATACCACCCATTCAGGCCAGCTAAATGTAAAGAAAATAAATACGTTAGAATATCACTAGTAAGATCAGTTAAATAACCCAAATTCCTGTAGTGAAGTGAACGCGGAGGTCATAAGGTCATATAGCATTCACAACTATTATTTAGTAAACCATCCTGTCCGTGATTGGTCATGCAATCACTGTTGGATCTTGTTTGTATTAATGCTGTTAAATGTAAAGGTTCAGAAGTTGTAGAGTTATTATGTTGGTTTTTGATTTTGTGTGAGGTAAAATAGAACTAAAATATTGTGTGAATCAAAAATTAGCGGAGCGTTTTACAAAACATTGTCCACCAACACAACCACCCATCCTTGGTCTAATATAATAATTGAAATTAAATTCGTTTATATCTATTTATTAAAGAAAATCCATTATGTCATTCCTATTTTCATCGGTGTGGAAATCGGCCAGCAATGTTTCGCTAAGTAAACAGACTTCTTAATCAAATTATATTGTTGCTACACCTTGTTAGAATTATATTAAAACAAACACATTTTCTTTTGCAACCTCCTGTTCAATGCGAACTGATTAGGCTAAACGCATCGGTTGTTACTACGGTTTGTTTGTCATATAAGTAGGATTTGAATGTTATGATGAAAGATGTGTAGAATGAAACGTTAGATGAATGATGAACATGAGACGTGTTATGTGAAAGAGATGACGAATAAGGAGTAACAGAGTTAGAGGATGAATGATTAAGATGTCAAATATGAAAGAACAGAATAAGAGAGAACAGTCTGGAAGACGATGGAAGACGTTGAAGACGACGGATGACGACTCAATTAAAGAAGACGATTACATACTGAAGAATATCTAAACAATATTTGTTTGATTTGACTCGACACGGAATTATTCCCACATACAACAAACTATAAAGTGCATAGAAAACAGTGAAATGTGCAAATACACCGCAAGGTGGCGCATGGCCCACACCTGCGTTGTGACCCCGTGCCTCGGTCATACAAACTCGCGATAAGTATGCAGTTAGCCGCCTTTGACATTTCGTGTTAGTCAGTTACACACACACTCTCTCTCTCTTCAGTCTCAGGAAGTCAGTTACCCGCTGGAAAATAATTAAACACTTGAATAATCCTAGTGGAGAACTAAACAGTAGTAACATTGTAGTGGTTTGTAGTAACACTGCAATATATTTTTATGACATTATGTCATGAAGTATTGGGATCGTGCAACATTTTTTTTTAGTAAATAAATACACCCAACAGTAGCATACATAGTCCTGACCCCACATTAAGATCAATTAAGTCTTGTGTCGCAGGTATCAGAACTACGAGAGACTTTTCGGTCTCACAAACACCCAGACGCGGGACAAATATTTGTGGGCCTCACAAACATTTGTCTCGGTGCGGGGATCGAACATTATTTTTGTATGTGAAAGATATAATGTATACTGGGAAGCTTGTATGTGAAATATATAATTTGTTATCACTGGTGGCTCGGCCACTCTTGTCGAATGTTATTAATTTTCCGATAAAAAAATACACTTACACTAAATAGAATGTATGATTTAGAAGTCGAACGCAGGACGGTTAAAAGTCTACACTATTAGTAATATGCATGTTGAAAAGCTTAAGAAAACCACGAGCTAATGTTGTTCTTAAACAACATCTTCAATTACAACTTTAACATATTTTACGATTTTGTATTGTATGCGTTTTGTGTTGTATTGTATGTTGTGGTTGCTACATCTACGCTTTTGTCATATATTGGAAAACCGACATAATCAAAACTATTAAATAAAAAATAAATAAATATACTCAACAGTCACATACATAGTCCTGACCCCACGTTAAGAACAATTAAGTCCTGTGTCGTGGGTATCAGAAACTATGAGAGACTTTTCGGTCTCACAAACACCCAGACCTGAGACAATTATTTGTGGACCTCACAAACATTTATCTCGGTGCGGGGATTGAACCGGCGATCTCTCATTTCACAGCCGGCGTCTAACCAACGGCGCCACGGAGGCTGTTAATGTTTCTAAAAAGATTTTCCTGATTGTACGCTGCAAACATTAATTAAAAATATGTTTTAACGTGGACAACGCTTTATAAAAAATGTTTTTCTGACATATCAAACTAAGCACATACAATTACTTTCAAACTCCGCGTCTATTAGCACGATCAAGACACTAGACAGCGAGTTAAAATACTTGCTCGGTACGTTAACTTTCCAACTGTCTGCGCGGGGTCGCTTACAGGTGCGTCCTACCTCCAGATACCCCCCCCCCTCCCCCTCCCCCTGTATACTACAAGTCCAATACCCCCTTTATAGACAACTAACTTGTTTCCTCTATAATAGTGAGTAAATCTTTCTTTGAGTACTTTTTGAAGGTACACGTAAAACAACTTTAAGTTGAACTTAAAGTGCACTTGGTCTTGTTTTGGAGTAGTAGTAGTATTTTTGGTCATAAAAACTTAAAAACTAAAACAAAAGAATAAAGACTTAAACCAGGACTTCTCTATATTTCATATCAAAACATAAAAATATTTGAGACAATAAAATCTCCAGTAAGAATAATTAAGTAATAATCATACATACATACATACATAATCGTCACGCCTGTATCCCATAGGGGTAGGCAGAGACTATGGATCGCCACTTTGCTCGATCCTGACATATTACTTTCGCTTCATCAACTTTCATCAATCTCTTCATGCATTCTCGTCGGTTCAGGGTACTTTTGACCTGACCCTTGTTGAGGGTATCACCGATTTGGATGGTGTAGGTACGGTGAGGTCGACCCCTACCGACTCTCCCTTCCACACTCGCCTTGTATATTTGCTTGGTTATTCTCCTTTCATCCATCCTCTCGACATGACCAAACCATCGTAACATTCCTTTGTCTATTCTTGTCACTACATCCTCTTTCACCCCACAAGTTTTCATCACCACGCTATTCCGCACTCTGTCACGCAAACTCACACCACACATTCCCCTTAATGACCTCATCTCTACTGCTCTAATTTTACTTTCATGCTTCTTCTGCCATACCCAACTTTCACTACCATACATAAGCGTTGGCACCAACACTCCTCCATGGACAGCCAGTCGAGCCTTTTTTGAGACCTTCCGACTCCCCATAAAGGAGTGTAGCGCACCATTAACTTGATTTCCCGCATTCACACGTCTTTCGATATCACTGTCATGCTTCCCATCACTTGTAAATACACAGCCCAAATATACAAACTCACTCACTTGTTCTACGCGTTCATTACCTATCATAATATCGCACTTTGTCATTTCTTCTTTCCTTTCAAATACCATAACTTTCGTCTTACTCACATTTATTTTCATTCTTTTTCTTTCAAAAGCTTCATGCATAATTGTCACTATTTTTTGTAACTCCTCCTCTGATGATGCAAGAATAACTTGATCGTCAGCGTAGAGGTAAGCGTAAGTAATAATCATTTTGTATTTATTAATATTTTACGATAAGGCAAGCTGTTGAAAGAATTACTGATGTGTGCCTGTATTCCAATGATCTAAGTGGTCATTTTTGCACTTCAATATATCTATATTTTATAAATAACGAAGTTATAAAATCATTTAGCGTTTCCGTAAAGCGTTCAGATTTTGCTGGTAACAAACTTATAAAACTACCATATCTGTAAAACCAGTTTCCCATTTAAAAAAATCAAGATTGTAGATAATAATCCAATCAATTTTCCAATATCATAGTTAATGTTATATTCGATTAATTACAGCAGACATTAGATACGTTAACTCGTGATTAACATGATCGCCTCTCATAACTAATGATTTAATGTTATCGTAATTAAATTAATTATGCTCGTAATTAATTTAACGGTATCATATTTCTATTAATTAATGTGTGAAAATATAATATTTTGGAATGGTAATAAGAAATGTAGCTAAGATAAATCTTTCGTTTAGCTGAGAGTGTACCGGACTGTTCAAAGTATTGGTCATAAGTTCGTAAACCTTTGACTTTGACTTTCGATTTTACGAATGTATATATTCTTAAGTATCGCTTATTTTACGAGCAAAGGAAACATCTGAAAGTTTCGAATAATTTAGACGATATTGACCTTTGCTTTTTTATCATCAGTGTTAATGATTCAGAAGAGTTATTAACATAGACACTTTAAATATTCCATGATGAAATATTGTTTTTAATTTATTTGATTATACGTTTTGCGTATTGTAACCTATAGTATGCATCTCTATAGGTATGTGGGAAGTCCACAAACCCGCACTGGGCCAGCGTAATGTAATTGGGTCAAATATTTGAATCATAGGAGGGCCCTGTGCCTTTGGGGATGTATAAGGTCTAATACAGACACACAGAATAGTATTAATCGCAAACTTCATCTTGTCTATTTAATTGATATTTGAAGTATTCCCTCGCGACTTATTTACCGCTAAGTGACGTTTGTGATCAAAGTGATGTATTATTCAGCGGGTCTGCTGAGCTTTTCTGTTTTTTGCCTAGTCTAGACCCAGTTATTAAAGTACTGAGCTGTAAAAACGTTTATTTATCAGACGCTGTCTATTGACTTGCCGTGAGATGGTTGCAGTGGAAAATGTTGATCTGGATTGTGTTTGTTGTCGCGAAAGAGATTATTTACTTTTATGTGAGTTGAAGTGCGTGATAAAATAACTGTAACTCTTATTTTATTTTTTGCGATTAAGAAGTCTAGATTAAGAAGACTATGATAAACATGCATGGTAGACTAAAAAGACCTAATTCTGAATATTCTACAAGACAGAAATGTCGTGTTGCGTTGACTGTATAAATAGATGTCGGATATTTTCGCATTTTCAATTTTATAGCTCCATCCATGAAAAGTACACCGAAGCACGAAACACAATCAGTCTTTATCAAAATATCCGCTCGAAACCCTACAATTAGGTCTGCGCATCACCATTTTTACAAGGGCATCCCCACACAAAGCTTGCAAGTACAAGGCCCTATTTGTACTGACGACTGTAATGCGTAACGGCCTCAGGCGTATCTATGTTTACACAGCAATTAGTAATACGTCTGCACGTTTTCATGACGTCATACCATTATCTAAAGCCTGGAGCTTCACTTGGCTTGTGCGTGAGAAAAAACAGCAATCAGCTATAACTGTCAAGATAAGTTTGAGAATTTGTATCTTTTACATTTAATTTATATTTATTTAATACAGGTATTTGTTTCGGGTCTGGGTGTTTGTGAGACCGAAAAGTCTCTCGTAGTTTCTGATACTCACGACACAAGACTCGATCTTAGTGTGGGCTTAGGACTATGTATGTGACTGTTGGGTGTATTTATTTATTTATTTATTTAATTCTAAAGCACATCCGAATAATATTAGAGCTTCTCAATACATTTATGAACGAACCTACAAGTAGACAGCTAGTCCCCATTTTTAAAATTCAATTAATATCCCCTCAATATCCCTTGAAATCCCTAAACAACGCAAGTACAAGGTGCTATTTGTACTGGCGACACCTATAATGCGGACGCCTCAGGCATAGGTTCTACAAACGTTTACGCAACAAACAGTAATGCGTCTGCACGCTTTCATGACGTCATGCCATTATCTATAGCCTGAAGCTTCACTTGGCTGTTGAGTAATGACGTAAGCAGGAGAAAACAGTAATCAGTCATTACTGTCAAGATAAGAATTGGGATTTGTATTTTTACACGAGGATGATGTAGCATTTTGCGTATTGGCATTGCTTAATACTACTAATGTTATGCATGGATTTATCTGATAGTGGTTTCTTAGACTGCCTCGGTGGCGTAGTTGTACTACGGTACGACTACAAAGCTGAGGTCTCGGGTTCGAATCCCGGATCGGGCAAAGTGATATTGGGTTGTTCAATTAATTATCAGCCCGGAGTCAGATATTTGTGCCCGATATGGCGATAGGCTCGCCCCCTATCACATCATGGGACCGAACATACAAGGCGAAATTTGGGTGTCCTGGTGGCGCCTCTGCCTACCCCTTCTGGGATAAAGGCGTGTGTTTATGTATGTACGGTTTCTTATATTTACGGGAATGTTACACATTGAAATGTTAATTTGTTTAATTGTATAATTGTAAAATAAGGGTAGTTAATTGTGACAGTCACTGAGCGGATGACTAATAACTCAGTCCGCCCCATGACCACGAAAGCTGAAAAGCAATCGAAACGTTGAGAAATTAAAAAATGTAAGATTATACCCAATCCGCGATAAGATCCGTAAAAAATATTTTTATTTCAATTTATCTGATAGATTTGCTTGACAAACTTTCTTGGATGCTGTAGTATTTTGCGTTTTAGTAATTGCTTGAAGACATATTCATGGATTGATCTGACAGTTTCCTTAACAGACTTTTTTGGCAAAACGGTTTATGTAGGGAAATAGTAGGAACAGATATATTTTATTCAAGTTTGCCTTAACTGCCTGCAAAAACTTACAGAAAGAGGATTTTGCGAGCTGAGATTCGAACCCTAAATCTCACGAAACGAAGCCATACTGCAACAAGACATGCAATAAGAAAATAATCAATTTATTCCTGTAATTACCTATCTGCGGTAGCTCGTAGTTGACTTATCTTTTGTACACAAATTGTTATTATATATGTTTAATTTTTTAATGATAGCTGTGAGCAACCCATATAAAATAAAATCAAATTATCAGAAGTCTTACCTGTCTGTATTTTTAAATAAAATTTGCGTACATGTGAGCTAACCAAATGATTACAAATAAATTACATAATACAGACCGTTTAGAGAATCAATACTTACATGTCTCAATGGAGATTGTAAGTTTAGTTATTACGGCAAAAACTTATTTAATCGAATTCTGATGTTCATGCATTCAGGGCAATATTAAATCTTCTTGTTGGAGTAAAAGTCGGTTATTTTCATGGCAAATTGTCGTAACTGCTCTAATAGTATAATATTGCTCGGTATTGGAGATTTCTGTTGGTTCGTTTAAATTGTCTTCTTGTATGATGTGTTAAACACATTTCTGAATTAGAAGAGCTACTTTCGGGAGCTGTGTTATTAGTTTTGTTAGTTATAGGATATCAATCAGCATCGATAACTAATTCCGTAAAAGAAAGCCAAGAACCCGTCAATACCTACGCAAGTACCCGGCAATACGAGGTTTTGCATTGAAACAAAACTAATTCTTACTTATTATACCGCGGATTTGTTTTTATTTAATTTGAAATTTTTAATTCGATCACAGGGAGGACCACGAAAGCCGTAAAGCAATCGAAACGTCGGGAATTGATGTAAAATTAAACCAAATCCGCGATAACCTCCGTCAAAAAATGTTTTATTTCAATGCAAACCTTGAATTCAGACAAACCCATAAAATGCTTTTGTTGGTCGGAATGTCTCCAGAACGAAGTATCAAAACGTGATAATAACTTTACTACTCAGATCGGTCCCCTCGAATTCTCGTATCTAATGTACTCGTACATGCGCTTCAAGTTTAATATAGGTGTTGGCTGACATTCGACATCACGCGGTGACGGAGCGTTGGCGGTTATAAGCCCGCTGCGTCATCGCAAAAAATATGCTAAAATTTCATATCGTTGTCGTGCATCTAACAGTATTAGTATTTCTGGCCACCATTGTTTTAGTGTTTAACTACAGCTAAAGGCATTTTTTGGGTGTTTTATGGGATGAGATGAAGTTTTTTTTGCGTTGAATGGCGAAACGAGCATGCAATTCCGTGATAGTAAGCGATACAATCGCTCATGGGTAGTAGACATTAGATGTTAAGGGCCTCGTTCACCTTCTTCAAGTAAATCGTTGATTAGGCTAATCATCAGTAAAAGTCATCCGTAACATCATGTGTCGATTTCACCATGCTCCAGTAATACTAATCCTATGATTATAACTTACTAGCTGCATCGTCTGCCGATTAGCGTATTTACTTAATGGTTATAATAAGGTTAAAATCTCAACCTCCTTTTTTATTTTTTAGGAAAAAATCACGTTGACACTTTAGCGGGAGGCAGGGCGAGGAACATTTGACGCAATATTGAACGAATGATTCGTTCAATTTCTTATGTCATTGAATTAACCAGCACTTTACTTTATTTTCACTTGTGAAATCGACGAAAGATACTCTGCACATTTGCTTGTCAAATAACGTCAATCAAAAAGTAAGTAATCAACGGTTTACTTAAAGATGGTGAACGAGGCCCTGAGTCTCATTATGTTCAGTAGTTATATATGTCATTAGTTAGTTTATTTGCAGTCACAGTTAAATTTGCTCATCGCTCAGTTATTCGCATTATGCCACATTGAATTCCGAGAGTATGTGTATAATTGAAATAGATAATTTATGGCATTTTTTTTGTAAACAACAGAGGATGCAAGAGGCTATTGTATTCATTCATCAGGTCGCTATGGACATCCTTGAGAGGCCTATGTTTGCTAGTGAACTTTCCGTAGTTGCAAATGTAGTAGAAGTATATATATTCATTTACATCTAACTCTCTAATGTAAATGCATTTTGAAATAAAACTTTATTTACGGATTTTATCGCGTATTTGGTTTAATTTTTACATTTTTGAATCCGTGACCGCACCGTGAACCCGTCGCGTCCGCCCCGTGACCATAAGAAATTTAAAGTAATCGAAATGTCTGGATGTTAAAAAATGTAAATATAAAATCAAATCTGCTATAAAATCCGTTTAAATAATTTTATTTTAATGTGTAACATTTGCTTTAATCTAAGAAACCATTATACGCATTTATATCAATCACGTTATTCATGAAAATTGTGACCTACTGGACAAAAGTGGTGGTAGGTCTCTCATAATATGTGAGAGGTCGCCTGGGTAGGTACAACCGCAATGTCTATTTCTCCCGCCAAACAGCAGTGTAAATGCACTGTTGTGTTCCGGTTTGAAGGACATTGTAGCCAGAGTAACTACTGCACATATAGAGACTTAACATCGAGACTTTGTTTCGACGATTTTGTGACTTTTCGTAGATCCATTGAGTTCATTTCAGTGCATTCTATTGACGACTGTTTAAGGCTAGTGTGAAACTCTTTAATTAGAAGGGTATTGGTGGCATTTCTCCATTGTATCCAATGTTTATTGAACTATTAAATATATTAATCATAAGTTCGGACCATCGCACTGCGGAACCACGCACCTGTGGAAAGAATTCACGTCAATGAGTATATAAAATACGCCGACGGCAAATTGTTCAAACCAGATATCGGTTCGGTTTGAAACCGGTAATGCTGGTAGCGAAGCCATAGGTGTCTTGCATTTTTAAAAACATCGCATTTTTATCTATATAAAACTCCAACTTTTTAGAAGGAAATAAATCTAATTGCTTATTTGGTCTGCCTACCTTTCATACATAAATACATACATAAACTCACGCCGTAACCGTACCATAATGCAACTACGCCACCGAGGCAGTCTACCTTTCAATTTCCAAAATTGGTAAAAGTAATCTCTGAACTAAGTTCTTGGTGTTATTTAATCATCAGTGTAAGAGATTGTTGTTATATTACTAGGTTCTCATTAGATTCAAATATTAAGACTTTTCAACACGGCTTTTAGTTTCATTATAATCATTTGCAACCACAGAAAGTCTACCGCTGAACATACGCCTCCCTAAGGATTTCTACAGCCACCAGTTACAACTTTAATTACGTGGTCTTATGACCTTGTTTCAAATGTCACCATAAATTAATCAAATATATATTTGATTTGAAACTTTTATTAGTAGATTTTGTCTCATTAAGTTTCCATCCTATTGATTCGGACAGACGATTTATGAATATGCGACTCTATAAACGAGCGCAAACTTGAAACTTACTCTACATTGATGAGGACCAAATAAAGGTACCTGATAAATAAAAACTAAAATAAATATATACACGTAACAATCACGTACATAGTCCTGACCCCACACCATTATCGAGTCTTGTGTCGTGGGTATCAGAAACTACCAGAAACTTTTCGGTTTCACAAACACCCAGACCCAAAACAAATACCTGTGGTTGACACAAATATTTGTTTGGTGCGGGGATCAAACCCGCGGCCTCTCGTTTCACAGCCGGCGTCTAACCAACTGCGCCACGGAGGCTGTCTGATGCAGTAAATCTTTTAACTCTCACTTTGGTGTCTGCTCGCTTCCTGTGACCCAGTTGCTAACGTCAGGCTCGGGTTCCTCTCAGGACATATCTCTTTACATTACCATTGTCTGAATGTTCTAGACTTGTTCTATTGTCTGTCACCAGAGATCGGTTTACACCGCCTCGCTCGCCAAATCTGCGGGTATTTGTGAATTGCTGTCTTGTAATCTTATTCAATTCGTTTTTTGGAGTTAGTACAATAATTTAAGACGGTACTTTCAATTCGTTTTTGTTTCTTCGGATACGGATTTCTTTATAGCAATGATCTCTTAGATATTTTTTCCTTAAGTTTTTTTGACAACCAATAGCGATTGTTGGTTTTAACGGTGCCACCAAATATATGTAATCTTTTCCAAAATGCTGTTCTTATGAAATGAAGTCAAAATAAGCAGGAAAATCTACGGGGCACATACAGTAAAATAAAAAATCGTCGATATTTTGACTACTTCAATAACTATTACAAGATCTGCAATCACAATATTGTGAACCAACTTTTTATAGCAAATGTAACCAGTGTTACTAAACAATGTTGCGCTTGTATTGTGAACAATGAGTACAGATGTGATTCACGAGCTCGCATCGAGAGGCGCTAAACTGCGGAAGCTACGGATGACTAGCTGAAATGATAGCTTTGTGATCACAAATAGCCAGACTCGCTTTGTTTGAGTTCTTTTATAGACGGGATAGATTTTGATGGTTATATTTCTTGTGATCGTTCATGGAGCCAACATTTTAGTGCGTGTAGAATCTGAGAGCAATAAGACTATTTTTATTGTAATATACAGCTTCAATTATTATAATGTTGTTCTTAATGTGTATAAATAATAATTTATTAATTTATACACAAAAATACTCCTGGGTGTATAGTATCGGTTAAGTTAGGTAATTGTACTGTCAGGGATACGTTTATTATAGAGTTCTAACAACTTGAGAGAAGAATTTAACATATTTTTTCGTTGCACCCCATATGCCGTCACTCATACTCGTCAAAAACACGGTAAAGATGTCTATTCTTCTAATCAGTACACCCGTTTTTCAAGTGTACCATACCTTCGGGGCTCATTAGCTCCTAGAAAATCCTCGGCTATTTAAAATAAAGAATATTATTTAAATATTTTTCAGTTGGAAATGGAGTTAATTGTTTTAATTCTTACAATTAGGACTAAAGAATGTGCGTCAGCACTTGTGTAGCGAAAAGAAAGCATTTTTCATAATAGTAAATAATTGGATAAGTAAACACTGATATTATGCCCGGAGCGAGAAAAAGGCATCTAGTGTCGTACGTTTTTTAGAAAGGATGCAATTACACCGTTGTTAAAACTAATAACGCTGATATTTATTTTGATTTTTTAAATGAAAATGTCGGCTGAAAATGGGTTAGGTGGTTGTTGACAAATACTAGGACTTTCTTAGCTGTTTTAAATATTGCGAAATTAAGTTTTTAATAGCCCGCGAAAGGCTGACGCCTATGCAAGCTATCTAATGACATAAAGAGTATAAAAAGTATAAATATTCTTCTACAATATGTTTGTCTATCGTGTGAAGTGGCTATTATTGATGAGACTAATATAAACATGCATTTGATTACTATGCAATCGCCTTTATTTGCCTGGAGATATGAGCGTGGTTCTGACTGAGTTTATCATGACACGGCCAATATTGACCGTTCTGATGATGTATAGCATCCTGAAGGCCTTGAGGCCGAGTAAAAATAATGTTGACAAGGCGCAAATAATAATTTCCAATTAGAGCTCTACAAATTTTTATTAGGATATTGTGTCACAAGATGATTTTATTAATTTTTCAAAACATGAGAACTAATAATAATGTATTAATAATTATTAGAGTATGTCTTGCACATTTAAAACTCAATTTGAATATAGACACCTCATTTTTTTTATTCTATCCTTATAATAACACCTACGTACTTTAATATGGCGATAGGCTTGCCCCCTATCACATCATGGGACGCAACATACAAGGCCCAATGTGGGTGTCCTGGTAGCACCTCTGCCTACCCCTTCTGGGAAAAAGGCGTGATTTTATGTACATCTATGTACGTACATTAAACATCTAGAAAAAGCATAAACAAAAAGGAATCACCCAGCTCAGCATCAAGATGCATCTCATTCAATCCAGACCGTTATGTAAACTCATTAAGATATCCATTTGTACTGTATCCATACGCTCAATAACATATCAAGTTATAATTGCAACGTCATTAGCATGTAGAATCCTGCATAACATGCAACGGGGATTGGAAATTAAGAGTCTATACTATACTATTACTATATCAGCCCATATACGTCCCACTGCAGGGCACAGGCCTACTCTACAATCGAGAGATTTGATTGAGAGTGGTAAGGCCATATAGTCCACCACGCTGGCCTAGTGCGGGTTGGCGGACTTACATACCATAGAAATTCTTTAAAATCGCTACGGTATGCAGGTTTCCTCACGATGTTTTCCTTCACCGTTAAAGTGCGTGGTGATTGACTGTCAATACACACATAACTCCGAAAAGTCAGAGGTGTGCCCTGGGATTTGAACCTGTGACCACCGTGAACATGGAGGCAGCCGCGTCTGGTCCGTTACCAACAGGCCACCACGCACTTTTTTTCTCAAGAGTCTATACTGACTTAATTATGGAAATGCGACTATCGTGGGATTAGCTGGAGTTATTGTGTGAAATATCGCCTCTTTGTTACATAAACTCAAATACAATCTCGAAAGGGCTGCGGGGAGGTCGAATTGTGCAGGTCAATGTAGCAATCCTTGGGGCAGGTCTTTTTTGCATCCTAAACTATTACTATGTAAGTCCATTAATATACGTTTACATACTAACACGCTCAATGACATACATACATACATACATACATACATACATAAAGCGTGAGCCTTTCTCCTAGAAGGGGTGGGCAGTGGCGCCATCAGGACACCCACATTTGCCTTATATGTTCCATCCGATGATGTGATATATGGTCTATCGCCATGTCGGGCACAAATTCCTGACTCCGGACTGATAATGAATAGAAAAATCCAATATCACTGCACGACGCGGGATTCGAACCCGAGACCTCAGCTTTGTAATCATGCCGTAGTACAACGACGCCACAGAAGCATCACAGACAACGATAGTTAGTCGCCTTTAAGTATGCTCACAATACCCATAGCAAACAACCACTGCTTTACATGATAAACATATTGTATGAATGACAAAATCAACTATTTATTCTTAACATACATACATAAACTCACGCTTTTATCCCAGAAGGGGTAGGCAATAATATCTCAATTTATAATTGCAACGTCATTAGCTTGTAGAAGAGTCCAGCAATTAGCCTCAGGGTAGAAGCGGCGAGATAACTCGCGAGCAACGGGGCTTGGTAATTGAGAGCCGGATCGCGATTTGATTGATTCAGCCCGGGTTGAGCTCTCTGCCGTCTTCATTATGGACATGTGTGGGTCGTGGGATTGTTGTTATTGTTTTATGTATCGCATTCTATGTTATATATTTATAGCTATCTATTTCATCGAAAGACGAGGTAGTAAACTTTGCAGAAAGACGCTGGATCCAAAATATTTATCTCGATGCGGGGATCAGATCTGCAGGCTCTTATAATACCACAGCCGGCTTTTCAACCATTTAAAACTGATCGTCTTGCTTCATATTACAAAATATAAATTAGCCATTTATATGCAAAATATCCTCATGATCTGTCCTTTACAAATATGATTATGAGAGAAAAGTATCAAATAAAAATTTGTCCATAAAACAGGTAGCAAAATGTTTTTTAAAATAAAAATTAGCGGTATTCGAAAGAGGTTAAAGCATCATATTTAATTAACACTAAGATATTTGGAAAATCATTATCTCCGGTATTTGGATAAGAATTCAATTAAAATACAGTGTTTTATCTTATGCGTGCAGGACTCGACGTGTTTATGGCGTTATGCAATCAATTTCAAGATTATTTTATTGTTCACGTATAATTTTAACACGAAGGTAAGTATATTTGCTGTGGTGAGTGAAGTGTGGGGTCGCATAGTTTTAACGGTATCACAACGTGAATGATTTATTTATCACTAGCTTCTGCCCGCAAACTTCGTGTGCATGGTTAACTTTATTTGAAATCTCCCATCCCGTCCCGTCCCGTTATATCCCGCACGCCCCGTCTCATTCTCACTAATGGAATGTAATCCAGTCCCATCCCATCCTTTTGAGTATAATAAAGTAGCAAATATATCGGAATTCCTTCTTCATCCCACGGGAACACTAAACTTTTCGGGATAAAAAGTAGCCTATGTTACTTCTAATACCTCCAAGAATATGTGTACAAAGTTTCATGATGATCGGTTGAGTGGTTTTCGCGTGAAAGCGTAACAAACAAACTTACATTCACATTTATAATATTACTAGGGAAGTAGGGATTTATTGAAGTGAACCTTGCTGAGGATGGAGTTCACCAGTCCTTCATATGAGTCCAGGGCAATAGATAATGATATAGGTTCTATAAATGGGATAGTTACTTCCGTTACAGTAACATTGTTACGTATTGACAGGTGATGTTGCATAATGGCAGAATGTCGCGCGACCAAGAGACATCTGCACGGACAATGAACCTACTTACTATAGGTTGATGTACTTTACTTACTGAGCTTGTGTGATCAAATGTTTGAATTTTGAACTAGCTGTTGGCATGAACAGATTTTCAAGCGAAATATTCGCATGTAATTATTCTTGCAGCATCTACTTAAATTACTAATAATATTAAATGATGCTCAGCAGTTTCTACTTTCTATATACATTTTTACCATCATCATCATCATCAGCCCGTTGCAGTCCACTGCTGGACATAGTCCTCTCCCAAGGTACGCCACAGAGCCCGGTCTGCTGCTTTACGCGATATTTTTATACCTAAATAAAATTCAGCGGAGGGTAGTTTGCAGTTACAGCTTTTTCGCTGCGTCATAATATAGTTCTGACACTCTCGTGAACGCTAATAAACACGTTGCGTGGGCTCCACTGTCGAGCTGGATTTTTTGGTCTATTTCAGTCTTTTCATGGACAATTTGGTACAAGTGGTGTTTAGTGGTATTAAAGACTACCATACTTATCAGTGCTGAGTTCTAGTTTTAGAAGCCGGACTGCAGTGAGTTGGCTAGACTTGCGATACTTCTGTTCCTAGGATTATATTGTTCGTGGCGATATTTATCTTTCTGCCTGGATTTAAATCCGCGGAGTTTTGTTTTAATAACGGTGGAGCGAGCAGATCGCTTACCTGACACCACTCAAAATTAATAAGTATTATTTGCAGTACTGCATTTTTCAAGTTACAATAAATGTCGAGAGCATGTCTTACGCTTGATGGTAAGCGATACGACCGCTCATGGACAGTAGCAAAACCAAACAACACCATGAATGAAAAGCAAGAGTCAAGCATTGTCATGCTTTGCTGGTCATATTATAGAACAAAGCTGCGTGACCAAGCTTGATGGTCCTTGCTTTTGAGGGACCAAAGGGAGGTGTATAAAGCCGTTCTGTGTATGATATATATAGAAAAATACACGCAATAGTCATATACATAGTCCTGACCCCTCACTAAAATGGAGTCTTGTGTCGTGGGTATCAGGAACTACGAGAGACTTTTCGGTCTCACAAACACCCAGGCCCAAAACAAGTACTTGCAGTTCACACAAACATTTGTCTCAGTGCGGGGATCGAACCCGCGGCCTCTCGTTTCCCAGCCGGCGTCTAACCAACTGTGCCACGGAAGCGATTATATAATTATAAATTTTCAAAGAAACGTCTAAAAACCTAGATCTTAAACATTAATGATCCGTTAACAAGTACCGTTTGAAATATAAACTTTAATAGCTGCATTATCGTATATGCGTTGTGGCGGAAATTGCTACTTTCATGAACGTACGATGCTGTCATAAAAGATAATTTATTATACCAAACAACTTCATATTGGCACTCCGATAGGTGGTTTAGCGGTAGTTACGGTTCATGGACTTTTTCTTTTTTTATGACAGCCTCCGTAGCGCAGTTGGTTAGACGCCGGCTGTGAAACGAGAGGCCGCAGGTTCGATCCCCACACCGAGACAAATGTTTGTGTGGCCCACAAATATTTGTCTCGAGTCTGGGTGTTTGTGAGAGCGAAAAGTCTCTCGTAGTTCTAATTCCTGCGACACAAGACTTAATTGATCTTAATGTGGGGTCAGGACTATGTATGTGACTGTTGGGTGTATTTTTTTATTTTTATTTATGGTAAAGGCTGTTTTAGGGGATAAATGTATGCTAGAATGTTAAGGATTCCAAACCACAATTATTAAACAGAAATACGGAAAAAAGTACATATGCAAGGAGCTGAAGAACACTTGCTGAATGCATGTTCGACGATACTTGTTGGTATATTAAAAAATAATAAGTTGGTTTTAATTATAAATCCTGCAGCAATTATAAATTTTGGAATGACCTAAATTTTCCCGGTTAATAGAGCGCTATCAGTAGAACAATAAGGAATTATATTATTCTAGGTCAACTACAAGGATAATATATGTTTTACACTTAACTTATCTACGAAAAGACGTGTAAATAAATTTCATCAAATTATCTTATTTATCTTCATAATTTGCTTAGATTCTTCCAACCAGTAACGACTATTTATGTTATTTATTATTCATTGCTGATTATATATGACGGGCAATGCGTAGAGCTCATTAAAACCGGCAATATATGCGTTGGCTTGTGATATTCACGATGGTATGTTAAATAAAGTGCTTCACGTATGTCCGTGACGTGTAAATATTTGAGCAGTTAAATACAATACAATAGTGCTTATTTCAATAAATGTTTATTTTATGAACACATCATTTAATTTAACCTATATTTACAATTAATAAATAGTACTTAAGATCCGGTATAGAGTTGACGATTAAAAATATTTTTTTTTCCGCATAAACTGAATGCTCAGAAGTTAACACTAAAATGGTTTGATTAATGATGTTGATGATTAAATAGATACACAATAACATTATACATGACTTTGCATAATATCATTTGAGTCCATATACAAAGTAACGCGTTTTTTATTTGTATATTATTTTTAAAGTTTTGACCAAACCTCTTATTTTCACATAATACATATGTTTTATTCGTAGTGGACGTTTTGTAGTTTAATATCAGGATTCTACCACTTTCTATATTTACATAGACTTAAAGTGATTGCAGGAATCTTTGGCTTAAGTTTCAACATATTAAACTTATATCGTCAGCACGATCACCTCGCCTGATATCAAGAACAAAATCGTATCTAAAACTAGATAAACTTCAATTTATTATTTAGTTGTAAGTCACGCGAAGAAAGCAAGGCGATATTTTTTTTGTTTCTTCTTTTTTTCCTTACGTTTTAACGAATCGTTTATCATAATATAGTAATATATTTAAATATCATATTAACCTCCGAACATTTCAGATACGTTTTTGTGTTCGGGACTCGTTGATGTATCGTTACGAGAGTTAATTTTTATACAGATTGGCAACTCATCTCTACGTTTTTATTTCCTTCTTGAGTCAGAAAATGTTATATTCAAGTATTAATAGCTTTGAGTTTATCTACTTCGGCTTCATCTGCTTTCGCGAGTAATGTCATCTCCTGCATTTGATACTTCTTCTTCTTCCTGCCGATGTTTTCTGCCTGTTCCACTGTGTCTGGTAGTTCCACTCCAGCCGTTTCTGGCATTAGTAATGTTAGTGAACCCGCTGCCAGTGACGTCAGCCCGAAGAGTAGCCGGGGCAGGCCTGTCCAGTAGGACATCTGTGTAAGGAAGATCAGTATTATGATTTTTACTTTAATTTTCTTCAGCATCGTGATGCATTTGAGGGTTCTATTTGTAGATTTGGAGTAGACCCGGATGAAGTTAAAAATTGGTGTTCTGATGATCAACTGTATATTACCTAATGTATCTCTCTGCTTTTTAGTCGGCTTTTACAATTTTATGTAATTGCTGTGTATGTCCACGCATAATTTCTTTGTTTCTAGATTAATTTTGACTTCAGCTTTTGTGTTTTTTTGGTACTGTCCGTTGCTAACTATATTTATATATCTTCAGGTACTATCAAATATATCAGAAACGTCTTCATTTACACGTAATTTGGTTGCAATGTCTACTAATGTTGCGGACTTTGACATCAAATTTAAAATAGTTTTTAAAGTCATCAAGTCACATCGATCTATTAAGGATAACTAATGTTAATTGGTGGAGCAATGTACCATTATCTTGATAAATATAATATAATACTTGTTTATATATTTTAATGACTAAAATGTCCTTGTATCCGACGTAGTGATAAAAACAGGTTGGGAAACATTTATGTGTCCTAAATGCCATATTTTAAATGCTTTTAATTTTCTTTGCATGTCGCCATTTTTATATTTTTAAAGTAGTATAAATGTTTACATTGAAATATAATTAGCTAGCAAAAATAAGAATCTCTTAATGTGTCAAATAAAACGAAACGGAATTTTAAAACTTCTCACATCTTAGGACGGAATAAACTTGTCGAATTATGGAATTAGTGTTATCCCCGCCTACCCCTTCGAGGACACAGGCGTGAAACTACGTGTAAATGTAAACCTAAAAATAAAAAAGATAAAACTTAAATGGATAATTGATATTTGCTTTTACATCGGTACCTAATGAGGAGCAGTGCGTGGGCGAGACGCATCATAAAACGAGTTTGGGTGACAAGATTCACGCGGCTACATAATTTTTATCGACATCACACATTATTAATTGAAAATGAAATATAAGATCTTTTAAAATTGAATAAGATTTATGAAGGTTACTATTACTGGTATTTAGAAATTTTAAATAATAAAAGTGTGTTGATTTTTAATTTAATGATTAGTTCCAGTAAATAATAATTACTTACAAGTAGCGGTGTTTGTGGTGCAACTAAAGATCCAACTCTTCCAATTGAAGAACATATGGAGTGTATGGAGTTCCTAGTGTAAGTAGGGAAGAGCTCTGAAGTGTACATATACACGATGTTGTAGGAAAACGTTGCCAACATCTCGAATAACATGAACAGAGTCAGACTTGCCCATGCGTAACCTGAAAAAGTGAAATAAATTGTTATGAATTGAGTATTGACCTACTACACTGGACAAAAAAATGGTTTCTAAAAGGTTAAAGGATAAAGAGATGTGACAGGTAAAGATAAAGGTACACTTACCTTTTGGAATAAATGGCTGCGCAGTACAGAATACTCCACCAATAAGGAAAGACACAAGCAATGGCATCTTCCTCTTATACTTAGCAAGAGCAAGCCAGTAGAATACATTAGCTGGGATGTCCATGAGCATTAGCAGTGCGAAGTTGATGTACTTGTTGCCGTCAATGAACACGGAACTGATCATCATTCCATAGTTTATGAGCGTAATGGTGAACCACCACACCATACACACAAGAAACCGTTGCATCATGATGCGAGAGCGAAACGTCTTCCACAGTAACCGTTTGTCACTGAGGTTCGTTGTGTTCTCATCTTGATAGTCCAGCTTGCTCAAATGAGCCTCGTTAAGTTTAACCCCATTCCTACGCGCAATCTTCTTGATCAATTGCACTGCGCGCTCACGCTTGCCTTTACTGAAGAGCCAACGAATACTTTCATCAAGGAAGAAACAGTAAGTTAGGATTAGCAGTGTCGGAGCGTATATCACCCGCAGGAAATTGCGCCAGTAAGGTACAGCCCACGCGATGAAGGGCATCACTATCAGTCCACAGGTGTAGCAGTTTAACAAAATCATTTGGTACAGTAAAGCGCGCTTCTTCTCGACGATCTCGATGCCTGCAAAATTAAACACAATCTTAAACTACTGATAGTATTGGTGATGATACGTCCCAATGGTTCCACCTACTGAGCATGAACATTGGTGAAAGCGCATCTCCGATGGCTGCTTCCAGTCCCTCAAGTACCACGTACATCCAAAATGAAGAGCTGAAACTCTTGGCTATTCCTAGTACAGCACCCATCGTGCCCGCGAACACCGCAGCAGTTTTCCTCCCGAATCTGTAATGTATCTGAATGTGCATTGATATCACAAACAAGTACTCTATGATGAGCAATGGAAGACCTGTCAGATATCTGTCCCTGTATGAGCAATCCAATCATGTTACCAAAGCTGTGGACAGTTCCCACTAAGGTTTGCTTCCAATCTTCACAAGCTAGGTTGAACTGCAACAAATGATGACCTTCAGTGAGATCAAGTCAAATAATTTGTAAAACTATTTAAGCTATACCATTCTTCTGATAAAACATTACGTGTTATTGTAATAGGATTAGATTAGATGCCTTATTCAGAGGTAATACGCATGACAATAAACTTTATACATTGCATTTATCAGATATCCATAGGTAATGGTGTAATCTTTGTAAATTTAAAAAACGTAATACCAATAATAAATAGTTTTTAAGTAATATGGTTATCTTGTATACTTATAAACTGTTATGAACGTGACACACTAAATTCGCTAGTGTCATGTAAATCATTTACTAACAATATGCTCTGAGCCTGAGTTGTTATCCCTTTTTTGAGCCCTTCATAAGAATCCTATGGAACTTTAAGATTCATTTCTTTTATCGTTCGACTTACCTCAGCAACAAAGCTGTTAGGGATCTCGTAGATCCATTCATTGCATTCAACAGTTTCGCTATTGTTAACAGCTTTTGAACATCCAGGGCCGAAGGTTGTCTGTCTATAGCACTCCTTGTAACTTTCACCGGACGATGTACTCACATCCACCCATGAGGATACAAATGTTGCGTTTGTACCATCGCATTCTGGGATTCTGCATCTGTTAAATGTAATTTGGTGAATTTTTAGTACAAATAATAATTCTTAGGGAAAAAATACGCGTTAAGGTTTATTTGGATAGTTCTTGCGATTAAAATTGAGATAACATATCTTCAAAATAAGTAATAGAATGATAAAAGACACAATTTACTTTCAATAAACACTACAATCAAAAAGATTTAATTAATAGAACTGTATCACTTCCATTTGAAACTCAAACCTTATTCATGCAGTAAATCACTAAAGGAATATAATGAATTCTACAATTAGTAATACTAAATAAACTAATCAAAGTACATGGTAGAACAATTTTGAAAAACCGTCTTACCTATAGCTAACATCTTCAACAGCAAACACATAATTAATATTATACATGGAGTTGGTAGCATATACAAGCGCCAGCATTGCCATGGTGAACATCTGATGCTTCCCAAACGCACCTAGCGAGCTCAGCACCGTATCCAACTGCACATGTTTACCACCTTCGTTGAAATCTGCCATTATCACTTCTTTTATTCCTTCTAGATTTTAATAAAATCCATTCACTTCTGCAGAAGGTTCTTCTAAAACTTCTGCTTCATTGTACGTATCAATCACAACATTTCTATCTTCACTAAATTTCTACCCACTCTCTTAGTCCTGTCGCATATCTACGACTAGTGTTTTGATGTACGAAACATATTTTTATATCATCTGATAGAGCCATGTAAATAGTGCCTTGTGTATCTAACTCAAACATTACGTAAATTAAATACGGTGCGTTGATTTTGAAATTGTTCAACGTGGAACGCAAATTTGATACATTTTCTTAGACGCTGCAACATATATACCCAATCGTTAGTAAGTTTTGATTTTGATAACGTCTTGAAATGCTTCTTCTAAGATAAGATAATGGTGAAAACTTAGCACATTAGCTCTGATATTTCTCGATGTCATTATTGGGAGCACAATTGCAATAGACAGACATTATTAAATTTGCTTTCTCTGGGGTGGTGGCCTTCGCTCCTTCAAGGGTTCTCTTATATATTGTTAAAATGATCTTCTAAATGATCTGTTGAGGGATTTAAGTTTTATTCCTATGGATTTAGGTATTTATACATCACGTTTTTCCATCCAACCACTGTACGAGGATCATCGCTCCACTTTGCTCGAATGTTATGTATTTGCTTTTTACTAAATAACGAGCTACTGCCACGCGGGAAAACGCTGAAAAAGATTGTTTTTTTATTGCATAGGTCCGGTAGACGAGCAAACAGGTCATATGATGGCAAGTGATCACTGCCGCCCATGAACATCAAATTGGGAGGAGAGAGGGGAGGAAAAAGGATAAGAAGATGACAAGGGTATTAGGCATCTGGTAATCTCATTCATCAAACGAAACGTGTCAGCAAAGCTGACATGAAGCGACCTTCATGTCGTTTTCCTGTGAGACAGTGACATTGTCCCAGACGAGCCTGCCCATTCATGCTGGGTCATGACTAACAATAGCGGGGCTCTACCAAGTCCAGAGTGAAATGCAAAAGTTACTCATAATATTATAATACTAATGCAAGAAACGTGTACGTTATCAACAGTTTATAAGAGATTCAGATATGAAATATTTATTTTTTCTTAAACAATGAGATAATAATATGATTACTGACGTCTTATGCTGCAGGAATATCATCTTTATTTTAATAGGCTTAGTTAATATTAAGATCTTCATGCGGATTTTATAATCTAGTGTAGAGATGAAACCGAGATTACTTGGTGTAGTATAAAAGTTTTTTATAAATCATTAATTAAGTTATTTTATGACTTTCAAAATGCAACTGGTATACTTCAGTGTCCTATTTCCAATATCATCAACATCTTTTTATTCCTCACTATCAGGAATTCCGGTCTTGCATTTTTCATCGTTTCGTAGGAAAGGGATTTTTATCGTAGTATTTTGAAGGGCAGACAAGTAGGGTCACTTGTCCACCGGCTGGCCTTGGCACGCCCTTCACCGCGCCGTGTCTACTCGTGCATGTCACTACTACATGCCTTCACGATTTAATCACTGCTGGGGTGAGCAGAGGAACTTAGTGTTATAATTATAGTCATCTAATAGTAGCATTTATCTTGTGTGGTTGGCAGCGATCAAGGTAATAGAAAATGTTGGCTGTAGATTGAAGTGAAAAATAACCATTATAAGTAGATATTCATTTCAAAACTAATGATATGTGATTGTAGAAGGCATGCTACGATATGTCATTGCCACTGGTTATAATGCAACTAAAACAATGAGTTTTAATTTCGTATTACGCATATTGACTGAAATTAGACATATTCCAAGTTTAACTAGAAATTATGACTTCTTATCATCTTTATTTTTGTGGGCCAAATAATGATTTCAGTGGTCATTAAGGATTTCTGTAGCAAGTCCACTTATCGCAAACAAATAATAAGAAACAAAACTGATACAATGGAGTGCTCAGTGCAAGATCTAGAATCCTCACAGTTCTCAACACATGTATCTGCCAATAAGGAGTTTTGTAATATATTACAATACAAAGTAAGCTTCAAGTCCAGTCCTTTGTCGTGACGGCCGGCTAACAAACACGACAGGTGACAGATAAAATAAAAGAAGGAGGTGACGGACCCGATCGACAATGGAACCATCGGAATATTCAACGAGAAGGATGGACGTCTGCAGTTTGTTATTTTAAAGTAAAAATTCTTTGGGTGATAAAGTGTGCCGGGGATTTGTACTGTTTTTGTTAAGTGTTTGTGGTTTACATACCTATTAAAAAATATTTGATGTGACCACGAATAATCACTCGTATAAATAAATAAGTACACCCAACAGTCACATACATAGTCCTGACCCCACACTAAGATCGAGTCTTGTATCGTGGGTATCAGAAATTAAGGGAGACTTTTCGGTCACGTAAAAAACTACCTGTCTACTCATCAACATGGTTTTATGAGCAAGAAATCAACACTAACCTCGTCACTTATGTTAGTAATTTGTCAGCAACCATAGACCAAGGCTTGCAAGTTGATGCCATATATACCGATTTTTCGGAGGCCTTTGATAAGCGAAACCATAGTATAATTATTCAAAAACTGCAGCTGGTTGGAATGACCGAAGTTGCATTGCAATGGTGCTGTTCTTATTTAGAGAATAGACTATCATCTGTTGTAATTGATGAAGAGGAATCGAAATCTTTCGTGGCTACATCTGGCGTACCGCAAGGTTCTAACTTGGGCCCACTATTCTTCAACATATTTGCAAACGATGTAACACATATATTCGGATACTCTACACCATATATGTTAGCTGACGACTTGAAATTAACCCGTATAATGCACTCAGAACTTGACACACAATTATTACAGACGAATTTAGAAGCCCTAAGTTTTTGGTGCGCATCAAACAAAATGGTCATGTACAGGGAACTCGACTGACGCAAGTAGGTGTCATCCGCAACCTAGGTATTTACATGGACAGTGAAATGCGTTTTACTGAACATTACGACAAAATAATACGTTCATCCCGCAAGGCTCTTGGTTTCGTTTTGCGTTCCTCGAAGGAATTAAAACAGCAGTCCACAGCCATATTGCTACATAACAGTTTTGTGAGGACCAAACTGGAATATTGTAGTACGGAGTGGAATCCTTCATATCGGGCTCACGTGGCTAGAATTGAGAATGTGCAAAAGGGATTTGTCCGAATCTTAGCATCACGGGCAAATGTCAAAAGATCAGTAAGATCCTACAACAAACGACTTCATTTATTCAATTTAATGCCTTTGCATTTACGCCGTGATTCATCTCATCTCATATTTCTACATAAACTTTTAAATAATTATATCGACTGTCCTGATCTATTAAGCCAGGTATGCATAAATGTGCCTCGCTATATTTGTCCATTATTTAAGGCACCTCGGGCCCGAACCAATCTCGGAAAACATTCGCCAATAGCTAGATTGAGGTACAAATACAATGAAATATCAGTTGCCTCACCAGACTTACACATCTTTAATAACTCATTACCAAAATTCAAACAGCTCATTAAAGATGCGTCAATGAGTAATCAATGTTGACGTAAAAGTACAAAATTATTATAATTATAATTAATAATAATTTAAAGTAAATAAAAATAAAAATGTCATTAAACTAATTTTAAGAGAATTTGTTTCTTTTGTTCTTTTTGTCTTCTTCTTTTTTTGTTATTAAATACATTATTGTTATTTTTTAATATGTTTTCAACTGTATTTTATATGTATTTTATTACGATAAAATAAGTCCATTTTTACGTATTACTTTTTTTTGCTTTGCCATTAACATTTTTGTTTTGTTTTAATATAAGTTAATTAAAATAACATATTGTAATTTGATATAATTATGTATACTTATCTTATTTCTACATTGTTTTTAAGTTCCGTAATATTGTTTTTACAATTTAATATTTCATTCAAATGGTTTTGTTTTTTATTTTTCCTTTGTTTTTATTTTTGATTGTATTCCTACAATTTGAGCAAGATGTGTCACCTGTAATTTAAAATGCACAGTGTTCATTCTTAAAATTATGTAGATTATTGAATGTGTGTTAAATGTAGTCTTAGTTGGAGACCAATAAATAAATAAATAAACATTTGTTTCGGCGCGGGGATCGAACCCACGGCCTCTCGTTTCACAACCGGCTTCTAACCAACTGCGCCACGGAGACTGTATAAAGTGTAGTTGTTCAAAGTTTAACAATCCTTATCGCTTTGAGCATCAAATAAAATCATATGAAATAAATGGACAATTATTGAAACCAATTTGTAGCCGAAATGTTTCTAAATCTATTTCATAAATACTAAAAAATAAATGTTATTTAAAAAGATAAATATACGGTTCCGATTAGGATTCCAATTTGGATATTTAAATTAGTTCTAAGTTCAAAATGAGAATTTTTTTAGAGATGTTAGTTAGGCGCAAGGATCGAATCGGATCCTTTTATTTTGCCTTCTTGGCCACTGCGCGACATTTACTCAGTTTTTTTACTGTTTAACTGAAGTGTTAATTATCTTGTTAAATTTGACGCCCGGCTTGTATTGACATTATGTAAATAGCGGCTTTGGTTGCGAAATTGGATATAATTATCGACAAAATATCGATACATATTTGCTGTCCGGTTCGCTCATTATTTTTACGATTGTTGTGAAATAGGTGCCTGCCTCGGTGGCGTACTTGTACTACGGTACGACTACAAAGCTGAGGTCTCGGGTTCGAATCCCGGGTCGGGCAAAGTGATATTGAGTTTTTCTATTCATTTATCATTATCAGCCCGGAGTCAGGAATTTGTGCCCGATATGGCGATAGGCTCGCCCCCTATCACATCATGGGACGGAACATACATGGCGAAATGTGGCGCCTCTGCCTACCCCGTCTGGGATAAAGGCGTGAGTTTATGTATGTATGTATGTAAAATAGGTGATTAAATCTTGAAGTAACTTTGGTTTTGCGTTTCCACGAATCGTTTAGGTTGCCAAGGCCCTAATATCAACATAATTTCATTCACAATTCCCTTTCCCTGATAACCAGCAATGTTAATATATCCTCTTAGTTTTCTCTTATGTTTTGTAAGTGGTTACTTGGCACATGATTTCATACAGAGTATATCAAGATAAGATAAGTGACTTCAGACACAATGCAATGAAAAATTTCGCAATAAAAGTCGTCAACTTTGTTTTGGTATTTTTTTACTTATCGTCGTATTTGCGTGATAAATACATAGTTTTCCTAAAATAATAAACCTTTTTATTTTTTAAGACGCAATGGTACGATAGGGTTTAAATTACTATTTTCGCAATAACTAGGTATCTACTACCCAAACACCACGATTTTTAAAAAATTGCAAAAAAAATCTGTCGGTTATTTTGCGAAAATTTTATTTGCATGGTGTCTGTAACAACTAAAACTACCACCCGGCTTCGTTTTCGGTCGCAGTCTTGATATACCCGGTATATACCGTCCATTATATAAAAATGCTAAGCTTTACCAGATGTATTGTGTACATCACGTAATTCGCGTATAAAATGAGAAAATACCATTGTAGGAATATTAAATGCGTGGTATAATTATGAGCACACAACGGGTCCGTTCTCCTATTCCTTAAGATAATTTAAGAGTTGTCACACGTTATTATTGTGGTATTTATCTGTCGTAAGTAGAAACACGTATGTCTCAAGAAAGGGATTGATTTTTAACTTCAAGCTACTACTTTTCAAGGGCTTTCTGTAGGAATCAAGGAGTAATCCAAATATAAGTATTTATATTATTGATTTTAATCCCAGGAAGACCATTATTTATCTACCTATAAACCTATAGCACTTTTACACTGTCCAATAATAATAAATTAAATAAATAAGCCCTGCCTGCAAGTTGGTGCAACGCCCAGTGTGTAGGGGCCGTTAGACAAACACTTGTGCCGCGCGCCCGGCACTCGTACGATTTGTACAGTGTAAACACTTCTTAATTATGTTGCGTTGTAGCATGCGGTTTGTAGTCCAGTTGCAACTTCAATTGGAATAGGTAGTGAATTGTAGGTTTTTAAATTCGATTTTTAGATAGAAATTATATCGCGTTCGGGTTTGAATTTTCATAAATAAAATATATCATGTCCTCAACTTACTAGTCTTGTGTCGTGATATCAGAAAACATCTATTAGAAACTACGATGGGTGTGTGGGATCCAAAAATTATAAATATTAGTTATGAAGAGGGACTCAAACCGCAACGTCATGCCCTTACTGCCAACTACGCCACGGAGGCAGTAGGCAGTCATAAGTTTGAATTGAAGTCACTAGTATTTCTGCCTACCCTAGCAAGCATAGTCAAGTAAGAAGCACAAACAAGTGAACAAGACACCTGCAGTAAATATGCTCGTCTCACAGAAAACCCGATGTTAAGTAAATGCATGGCTGCCGCATTCTTTCACTTGCTGAGAAGGCGCTCCTTGTCTCTTCCCTGATACATTTTTACTCTCTTGATCCTTTAATAAATACCAACAAACAATCTATCTTAAATAATTATAATAATGATAAATACACCCAATAGCACCATACACAGTTCTGAGCCTACAATAAGATCGAGTCTTGTCGTGGGTATCAGGAACTACGAGAGGCTTTTCGGTTTCACCAATACCTTTGGATCACACAAACGTTTGTTTCGGTGCGGGGATCGAACCCGCGGCCACAAATGATCCAGTACCTAATTTTATTAAGTATTTCCATGTTTCTTTAAGTCACACTTGCTATCAAAGTAGCTGCCCTTCTCGGCAATTAGCAACAAAATGCCACGCGCGTAAAAATTTAATTTCATGTTATGTTACTAGGTCGTGAATTTGAATCCACCATGACGTAACTCCACATTTAATTTACTGCAAAACCTCTATATCAAAGAGATTCCACGGAATTCCCGAATAATTACACGCTGATCATCCGTCCGATTCACATATTGCGAATGACTATAATCGATTCGATTTTAATCGGAGCCGTTGGAGAAAAAACCTCTAAATGGTTGTCCATTGTGAATATAATGGGCCCGTTTTAATACGCACACAATCGCGGAAATTAGTTTCATTCGGAGAATACTGAATGTTGTTGCCAAAGCATTACAGCTTTTTGTGATTTTTAATTTGACAATCGGTTGATTTCGAGTTAGGCTCAGATATTTTTGATAGACTTGTTTAACTAAAGAAATAGGAATTTGTGAATGAAAGGGAGAAAGCTATTTGAATGGTTCTTTCGTCGACCAATCTTCTAATTATATTTGTCGGAGACCGCTTTGCAGATCCAAAATTATGAATTGATTGCTATTTAACCGACTTCTTTTACAACAAAATCAATATATATTTTGTGGATTTCTTAATAAAACCCTGATACCTGATTGTCGTGGGAACGAGTCTAAGTTCCAGATTAATTAAAGAAGTTTTTGTCGTTCATCGTACTTTTAAGTTTTTTCTAAGTTTACCATGATTTCATCGTGTTGTAATAACAGCTTGGTAATGAAGTGCGACAAATCGCGAGATGGTCAGAGCTCAGTACTCAATGTCACGTAAAGTTGAATCGTGATTCTGCTGATTGTTTGAAGTTGAGTTTATTTATGCGAGATAGTGGCTATATCTGCCTAATTTTCAACGTACAGTCAGCGACAATAGTAGCTGAGCATATTCAAAACGCCAAAAGCCATTTACACTTGAAGCAACAGAATTGGGTGAACAGTGTCGGCCACAAAATTCATGAACACCATAAGATTACAAAAGTTGAACAGCAAGAGCAACAAAATTGCTAAACACGCCAATGGTATGTACCTACTGCCTACACTAGTATTTCGACATAGGTAAATACGAGCAAAGAATTAGTATAAAACCGTCCTCCATGGGGCTTAAATAAGGCTTAGATATTTAACTTAAGAATCTTAAGAATGTTAAACACAGAACCGTGAGTGCTGTGAAACAGCGACATTCGAATCACATAATTCAAATTTCGAATGCAGCTTTCAGATCGAATACTCGGGTAACTGAGCTACTGTCTCCGCCAAGTCGTCTCCCCCCCTCCCCCCGTCTCTGGCGCCTTTATTTTCGTATGACTTGCACTTTACGTCGAGTTATTCCACCTGTGTAGACGGGTTTTTGTTACCACGCTATTTAATTCAATGCTTAGTCTGTCTATTGGTACTATTTTGTACGTGATTTCTTATTATGTACTTTTTCTATCTGTGGTGTATTTTTTATTTCGATTAAATAAATGGGAGTACGTTTTGTTGGGGTCAATAACATTCGCAATTCGAATTGACATTAAAAGGAATAGTCAATTGGTTGAGTCACATGTATGTTTTTGACTATGATCTTATCTGTAGACAGGTCGTGCAAGCGTCTATCAAATGGTGAAGAAACATTTCTATGAAGATAGTTTTCTTTTGCCATTTAATACTTAACATAATGAACTTTCCAAGTGCTATGTGGATGCTTTTGTCCCAGAATTTAAAGTGCAAAATAAATAAATAATGTCTATTAACCTATAATTTGTAGTTCGTACCTAAGATAGTCAATAAAAAACCGATGGAAGAACAGACAATACCCCGACATTTCGCTGCAAACATGGCAATTTCTCGCGGATTAACATATGGTAAATTGTATCTTATCAATCAAACCGTTTCCTTCGAAGGCGACTCGTGTGCGGTCGACAACACATGACTCCGTGAACCTGTATTTAAGGCGCATGTAAAAACCACTAGCAGAATAAAATGAAGGATTAAAAATAGTCCTGTCGCCACAGAATAGTAAACCTCGACATCTGTCGTGTGTTGCGAAAGAAAAGAGGAAAGGTTTCTCGGTTTTTCTACACTGAAATATGTCATATCCATATCGTACATTCTTATGTACGAGACTTTGAAAGCTCGACGACAATTGAAAGTTCGATTGAGAGAGCTTACGTCATTATCCACTACATTGGCTTAGTGCGTTTGGCGGACTTGTGATGTTTAAAATATGAAAGTAATATATAATAGTAATATATTATTCTAGAGTTTATTTTAAGTATATATAGATGTATGACTTCCACGTTACGAAAAAAAAATGAAGAAAAAAATCGTAAATACTTATGGTGCATATTAAGTTTTCTCATCATGTTGTAATTAACCGCTGAAAAGTTTATCAAATTACATCAATGACTATAATTGTTGATATAATTATATAAGTAAAAGAGGCCGTACCGTGACTACGAAAGCTCTAAAGTACCCGAAATGTCGTGTCGGGAAGATAAAAAAATGAAAAATCAATCAAATCCGCGAAAAAAAAATCGTAGAAAGGTAGTTTTATTTCAATAGAAGAGTACATAAATATGCGCCTTATCTAGGTTTTACTTAACGCACCATGTTTACCTTGGTTTGCTTTTAAACTTGCACTTTAGGTGTATTCTAAAAATTCCACGCATGTCTTTTATTAACCTCGTACATTATCTTAAATCTCTTTGCGTTTCGATAAAGCACAGAGCTTGTAAAGAAAGGACTTGAATTTGTTTAATTCAAGTTAGATTTTAAAGGGAACTAGCAGTAAAAAAACATTATCGTTATAGGCATAAATATTGTATATTTATTAATTGTAAGTATGTGTAAACGCAATTTAAAAATATTCCTTGAGATAAATGATTAGAAATGTTGATCATATTCTTAATTTACGGTCTCTGCCTACACTTTGTGACACACCTGCGCATCACTTTGTATATACAACTAGCGGCCCGTCCCAGCTTCGCCTGGGTGCAGATATCTTTTGATTCAACTCCACATCAGATACTTAGATGTTATTTTTCGGACAAACTCTTGTATACCTAAACCTCTTGAAACCTAAACTCGACGTAACTACCCTACTGTCGCTTCTTTTTTGACTATGACCTGTCCTCCTCAATCCCGTCCCGTCCCGTCTGTCAAGTCACATCCGATCCGTCCCATTCTTTCTCTTCATTATCCATCCTGTCTCGTCCCGTGCCTTTACATTTCGTCCTATCCCAACAAATGAAATCTGTCAACTATTCAATCCTATCCCGTCCCTCCCTCTATTCTATCCCATCGCTCTATACCCAAATAGTGTGCCTTACGATTTTTTGACATTAAAACTTCAAATAAGGAAAATCGGATGAGTAATACGGACGCTTCAGCGATTTTGGTTTCCATACATGTCATTCTTTATTTCACCTCAATAATTTTTCGTTTGTAATAAAGAGCTGAAATATAATTTTTCATAGAAATAACTTAACTGGTTTTGATTTTCTATACAACATTCCAAGTTCCAACCCTTTTTTCAACCGCTTTGGAAAAAATATGGCCTATGATACTCAGGAATGTTATATCTTTTTAACGGTGAAAGAATTTTTAAAATCGATTCAGTAGTTCCGGGGATTATGATGTTATGTGATTTTTTAAAATTATACTCGTATAATGGTAGTGAAGGATAGGACATTGTAAAAAATTGTGATAAAAGTGATTTCCGATTTTAAAAAGAAGTTTAGTTTACACAAAATACATTTCTGAACACACGTATAAACATTTGACAGCCAATTTAAATGTCAATCCTTTTTCATTATTCTACATATTTAAAATCTAAAATACGCCATTATTCGAATATGTTGTCGAATATATCCAATAAGTTGTCGATTCGAAACCTTTATTTATAAACGTTCTTTATTTTGAGGGAAGAGTTTGAACAATTCGATTTCGTTTTCTTTTTTTTTTGTTTATCTGTGCTCCAACGCACACTGTTTTGATAGATATGATTGAATTTGAACTTTGTACAGAGGTAATAAAGTGCAAATTGACTCTTTGACGTTAGGAACATACCTACATTGTTTAAACAACAGTGAGTGCTTGTAATTCAATATGAACTTTATACAATAGCAATAAAGCTCGTTTTAGTTAGAAAACGTTTGTATGGGAAAAAGAAAAGGGCTGTTTTAGGGTTTTCCGGCAATTATCCGATTTTTTCTCGCCGTAAAAACCATCTTTGCACCTCAACGAACATTTTAAAAAAAGAATTATCGAAATCGGTTCAGCCGTTCACACGTGATGCCATGACAACGCGAAACGGGTTTCATTTTTATATATATAGATTTCCGATTTAACTATTCTTACACTAATTCATATAAAGAATAAAACACTTACCAATTTCGGATGTTTTTGTAAACGTAGCTAGCCAACACTTCACACTCGATTTAATTTAGTTCCATTAAAAGCCACTGCGAACAATAAAATACCTAAAATAGGTTAAAATCGTGCACTACTGCACCTCCGAATATTGGCAAGATACTAATAATAGACGACTTTTCAATCCTAGTCTTGTTTTCCAAATGAAATTAAGTGGAAAGAACAGGTCAGTAAATCTTGATAGGTTTGTTTTTAAACGAATTAAATATCATGATCATGAATAAATTAAGAGATATTTAAATTGCAAATGTATTTATTATTTTTATTTCCAGAACAAATTAAAAGAATAAATTATGAGATATTTAAATTGCAAATGTATTTGTTTTTTTTTTATATTTCCAGAACAACTTTCGGAATGTAGTATTCTATTTAATTACCAATAATAAAATATGAAATAATGCCCTTTGCTATATGTAGCACTAGATTCATACTTACATTATGTATGAATAAATGTAATGTAACACAAAATTCACAATAAACTCAATAATGTTTTCCGTTAAACGCAAAATTTTAAGGTTTTGTAAATAATTGATTTGTATTTAATTTTAACACGACTGACAGAACGTAGCTTCCTTAACAACACGACGTGCTTCAATGCCTTTCGATAAACTGACATTTGCAACAATGCAAGACAAAAGGTATTTATGACATAATTAAATTCAACGCGACAAAATAATGTAGATAAAAAATACATACATACATAAACTCACGCCTTTTTCCCGGAAGGGGTAGGCAGAGATGCTGCCAGGACACCCCCATTTCGCCTTGTATCGGCCTATCGCCATATCCAATATCACTACCTTTATTCGAACTCGGGACCCCAGCTTTATAATTGAACCGGAGTACAACTGTGCCACCGAGGCAGTCACCTGCATTTAGGTTATTTAATCAAAATATATAGTAAAAAAATAATATTAAAAATATAAAAGAAAACTGAACAAAAATAATTTTTGCATTACAATATACGAACATAACATCAGTAGAACAATAGAAATCACAAGTGTATGGGACATCGGATCGCACTTCATATTATCAAAACCGGATTAAATATTATTACAGGAAATAAATTTCAGTACAGTAATAATACGAGTTAAGCTTTTCACGAATAAATCAAAACCTTAGTGACTTATGTTTCCTTGTTCGATTATTTTCGTTGAACTTTGCACGTTTTAATTTATATTTTCGACAACATTAACAAGAGGGGATGTAGCTCAGTGGTAGAGCGTTCGCTTTGCATGTGAAAGGCCCCGGGTTCGATCCCCGGCATCTCCAATTCTAGGATATCTACTTTTTTAATAGTTTTTATGTTCATTTTTTGGCAAAAAATATATATGTATTGCCTAATTGCAAAGGTGCTACCAGGACACCCACGTTTCGCCTTGTGTTTTCCGTCCCATATAGGGCACAAATTCCTGAGTCCGGGCTGATAATGAATAGAAAATTCTGAAACTTCAGCTTAGCATACGAATGCCCCAACGAGGCATTAAATAAAAAAAAATTAAAGAAAAGTTGTTTTGAAACGAAATTAAAAACTTATTTTAAAATAGCAATTATTGGCCGACTGGCAGCCGATTCGGCTGAGCCGAATGACAACTTTTAAAATGTTGAATTTGGAACACGAATTAATAAACATATTAATTTTGAATTTGTGAATTTACACTAAATACTAAATAGTAAATAATAAATATAATAAATATAAAATTAATTATTATTTGGAAGGCAACAAATTATTGTCAGCTGTATACAGAACAAAGCATACAATACTGCGCACTCCCCTGTCTCTGGAGCGCTAACCAAACATTTTTCAACGTCCAGTGTCAACATAATTTCAAGCCGTCAGCACCACAATGTACATTTTGACACCTTCCAGTAACATTTATTTTCTATTGCAGGTACCGCAGCGGATGTCGGATATTCTCCAAAACTATAACACGGCTGAATTAAATAGTAGGGAGCTGGCCAAGGTTGGAGAATGGGATGCTGCTATTCAATTGGTCAGGGTTATCGGAGTGAGTGGTGATCAGCGCTGCTATTGTATGTGTTGAGATGCAGGTCACTCGAGGTCAGATTTGACATCACTATTGGGGATCCGCGTGTGAACTTTATCAGTCAATAAATCAGTATTCATTTCTATTTAAACGATCTATTTTAAAAGTAAATTTATGATGTGTGACGACATTTTGTAAAGTTACAGCACACTAGTTCACCTGATGGTAAATATAGTGTAAATATCGTATTTATGACGCCGTCTTACTAACGTACATAATAAGTAAATCCATTATGGACGACTAAAAATAGAGTACTTGGTAATTTACCATTAATTGCTACTTATTGTAAGTGATTTTTAAACTCACGGAACCCAGGCTCCGTCACTAGGTTCGCGTGTTGTCCACGTATTTTTTCAACATTAATCGGCGTAACGTCAATTTTGTTGGATGAGTTTTGAAATCGTCCGTACCCAACGCGGTGATCTCGACTCTAACGCTAACACATTAGGCGGCCATATAGTCATTTACGAAGCTTCTTGTGATCTACGTTAAAACCATTCAACTGAGAAATTTTAATGAGCCAAATTAATTGATATTTTGATGGTTGTTAAACCGTTGTGGCCGTGCTGCTCTCCGACCGTATAGCTCTAAAATAAAAAAAGTAAAAAAAAAGAAATAGTTTTGGAGGATGTCTAGAATAAAGTGTTCGTTTTTTAAATCGGCAAAAAACGGCCAGTGCTTAAAATAACAGCTGTCAAACTCAGTGAAAAATAATACTTGCCAGTGTTAAAATAGTGAAGTGGTCTAAAGAGGTTTTGTTAAAAAAAAGTGCCGTTGCAAGTCGTTGGTAGTGATGTGTGAGGACAGATGATGAAACGCAGCAAGTCTTACACGTGGCTCTCCGGGCTGCTGAAGACCAAGTCGGAGGAGCAGGATGATGAGGAGTGGGGAGCCGTGCCCTGGGTCAGGGCGGAGGTTCTCCAGAATGACAGGTGAGTCTTACCTCATAGTTATATTATCTAGACTAGTTGATGGTACTTTTTTCGGTTATGTGACATGAAATGCTACGTTAAGTTAATTATGGTAAATTATTATGTAAAGATCGGACGATGTTTTTATTTCGGTAGCTGCGATTATTCTTTTTGCGTTTTTTTTTATTATTGATAATGCATGTATGGTTGAAACCACTACACGGTATTTTAATATAAACACGGTATTTTGAAATATCCAATTTACGCTCCATTTAACTCAACTTACAGTACTAAAATGTAACGAAATGTCCATATAAGCATTACATTGTATGCAAAACAAAGCCATATTCATAGCCACCGTTACTTAATCCAATAAGGCATTTAGACTATAGCATACGTGTCTATTCACATGACCCGATTTCGAAGGAGAAATGCGTTCTGCGATCACTGGAACTCGACGACTCGGCCGTCTAGGTACGGCGAGGAGACAGAAAAACACGATCGGCTAGTGTGTGTAATCCGGTATTTTATACAATGCTTGGACACGATGATTTCCCATCCATCCGAACATGTTTTGGGGAGACGTGTTAACCGTTACGTTACTCTGCAGAAGTTGTCTGGAGTTTGTCGGGAATAAAAATGTTTATACATTGTGTTAAAAGGTTGCGAGTCGTATAGGCAGTTGAATCAAGAAATGAAATGAAATTCGTTTATTGGTTATGTAGGCAATTCAATAGCTCTTATGAAAAGTCAATACATAGTACTTCATCTCTATTTACAAGACAATAGATATATGTATTTATAAAATTTTTGGTTTACGATAGTCATTTTTTTTAACTGGCACTTCTAGTTTATTATATGGATGGATAAGTCCTCGTCTTAATGTGTCGTATATTTTTGGATTATTCATTAATATGTTCTAACTAAATTTAAATCTACAAATACAACATACGTGTTCAATATTGACACAAAAATTACAGGAAAATAAAATCAGAGAGGAAAATCAATGTTATAAAATTACATGTATTGCGAACTTTGATTAATTTTGCCACATTTTTTTTAAGATATAGAAATTCGCTTACAGATACTTATAAGCGATATATAGATAATATTTAGTAAATAATTGAACTACTTACTAGATAAATTAATTATGTGATTCAAGTTTTTCAGTTGTTTGATAAAATACCTCATTCTATATATTCTCTGGACACGTGTAGTTACAATACATGTAATAGACAATCGTAATTCATGAGATATCACGTAGAGCGGGTGACGTGGACACGCCACAGATTAGCAAGATTGTACCATAGCATTGAACATGTGTCTTATGCCTTAAAAGTATGGATCATAGAGTAGGGTTCCAGAACTGTCAGATGTTTTGTTTGAGCGAAAGCGAAGTGAATGCCTATGCATCATATAATTAATCTATACTACAATAATATGTATTTTATTATAAGATAAAACGCTACAAAAAATATTGATTTGACTTAAAGTATTTTGAATAAATAAATATATGTAGGTATTCATGATATTTGCTCTCTTTTGTCCAGAAATGGATTCAACTCTAAGTCTACAAATGTTTGTAACTTAATTGTTATTAACTAATTTCAAATATAACGTTGTTACGCTGTTATTATTGCCCAAAAATGACACCATTTTTTTGTCTCATTATCGAATTCTCGCCACCGATATATAAAAAATTGATCTACTATAGAACGTAGGTGTGGCGGCTCTGCTATCTTATTCTATAAGAGTTAAGTGTATCAGATTAATTGAAAATTCGAGGAAGATGAACGGCGATGCGCTGACAGACGCTGTCTCTTTTTAAGGAAACCCAGTATATGGAGTTACTGGATTATGATCGTTTGTGTAATGTCAAATAACCGTGCCTTCGTTTACCATATAAGACGTGGTATGATGGGTTTATAAACGGTTCTAGACTCGCTTTTCCTAACGATTGAAATGTGTTATTTATCTTAATCACTTTCCTGGAGACTCGTAAATTCTTGTTAGTGTCTGTCGCAAAGTGGTTTGATTGATTTTTAATAGAATTGATTTGTATGCCTTATAGGTTCTATTTTTACCTAGTTGATAAATTTCTTGGTTTATTTGAATGGATTTTACCTACTATTGAATAACTTGAACGATTTTAAAAATGAAACGTGGTGGTTTAATTTTTCGAAGGTTATAAAGTATGTTTCCCATTAATAATATTTGAAATTGCGATAGCAATCTGTTTAGCGCTCTATTTGTAGTGTTCTTTAAAGTTTCCATTTGTTTAATTTATTCACCATTTATTTCGGGCTATGTCAAACCACGCCTACCGTCTAAATCTTCCGTCCCTCTTGCGTTTAAACTTCTTAAACCTCGGGAGACAACCTCAAATCAAAAACGCGGTTAAAGTATTTGCTGTCAACAAGATTTGTAAAAGAGCAGGTTTGCAAGCCGTAGAGAATCTTGAATCATCGCGAGAAATATTCCTTTGGTTCCAGTGAAGGCTTACTAGTAATTAACACGCGGAATAATCCCCGGTTATCCAATTATACAAGCGAAATGACAACTACATAACTTATTAGGAGTGTGACGAATGTGTAACCACGGCAACGCGTTTATTAGCTTAATGATCAAGTTGTAACTTCACGTTTAATTTAATCGCTGCTTGCAACAAAGTAGTTTAATAAACAGGCTCCTTAGAATTACTGAGGGAGTTTTTGTGTGTCGACAGTAGATGGCGCTAAACCGATCTGACCTGTCTGTACTTGATGGATTCTTATAAAAGACGAAATAATTGCTGGAAGATTCTGCTTTCACTCTCATTGCTGTCCGATCAAACGTCAATATCTTGTATTGACTATAAATTAGATTCTAGACCAAGGAAAATCGTTATTAGCTTGTATTAATTAGAATTCTAGGCCTATGGGGCGACAAATATATTCCTGATTTTTAATAATTGATTTACGCTACTACCCATTAATGATTAAATGTAAGTAAAATCACCTTATCTAAACATCTATCACAGTACATACCAATACGAGAACAGGTACCTCTGGAATGTAGGGGGCATGGCATTGTGCGTGGGTAGTAGCTATCACAAGTGCTCAGCGGAACGGGCATTCACAATGAACTCATCGCTTTGTGTTGATTGATATCGCCGTTGTCGGGCCTCATCCATTGTATCCTTGTCAAAGATCGCTGTAATTTTTTGTGTTGTGGACGAACATTAAGGCCTAGTTTGGCCCAAAATCTGTCCTAATGCAAACCACGGATAACCTAAATTGCTTGGCAAAATAACTAAATTTGACGCTCTCTTTTCTGTCATCGTAAGTCCATTGCTGGACATAGATAAATAAATAATAATAAATGCACCCGACAGTCACATACATAGTCCTGACCCCACACTATATATATTAGTATATTATTTAAAACGATATCCATTCTGTGTGGTATCAATTAAGTCATAGAATGAGTGGAATTAAATGGATGTGTCTACATATTTGCATGAATGAATTTGATTCACAATCATTACAGTAATTTAATATTCCGAATGCTTTGTTTTGCTCGTTTAGTCTTAGCCTATTTATTACGTTATGTAATTGAACTATTAACTTTTGTAGCATGAACTTTATTATTTAATTGTGAGATTCCGTAAAACCTAATTATAAGCTTAGTCGTAAAAATGAAAGGAACATTCATTTTAGTATTAATAGTACTATATAATAGACGGTGTCGCCACATTCGTTTAGTATGTAAGCTTTTCGGTCGAAAACATTTAATATGAATTACCCAGGACTCGAATTGCGCCCAACATCAAGATAAGCTATGAATGTCACTGGTTGTATCCCTACATCTGCATGGTTACAGGCGTGAAAATATATTTAATTATGCACGTAATCGTAATAACTTAACCATAAAACCAAAACCAAACACAAATTCATATACCTTTAATAGATTAAATATACCACAAGCAATTACGAAAGACAAAAGCAGTGTCGCAGGTCGCAATCTCGGCATCTAGTAAGGTGCAGTACGGTGCAGTAAATCACCCGGCAACAATGGCATGCCAGTGCTGAGCGGTCGCAGTGACGCGCCGCGCCTATGTGTACCGCACTTTGATTTAATGAAAACGGGAACAACGCGTGCAAGGTGCAGGGGCGGGTGTAGAGAACACTATTTATGTAATTATTATTGTTTATTTATTTATTTAAATCTTTATTGTACAATTACAAACGAAAATACACAATACAGAAACAACAAAAAAAAGTACAAATGGCGGTCTTATTGCTCTACAGCAATGTCTTACAGACAACCATGGGATGGATTTAAAAGAAGGAGAGAGACGGCAGTGTAACAAATAAATAATTAAAGCTTAATAATAGTAATTAAACATTACATAAATACTCATATATACAAATTATTTTCTTAATTTGACATCGTCCCTCTATAGTCTATCTCATCGTGGGACGGAACATACAGGGCGAAATGTGCCTGCCCCTTCTGGAAAAAAGGCGTGAGTTTATGTATTTTCTTAATTTGACGGTCTCCGAAATTAGTTTCGAGTCTGGGTGTTATGGGACCGAAGTATCTCGTAGTTTCTGATTTCTACGACACTAGATTTTTATTTTTATTGCTGTTGTATCTATTTGTACAATATTATTTAAAAAAGCTTTAAAAACAACTAACATAAGCGTATAATTCGTCTAAATATCTCTCAGCATTTAGATAATATATTCCCACATAAACTAAACCCCCAGTCCCCATTCTAGCTCTGTCCCTGTCTCCCAATAAACCACTTGCAAGGAGTATAGTGTAAATTGAATTTGACCACATTGAGTTCGACCGCAGTGCGAACATCGTTCTCAGTGTTTTATGTCCGGCGGTAATGTTCCGCGAACTATCTATTGCTTTGGGGTTCTGAGTTCCTGGTACAATGAGTGTGGTTGAATGAAATATGCTTATTGAAATATTAGTTTTGTAAATAATAAATATAAACTTCAAAAGATCATACTATAACTAGCAGAACACAGCTTTTAAATGTTTAATTTTACGTTATTCAGTAAACTTATCCGAATATTTATTTTTATATCTATCAAAAATATCTTTAAGCAATAGCAAAATTTTGTCTTTGTTCATCGTTTGTGACCAAATATTTGTTTATACGTCTCTAGTACCATAGAATAAAGTCCATTATCAAATACAAAAAATCTAACGCTTTACATTCTAACATTAGGCGAATTTAAGAAATCCGAGCGCGTCGTCGCGATGATACCCCACTTAAATCGCGCCATAAACTCTCCCCCCCATATATTTGAGCGAATTGTCACATTTTATGCCCCCGCCGCCATAAAGAGGCATTTACCGTATGCTTCATGAAAACTCACTTCAAGTTAGCTACTTTGATTATTTTTGTCATTTGATTCGAAACTTTGTATGAAGGTGTTACAGTTCAGAGTCCTTTGCATGCAGAAGATATAAATCGTTTCACAAGACGGTACATTATTCAAATAAATGGTCTTTGACGTTTTTATTCTTTAATATTATCTGATAGCGCCCTTCTCGCCCTACGGCCGCCTTCACATGCGATACCTACTGGTTTAACTTTCACTGTTTTTTTATATTGTATTCAAAAATTCTCACGATTTACCTAGTTAACGTTTTATTAATTATATTAATACACAACCACTTTACTCTAGAACCCCAAGAGATTTTACCCCCACTAGATCTCAGACACCCAAACACCAATTCAATCTCACTACGTCTGTTTATAAAATTGACGAAATTTCATCCCTGTATACCATAGAAAATTTAATTTCAGTTTTCTTTATGCTCCTTACATCATGAATAGGAGCCCTCGTGTAAAATATCGTGTTTTTAAAAACAAGTAAGTCCTTAGACAATCAATGTTTTTAATTACAGTATTTTCGCAAATAGGTACTAATCCAATCGACAATTCCTAACATGTTCCGAAACATCATAATTATTACAATGGTCGATTATACTTATTTATTATTCAAAATATGTATAAATATAAAATATGGCTGCAGATGGCACGTGTGAGACGACTCAACGTTTTATGACGGTTATTGTGTAAGGCCCTTTACAACGCTACTGTTCGCGGGTGTCGGCAGGGCGGTTACTACATAATATAAACATATTTATTGCAGTATTGGGTTTCGACCGCAGCGCTCCCAGCGTTAGCTTTTTATAGATTGGAGATTATTTTACACGTTAATAAACATTATATCTAATATTTATTAAGTTAACAATGTGTGAAGGAGAACATAATGCTTGAGAACGTGTTTCTGAATCAGCCTGTGTTATTTCGAACACGGCGTCATAATTTTCTCGATAAGTGAGTGATAAGCATCTTGTTGTAGCTCGTAGGCTATGTAACAGTTAGCATACTACCTATGTAACAGTTAGCATACTGTCGCATACAGTTGCTAGCTTAATCATCATTACGAAGGATATCTTAAAATAAAACACCCTCCAATGTACCTCAATGCCTGTAAGATTTTGTGACCTACGATGGTTCTTTGCATGTATCGCAAAAAGCCTTAGTTTAATTTAGGAATTTATAGCAAACCAACCCGCACTAGACTAGCGTGGACTATTCCTTAGCTTTTATTTGGCCTAAGCCTTCTCAATCGAACTCTAAGATGCGGAGAAGTACTGTGCTCAGCAATGGGCGAATATAGGCTTATGCAGTACAATAAATAGGGCAAAAGGTGTGCTGAGTACGTATACAAGTTTAGTGAAGCTGACACTAATGCTCGGCGCAAACAACGCGTTGCTAACCGCATTCTATATAATTATCACTGTGCTATTTGATTCCAATACCTTTGCGACGTAAATGAATAGTTGGTTCAAGAGGAAAGCTGACTGCATGTACTCATTATGTATTTAAAAAAGTTAAAACTCAGTATATGACAACGTAGAAAATAGTATGGAAAATAGATATACGTATCAATTTTCTTGTAAAAGGGAGAGTAATCTTGTGGATAATTCGGGCAGTAAATTTGCAACATACTTGTTGTCTGTATAACTATTGACTAATAGAGTAGAGCTCTAATAGAGATACCGATTGCCGAAATCCATTGTAATAATATCGTGAAACTCATACTAAAAATATAGCGAAGTCTACATACCAAAACGGAGACCCAAGGATTCGTAGACCAAAAATGTTGCAATCAAAACAAGACGGCAAATAATATCGAAAATAAGTTTGCTATACTAGTTTGAGTATTAACTATTAGATATATATGCATATGTATCTGCAAGTTTATCAACTATGAGTATAAGCAGTAGGAATCGTCGCGAGATACCGTCAGATTTCGGCGCACCCTACCTTTCTCGCAAGTTGTACGTAGAGCCTTAAAAACTGCGATTTAAGACTACAACTACGATATAAGAGCTATTAATTTGTTTGTCATAGTACAAAATATGTCATTAGAGTAAAAAATATATTCAAGATTAAAATTTTCGGTTAATTTGCTTTATTGTAAATTTCCGTTCGTTCTACTCGACTTAATACCGCCATGTGCCAAAATTTCGAAGACATTTTTAACAATAATAATGTAGAGAACACATTTTTTCCATATTAAACAGATTATGTTTACATTAAACAAGTAATTGTAACTTTATTTCCCAATAAGTTAAGGTATTAGGTCCCAAAAATTTATCCAATTTGTATGTGTAAATACGCTTAATGGTTTCTTAGATTTACGCGAATGTTACACATTGAAATAAAACTATTTTATACGGATTTTATCGCCCGACCGCCCCGTGACCACGAAAGCTGTAAAGTAATCGAAACGTCGGGAAGTTAAAAAATGTAAAAATTAAACCAAATCGCGATAAAATCCGTATAAAATAGTTTTATTTCAATGTGTAAATACGCTGTTCGTTTGGCCCTATCGGTTCTATTCCCAGTCCCAACTTGCGGCAATAACCGGTGGTACATTACGCGTTTCATACGTACCTATCCTGCGGCGCTCGTTTCCCGAGCGTACTTCTGCTACAATGGGGCCTCCAATTTAACTTCATCTTTATAAGGCTGTACAATTAGCTAGGTGAAGTTATGGAGAATTTAAGGAAACTACCTTTTTAGACTGCTGTATCTAAATTGGGGATTAAACGATGTTTTATCACACAACAAAGCTAAAATCAAAGCTCTTATTTCACATCGATTTTTTGTGCGCCAGGATGGCCTGGCCAGGCTGAACCATTCGTAATGGCTCAAGAACTGGCTTAACCTGAACGCAAAATTATGGCAGGAGACAAATACTCTCGCTACTTAGAAACTTAATGATCATTTTCACAGCAAATGAAGCTATTCCACGTCACTCCTAGAAAAGACCTTGTTAAATATTAAACATTTCCCAAAACGGTTACCCACTTATAATTCTTTCCCTCCCCGCCTTATCGACATGGATAACGCGCAGTTTGAGAATAAATGAGATTTCTTTTAAACAGGGATTACCGTCATTCAGCCGGAGTCCCCGGGCGAAGGGACGCTTCAACAGTTACTGCGGTGAAAATATTTAATGCACCCTGGAAACTTATGTATTATAAAATCTCCGTATATTCTCTCTCTTTCTCTCTCTCAGCTACAGGAAGTCCACGGCTGAACATAGGCCTTCGTATATTTACTTTAAATGTACAGAATGTACATGTCCGAGGGAGTTCGTGAAGACCTAGCGTGTGTCACGATCGAATAATTTTTTTTTAAATTTTGAATAGTATAAAAAATATTCAAGGGATCATTTAAATAGCATATTTTTTCCTGAGTTTTATATTTTAAGTCTATGTTTTTATTCTATTAAAAATAAATATTAATCGAACGCCGAAATATGATTTTACTAATGTAGTGGAATGGTTTGGCTTATTTCATGTCTATCTGCCTGATATCAATGTATTATAAATTTTCGGGAATACATTTGTGTTCTGCCTCGGTGGTGTAGTTGTAATAAGATACGATTACAAAGCTAAGGTCTCGGGTTCGAATCCCGGGTCGGGCAAAGCGATATTGGTACTTTCTATTCATTATCAGCCCGGAGTCAGGAATTTGTGTCCGATATAGCGATAGGCTCGCCCCCTATCACATCGTGGTATGGAACATACAAGGCGAAACGTGGGTGTCCTGTTAGCACCTCTGCCTACCCCTTCTGGGAAAAAGGCGTGAGTTTATTTATGTTAATCACGCACGGTAATGCCAGATGCTGAACTGTAACAGGAGAGTCAGAATGCGAGTTTCCTCATCATAATTTCGTCGAACGGTATATTGATACTATAACTATTAATTGTGTAGAAAACCGTAGATTTACATATTATATTTGATTTTTATTAACTGGCATTGAAGTTCGTGAAGCTGTTATACAATCAAATTAAGATAATTTGTATACAAATTGAGCATCGTAAAACGAAATCCGAAACATAAAATAGATAAATGTATCTAAGTTTTATTTTACGTAGTTAGTGAAAAGATTTAAATTATCTACAAATTTATTGAAAGAATTTTGTTGATAAAACGCAGATGTTACATTCATCAGTTTCATTACCCAGAGGTTTACCGCTGAGTGGCTTCGACAATAACTACAACAAAATATAAATAACAATATATATTTACATACTATTCAAATACCTAATAGCTACATTGTAATATGCCTATAACAGACAATCTGTTCTACTTAAATATTAAAATGGATTATATTTATACGGTTATTTATTTACACACTTTATTGTACACCAAAATAAAAAAGAATAACACAGTAACAGTAAATTACTTAAAACTAATGTCATGGTTACAATTGGCGGCCTTATCGCTAACTGCGATCTCTTCCAGGCAACCTTTGGATGGATTCAATCATTACTATATAGAATTATGGGGTAGTACAACTGGAAAAAAAAAAATGGAATATGGATGTACGAGCTATACATAATAAACATATACATACATAATATATACCTACATTATAAATACATACATACACACAAATATACATATATATACATAAACATATACGTATTAGTACATATCAAGTAAACTTAAATGATGATATAAATAAGGAGGATAAAAAATATGACAGGATAAAAAGTTATTGTAGCGACAAATAGTGAGTCTTAACAAGTCTCTTAAAAATTGGTAGTGACTTGGCTTGCCTAATTGTTACTGGTAATTCGTTCCACAAGCGAGCGGCATGAACTGTAAAAGACTTATCAAGAAATGAAGTGCTGTGCTTGGGAATGTCTAGCGTCAAGTTCTCCGTTGATCTAAGAGTTCGTGCATGAGTGTGACCGAGGAAATTAAAGCGGTTTTTAAGGTAGTGGGGGGTGGTGGGATGGAACAAGATACCATATAGGAGTGAAAGAATTCGAGTATTTCGGCGAAAACGTATTGATAGCCACTTGAGTTTGACTCGAAATTCGGAGACATGGTCATATTTGCGAAGACCAAATATGAACCTAATGCAAAAATTTTGAAGTCTCTCAAGTTTTTCAATCTGGGCTTCGGTGAGGTCGAGATAGCTAGCATCAGCATAATCAAGGAGAGGTAAAAGAAGAGATTGTACAAGTGCAATTTTCGTAGGAATCGGTAGAAAATTCCGCAATCTCCGCAAGGACCCCGTTGCAGCAAACAATTTGCGACTAACTTGTTGCAATTGGGGACCCCAGGATAAGTTTTTGTCAATAATTATGCCCAAATTCTTAACAGTATCGCTAAATGGAATAGCGCAACCATCAAACAGAATCTGAGGTATTTGATTCAGGTCTAATTTCGATATTAACCTGGAGCTGCCAACAACAATGACTTGAGTCTTAGAAGGGTTTACTAATAGCCCGTGAGACTTACTCCATCTGCTGATACCCACAAGGTCCTTATTAATGGTATTAATAGCCTCTGTCACCCTGTCCACGGGAGCATGATAATATATTTGTAAATCATCTGCATACAGATGGTAGGAAGAAATCAGATTATTTGATATAGAGTTAATAAAAACAGCGAAGAGTAAGGGAGATAAAACGCCGCCCTGAGGGACGCCAGTAAATGTATCGCACCACGAAGAGACTGAGTCTTCAACACGTATGCGCTGGTTATGTGTTGTCTTAAAGCTGTTTTTATATGTTAAATTGCAGTACCTATTAGTGAGGGAAAATATCGTGAAAAAACCTGCATATCATAGCAGTTTGTAAGAATTTCTGTGGCCCCTACGTAAAGTCAGCCAACCCGCACTAGGTCAGCTTGGTGGACTATATGGCCTAACCCCGCTCAATCGTACTCTCGATTATGGAGGAGGCCCGGTCCTGCAGTGGAACGTGTATGGGCTGATACAGTTCGGAAACAATACCTATTGCTTTTTAATATATTTTTATAAATATTAATAAATTATTTCCTACACTAGGATTACCAGAAATGCACTATAATATGCTATTTAAAAATTAAACCATGCGGGAATCGAACCCACAGCCTCAAGCACGAAAGCTTACATAACGGCTGCGTTAATCGATCGTTAAGTTAAAAACATTGGTTAAAATAACCTCACCGAGTAATAAACTAGATGTATTCAATATAATGTGTTTTCTTGTATGGGAAAGTGCCGTAGAACAGCGAAGGCACTAACAATAAAATAATATAGCCGATAAAAAAACCATTCCGGTAGAGATTCTCACTTTTATTATAAAAAATGTTTTTATCGAGGCTCGGTATTGGTCATTTTAACGCGGAAAGTGGAGAGTATAGTAATATAATGACCCAGAACATGTTCTTTGTACCTTTTAACATTAATGAGGTGTAGAATTCGTGTTAGATCTATTCCATAGAAGTCACTCTCCGGCGCCTAATGATATCTACGAATTAAGTTGGTTGCAATGTTCAGTATAAAGCAACTCTTTTCAGAATAATAAAAATGGAACGTTACTACGACATTATTTATAGTCAAAATCTCGAAATAATAATCTGCCTATCTGAGACAAGAAGTGCAGACCATTAATAAATTTCATAGACCAATAATACATAATTACATTTCGACCCATAAGAAATGCTTCAATATAGACAAATATATCGAATTATACCCGTATTTGTGTATATATAATTGTATACCTTGTAAATATATTTTAACTTCTTATCAAAGAGAGACGGCCGTAAACCGAATACCCTTTTGACATTAAAAATCCATGCATATCGATCTGAATCACACGTGAAAAATATTTTCCAGCAGTTAGCTTCGTTTAGGTGAGTAATAGTACTAGATAGTGTTAGTTAATTTCAACGTTAACAGATATGGCTCCGTGGCGCAACGGTAGCGCGTCTGACTCCAGATCAGAAGGTTGCGTGTTCAAATCACGTCGGGGTCAATTCTGGTGAATTATCGCTTATTTTTTTCTAAAAATATAAGTATTACGTGGTTTACTGGTGGCCGGTCTCTCATAAGTAAGATAAGTACCACCGCAATGTCTATTTCTCCCGCCAAACAGCAGTGTAAATGCGCTGTTGTGTTCCGGTTTGAAGGACATTGTAGCCAAAGTAACTACTAGACATATTGAGACGTACCATCTCATGTCTCAGGATGGCGAGCGGAGGGCAATGCCAAGCATTGCTTTGTAAATCATGGTGTTGTTTGGATTTGCTACTGTCCATTAGCGGTCGTATCGTTTACCATGAAGCGGACGGCATGCTCGTCTCGCCATTCACTGCAATAAAAAAAACTCCGAGGGACTTTTCGATCTCACAAACACCCCGACCCGAAACAAATACTTATGATTCACACAAACATTTGTCTCGTTGCGGGGTTCGAACCCGTGGCTTCACGTTTCACAGCGGGCGTTCAAGCAACTGCACCACAGAGGCTGCCAAAAACACATAAAATACTCATATTACATATGCTTACGCCTGTAATACCAAAGGATCGGCAGACTTGCTACTTATACCATCTGCATAGGCCGAGTTTATCTAACTCATGAGATTTTTCAGATCAAAACACATCACGGATGTATTCTGCAGATCACCAAGAAAGAGTTATTAGTTCGTTGCAGTGAGCAATAAAAACATTTATATAAAAAGCAATTCAGTATCATTTTTCATCATAATTCACAAACCGCAATGGTTTGCGGTGTACAATTCAATTTGCTCAATAATTCAATTATTTTTGGCAATAATTGGATGCAAATCTTCAGTCATGGCAGTTATATAAAAAACAATGCGATTTTATTATTCAAACCTTACTATTTCAAATATTGTAATTGACTGTTAAAATATAGACTTTGATTTCAATCTTCATCATTAAAAATGTAATATTTAGACTCGTACTTGTATTTAAAAATGTTCTCATATCTATGATTGAACTCATTATGACTACAATTTATCTTCATCTTTGTATATGTGTTATCCTAAAATTACTTAGTTACCCTTAACTATTAAACAAATTGCAGTGAAATCTTTCACCAGCATCTGTGATTTTTCTTCAAGTATAAGTCTTTTGTTTTCAACTGCCATAACCAATATTTATGATACCGAAGAGACAATTGCACAGTCCGAAGCTTCGTCTCGGGGCAGGTGCGCCGCGTTGTTTCCCACACTCGATTTCAATTTAGTTATTTCACGCTGGCCGCTCTCACTTACTTAAAGATTAACCACGTTTAGTTGTCTCCACAGTCTGCTGTGACGTAATCAGTGACGACCACACGTTTGTACTTACGTGTGGTTGTCGCTCATCACTATGGACGGGTGTCTGATTTGTGATATGAGAAATCTCATATAAGTTCTCCAAAAGATTGTGTCCGGGATGAAAATAGGCTCGTTCTTATCGCATTTTGGGAGTAAAATGATATGTATCTCTCTCATTTAAATACATAATTGAATATTGTATATTATAGGCAGCTCGATGGTAATTTTCTTCAAACTATTTAGTTTTACGATACTAATTTTGCTTTCAGCTTTCTTCACTTATGAGTTGTGGTTAGTCGTAATGTAAATCCTACCTAATACATATTATTTACCAAAATTTACATCGATACATCGATTAACCGTCATTAAAGCAACATTTACTTACGTTAGAAGAAATTGATGTGTAAATCACAATAAAATACGTATATTTTTTGACAAAATTAAAAGCCTGCATAGTCATGTGACCCCGACGTGATTTGAACACGCAACCTTCTGATCTGGAGTCAGACGCGCTACCGATGCGCCACGGAGCCGCTGGCATTCTTTAATAGAACTATCTATGGTATAAATTTTCTTACAACACAGCTTTCTGAGACATAAGATGTTAAGTCTCAATATTTCCGGTAGTTACTCTGGCTCCAATGACCTTCTAACCGGAACATAACAGTACCTTTACACTGCTTTTTGGCGGAAGAAATAGACATGGCACCTACCCAGGTGGCCTCTCATATATGAGAGACCTACCAGTGTTTCCTTTTCCGTTCCTAACATAATTTTGTTGATCAGTTATTTCATTTTAAGTGCGGATTAGGATCGAAAACATGTCATGTTATTATTGAACACAGTAGCGCCCGATGTATTTTATTTGATGACAGTGACATTTTTTTTATTTCATCTGTTAAGCAAACGTGCGAAAGTATGACTGGTCTGGTGGACTGTGCCCCTAGCCGGAACATTTTGAAGTATCGTATAGTAATACTCGTATAGTATCGTAAACGTTTTCCGCTGTCATATTTTAGTTCCAAATACGCTCACAAGGGCGCTGTTTAAATTCCCATACAAAATTTTACTATTACTATTCTATTACGATACTGCAAAATGTTCTGGCTAGGGGCACTGATCGTAAAAGTAACAATCGGCATTAAATATATGAACGTTGCCTCCTGTGCTAGTATTAAATTGTATTACAGGAGCCAGTGTCTTCTAGGGGTTAAACTTACAGCTAAAATGATTTAGAAATCAACGTATACTAAGATCTAGGATGCATTGCCAGTTTTTTAACATAGAGGAAAGGGAACTAAAAATACGAGAGCGTATATAATGCGTATTGGGGAGAATTACGACACCGAGAGAAACACGACAGCGAATTCAGACGGTTGTTTTCATTGAGACAGTGGTGCCACCCTGGTTCACTCACATTCGAGATTCTTATTACTTATAGTTCAAGGTAGTTAAAGTGTGAATCTACCAATTGTAACTAAATGAAATCGATTATCAAGTACATGCTAGTTTATAAATAATAAATACACGCAACAGTCTCATACTCCCGACGCCATACCAAGATCGAGTATTGTGTCGTGGGTATCAGAAACTACGAGAGAATTTTCGTGTCTCACAATCAAAACCTGAAACAAATGCCTGTGGATCACACAAAAAGTTTCGGTGCGGAGTCGAACCCGCCGCCTCTTGTTTTACAGTCGGCGTCTAACCAACTGCGCCACGGAGGCTGCCAGTTTATCAACATAATTCAGATGTGAAAGATAACACAAGTCGATCATAGCTGTGTTTGTGTATTTATATTGTCTTGAGGAGCTCGTAAGCCAAGCTATACCATAGTTAGTTCCAAGAAAGGTTGCCAGCGGCTCCGTGGCGCAACGGTAGCGCGTCTGACTCCAGATCAGAAGGTTGCGTGTTCGAATCACGTCGGGGTCACTTGGCTATGCAGGCTTTTAATTTTTTGAAAAAGTTTACCTATTTATTGTGATTTACACATCAATTTCTTCCAACGTGAGTAAGTGTAGCTATAATTACGGTTAATCGACGCATCGATGTAAATTTTGACAAATAATATAATGTAATAGAGTTTAGAAGTTCAAAAACTACTGTTTTGGACTAACTCAGATTTTCAGAAAGATTCTATCTTTTTGCTTTAAGTGTTGTTTTCGAAGTAGTGACTTTAACCTGAAACGAGTAACTGAATATACTCTTGTAACGAACGAGAATTTAATTATGTGTAAAAGAAAACGTTGTGAGGATATTCCTGTGAATTTCAATAATCATTTCAAAGGTGATAAATCTATCGATCGTAATAGTCTGGCGTTATGGACTAAGGCCACATATATAATTATAAAAAAATAAAAACCTTAAAACCCAGGAAAATAAAATAATATATATTTTGATACATAGCAACTGGAGACCTGACAATCAAATTAGCGATTGGTAATACGCTTTGCTGTCCCTAACTTTCTTTCTAGGGATATCCTTATTATTATTTTAACAATTGTTGGAATACTTTGGTCTTATATAAATATCGACAATTTTAAAATTTTAACACCTTAATATCAAAACTCAAATTAACAGCGTGAAATATTTGTCGCCGCTGATTGGACCGTTTAGAACAATTAAAATATCACGGTTTCGGCGCTACATTTAATTGGGTTTGTTTATTTTTGGCCATTAGCTCTGTATAAGGACACAACTAATGTAAAAGCGTTGTCATAATTATCTCTATCTATGGTATAGTTAGTTTTAATTGTCGCTGTAGAAGGGCAGACATGGTTCGCTGGCATTTTAATTGGTGAATTGTAACACATTGGCTGTTTTTGCTGTTGCAGTCATTACTGAGGTATATTTGTGTAATATAATAAATAGTAAAAATATTAAATACTTTGGAAATAAAGGCAATATTAATAAGCAAAAAATGCACATGATAAAGAGCATATATTCCGATTCTGAAAAATTATATAATAAATAATAATAAATTTCGAGGTGCAGATTATATGATTAAAGATGCAGATGTCAAATACTTGGGATATCCAGAGGTTATAATTTAATAATTTTATGAAGTTCGGATTTTAATATTGTGCAAGATGATATTCGTTATAATTTTATAGTGCTGCGCATCGGTTAGTTTCCCAAAATCGCACGTATAAGCAGAGGTGGGAAAATTAGTATCGTTTTCTTTTTATTAAAAACCATGCTATCCTTAATAGTTTCATCAGCTGTAATATACACATTTATTTTAATAAAAACCATAGCTACAATAAAAAGACGTAAAATTAACTATTCCAAAGAGCTTTTTTGTGAGTAATATTAGTTCTCGACTCTGTGGGAACAATTATGTCGGTAATGACGAAATGCTCGCCAGAATCGCTGTGCGTGGAGAATCGTCATTTTCCACGCCGCTAACTAGTTGTTATAATTGAGAATCTGTAACATTTATGCCATATTGATCGAATATTTCATGGATTTGTAGTGTGAATAATTAAAAAGGCGAACCGATAGGTTTTAGTCGTCGGTTAAGATGCTTTAGATAGATCTCGCACGCACAATTTAAAATACTTCCAGTTTAGGAAGAACAAAGTGTCATTTGCTTTAGAAATTAATGAGCGAGATCATACAATATTAAAAGAAGATAAATAAATGTATGTTGGATCGATTAATAATGTATAGCGAGGTATTTTGTATGTTAGAGAAAACTAAATGAAACATATAATTCTAGTGATTGTTCTATATACTACCATCAATATCTTCTGCGTGATTTTGAAAAGAAACAAATGTAAAGCCAAATTTCTTACGAATACTGAAGACTTCTTAAAACGCGGCTTCTCCTATGGAGATCAGCAATATCTTGAGTGGCTTGTAGGTGGAGGTGCAAATATTCTAATGTACACTCCTGTATGGGAAGATGTGCGTCGTGGCTTCCACTGCAGGTCGTTACTTAGTAGCACTCTTCAAGGCTTCTAAGAAATGTCTCTTTTGGAGGTGTTGTTTCGAGTAGTATTTCTGTTTCGCTTGTAAGAATACGTGCGTTGTAACGGTATTGTGTGAGTATTGAAATTATTTTTATGAATAATGAATTTTCTATTCTCATCAAGGTTTTCACTGTTAATACTTTTGTCAATGTTTTGTTGTACTGCCCCAGCGTGAAGATTAAACAATTATTGTAAATTATCAGAGAAACAAGTGATTTTATCTTGCCATTTGAAGCGAATATGCTTATCGTTTAATTGCTTGCAATTCAGGACTTTTTTAAAGACCCAAGATTTAGGACACAACGAACGGGATAGCTTACAAATTGTTTTACAATCAGTTGAAATTATAAATTTTATAGTCACTTTCCACAATTCAAACTTTGTTAATCTATCAAATGCTTGAATGAAGTTCATATCCCGTTAGACCCCAAAAGCGTACGTTGTAAGACGCATGGTGCAACTCGAAAGTATGTCACTACAATCTCGCACCGGCGTGTTACAAGTGATATTTTAATGAGTTGCTACATGTTCGATAGCTTTGTAGGCTTTATTTGGACAGAGCTACTCGATGTACCGTTACACGATAGGAAATTACTTGTTTGAATGTGTGGTAGGGACTGGATTTATCGAGTAAATCACGGGGTTTCTTAGATAAATGTACATAATATGTAGTAGTGTGAAGATTTAGAGAATGGTTGATCAATTTAATTTTGTTTTTCAATGATATTTTTAAGTGGTTTTTTGGAGTAACGTCTTCAATTTCTAAGAGTTTAGTTTTAGTTCAGTAAATCTGCAATTTAATTTAATATTCGTTTTGTATATTACTTTTTTTATGTTTGATATGTAACTCGAGAAGCATACCTATGGGTGTATGCGGCGGTGACCGCATGCCATCTGGTAGCTCGTCTACCCACGTAAACTAATAAAAATCGTAATAATTCGTCTCGTATCGAAATACTATAAGAGTTGACATGAGGTGGACGGCCGTAAAATATTTAGACAACTCATTCAGAATCAAGCATGGATTTTGTTTAGAAATGTCTTTTATGGGAAAAGTATCGCAAAAGGATAAAGACAAATTTATTCATTATTTATATTCATTAGTACATCAATGATATGTTATGAAAAATGTTCAAATAAATTGATGTGTAAGTGTCAAGAGAGCTTTGGGAGAGGCCTATGTCCAGCAGTGGACTGCAACGGGCTGATGTTGATGATGATGATGATGAGGTGTCAGCTTTTTGTAGCTCGTTAAAGCTACTTTAGCAATGGAGTGACTCGTCCGAGGTGGTACCATCACCCCACGCAAAGTCGACGCGTTTCTTTACTGGCTCGCATTGTCAGGACCCTTTTAAACTTTAATGACATGTAGATTTGCCAGCGTTATAGTATAAAAGGTGAATTTTATATAATATGTTGTTAAGGCAACTATTAAAAGATGTTTCCTTTGCAGCCGGACCCTGCCAGTCACATTAAAGCTGATAACTTCCAATGCCACCCCGATCGGAACTACATAATAGCTGATCGTGTGATGCCTATGTCAAAGGCATGCGTAGACAAACTTTCAGCTGTTATAAAATGACGAAAGTCTGGCGGCGAAGGGCTCTTGGTCTATCATAGATTGTATTTTATTGTATCAGCCCATATACGTCCCACTGCAGGGCACGGACCTACTCTACAATCGAGAGAATCGATTGAGAGTGGTTAGTCCACCACGCTGGCCTAGTGCATATCATAGATGATAGACAGTATTTTTTATTTTATTGCAATCACTGTCTAGTCATTATCATTGTCCTTCCAATACGAGTATAAATTTCACAAACCCAGTACAGATATCCAGTAAATTCTCTGAGTTAATGACCTGGTGCACTTTCCCACTCAATACTGTAGGTGACCGCAGACCACTGACGTCACTGACCACAATTATATTTATTACCAACAGAGCTCCCAGCCGCGTAGTACGTGCTTTATTAAAATGTAGTTTAACAGGGATTTTTTGTTGCATTCTTTGGTACCGCGACGGGTTGACGGAGGAATGAAATCGGATATTCGGTTTCTGTGTTGGAATATTTTTTTAGTATGAGAAAGACTTTGAGTTAAGAAAACGGTGTTTAGAAGATGTAGGAAATGGAATAGCCTATTCGGTTTCTGTATTTAAATATTTTTTAAGTTAAGTAAAGAGTTAAGGTTAAAGAGACGGTGTATATAATCGTGTAGGATTTTTCAGTAGTAATTAATTTGGAGTTACACCGCAGTTATATGTAGATATATTATGCGTGTAATCAAGCTTTACTTAATGCTTTTTTATCCCACAAAAAATATAATAAATCAATATAACTAATAAGATTTCACTTAAGATCGTTCTACTAATTGTCTACCTGAAACATACTCTTTCATTATGAAATCAACGTCGATCAAAGTTTGTTCGTTAGAAAAATACAGAAACTCAATTGCTCCAATTAGAAATCTAACCAGAGACAATACTTAGCACCTAGACAATGCCAGAGATAAAGCATTTCTCTTTTGCTATATCCTGACATGGATTTTTCGCTTAATCCACTTTCACCAAACTACATTCTCTTTTAGTAGGTACTCTTGACCATAATATTATTTTCTAGAAAGTCTATGTCGACATCCCCATGGCGCAATTATCTGGGAAGCGGATTGTAAAACGAAAGCTTGCGAAATCTCCACATTATTGCATGTATTTAATTTTCCTATGTTTTTCTGTATTAAATTCGAATATTTCGCCGACGAGTGTATGGTGAAAAGATGTGGGTACTAGCGAGGATAAGAGACTTCGCTGTTTGAAACGATATTCCGCTCCTGACTGGGATCCAAATGTTCGTGCAATCCACGTATATTATTTTTGGGTGTAGGAATTGCAAGAGCAAAATGGTTTTCGCAGTTTTTGATACCCTCAACACAATACTTGTGGGTTGTGTCTAATTGTGGGATCAGTATGTGACTGTGGCACGTTTTTATTTATACCAGAATCAATGAATAGATGCGTTCCTACTGCTATATTTGCACAGTGGACACTGCAATCATTTGCCATCAGAGGAGCCGAGCAGTTTTTATCTAAATAAATATGTCGGAACATATATTACGTTGCCATAAACGACGGTGATGGATTACCATAAACCCTTTTTATTTATTTATTTATTTATTTACATTTGGTACCTGATTATGATCTACATCTTTTAATTCTGTTGCTTTTTATACTATTTACCTATTACTAGTGGTTCATAAAATTTAATAACCATATTATGCTCCATAGTTTTTGACCTTTAATAAAACATTTAATTTCGGGAAAGTCATATTTTTGTATACGAAAACCTGATAGTATGATCTACGATACGCTGTATCATCTCGGAAACTAATTCAAAATCCCGCGGTTCTTGTATCAGCTGCTAGATTATTGAGCCATGTGTTTTGTGTATTGAACTTCCTATGTTGTCATAGGAAGTTCAATACACAGAATACAAAGTGACTGAAGTTATATGTTACACCTCTATCTATCTATTTATTCAGCCACAGGAAGTCTCCACGTCGACCTGTTGGAAGCGGCATGCAGCGACTTCTTGTAACACCTCTAAATAACAGAAAATAAATTCTTGTCAGCTCCATAACATGTGGCCTTTGTATACCTAAAGTATATGCATGTATGCAATGTGATTAAACAGTTAGTAACGAGTGTGGTACCGCGCGCCGCGAGCCTATAACGGTCCCACGTCCAGCGTTTGTTTTCATTACGAGAACGTGTGATTGCTTTGGTTTTTATGCACTTGGTTTGCTTACAGATAGTTTCTTGTTGTATTTTTAAGGGCAGGTTATACCGATTTTTCCTTTTTTTTAAACGTCTACAGCTCCGTGGATACCTTTATTAGACGCAAAAGCCAAGCATTTTAGCAAAATTGGGAGTACAACCGAGGGAATTGTAAAGCTGAAAACATAAATTATTATAATTAATTCGATCAAAAATCATCTCAAAGATGGGTCTAAATCGCTTTTTCAAACACGTTTGTTACTGAGAGATTCCATCAAGATCATGTAAAAATTATATCAAAAGATAGGCTTTTTAATTTATTAGGGATCTGTAAGAAAACATTTTATAATATTGTTGTAATTTTTTTATGAAGAAATAAAAACTAAATTTTTAGCGATGCACGCGTTCGAACCAGCTCGTCAGTCGACGCCGAGGCGTCATCGAGGTCGGACCCACGCCGATTTTTTCACGAAATGTCACTGCAAAATACACTAAAACAATAGCGTAAATGCGCCACAGTAAAAATAAATACATTTGATATACTGTACGGAATAAAATTGACATATTAATATGAATGACATTAATTGAAACTGAAGTTATTGATGGATTCAGTATTACAATGTCATTGTATGGAAAATATTTTAGGTGATCTCTACACCTTAGAGTATTTAATATATAGAGAGAACATTATCATACATTTTCGTCTTCAAATACGTAGATATATTTTTTGTTCGTCATGTTGGTAGCACTGCTATATTAGGTGAAAGTTAAGCTATTTCACAACATATTGATACACATAAATCCCGTTGATAACTAAAAGTATATTTAGTTATCCGTCTAAAACGAGCTTGAATGGAATTAAATAGCCCGAAACGATATTTTTTTATATTTTCAAATAATTCGTGTATGTCGAATGACGGTTATCTTGAAGTACCCTCGGTCCCTCGGTATATTATAGTAACGACCCAGCACAACTTCGCCACGTGCACAATTTTTTAGACTCCACTCCACACCAAAAACTTCTCATTCCCTTTCAAACTTCTCTATTCCTAAACTTGTGGGGAGTGCCTGCTGACGAAGCTTACACTCCACGTGTTGCTTAAATATTTCATATACACTTACATATTAATGAAATAAAATAATTAAGATTTAATTAACCAGGAAAATATTTACAACCACTAATAGAAAAAGCTATCAACAAGGAAAAAAATGTACAAGGAAATCAAAGTTGGATTCACAATTACAAATACAAAAAACGTACCAAAAAGGTTGCATTCTTCACAAACTCAACCTAAGTAGCTACGGTCTCTTTTCCCATCCTGTTTCGTCCCGTCTCATCTGGCTCTTTTGCTTTCTGTTACATCCTGTCTCATTATTTCCAATCGAATGCAATCCGGATCCGACCGGTCTCATCTCATTTGTCCCACTGTATTCCATTTCATCCCTTAACGATAATTGTAAATCATTGGTAGCTGATAAACTATTTTCAAAGTGCTTCTCTTCTCAGCAAAATATACATCCATTCTAAATACCATACCAATCTGACTTGTGTAATGGTGTCAATGATCCTATGTAAGAGCTATTCTAGTAGAATGTAATACATATAATGAAATGAAATTCGTTTGACAAGTCAATACACATAGTACTTATTCTCTATTTACAAGATATTTATGACAACATTACTTATATTAAATTTACTATTTTTCGGTAGTCATTAAGAATTACACACAGGCGAAGCTAGTAAAAGTGTGTTAATAATGGCGACGAACAATTATGAAAAAAGAATAATAGGGGGGTGAAATAAGGGACGAAATATTGTATTCAAAATCATAATCGCTTCAATGTATTAATGTCAAAAACTCATAATTACTAAAATAATGACATGCTTAGTTTTCTTTGTTGGACCTAAAGAGGCGGAAAGGTATTGATTTTTTCGAACAAAGTTTCTTAGCGCCGCGCCGCGCTTGGGACAGGAATTAATTTGTAGAAATAATGTAAATGGGAAAACTTTATACTTATACATATTATTATAAACGTTCGAGATAAAATGTAATATTGATATAAATGTGGAAGCACAATCAAACAATCAGTCCAGGAGATGCTAGTTTATTGCTGACTTGACAGAAGAAAGGTGCAAAAGCGCGCGCATCGGTTTTCCGCCTTTTTTGCAAGGCATAGACAATGTGTAATACATACCAAATATTCAATCCTTTTTTTAGTTTCCCTATCTTAGTGTCGATATTCTAAATTCATAGTTAAAATTACTAGGGTAGCTGATATATTTCTTTTGATGGGATAGCATTAGCATATTTCTTTTCTTTTGCATTTCTTTCTTTTAATAAAGCATAATTTAAAATTATGGAAATAGAAATAGAAAAAAGGGGCAAGTTATACTAGTATGTAACTATGTTATTAAATTAATATGAAAATTTTCATGATATGAGAAAGGATGGAACGGGACCGATCGGGAAGTGACGGAACAGACGGGATTGAACAGGTCAGGTCGCGGTGGGAAGAAATGCAGTATATTAAATAAATTCAATAGATAATAATAACTAAGTACTATATTACGGAAAGTGCAATGTGAGAACTCCAATTAGATCGACCGATGACTTGGGGAAATTGTGGGACCCCATTGGTTATAAATTTCAGAAAATAACAAATAGCCTAGGCAATATGCTGTGGAAAAAATTGTGAGGCTATGTCCAGTAGCGGACAGCAGTCGCGGATGCGCCAAGTATAGTAGAAAAAACAGTGTATATTAATTATTTTAGTCTATAATAAACAACCGTTACATTAAAAACTCAAAGAAAAAACTAATAAAAATTGATTAAAACATATAACATTAATAATGTAATAATAAAGCATTTTATAAATAATATAATAAACAAATAATTAAAAATACTATTATAAGCCACGTAAAATAAAATATTATATAGGCAAGGCCATTACGAACTATAGAGCGTCCATAATAAATTATTGAAATGGCATGGTGAGTTAGCATGCTGTACTAATTTGAACTGTGGCATCGGCTGATGTCAGTGTGCCCTGTGCGCCGAGCTCCGGGTGCGCGGAGTGAGATGACGTTTAATACCTAAACACCTCGGTAAAAGAGGGCCTTAAATAAATAAATACACCAACAGTCACATACATAGTCCTAACCCACACTAAGACCGAGTCGGGTATCAGAAACTACGAGAGACTTTTCGCCCTCACAAACACCCAGACCCGAAACAAATATCTGTGGATCACACAAATAATTGTATCGGTGCAGAGATCGAACCAGCGGCCTGACGTTTCACAACCGGCGTCTAACCAACTGCGCCACGGAGGCTGTCATATAGCCTTAAATCAATACACTGACCCCACATAAGCGTGCAATAGCTTCCAATAGCATACTGCTTATAAAACTGATAGCTTCATAAAAGCTTCCGGCAAATCTCGCCTTTCGAATGTAGCGTTTCGCGTCGATTTTAAAGAACGGGTCAGTGAGCCGTTCGAAATCTATTGATTATGTGGCGCCGTGTCTGAGTACCGGAATACCTTGTAGAAGGGCTTGTGGATCCCTTTCGAACGACGTTTGAATTCAGTTTGAGCGAAGAAGACAAAACATTCGATAACTAAATTAGGTTTTAAGACTGTCTATGTATACGGCCGTAAGTCTTTACTACAGCAATCTACGACCTAAAACCCATTTCAATTACTTATCCCATTAAAACCAATCTTACAGTTAAAGTAAGGGAACAAATCCCGTATATTTGGGCAAAGGCTTCAACAAAGTCGCACGCGGCTTTCACCGGCGCCAAGCGCGGCTTCAAGTGTAATTGACGGCGAGATATCGGCCCACGCTCGATGCACGTGTTCCGCTGTATACAGTTTACGGGTTGGCGATTTTCTCGCTTCTTACCTGAGTGGGTTTGCAGTTTACAGTATAACTAACCATTGGTATTAAATGCTTTACAATATATACAGTAATAACTTAAACAATTATGTGCTTGTGTGTAAAAGTGCTTGTTGGCCGGTTTGTACCGGATGAGACGCGGCTGTCTAGATGGTCACGGTGGTCGCGGGTTAAAATCCCAGGACAAACCTCTGACTTTTTGGAGTCATGTGTAATTTTATTGTTGTCAATCACCACGTATTATAACGGTGAAGGAAAACATCATGAGGAAACCTGCATACCATAGCGATTTGTAAGAATTCCGCCAACCCCCACTAGGCCAGCGTGGTTGACTATATGACCTAACCCGTCTCAATGGTTCCCTTAATTTTACAGGAGGCTCGTATCCTACAGTGGGACGTACTCGTATATGGGCCGATACAAACAATTAAACAATCATATGCATCCAGCCAATTCTTGCAAGTTGCGACCGATATGAATACAAGATTTATTTAAAAAAAAAACACATTTTCTAAAAAAATTATATTCTACAAAATAATGTACAAATCCCGTAAGATGGGATTGGAACCAGTCTATACTAATCTATATATTTAAATATGACCAGTCTTTCATGCTTACTAACATACTATCTGTGTTTTTATCAATTAGTCTGTTTCTTGAAGTATTGCAACTCTAGTATATTTTACCGTCATTTACAAATGTAACTGTATTTCAATCTGAGATAGGCTAATTGTCATAATATCTTGCAGCTGTCTGTCCAACGACAGGCCTGACAGACAGCTAAGGTATCGTCTAAGATGGTGAATGTCTGTCCACGGACAGGGTCCTAATAGCTGTTGCATCTAATGTGGATTCCGCTGCCTTATAACTATGCAAATCACAATGGAGGAAGTTCTGCATAATGAAACTCACCGGCTGATACTAAATCTAGACTGCAGTTAGCGTCAGGTGTTGTGTACATAGTTTTCTAAGGAAGTATAAAAAAATTAAAAAATCTGGATGGTCAACACTATTTGAATGTTCGTAAATTATTTTAAACATAATATATGTAAGTATGGACTTGTATTATAATTCTAGCTAATGTGGCGTCAAAGTATAATGTTCATTTATAATATAATAACTCTCTTTATAAATAGGGTTATAAGTACGTCATGTGCTCTCAGTCGCTTACAGCCATCTCTGTCGGACAATCTCTTAGGTCCTGGAAAGTCGAGATTTTGGCCCACAAATTGCAGACTCGCTTTATACGAGTAACCAGCTAGACTTTAAAATCTGGGCCAAACCAAGCTAGTTTTCACGAATGGTTATTTCAATCATACAATTACTGTAAAAAATATAACCCCAATACTCTTTATTAAACACGAATACTTTTATTGTGGTCACGAGACCGGAAACCTGATAGATACAGATCAACTAACAAAATATCAGACAGCCAGTCGATTGACCAAATTGATGGCTCAGTCCAAAACAGGTTGAAGCCACAATCACAATGAAGACATTACTGTATAATATACACATTCAAAACGATTTTATTAGCTACTGCCAAAACTGCGGACTGTATAAATATCTTGTTACGATAGCTTTCAATGATTTGTGGTTTTGATGTTGTATTCTGTTAGTGTTTGATAAAAAGCGCTGGCTTAAGGGAAATATATAAATACACCCAACAGTCACATACATACATAGTTCTGACCCCACACTTAGATCGAGTCTTGTGGGTATCAGAAACTACGAGAGACTTTTCGGTCTCACAAACACCCAGACCCGAAACGAATGCCTGTGGATCACACAAAAATTTGTCTCGGTGCGGGGATCGAACCCGCGGCCTCTCGTTTCACAGCCGGCGGCCAACCAACTGCGCTATGGAGGCTGTCAGATATGAGATAATGAGGTCTGAACCAAAGATGCTAAAGAGGTGAAATGCCGTAGATTTAGTAGGAGAGGACCCTGACATTGGTCAGGATAACGCTAGGTAAGAAGAAGTAGAAGAAGTCGCGCAGAAGCCACGTGCCGCAGCAAGAGTAACGTCAGACCTTTTAAACCAATTTCATGAGACCAAGATATCGTTCACCTTCCGGTAATTGTTAGTCCTACGCATTAACAGAAGCCATCGTACTTAAAACTGAAAATTACTTATGACTGCATGGCTCTCGGTTATGCGGACGTAAAGCGGGGCGTCCGGTGCCGCCCATAATGCGTGTGACGGTCACCGAAGGGTTTTTAGTCAGTATGCTGGCATAGGTTTTGTTAGAGACCTAGCCCGGTCACAATCCGCAGCGTGCCGGTCTGGAAGGCCAGAGACACTGACATACCTCTTTCGGCCAAAAAAAAATACTGCATGACTGAGATACAAAATGTTAATTAAGTCGGTTAATGCCATCTTATTTCACTTTTAGATACAGTAAGAAGAAGCAGCTAAAAATCATTTAAAACTTTAAAAGGGAAACTTAATGGACGTGATCTTAAAATGCTAATATTATCTTTATATTGTACATACCAAATGATTTAATAGCCTCATAAATACCATGCTTATTCCTTTTCGAATCTTTTATAAATAGCAGTACAATAAATAAAATTTATAATGATGTTATTAAAATTACACAATTAAAATCCTTAGCGGGCCATTAATACACTGTTTTAAAATATAATAAAACTGTCTTAGCCTTTACGCTTTTCTCAATGCAATAATTCACATCACAAGTATGACAGCACGTAATACAAACCCACCAATAAAAGAATTTATTTTCGACACTTAAATAAATACCATATAATAAAATGTTAATACGTATTGTTCTTTTTTAGTCCTTCGTTATTGGGATGTTAATTTTTAAAGTGCTGGGCTGACGTCGCCGTGCTTACTTAAACTTAATGTTAATAATGTGATCAATAATGTGTTAACATGAGTATAATTCTTGGAGCTTTTTTGTGATTTACAGGCTCCTATTGAAACCTTTTTAAATGTTTACTGTGTATTGGCTTTTACGGTGTTGTAGCTATAACGAAGAAACGGAGTAAATAGCAGCATAAGCAGTCTCCTATTTTTCTTTACTTTTTTTGATCGTATGAAACTAATAACATCCCAAGGATTTTTACAGCGCCCTGTTGGATCAGCCAACATCCAGCGATTCTATAAAGTTACAAACATTGTAACTATTACAATCATACTTTTGTGGACGCAACATTTTTGTCATGTAATGAATACTCAAATATGTTTTTTCCATTATATGACGTATTACCAACCGTTCAATGACGTAACTGAACATACAGGTTTTTGTGCGTATGCTATTTCTCGTTCGATCTTGTCATACAACTTGCGTATCTCGCTAGTATTGCTTTATTTTTGGTATTTCTTATGTTGCATGAATTTAAATGAGGCTGCCATTTCCAATAAAACCTGAGGCGGAGGTTGCGTGTTAATAAAGTAATGGAGACATAACGTGGGTGTCTATTGGTTCGCGTAGCTTGAGAAAATGTGTGTTGATTTTTTAAATTATCCATATCTGGCTTTATATAAAGCACTGCTCAGTAAATGGTTCCGTTCGCGTAACGTAACGAGTTTATATTATAGGTAATAGTCCACCAAGTGGATCTATTGAAGCTTGGTGAATGGACAAAAGCAATTTAATCTATTTAATAATAATTGAGCTGCCAGGGGGTTTTTATTCCTACTTTTTTATTTTTGCCTGAATCACATTTCACATTACAATTGCAAGAACTTATTTAGTAAAACAACTGTCCTGATTTCAAAATCTCCTACGTTACAGCAGGCTACAAAGGAATGGGTGCACTGACAGGAATATCATTTTTAACGTATTTTGAAACTATCCATCAGACTTGTCTATTAAACCATATTACACTAATGCGACGGATTGCGGTTTAAAGCGATTAATGTTGAATCAGGCGCCCGCTGCGTTCCCATAAGGGCTTATACGCTCAACACCATGTAAATCTTCAGTTTCAAGCTTATCTATGCAAAAATCTTCTCTTAAATCCACATAATCTCTTACACGACCATCTCAACTATGTATAATTGCCTTTCCACACATAAAATATACCGGAATTCCATTCTATTCATGGTATTCGACGTGGATCCTAATCAGGTGTGGATTTATCTCATTAGAGGCATTATTAGTACGTTTAGAGATATAAGCTCAGCTGGACGTCTTGTCTTGTAATATTTATGTGGAAATCACCTAGTTGCTCTTGTTTTTAACGTTTTAATGATGATGTCTCATACTTGTTTGAAACGAACGAGTGAGGTTGTAGCTAAATATTAATACTTTCAAGGTATGGTTTCTTAGATGTGTAGGCATGTTGACGGTTAATCGTGTATGTTCTGTCTGTATCTGTATTTTACTGATGGCAGATCTCTCATATGTGAGAGGCCGCCTGGGTAGGTACCACCGCAATGTCTATTTCTCCCGCCAAACAGCAGTGTAAATGCACTGTTGTGTTCCGGTTTGAAGAACATTGTAGCCAGAGTAACTACTGGACATATCGAGACTTAACATCTTATGTCTCAGGATGGCGAGCGCAGTGGAGTGCCAAGCATTGCCTTGAGACTCATGGTGTTGTTTGGTTTTGCTACTGTCCATGAGCGGTCGTATCGCTTACCATCAGGCGAATAGCAGGCTCGTCTCGTCATTCATTGCAATAAAAAAAAAATATCAGCTAAAATACGTCCCATTGCAGATCACGGGCCTCCTGTACATTTAAGAGGGATTCAGCCACATAGTCCGCCACGCTGGCCTAGTGCGGTTTGGCAGACTTTAAATACCGTAGAAATTTTTCAAAATTGCTGCGGTTTTCTGGTTTCCTCACGATGTTTCCTTCACCGTTATAGTGCGTGGTGATTGACTATCAATACACACATAACTTCGAAAAGTCAGAGGTGTGCCCTGGGATTTGATCCCGCGACCACTATGTTGTTATTGGCAGACCCGTCTGGTCCGTTACCAACAGGCCACCACGCACTTATCGTGTATGTTAGACATCAGAAATAAAGATTTTGTTATTAGTAGTTTACATAATTACCAAATAGGATCTAGATGTTTCCTTAGACGTATTGTAGGAATGTTAACGGTTAATCGAGCATGTTGGAAGGAATTAGAAATAAAGTATTTTGTTAGAAACCACGAACATTATAAAGTCCGTAAAAATACGAGCATTAACAAAAACAAAACATTGCACGAAAAGTGTTAATTAAAAAGTATTTTAGAGAGTTTATCAAACTGTATTTCGACTATAGACTATAGTGTGTCTCGACTTTCTTTCGGAAAGCTGACGGATAATAACGTCAGTGGCGTTACCGAACCGAGCCAGTGGTAGACCAAACAATATTTCCTTAATTCTTGTCGACAAAACCACTTCATTACTCTACTCGAATTTTTGTACTTGTTTTAGCTAAGTAATTCAAATATTACATAAGCGTGTAAAGACTTACTATAAGTGTTTTGTCGTCATCGTGGTTCTAATTCAAATAAAGTTATGATGCAGGAAAATATTTATAAAACAAAATACCATCTGAATTCGGCTTACACATGCAAAAACACCGTCCATGCATCTCGGCCAATCAATCAACCCTCAAGTCTTTAAGCGGCTCATTAAATAAAGCTCAGATTTCGGAGGAGGATGGCAAAAACTTGCCGAGGCTGAGACTCTGCGACTCGCCGGCACTCTTGAGGACTCGTGTAAACGCTCCGTGTGTTATTACGCTTTTTGTGTGTTCAATAATGACGGATAATGGATGTCCGTGGATGTTTTGTGTCGGGTTCTTCTTAGTGTTTGGAGTGGAGATCGCTTTGTTTGTGAAATTGGTCGTGCAGATTGGATGGGATTTCGTTTGGAGTATTTTTATATTTCTTTCAAGTTACTAAAGCATTAACTGGGGCTATGAGTGTATTTTGTGTTTTACAATAATTTAGTGTAGTTGAATTTCTAATTGATTTATTACAAAGGCTATAAATGAATAACCTTTTTTTATGCAATATTTTTAGTGTTTGTAGAGCTATTGTTAATTTTTTATACCATAATTTGGTAAATGAATCAGATTTTCATCGACTTCAACCACAGTATTGTCCGCCACTGAATTGTCTTCCTTTAATGAAGAAAAGAAAGGATAAAGAAGTATTAGTAGAACCAAGGTAGTTATTATTCTCACTGAGCGAATAAAATGTAATACCATACGGTAACATGCTAGTTACATTGAAATGATAGGCTCCGTGGCGCAGTTGGTTACAAATGTTTGTGAGACCCATAGATATTTGTCTCGAGTCTTGGTGTTTGTGAGACCGAAAAGTCTCTCGTAGTTTCTGATACCCACGACACAACACTTAATTGATCTTGAAATTGATCTTAGTGTGGGGTCAGGACTATGTATGTGACTGTTGGGTGTATTTATTTATTTATTAAATAGGAACTTTAGATCCCTACGCTAATGTGTTAAACTTTTCTTTACGTGAGATAATTGATACCTAAATAAACCCGGCTAAAATTAAGAAATCCTTGCTTATTAGTATTTTAGCTGTATAATTTAAGGAACCTGTTGTTTTGTGTTGTAACGTTGCAATTAGTTGCTCGGTGGGACCGCCTCTCGTCCTGTTCTCAGTCCAAATTACGTTGTGGAATTCGCGTGACCTCACTCGTATTGCACCCTGTCGCATATACCGCTGGACATAAATATATGACGCTAAATTACATAAATATGGGGTTTATTTAAATAGATGACTTTCTCGGTGGCGCAGTTATACTACGGTATAATTTTCAAGCTTAGGTCTCGGGTTCGAATCCCGGGTGGGGCATAGTGGTACTGGAATTTTCTATTCATTATCAGCCTGGAGTCTGGAATTTGTGATTGTGATATGGCGATAGGCTCGCCTTCTATCATCTCGTGGGATGGAACAACGAAGGCGACACGTGGGTGGCCTGATAGCACCTCTGCCTACCCCTTATGGGAAAAAGGCGTGAGTTTATGTATGTATGTATTAATGTGTATAGGTACTGCGATTGCCTCCGTGGCGCAGTTGGTTAGACGCCGCCTGTGAAACGAGAGGCCGCGGGTTCGATCCCCGCACCGAAACAAATATTTGTGTGATCCACAGGATCATTTGTTTCGGGTCTGGGTGTTTGTGGGACCGAAAAAGTCTCTCGTAGTTTCTGATACCCACGACACAAGATTCAATCTTAGTGTAGGGTCAGGACTATGTATGTGACTGTTGGGTTTATTATTTATTATTATTTATTTATTGCATACGTTTTATAAGATAACGAAGTCAAGTTCGGTAATTTAATCCAGGGCATGATGGTTCTGATGTTCTATTTATTTATTTATTTATAAATTCTTTATTGTACACCACATACACACAAAAAAATAAAAAAGAATTAAAACTAATTTAAATAAAGGTGACAATCGGCGGTCTTATCGCTTACAGCGATTTCTTCCAGACAACCATAAGATGGACTGATTTAAAAAGAAATTAGGAAGAAGAGGGTGGTCACAACATAGGCAAAGAATAATGATAAAAGTAAAAAAAAAAAAAAGAATTCAAAATATGAGGAATGCAAACACATATTTTTATTAATTATACTTAGACTACATAAAATAAAAATATAATACACTACATAAACTACAATACGATATATAAAATATTATTTAAGGGGAAAACGTGAAAATAATAATAAATTTAAAGTGACAGGTAATGTGATCTAAGGAGCTTTTTGAAGATTGGAAGGGATTTGGCTAATCTTATTGAGAGTGGCAGTTCGTTCCACAAGCGGGCAGCCTGGACCGAAAACGATTTGCTGAGGAAAGTACTGCTATGCTCGGGAATTGCTAATACCAAATTCTCTGAGGATCTAAGAGATCGTGCATGTGTGCTGCTAAGGAAAGTAAAACGCTCTTTAAGATAACGGGGAGTAGTGGGATGAAAAAGAATAGTATATAGGAGGGATAGAATACGAGTAGTTCTATTTAACTTTAAACAGGGCAACTCAGATCCTTGTATAGGAAATAATGTATTCAGTTATAAATATGTTCAGGAATATTCAGAAAATTGCTGAACATAGCATCTTAGAAGATTATCCTCGAAAAGAATGAGAAAATTAATTTTATTTTTAATCGAACCATGGGTAATAGTAATATGTAATATATGTATAATTTACGCTTCAAAATAGAACATAGTTAGTAATGAGTAAAGGTTTATTAGTAATTCTAACAATCTAGATCTTTCAATGTAAAGTAAAGTCTAGTTTTTCCCTTTCCTTGGTAGTTAATTAGGTGCGTTTGATAAAAAGCTTTTGAAACAGTATCGCGATTAACATAAAGTACACAGTAATTGCTTTTTTGTTTCATTACTGGCAAAGACAAAGGAATTTGAAACTGCCTTGAGATGCTCTTAAAGATGACCCTAAACGCTATTAGATGCCTTTACCAGTATTTATTTGATTTATGCAATTTAACCATTTAAGATAAGTTAAAACTAGCGGCCCGACCCGGCTTCGCCCAGGTGCAGATACTTTTAGAGTCCCGTCCACATCGGGCACATATTTTTTCGCGTACTAACTTTATATTGTAAAACTGCTTCCCCCTTTGCATCGCTTGTGACTTCATTTACGAGTATGATTATTTAGAAACTCTTAGTAATTATTGTTACCTAGTATTAACTGTTAATTGCTTTTGTTATTTTTTTTTATTTCTGTTCTTGTACATGTAATTTTCATTGTAATTTTGTCTGTAATAGTTGTTTTCATTTCATTTTGTATCCTTATTTATAAAGTCACATTGATTTAGCTAATAATGTTGGAAAATTGCATGTACGCTCGTATTGTCTTATGTATCAGAAATATTTAATTTAACATGAATAATACTATGTAAAGTTTAAATATATAAGATGTAGCAGTACTTAATAAAATAAATAAATAAATATATTGAAACTCAACATGACTGCCATCTCTTGTGCTGCTTTTCCCGGTACACCCCATCCCTTCCTAGCTCATTCTGTCCCATGACTCAAGGTATGCAATCCTGTCCTACGCTTTTACAATATTAGTAGGATGTGTCTCGTGTTAATGCATTTCTAAAACAACAATATGAATATGAATGAAAGTGTCGGTAGGGGTTGACCTCATCGGACTTACCTAAACCAGTAGGCTAATTCACGTAATTAAATAACTTGCAGTGCAGTTGCAGTTAAGTTTCGATCAAAACAGCCCTTTTTGTATTCTCGTAATTTAGACAACCGCTGTCAGATACGCTCGCGTCAAGTTCGCGTCACACGAGCGCTTTAGCGTATTCTACTGCTGCGCGATTTTTGGGCGTGATTCAGATCGCAACTTGACCGGTATTACCTATTCATTTGACGTCTCCAATGACAATTTAGTCCAGCCAACGTGTAGCACACGCGTATTTCATGCATAGCTTACGTGCAGTTTAATAATTACAAGAATACCATTTTGCACCAAGACGTAAACCTTATTGCGATCGATGGCACCCTAGGCAAGGGCCAGGTTACAAGTACCCTGAACCGACGAGAATGCATGAAAAGATTGATGAAAGTAGACGGAGCGAAAGTAGTATGTCAACATCGAGCAAAGTGGAGATCCATAGTCTCTACCCACCCCTATGGGATACAGGCGTGACGTTTATGTATGTCTTGTACACAAGTTTACCATACAACTGCTTTACCGTACCTTATATTCAACGCAAATCCTTAATCAACAATCAACGTTCATAAATACCATATTTAACGGTGAAATTCTAACATGGACACTGTATTATTACACGAACTTATTCCTTCAATGGGGGCACGTTTTATAGCATTTAGATGACAGTTGGCAAGTGTTTGTGAACGTACACCACGTGTGGCGATCGTAACTCGTTTATAGCTAGTAGCCCTGTTTGTTACCGGAATATAGGAATTTAATAATCCAGCAGTAAAATAGTTTTGGAAATATTGGGGTAGTTTAGATTTGTAATTGTTTTTCTGTGATTTTGTTAGCCAGTGGAGAGAACAGTGTAATCACTGTTCTCTTATTGCGTATTTATAATTAAATGGAGATGGAATTATAAGAAAACAAATAATATTATGTCTGTTGTCTTTAATACACAGGTTCATGCAAGGCTTTAATCTGATGTTATACCTATAAAAAGGCAGGATCCTGAAGCAGTACACGCGTATAATGGTTTAAAATTAGAGGTAGAAAAATAGGAGTTTCAATATAATATTGTTTGTCGTACGAAAATCCAATTAAATGATAACGATATTCATGTCTGTTTTTTGTGAAACAAATAATTCCGATACACAAAGTGTAGCGGTCGAGCGAACCGGCTAGTTTTCTTCTACACCGTATTTGATTTAAAAATTAAATTCCAATATTATTCCTGAACACCAATCTATAATAACATCACGATGATTAATATAGCTTTGATTTCTCGGTATATTACCGCATTAAGAGCATAATAACAGCACGTGCAGGTAATATAGTGGGCGGGGCGGCGTACCGGAGAGTATCTTAATGAAAATCCACCGCTACATTAAACACTTTCGCTCCACTGAATTATTACTAAATAAAACAAAAACTAAATTACATTTCGAACCGTGGTATATTTAGGGACTAACCACATTTGCTTTCATTCTGGTACAAAGTTACTGCGCTGTTGAAAAAGAGCAATACCGTCCAGACATAATCGTGATTGGTAGCAGATTGTTTCCAGCCATTCGAAGCTGGATGCTGGATTACGTAAGTGCTATCTTGCGGTACGACAGAAAGACCCAGTAATAATTACTTAATTACATTTAGCTTTTATAAGCATCCGTTCAGGTATCGGAATCTATTCTACTGTTGCGGGTAGCAAGCATAAAATGAGGATATGTATATTTTTATCATTAGTATTCTTGTTGTATACAACAGTTTTTAGAGCTGCGCTGGTCAAATCTTTCAGTAAAATGCTGATGGAGCCGAATATTTATTTACTCAGTATATGTAGTTACTCCTTTAAAGCTATTATAGATGTTTAAAGTGGGAGGAGATTATGCGCATGCCACGCCATGCCGCGCCGCACCGCCTCGCCTCGTCGCACCATCGCTCACGAAACAATAGTTGTAACTTTGAAGAATTATGTTTAGACATAACTTTCACACGCTGTGCAAGAATAAATTATGAGTTTTTTTAATAATTGAACTCGTTAACGTGTAATAATATGTTGGCGGTGTAAATTAGAGATATAATTTTTGTAGGTTATTCGGTGCGTGTATTCAATTATCTGATGTCTGCTCTCATTGATTTAATTATAGTTCAAGTTTCTATTAATAGAAGTAGTATTAGATTAGATACCATGTTCTAGTGGATTTTTTAAAATATAATATAACTAAGCTTAAACGATACATGATTTTTCAAAAATTGCGGACAGCAAATGGTTTTTGTTCGCAGGTACATGCATATTTTGCGGAAGTATTTAACTTTTTTTTTGTATTCCCAAATATATGCATTATGTATGTTCGATTAGTATAAACTAAACTATTATTAAAGCTTTAAGAATTACATAATTTAATTCGTTTAGCGCTTTTATACGCAGACATATTTTAAGTTGTAAATCCAAAAATACCTTAGTACATATTTATAAAAAGGCAATTTAGTTCCAGTTTCCGTGCATTCTAAAATCATAAATTAAACTGCACGCAATATATCAAATTGCATTGTATGTGGCATGGCGTCGCGTGTGATAAATTTGCGCGCAAACATGACCACATTATGGGAAAAATAAAACCTTTAATACCGTAGAATTATTGAGACCGCCGCTGTGAATTAATAAATGTCAAAATAAGGCAAACATTGTAATACGTGGACACGTTAAGAATTCGAAATTTATTTATTAAAATTGTTATGTAGGGATTCAATAAATAACTACTTTAGCAATGAGCTTGACTTTTTATTTTTTATTGCCTTACGTTCTGCGTTTTCAATTATAGATCTGTAATTGTTTACGCCGTACGACGTGTAATTGATGTAGCTACTAAGTTATTAAATTAGGTACAAAAATATCCCCACAGTTGAGGTAAATGAAACTGCAGTCCTTTTGCTGAGAGACAGCACTTCTGTACAGATAAGCAAGTTCTCAAACGTTGGCAGCATTACCAACTTGACAATTTAAAAGATTTTGTAACACTTTTTAATCAATTTTGTGTCACAGCGTTCTTTACCAGAGAACATACATATAATTTTACTTAATACGGAAGTAAACGTAACAAGTTCCCAAATTTAGTAGCATTTGCAACTTACAAGTCAAAATATCTTGTAACATACTTCCTAAACTATAGCAGCCTCCGTGGCGCAGTTGGTTAGACGCCGGCTGTGAAACGAGAGGTCGCAGGTTCGATCCCCGCACCGAGACAAATGTTTGTGAGGCCCACAAGCATTTTCTTGGGTCTGGGAGTTTGTGAGGCAGAAAAGTCTCTCATAGTTGTTGATACCCACGATACAAGACTTAATTGGTCCTAATTTGGGGTCCGGTCTATGAATGTGACCGTTGGGTGTATTTATTATTTACATAATTTTACCTAAACAAGATTATCTACTAATAGGGAGGTTACGCTTGTCATATTCCCAGTTTGGAACGATATAATTTACGTTAGAGGTTATCGGCATAAAAAACAATAAATATGTTGAGCAGGCGGACACGCGATATTCTGCTCGCGATCAGAATATTAACACGATGCCGCGGGCTTGCATCGATGGTACTTTGCTAGTTGTACTATCTGGGTTCTGTCGTGTTTTATAACTATGATTTCTATTAGGTTCATTGATCGAATTTTGAAGAATAAGAGGAAAATATATTCGTTTTTATTTTTCTAACAGGTCGTTCTATACATTTTTAAAAGAAGCTTTTGTTTGTATTGAGTGTCTTGTGATGGATGAGGAATACAATAAATCGTTATTGTTTTAAGCTTATTCAAGATTGTTTCTTCCGACTACATTATACTTTTGTAACAGAACTAGACGATATAGACTAAGCTTCAAATATTCCATATTTAGAAAAAATAATAAAGCTTAAGACATGCCTTTGTTGCCAAGCTCATTTTTGTTTCGTTTGGTTATTCACAGTAATTGATGATTGTCACACATATATCCTTACCGCTTATGGGAAATCCACCAAGGACAACGTACAGACAGCTCGGCCGATTATTTTTATACAAATAAAATAGTAAGTCGTTGTCGCATGCCTCCGCGTATGAGCCGGGCGCGCGGAATATTAACTGACGTGACGTCAGACAGAGATAGCATTATATAATTTGATATAAATGTGAAGAAGACAGAAGAGTATTTTGTAAAATATTGGCCGTTTTGCAACCCTCGTATTGTTTTTTAAAAGGTTTTTGTCAATGTCGGTGTTATGGTGTTGTTTGGTCAGTGCGGCTAGCTTATAACGAATTCTTGGTGTTTAACACTTTTTTGACAACAAATTATGGGAACAGAAATGCTAAAACTTCAAGCTCCAGGAAAAGTAATTCGACGCATTTATTATTTTCGCAAATTCGCAATCATCATGGTGATGATGATGATGATTGGTGGATAAAACTAATTGCTTGACTACTGCATCTTATGATCGTCACGGGCCAATTAAATGAGTGAACTGCCTCCCTATGGTTTCTGCTGAATGACGGATCTATACCTTATGTGCCTATAGTTGATACATCAGAATATGACTTCAACGACCAAATCCCATTCTGATGAAAGCTTCTTTAAGGGAAATCGACAGTCGATTCATCAAAAATACTATCAAACTACACGTAATAGTATCCATATTATTGATGCCCATTCATTGAGATACGATCTATAATAACAAACAGACTGCGTACAACGATACGGATCATTATCGACCTGTTGCACGCATACTAATGTTTTCCCATCACTATACATTACACACAAATTGGTACTTCCTACAACCGCCGGCTTTCTTTCAAAAGGTGGGAAAGTATTCCCTTTTTTACGTTTAATTCTAGGAAGTCAAGGAGCATTGTTAGTTCTTAGTTAGTTCTGTCAATGAGTCATGTTGTAAATGGCGAAATTCCTGTCTCTGTGTATTATAGTCGGTATGTATGGACTGCCTCGGTGGCGTAGTTGTACTGCGGTACGACTACAAAGCTGAGTCCGAGGGTTCCAATTCCGGGTCGGGCAAAGTGATATTGGGTTTTTCTATTCATTATCAGCCCGGAGTCGGGAATTTGTGCCCGATATGGCGATAGGCTTGCCCTCTATCACATCATGGGACGGAACATACCAGGCTCAATGCGGGTGTCCAGGTGGCGCCTCTACCTACCTCTTCTGGGATAAAGGCGTGTGTTTATGTATGTATGGACTGCATACCCTTATGTACATACAGAAATGAATACATCCAACAGTATCACAAAAACGGTTCGGATCAAGCCTGATCCTGACCCAGTAGAATACCAGTCTTGTTTTTAAGAAGTCTCGTAATGTGTGTTTAGTCTCATGACTCCCAGGCCAACAAATATGTTGTGATCTCACAATCATTTGTGTCGGATTGAACCTGCGACCTTTCGTTCAGCTGTTCTACTGACCAACATTAATTCCATAAATTGGTTGAATAGAGGACAAAATTGAACAGAACCATCTTGTTAAAGCTGTTTGGAAAAAGTTTGAGCTTGTTAGGTACCTCTGCAATATTGCATTTATCACACAGCAAATAAGTATTTAATTTCACAAACAACAACCAACACAAAAGGTTAAATAACATTCAAATGCTTCCCGCACTTACTATTTAGTCACCACTCTCATCCATCTCAACATAATCGACATAAAAACGTAAATTAATGTTCGAAATTCTTTACCTAATATCCTACAACACACGAACATTCGTCGAGAAGTCGTGGGAATGCGAGTGTGATACGATCACTGCTCACTCTCGAACTGTAAGATGCCACAGCGAGATTATCATCTAAGAAGTTTGGGGTAACACTAGTGAGGTCATAAGGTCGTTGCGTGTTAACAATGTCTGTTGTTTTAAGAGGATGTTTGAGGTTCTGGAGTTAGGTAAGTCGGAGATTGTATGGAAAGGAATTTAGGTTAGAAATAAATAAATACAACTAATTGTCACATACATAGTCTTGACCCCACACTAAGATCGAGTCTTGTGTCGTGGGTATCAGAAACTACGACAGACTTTTCGGTCTTACAAACACCCAGACCCGCAACAAATATCTGTGGATGATACAAATATTTATCAAGTTGCGGGGATCGAACCTCCGGCCTTTCGTTTCTCAGCCAGCGTCTAACCAATGCCCTGCGCAACGGAGGCTGTGATGTGTTACTGTTGGACACAAGAATGTGCTTTGAAGAGGAAATAAGACTTTAATCCATTAAGCTGGATTAGTATTAGTATGCAGCCTTTACAACCACAGAAATTCATGGAAATAATTAACTACGAATACAAGCAACTTCGAAGAGTCAGATCTATGTGCCTTGGGTTCAAATCTTTAACGACTAATTTCCGCAGTCCACAACTAAACTTTAGCCATTTTCATCATTTAATATATCAATATAACATACATAAACTCACACCTTTATCTCAGAAGGGGTAGGCAGAGGCGCCACCAGAACACCCACATTTCGCCTTGTATGTTCCGTCCCATGATGTGATAGAGGGCGAGCCTCCAACCATATAACAATCAATGCATTCTGGTTAAATTGAAGGAAACTGGTACTGTTCTCAGGGCTGTAGACAATCGTAATTGATGAGAGGAAATAATGTGAAATTAAATAGCACTTATGATGAATGGACTAAAGGTACAATACCTACAAAGTGACTATTGTATTATTATAAGAATGTGTTCTTTCATAGTAATAGCTGATTGTCCATCGCCAATCATTTCATATTAAATCATTATAATACAATTATGAGATCTCACTTGGCTTAATACAAACCTACAATAGCCAGGCTTCACTTTCACTTGGCTGGAAAATACTACTTGCTTATTTTTCTTAGCATCCATTAAAATGTTTTGAAAATTAATAAATTTTCACTGTATCGGAATGCTTTGGCAAAATCCTGTGATGCTTATATCCAGAACATTAAATATATTGTAATAAATAGTTTGTGAAAGTGAAAATGTAATTCGAAAGGCAATTTATTACAGATGTCTTAAAAATCCTCGTATGCCTTGCGTTGGGCCCGCAGCTACATGCCTCAAATTCTAAGATAGATGAAATTTGATATCCGAATATTATTCATAAATACCTCCACGGGCTTGTGTTTATTTTTTAAAGTTAAAAAGGGGTACATGTCCTTGGAAAAAATGTTTTAACTTTCATACGGGCCGACGCCGACGATGGTTAAAATAAACAGTTTTTGTATGGTTTTTGTACTAGGGTATGTGTTTTAAACAACGGCTTGTGTTTTGTTTTGTCTTTAGGGAACGACATAGCCTTTATTGTTATTCTTTTTGGTGTTAAAAGCTATTTGTCCTGTGTAAATGTTTATAATAATAATATATTATTTAGTTCAAAGGTTGCGTTTAAAATTATAAATCGTTTACCGATATCACAAAAAGATATAGATTTGATTTGTTCCTGAAGAAAATCTTATAATCAAACCTATATACATCTTTTTTATTGCAATGAATGGCGAGACGAGCATGCCATTCGCCTGATGGTAATACGAATACGCCTATACAACCGCTCATGCACAGTAGCAAACCAAACGAAACCATAAATTACAAACCAATGTTTGGTATTCCACTGCGTTCGCCATCCTGAGACATAAGATGTTAAGTCTCAATATGTCCTGTAGTTACCTACTTTGGCTACAATGTCCTTCTAACCGGAACACAACCGTGCATTTAATCCGCTGTTTGGCGGGAGAAATAGACATTGCGGTGGTACCTACCCAGGCGGCCTCGCATATAAGAGAGACCAACCACCAGTTATACCACCCACCACCATACATAGTGTATGATCTATGTCCACTGCGGAACGTCGGCCTTCCCCATGGATTTCTACAATGACCAGCATCTAACGACTTCCTGTAATTTAAATGTGTTATTTCTAAGAATATTAGATTCAAATCTTAGTTTTATTTTTGTTGGTTGTACGCGCGTGTCGAGAATTTCGTCACGTAGAGAACGCTTCATCTGCTCTCAGCACGTGAAGATGTAACTCAGCTGTAATATTACTAGTGGTTAGGAATATTTCCATATCTTTCAATATTCAATGATCAACGATTTGGGGAGAAATAATTATACTGTTGCCTAAAAGACGGTAGATTACCATCCCAATTTCCCGAATTTGAAATTCCAAACATTACGAACTATCACCGAAGCACATAAAACTATTTGAACTATAAATGGCGATATTAACATTTTCTTTCGTTCCAAAAAGAACTAACATACAAACAGATAAGGCAAGAAGCATTGCAGAGAGGCACGCGTTATTACTACTTCAAATAGGGTTGTGTTATCCTAAGTTTATCATCAATATTGTGTTAGAAAATTAAATGTAACTCGATGACTTTATTTTGTTAACGATGTGTTGTAAAATTAAAAGTCTTATGGTAAATAATTTGCGGAAAATTTGATTTGTATCCACACACATATTCCTGACCCCATACTAAGATCGAGTCTTGTATCGTGGGTATTACAAACACCCAGATCCGAAACAAATGCTTGTATTTCACACAAACATTTGCCTCGGTGTGGGGATAGAATCCGCGGCTACTCGTTTCACAAGCGGCTTCTAACCAACTGCGCCAGGGAGGTTGTTGATAATGACACTATACCCGGTATAACAAGACTGCGACCTAAAACGAAGCCATGTGGTAGTTTTAGTGGTAATAGACACAACGCAACTAAAAATTTCGCAAAAAAAGCGAAAGTTTTTTTTTTGCAATTTTTAAAAATCATCGTGTTTGGGTGGTAAGTACGTAGTTTTAGCGAAAATAGCAATTTAAACGCTTACGGACCATTGCTTCTTTCAAAATAAAAATGTATACATCATTATTTTAGGTAAACGATGATTTGTCACCTAAATATGACGATAAGTAAAAAACTTACAAAAAAAAATATTGCTGATATTTTTTTGCGAAATTTTTAGCTGCGTTGTGTCTGAAGTCATTAATTCTACCGCCTGGCTTCATTTTCGGCCGCAGTCTTGATGTACCCTGTATATTATACCTGAAGTCCATTTATTAGATTTATAATGGTGGTAGCCCTGCACCACATACTAGTAATATTCGCATTAATGAGCCCGCATTACGCCCCGTGAGAACGTCGCGAGGATGACTTGCAACCATTAGCATCACATTTTTCTACTACTAAACATCACTGTCCTTCATCAAGTTCGATTAGATGGTTTAATTTGTATAAAAATATTAGTATAATTTCGTATTAATATATAGGCTCGCCCCCTATCACATCGTGGGACGAAACATACTAGGCGAAATGTGGGTGTCCTGGTGGTGCCTCTGCCTACCCCTTCGGGGATAAAGGCGTGCGTTTATGTTTATGTATGTATAATTTCATATTTTCGTGATTTAGTTCACTAAATGGTGAGTTATACTCCTAATACTTTTTAATCTTTAAAAACAGTCTGGAGAGTTTGTCGTTTTATCATTAACTCACATTGTAGATGATTTAGCTTGAAGCTTCAATTGGCTTACATTTTCCAAATGGCGCCGCTATCACACGAAATACTGAAATCGTAATAATAGGTATGCCAATTGCTGTAATAAGCCAATTAATTACGAACGTTATTGGGTATGCAGTCTTGCTTTGATGATTCCTTTGCTGAAGTTCATTTGTGGTGCTGGCTAAATATAATCAAGTGAACCGTTTGTTTCTTTAATTCATGCAAATTATATAAATAAGAAATATATAATAGTCATAAATAGTCCAAACAGTCACATACATAGTCCTGACCTCACACTAAGATCGAGTCTTGTGTTTACTCACGAGTATCGGAAACTACGAGATAGTTTTCGGTCTCACAAACACCTAGACCCGAAACAAATACCTGTGGTTCACACAAATATTTGACTCGGTGCGGAAATTGAACCCACGGCTTCTCGTTTCACAGCCGGCGTCTAATCAATTACGGAGGCTGTCTAATTTTGCTCTATTAAATTCACAGCTCTCTTTCGTAACAGATTCTTCAGTCCAACATATAAAATAGTATAATCTAACCACAGAAGCTGCTAAAAGACCAATTTTCATGAACGTAATTTGAGTCCGAATCCTTTCAAACATAATGCCATTGCCACCGGGTTCTCCTTTAATGGTGCCGCCCAACAATTTTTTTGTGTACTTTTTTTATCAACCCTGCGATGAGCGCTCTTTAGTAAGTATAACGACACGCTATTAACACACTGCGGTGCCGACGTGACCCGAAACGGGTTAATTTATTGGTTAAGTACTGTCATTTAAAGGTCCGGTCGAACACGCGGTACGGGACGGCAACGTGACGCTGACGAGACGTGAGCAATTGTAATGACGTATTTGTTGCTAAGGAACATGTCACACAGAGCTGTCATGTTCGGCGCTTGACTCTATGGCATGATGATGGCTGACATGGCAACGGTTCACGTTCCGTCAGCGTCGCGGTGCGATCACGTCTTGCCTGCTGTATGACCAGACCTTTAAATGACGTCATAATTTCACCGTCAATGTTAATGTGTGTCATTAGTGGGTGCTCTATCTGAATCAGATGCAATGGAATCGGTGATGGGTTGAAGTGACCGTTTTTGTTATGCACATTACAAATGTTTTTGTAAGGTTGATATTAAGATAATCTTGGTAGCTGTATGTTAACTATACAGCAAAGCAGGTACGAAACTCCTATCTTTCCGATTTCGAGAGCGTTGTGCCTACTAATGCTTAACCCGCGATAATACCCAAGTATATTGCAATTTTGTTTCAGCTTGTGTGTGTTCAGGTGATCGGTATAATAATTGTACCGTCCTTAGGGAAATAGCCATCTCTTGGCTCCGGCTTATGGAAATTCTATCTGATTTATTCAATTTTTACCTGGGTATAGTATAATATATTTTATCGGTTGGAGTGACTGAAAAAAATACTATTTTACTAACGGTTTTTACGATTCCCTCGACCACCCACTCGCAAATTACGTCCGAAAACATATAAAAACTAAATTTACGGCTCATTATGGAAACAATTAAGTTAAATACATCATAAAATATGGTTTAGACGTTTCATCATAGCGATGTGAAGCCATTAAAATGCGTGTAATGCGTGTTTATGAGCTATTAAAATGTGGTGAAAAACTCTTGGTTTCATCATGTTTGGGATTAGGAACCAATGTTGGGCTTTACTTATTGTATATTATGTTTTATTACCTATGGTAGCATGATGTGGCTTCGTGGTTCCGTTAACTAGTATTTTATTTAACCAAGTTTAGTATTAGCATAGTGATGTAGTTTGAACGATGGAAGTGTGTATAAAAGGGCCAATGATATTTCATTTATTTAGTATATAATTGCAGCAACTTGCCCGGGATTTTCCATATTGAATCAAATTACTAAACCAATAGATACAAAATAATAATTTTAATCTCTGTCGGAACGAAATGTAACAGCTTATCTGTTATTTCCGTAGTTTTTTTCTATAAATAATTATATTTAGTGTCCTATGTATGTAATTTCAATTAAAGTCGTGATGTCTTCGCCACTCAATGTATAAGTTGGTATGGCAAAGAATTAAAGCAAATCTCGATACGTTTTTATCTTTATTGTGCACTATATTATGTTGGCAGTAAATGTCCATTCGTGACTAATTAAATAGTATCCTTTAATGCATTTATAGGGTGGTTAATGAGCTCCGTCCAGATAAATTCAGTTGGACAATTTCATTAGATGCGGCTTGGTTTATGGTCAACGTGTGACGCAATGCTAATAAAATAATTAAGGTAATTTAACTCATTAAGAGATACAAGTTATAAACGATTTATATATGGTCATAAAATATAATTGACTAAAGATGAGATTTGCTATCATCGCCGAATTTTTATTCCTAATTGCGACATTTATGACTTTATATCATCGTCGTAAAAGTAGTTTTTGACAGCCTCCGTGGCGCAGTTGGTTAGACGCCGGCTGTGAAACCAGAGGCTGCGGGTTCGATCCCCGCACCGAGACAAATATTTGTGTGAATCACAGATATTTGTTTCGGGTCTGGGTGTTTTTGAGACCAATAAGTCTCTCTTAGTTCCTGATACTCACGACACAAGCCTCGATCTATTTGTGTGGGGTCAGGACTATCTATGTGACTATTGGGTGTATATATTTATCATTTATTTATTTGTCATTTTTTGTATCGAAGGGTTTAAAATGCCTAGAGTAACAAATACGCTATTTGTACGGTCGTATGCCTTACCAACAGGCGAGCGGTATGCTCGTATCCATTTAATGCAATAAAAATAATTGAGCCTATGGCATGTATACTACTAAATATGTATATTATTGGGCTTAAATGGTCTTTACACCATCCAATTCCACATAACCGTTTCTCGTACACAACGCTGTAAAAGATCTGAATTTCCAATTATTATAGCGGTAATGATTTAGTTATTCGGAGGGAGGTGGGGCGTGTGTTCGGCGCGCGACTCACCGCGCTCATATTGAAAAGCCGGCTACGTGACTTGTACTGAAGTTTGGCGACAGATACTCGGTCATGACTTAACAGTCTTGGTACTTGGTGAAGTTTAAGTGTTTGTATTGCGTTTTGTCCAATAAAATATATTGATTTAGTGTCTATATCAGCCCATATACGTCCCACTGCAGGGCACGGGCCTACTCTACAATCGAGAGAATCAATTGAGAGTGGTTAGGCCATATAGTACACCACGCTGGCCTAGTGCGGGTTGGCGGACTTACATACCGTAGAAATTCTTTAAAATCGCTACGGTATGCAGGTTTCCTCACGATGTTTTCCTTCACCGTTAAAGTATTTGTTGATAATTTTTATGGTAAAATAATGTGATGATAATTGAAATTGGAGAGAAAGTAATGGAAATCGTTTCAAAGAGTTTTACTTTTATTTATTTATTTAAGATCGAATTTATGAAAATAGTTTGTTTGATTGCGTTTGACCAAACCTTAAAATACACACATCATCTAGAACAGGTACAGATTTTGTTTTTGATGTAAGCTTACAATTATTGTTTTTGTATGAACTTTGACACTATTAAATGCCGTATTTTTTTAACATAAGTGAATCCCATCGATATTATATTTGAAAAAGTGTAGACAAATAATATTAAATGATGTATTTTACATATAAAATAAAATATCAACATTATTTAATACCACGGCTTAAGTAAGCGAGCACGTTTCAAATTCCGAACAAGGAATTGGGAGCGGGCGCATCGTCACGAGACGGATCTGGGATAACGTCATTACCGATTTACACAACTGACGCACCATCTCATCGACGTGACGTCTTATCCTATCTATCCTTGGATTACCATCCTATGTATAATGTTAGGTCACGCCTTAAAAAATAAACTGTAAAAACAAAGTTATAGGCCAGTCCTTTGTGCTTGTTTAGATTATAATATGCAAATTTCTAAGGCAATTTATTGTAGTGATAAATTTAGTGGGATTAATATAATAATAAAATAAATAAAAACACCCAACAGGCACATAGATAGTTCTGACCCCACATTAAGATCAATTAAGTCTTGTGTCGCAGGTATCAGAACTACGAGAGACTTTTCGGTCTCACAAACACCCAGACCCGAAACAAATACCTGTGGATCACACAAATATCAGTTTCGCTGCGGGGATCGAATCCGCGGCCTCCCGTTTCACAGCCGACGTCTAACCAACTGCGCCACGGAGGCTGTCAGTCAGTGATATGAGTTACGTATTCTTCGTATTATCATCGTTATGATTTTCAGTCACAACAAACCCACTGCTGAGAAAAGGCTTCCCCCAAAAATTTCTACAGCATACTTTTGGAAACAGCCAGCATAGAGCCACTTCTTAGGTTCGTCTACCGTTTATTTTTATCTGACTTATGTCATCAGATAATTCCGAAATTGTATTCGAATTTTCTGTCCATTAAACCAATCTGATTACTATACAGTTAATATGACCAATACCCGGAACAGGTCGCAGTAATTAATTGTTGTATACATTAAGATATTTGGACAGTTGATGGGCTGGGTGGCTGATTGGATCGTTCGGTGAAATGTACGTGTTGATATGGATTAATATTCAATTATATGGAGTTAAATAAATCTTGGTTACTTTAACGGTGAAGGAAAACATCGTGAGGAAACCTGCATACCGTAGCGATTTTAAAGAATTTCTACGGTATGTAAGTCCGCCAACCCGCACTAGGCCAGCGTGGTGGAATATATGGCCTGACCACTCTCAATCGATTCTCTCGATTGTAGAGTAGGCCCGTGCTCAGCAGTGGGACGTATATGGGCTGATATATATATAGATATAGAAATCTTGGTATTGAATTTAATTTACTTATGAAGTTTAATCATTTAATTCAGGTAGGGAAATGTTCGGAGACTAAAGTTTTAGTAATGGACTTTACGTGGTTAATAAAGAAAAAAATGACTTTAGCTTCAAAAGCTCTACCACTTAAAATGTAGTGTATATACATATTTGATTGGTTTCACAGATGGAACCAATTCATATCTTTTTTTTTATTGGCAAACGAGCAAACAGGAAACTTGATGGTAAGTAATCACTGCCGCCCATGAACATTGAACATCCATAACGCTGGATCATGGATGTGTTGCGGCCCATCAAACTGGGAGGAGAACGAGAAGGAAATAGGATGGGAAGAGGACAGAGGTATTGGGCATCCGGCAATCTCGCTCACTGAACGAACCGCGACAGTGAAGCTCTCGCCTCACGTCGATTTTCTGTGATACAGTGGTGCCACCCCGGACGAGCCTGCCCATTCATGCCGAGTCATGAGGGTCAACAGCGTGGCTCTACCACTTCCAAAGAACCATCAATGACAGCCTCCGTGGCGCAGTTGGTTAGACGCCGCCTGTAAAACGAGAGGCCGCGGGTTCGATCCCCGCACCGAGACAAATGTTTGTGAGAACCATCAGTATTTGTTTCGGGTCTGGGTGTTTGTGAGACCGAAAAGTCTCTCGTAGTTTCTAATACCCACGACACAAGACTCGATCTTAGTGTGGGGTCAGGACTATGTATGAGACTGTTGGGTGTATTTATTTATCTATCAGAGTGTGGAGTAAAGTTTATTGCATTTCAGTCTCCAATGATTAACTGTAATCCGGCCTAAAGTCATAAACTAAATTATTCACTAAACACATCTTGCCCCCACACAGTCCAATAGCAGGTGAGTCGTCACGTTACCATAAAACCGTAACCCAACAGCACTTAAAGACAATGTCTCACCGAGATTTAAATCGAAGATTTATGCGTATTAATTAAAGAAAACCGGATGATAAATAGTTAAAGAGCGAGCTTCGTTAACTAATGCCATACGGTAATTTATGGCATATTAAATTTACAAGCAGGCTTTATGTAGCGACGGTGACTTTACAACGCCCTTTACTGCAGCAGCTGTTAAATTTCAATTTAATGATTTCTATTGGATTAATGAAGATGACATGTTGAGTACCGTCTAACTCAAGGATAGAGTACCGTGGATACAAATTCGGGATGGGAACTTTGAGAATAAAATAAGAATTTATTTACTCTTCGCCCGAGGTTGGTCCCTATATTACTTATGTTAGCGTTTAAAATAAAAATTTCACAAAGATACATAGACCAGTATTAATATAATTAGGTCAAATAAATATTAATTGTTTTAGCGCAATAACCCAACTGCCAAATAGTTTCACCAATCAGGTGTCGATATTGCTTCCAAAAATCATAACAGTAATATCAGCTGTGATTATTCGTAAATCCGTATTTAAAATAACAGACTAAGAATAAAATTATAGCCCAATAAAGTTCCTTATTTTGGAATTCAATTAGCATGGTGTTAAGTCGATAAGTTATTACATTAATCCAATGGATCCAATATGGACTTTATAAACATCAGCTGTTTAATATACATGAGGTAATCATAATTGGAATGTATAAAATGACTGTTAGTTTGCAAGAGGTAGCATATTTGTATGCACCTGGACGTGGAGTATGTATAAATGGTTTAAACCTGTCGAAGTGACCTATGCAAATCTATAGCTTTCTAGTATCAAACACTAAAGATCGTGAGGAAACCTGCATACCGCAGCGATTTTAAAAGATTTTCTACGGTATGTAAGCCCGCCAACCCGCACTATGCCAGCGTGGTGGACTATATGGCATAACCACTCTCAATCGATTCTCTCGATTGTAGGGTAGGCCCGTGTCCAGCAGTGGGACGTATATGGGCTAATACAATCAAAAATCAAACAGTATATATTATTATTAGTTACGATACGATATATTTGAAACCGGCCGCGGAATTGGACATTGAACGAAACGAAATATAATAATCATATTTTAGCAGTTGATACTCGATTTTTCAAGTCGGTGACTGAGCCCCAAAAACATAAGATACGGAAATGTTAAAAGGCACACACATCATACACATCTAGATTTCTAGACAGCTTATCCATCCAAACAAATACAATCATTTGAATCAATGCTCTCACAATATCCAATACTTTTTTTAAAAAACAGCACTAAACCAAACCCTCAAACTGCTCACCGAATAAGAATTGAAACTATGTTAAGAGCTTTTGCCGGCTACCCAGCATTCGCACATTTCACAGCTTATAGATTGGGTTCATTGATTTGGGCCGAGGGTTCTAGAACCGCCCTTAACATGTAGTAGGTTTTTTGTGCGATCGCGCCAACGTTTGAAATACTAAGCGATTTTAAATGTCATGCAATCGGATTTCAAGTGGCTGGTAGTATTGTTGTTGGGAAGCTGTTGAGGGATTTTAGTCGGAATTGTTTGGGTATAGTTGCAGTGCTAGGGTTAGTATTTATAGTAGGTAAAGGTATATTGACTCCTGCCATTAAATTGCTTTTGTATAGAAAGACTGTGGTATTGAGCTTTTGATTCGTCTTAAGTTCATTAATGAATATAGACATAAAAATTAGTCTTTTTGCAATGCCATTACAAAATAGGTTGTCACACTTAAATAAATAGATAACAATAAAAATTATTCAGCAGATACACGTCTCACTAAAGAGACGGACCTTCCCTTAAATTGAGAGTCCGATTGAATTAAATATACCGGGTATATCAAGACTGCGACCGAAAACGAAGCCAGGTGGTAGTTTTAGTGGTTACAGACATGATGCAAATAAAAATTTCACCAAAACAGCGACAGATATTTTTTTAGAATTTTTTAAAAATCATCTTTTTTGAGTGGTAAAAACCTAGTTTTTGCGAAAATAATAATTTAAACCCTTACGTACCATTGAGTGTTTAAAAATAAAGAGGTCTGCATCATTATTTTAGGAAAACTATGTATTTATCACCCAAATACGACGATAAGTAAAAAATTGCAAAAAAAATACTGTCGATTTTTTTTGCGTAATTTTTACTTGCATTGTGTCTAAATTCACTAATACTACCACCTGACTACGTTTTCGGTCGCAGTCTTGATATACCCTGTATAAAATACAAATGTATGTATTATGAGTAAGGTGTGTGCTTGTCCGTGTAACCTTGTGCTGTGTGTAAATAAATCAAGCGGGGTGAATTTTAAGAAACAAACTTTCCAACAGCGTCAATAAACCTTTTCCGCAACAAGGCAATAAGCTTCACGTATTGTGCCGACCCGTCAAGAGGCGCGGCGTGATGAACGGCTCGTTTCGAAACGCCTGTCGCCCTGTCAACCAAACAGATGGCTTGAACGGAAACTAATTCAACGGCTTTGACTATTGGACAATGGAACCTGCTTTGACAAGTTTTTAAGAGAAATGTTGAAGGCAATAGTTGCTTTGATGCGGTTCTAAAGATATTTGGAGTCGTCTTGAAAAATTAATTGTTGCTTTACAGCTGTAAGACACGCGGCTTTGTCGATGTATTTGGGTTGAAGAATAAAGAGGAATATTACATTAGTTGAATGTAGTAATTGTTTTGAAATAATGGAGTTTTGACGAAACAAAACATAGTAAATCTGCATAATGGTTTCTTAAATTTACGCGAATGTTACACATTGAAATAGTTTTTACGGATTTTATCGGGATTTGTTTTAATTTTTACATTTTTTAACTTACCGACGTTTCAAATGCTTTACAGCTTTCGTGGTTACAGGGCGGACTCCGCTCGTTTTATTTCAATAGTAAATCTGTTTACATGATTCCTTTAGAGATACGAAATGATCTGATTGCTTAGACATGAAGATTGCCAGTATTTACGGTCTTAAAGATTATGAGGAAGTGTATTAGAAACTTAAATTCATTAGAAAGTGGAAGGATGACTTTTAAGCAACAGTGCGATGCCGTAAGCTGTATAAGGTGAGAAAACATTAAGTTCTTCAATTTTAGGAGCATTGAAGAAGAAATATTTCAGTTACATTGCTAATTTATTATATTAATAGAAAATTGTTATTTAAGCAAACATTCAACAGTTTTTTTGCTAAAGCAAAAATAGGCAGAAACTATTTTTGACTATATAAAATATAGTTTACATCCATATCTAAAACCATTTCTACATTCGAATTTCAATTACTTTCGTTTTAAATCCGAGAGAGCCTATGTCTGTTAAGGTACGCTTCAATTCAATCAAGGTATTTGCTTCTACATGTTCTCAGTAAGATTATCTAACTCACATGTCGAGCCTTCGAGACGGCTGTCAGAAACTAACAGCTACTGTCGATTTAACAAAATAAAAAGCTTCATCTCTAAGATCAAGATTTTATCCAAAGGTTTTTTATTCTTTTCAATATTCGTTATGGTTGTGTACTCACGAATAATTAGAATGTGTTAGCGTGGATAAGAATCTAAATTATTGGAAGTTACATGAAGAACGGTAAAAGCTCCTAGCTACATAGAATAAGAACATATTCAATTATGTTTTGGATTTTGAAGTATTAAAGTTGCTGATACAATACCTATATTAGTCCAGATGACGACCACCATACACGAAGGTCGAAACAAGTGTGGATTTTTTCTAAACCGTTTCAATCATGCCGAACTATCGGTCGGCTGTATCTACTAGCTTGACTCAAAAATGGAATTAACATAATTAAATAAAAATATAAACGTATAGGTATATACAGGTATACTATTGACTCTCCTTTATTTCCTTCTCTTATGTCCATCCCAAAGTAGTCGGTAAAAGATTGCCTTGAGCGATAAGACCGCCTTTTGAACTACTATTTATTAATTTGTTTTTTATTAAGTTTAATTTAATGTACAATAAAGAATATAAATAAATATATATAAATCGTAAGCAACTGATTAAACTCGCAACCTATTAGCAATGACCAACGACCATAATTCGACGCAAAATTCAACCCAGGGTGGGTTGAATGTTCCATCCATTAGTAAATTTCGGAAACCAATTTCCCAACCAGTCCGACGGAAACAAAAACTTCCCGCAGATGACGCGGCACGTGACCGCGGTACTGAGTGTTACCTCCCCTCCCCTCCTTACATGGGGAGATGGAGGGGGAGGTTATAGCCGGATTAAGATACGATCGGGCGTTTTAAAGTTTTCCGTAACAGTGTACGTGATAGTATCAGGTGGCTTTGCCTGTTATTGCCTATTTTTGAACCGATGGATCTTTATAGTATGGAGATTGTATCGGGAGGAATAAAATGTGTAGTTGTATTTGTTTGTTAATATTATCTTGGACTTGTATTGTATATACAGGGTATATCAAGACCGCGACCGAAAACGAAGCCAGGTGGTAGTATTGGTGACTTCAGACACAATAGAAGTAAAATTTTTGAAAAAAAAATCGTCAATTTTTTTTGTAATTTTTTACATATCGTCTTATTTGGGTGATATATACATAGTTTTCCTAAGATAATTATGTACACCTCTTTATTTTTAAAGACGCAATGGTACGTAAGGGTTTAAATTAGTATTTGCCCAAAAACTAGGTATTTACCACCCAAACATGATGATTTTTAAAAAATTCTAAAAAAATATCTGACACTGTTTTGGCGAAATTTATATTTGCATCGTGTCTGTAACCACTCAAACTACCACCTGGCTTCGTTTTCGGTCGTAGTCTTGATATACCCGGTATAAACAAGAATAAAAAAGCACTAGTTTAATGTTTTTTTTAAATATTATGGTGGCAAACGAACATACCCTTTACTTGATGGTAAGTGATCCCCGCCGCCCATGAACATCTGCAACACCATAGGGCATGGTGATGCATTGCGGGCTTTTCAGTTGAGAATACGCTCTTGTTGAAAAAATACCTCAACAGTATATCTGTAGGTATCTATATCAGCACCATTACGTCCCACAGTCCCACTGCAGGGCAAGACAATCAAGAGTACCTACAATTCAGAGGGGTTAGGCCATATAGATATACAGGTTTCCTTACGATGTGTTCCTTCACCGTTATAGTGCGTGGTGATTGACTATCAATACACACATCACTCCGAAAAGTCGGAGATATGCTCTGGGATTTGAACCCGCGACCACCGTGAAACATGCAGCAAAAATATGCGCGAACATACATCGAAAATACATACTAATCGAGTAGCCTCCTTCATTAAAGTCGGTTAAAAATGGAAGGTTTTTTTATGGACGATGTCTTTATCAACAATCTTTGTCGCGTATTGGAATATACCTAACAATTATTTAAGCACTTTAGTATTTCCAGTCAATAATGTTATAGATTATGCAAAGCTGCAAACTCAATTGATATCCGAAAGGGTAAATATTTCACGCTATTAACAGTCTGTAGTTCGTATCTGTAGCCGTAAATAACAATTATTTTGATTGTTATTTAGATTTACTAGACAAGTTTAGTTCATGGCTCCACTCGTCACGATGAAATCGTTTAGAACAATGCGGTTTCTAAGGAAATAATTGGCTTGATATCTCTCTACGAAATTACATGCAAATGAAATCGATTGATTAAAAAGTAATTTACAAATCCAGTGTTTTCTAATTTACTGGTTTGGAGAACGTTCAAACAGATAATTAAATACACAAACCTCGAGAAGTTCTTAATAAATAAAGACACTCAATACCTCCAGTCTTAGCCTATTCTCTTACTCTATTCTCCGACACAACAACGAATGTTCGACGTCGCGTCGTACGAATGTGCTTAAATACACTACAAAATGTTCGAATCCTTCGAATTTTCGAATTCAAATGTTCGAATACGTCGTAACCGTAGAAGTTTAGAGTAAGTGAAACATGTCAACTGAACAAACCAAAATACAAATTAATATTTTCCTAACTTCTTTAATGTATCTTTGAGTTTTGTATTATTTATAAAATATCCGCAAACACACAAACAGACATTTACATTAACACGGATTAAGCCCGTTGATCTAGCAATGTTGTGCAATTTACAGCGCCGATATCGGACTGGTTCGCACAGCTTCAAACTAACTACATCGTTAATAAAATAACCGGGTAGTAATTAAGTTGTAACAATGGTGATCCCGCATCGCCTTTCTTGCGAATAATCTGTTAATGGTTTAATCTTTGCTTCTATTTAATTAGACTTCTTTTGTTTTTGTACGCTAAGGAACTGCAAGTGAGTAGTACGTAGTTTGGTCTAATAAAATTCAATGAAAGAGTTCTGGTTGTGGGATAGCTTCTAAAAGGACTGGTTTCTTAGTTTGTCTAAATTGTTAAATTATAGACTCGAACGGAAAGCTTATTTTTTAGCTAATAAAAGTCTATAAGTATGGGCAGGATATTGTTAATCATTTAAATTTATTTTTATCAAAGTTAGTTTTAAATTCGATAACAATGCTCATATCTATAGATTTGTGTTCAAAAGCCTAATCCATTTTAGAATACTGTAACAATTACTTTTATCAAACAGTAGAAAATTTTTAAACAGACATATATGTATATATTTTTTACATCATTACAATACTCCCCCCGTGATTCCGTAGCCTACTTTATATCTCCATCTGGTTCGGTTTCAGTGGAGGTGCTTTTATCGAATAACCCTCGTTTGCAGTCAAGTCACGTGTCTACATTGGAGTTCTTTTACTTTGCCGTATACTAAGGATACTGTGGTATATGTGGAATCAAATTACGACATTTTCCTTGGTATTGTTTTTGTTCATTTTTTGGGAGAGATTATTGTATAGCGACGTGACGAAATATAACAAGAGGTATGTTTCTAATGTTTAATTTTGATAAAAATTTAATGCTCACGGGACAATATCGGTGACAAAAACATTATTTCAAACAGCAACTTTGTTTCAAGATTTATCGGAACCAGAACTCATGTCACACTTACATCACTTTGATGGCTTTTCCACGGTACTGTACCGTTTTAGCTATCCAACAAGATGTAAGCGTTATTCTACCAACACCAAAGTTTAGTATTTACTATGTAAGTGTTTCTTAAAACCTGTATGTTTTATACGTTCAATAAAGTGGTGAATGATGCTACAACACAATTCTACATGATCTTGAAAACCGTTAACATCCGATTTTACTACGCACGAACTTCAACCAGTATCTATGTATATTATATGCTTATTTATTATTTTACTGCCTCGGTGGCATAGTTGTCCTACGGTTCGACAACAAAGCTGAGGTCTTGGGTTCGAATCTCGGGTCGGGCAAAGTGATATTGGGCTTTTCTGTTCATTATCAGCCCGGAGGAATCAGGAATTATCAGGAATTTGTGCCCTTAATGGCGTTAGGCTCGCCCCTATCACATCATGGGACGAAACATACAAGGCGAAATGTGGGTGTCCTGGTAGCGCCTCTGCCTACACCTCCTGGAATAAAGGCGTGAGTTACATACATACATACATACATAAACTCACGCCTTTATCCCCGAAGGGGTAGGCAGAGGCGCCACTAGGACACCCACATTTCGCCTTGCACGTTATGTCCCACGATGTGATAGGGGGCGAGCCTATCGCCATATCGGGCACAAATTCCTGACTCCGGGCTGATAATGAATAGAAAAATCCAATATCACTTTGCCCGACCTGGGATTCGAACCCGAGACCTCAGCTTTGTTACCGTACCGTAATACAACTGGGACGTTCTTCTTTTTTATCGACAATCTGACCGGCAAATTTTTATATTTGTTAAAAAAGTAAACATGTGATTTGTTAAGTAAAATGTAATTTAAATTATTGCCTCGTTATTGTAGATTTCAAAAACATATAATGCATCGAAGTATTACTTGTAATTTTTGTTTTATTTCAAATTTCGTAGGAATGGTATGAAAAAATAACACCTCAGTCACAAGAATGTTTATTTTTTTTTATTTCTCATTTAAAATCAGATCTTCAGTTTCTTATTACTTTCTTATCAAGAATATAAACATCTATTTTTATCTAGCTCCATTAGACGCAATTCTTAAAATAAACATTTTTAAAAAATATCCAATACCACTCTGTCACATTTTTGCTTCTTAAGACAACAAACTATTTAATATTTTGAAAGTTGCCCAATAAAGTAACTTGAAAATGTAGTGAACTCCTTTATTGTTTAGCATGCTATACTAGAAAACGTTATTTTTTGTAAATATTAGCAATAAAATGGTTCATAAATTACTTTGAACTTAAATTTTAAGGGGGACAAAATTGTGACAGAGTGGTTAACGAAGTGACGGAGGGGTAAATAATGTTTACCTGCCGAACAAAGTTAACCTTATAACAATTTTCAATTTTAGAAAGCAATAACAAATTATAATAATTCTTGCATTTGGTCTTGAAGTTGAATATTTTGTATATTAAGTCGAGATCTATCCCGTCTAACTTGTTTTCTTCCCCTTGTACTGGCACTACACAAGGCTGGAGTCAGTGAACTAGGACTTAATGGAAGTAGTCTGGGACTTGAAGGAGGTGGTGTAGAAGCCGGTGTGTTTATCAAAACGTTCTGCAAAGCTTTCTGTCGTTCTCTTCTCTTCTTATTTCTAATATGCCACGGTCTCTTTATTTTTTTGTGTTCTCTTGGTGTCATATCTTTAATTATTTTTGAAGTTATACTTCTTTTGGCGTGATGGAGAAAAATTATGAGAGTGAATTTTTTTACGAGCATGATATCTTTCTAAATCTTTATGTTTCACTCCTGCAACGATTTCAATGTTAAGTTTCTTTTTTCACGACACCGTCGCTGTCTTTCAGCCGCGAATAATGCCATTTTTCCATTTACCTGATGGTTACACCTTAAATTAACAAAATAATCGACGATATAATAACCAATATAAAAAAAACTAACAATCATCTAATATGAATATTAACGAAGGCTCTAAGTTCCATACAAAAATGACCACTCCGTCACGAGTTATACCACTCCCTCACATTTTTGTGACAGAGGTGCTTCGTGACAGAGGTGTAAAATAGTAGTGTTCGAGATTCTCAGCATTTTCCTAATTATAATTTACGCATAAAACTGGGCATATATGAAATATTTATCAGGAATCAATAAAATAATATTAAAACACAGAAATTACAATAATCTTTGGAAGTAGTAACTTACGTGGCAGAGCGGTCGCTAATTAAACACACGCACCTTCTTTTACTGTTTGCGAGCGGCTGACTGGTATTGCCGGGGCCATAGGGTTGCATAGCCTGGGCCGGGGTGGATGGGGACTATTCTCTTGTCTAGTGACCAAGGTCGAAATTGCTAACGCACATTATTTTGTACCATAAAATGAGTGACAGAAGGTAGCAACAAAAATCATATACGTCGGGGGACAGCCAATAAAATATTTTTTTATTTAATAATAGAAACATAAAAAAATATTTCTTATTATTAATTTAATAACAAAGGTTAAGTAGTTCAGTAAATGTTTTTGGATAGAAACTTTCAATGTGATTTTTTTTTACGAGAGCAGTTTGTTTACATTAGTAGTCATAAAGGGACACACTTTATTTGTATGTAAAACACCTCCGTCACGTTTTTTGTATACTATGTCACACTAATTTTGTAAATAAATAATAATAATTAAAATACAGTTTTGAGGATATTATAATTATTATATTGTCAAGTGTATTATTATTTAAAAAAAATAAGAAGTTTCGTATTTTGGAGTAATATATTAATTTTTTTGCGGAGAAGACAAGTCATTGTCGATAAAAAAGAAGAACGTCCCAACTACGCCACCGAGGCAGTGGCGTGAGTTTATGTATGTATTTTATTGGTAATTCAATGTATCAATAGAGTACAGTTTTTGTTTTGATTTTGATATTTTTTAAAATAAATATAGGATAATATAATAATACTCGTATAATTATAGGATAATTATCTGAAGAATGATTATATCTATTTTGTGACCTAAATATCTGATGTAAGACAGAATAGATGAAGGTTGGATTTTAAAACCCATAGTGAAAACAGGCTATAGTAAAATGAACAGATAGTCATCGTAATTACAATTACGGCTCCATCGGCATGGACGGCTCCATCCCACTTTATTCATACCGTGTATATCAAGACTGCGACCGAAACAAAGCCAGGTGGTAGTTTTAGTGGTTATAAACACAATGCAACTAAATTTTTTGCAAAAGCGACAGATTTTCTCTTCTTACAATTTCTTAAATATCTATATTAGAGTCAAATTTGTACCCCTCAAGATTTATCAAAGTAGTACGCCGTTTGACTTTACCAATAATAATGTCTATTGTGAATTTCAAAAACCATATTTATGTTCTTTCAGAATAATCAAACTTGAAGACATTTTGATTTTTGACTTAACTGCACTGAAGATTCAAAGATATTCTGTAAGAAAAAAAAATAAAAAAGCAATAACAACAATCAATTCTCAATATTTTTTATTGCAGTTAGGTGCCTATATGGATGCACCCTTATTTTTATAATAAGTGTGCGGAATACAGACTTTAAAGCCCTAATGGACCACACGAGCACTCGTCCATCTGATTACAGACGAGGCCAAATTACTGGCCTCAGCGCCAATTGAATGATAACATTATGGTCTCGGACCGCGCGAACGCATAATCGCCTCTTTGGAAATCAAGAAATTATACGCATTAATTCTCCAAGCTACTTTGATGGATTCGTGTCTTCAATTTTTTATACTAGCGACGAAGTTACAATGCATTTGAAAAGTGCAAGACAGTCCGATTAGTATTGATACAATTACACTGGTATACTCGATTTAACTACATAGGACTGCATCGGTGGTGCAGTTGTCCTACGGTATGATTGCAAAGCTGAGGTCTCGGGTTCGAATCCCGGGTCGGGCAAAGTGATATTGGATTTTTCTATTCATTATCAGCCGGAGTCAGGAATTTGTGCCCGATATGGCGATAGGCTCGCCCCATATCACATTGTGGGACGGAACACAAGGCGAAACGTGGGTGTCCTGGTTGCACTTCTGCCTATCCTTTCTAGGAACATTCACAACGCTTGCATGTATATTTATACCCACAAATGATAGCATCGTTATATTATGTATAATAAATTACAATTTCACATTCATGTTTTAATTAAATTGGAATCTCCATATTGATTGATTTTAGATAATAGTCGGGATGTTGATTAATAGAGCGATAGTAACGTGTCATCGGTTATTTAGTTTTAATAATTGTGGAGGGAATTGAGATGGTAATCATTATTGATAGAATCATTTGCTGTTTAAGTGTGGGTTTTGCGTGTGCAAAGAATTTTATCGGAAGTTTTCTTGATTCGAATTTGTTGGAGAAAATATTAATGACAGATTTTGTGTTTTATATTTGATATTAAATATTTATTTTTTTAAAGCCGTTAGTGGTATCTCCTTGCTATTTATCAAAGGATTAAACTATAAAAAAATCCTATACTATCAAATGCGCTATTTGTACTTCTTGTGTTCAGTTTTCTTCGGCGTGCATTCAAGAAAATAAAAAGAGTTGTCTAATATGTCTCGTACAATAAATGATCTGGAAATTAAAGTATTCCAGGAAAGAGTCTGCAATTGAAACATATTCTAACATCTAGAACGTCGATACCACACGTCGATACGCTACCACTAAGCTCCGATTCTATTTAATTGGCATGACAGCTTGTAAGTTATCCGGCGTTTCCACGCAAGGTCTTACTTTCAAAGGGAAATTCGAATCGATTACTATTCAATCAAGCTATCACATGCTGACGCACGCTATAGCCGTGGGACTGATATGACGCTTGTAAACTGAGTATGAAGTACGGTTTACTCTCACGGGACATACATCGGTTTCTCTCCAAACCAGAAAAGCAAATGTTAGGAGCGCCACGCAACCGGTCTGCAACCACGCTAATTGACGGCAGACAACCAAACGACATAACTGCTCACAAAAACAACGCCAAAACCCACAGATGTAAACTCAACATCGACAACATTAAATTCAATTTGCAGCGGACTGATCCGAGACCATTTCGCCCGTCCATCCAGCCCTGTCCGCAATCAAATACAAGCACGCGATACTGACCCTTTATATCACGAAATAAAACTCATTTTGGTGAATAAATGATTTGGATATATCACGTTTGATATCACCACTCAACCTGTGTCCGATCATCCACAACAAGAGCGTATATTACATCTCTTTCGTGCAATTACATAACCTGATTTATAAGATATAAAGTGCAATTTCCAATACGTCATGATTGGCAGATGGGTCGTTTTATCACGATCGGTTCGTTCCGGAATGCCCGGTGCAAGAACCTGTCTTTAAAGAAATGCATGAGGTTCGCTTTTATAATACTGTGGAACGATGGCCTGGTGTTTCACATGTAGTGGAGTGGCATTATCTATCCTGCCTCCTGTTTATCGGATGTGCCGTGGTGGAAGGTCCTTATCGTCGCACGATTGAGTGCCGCCATTTCGCTTTAATTATGTCTAATGGGCTTAAGTCCAAGTTATCTTTACTGTATTGATCGTTTCTATGTATTGGGTATTTTTAAATGTTTTACCTAATTAATGCGATAGGATTTCCTCTTAATGGAATATGTAATGTTTTTGGATTAAGCTGTGATTGCGAGGGCTATACTTTTGTATAGAGATAGGGGTATTACTGTAAGTTATGGTAATTAAACCTCATTAATGTACAGAAGAGTCTGGTCTATAATGTTACCGGCATGTTTAAAGATAATAGGGTTGTTAGTTAAAAAGGTTCATATTTCACCCGTTCTATTTATCGAGAAGTGATTTGATATGAACTTTTATGACTTGGGAGTAAGAGATTTATTGTATTTGTCTATCTAAAGACATTATGCCCTTCATCCGATTTTGAAATCTTTACTTAAGTGATTCTAGTTAGCGGGTTAATTATGCGATAATTTTTAAAAATAATATTTGTTTCCATGCTAAAAAAGGGACACAAGCAAAATATTTAGATTAGCAATTTGCGCAACACAAAGCAGCAGGTGTCGCTACCGTCTCGTTTAAAGGCCGACATATTTATCTCGACTGACGACATTCGCACTCAGTTTTGTGCTTATCAAGGTTGTATGTGACTCATTTATCAACCATAAAAAGGTTGGTTACGATTTAAAATAATTTTCTTGTATTTTATGGGTCAGTTGATGTGAAGTAATTTAGGACTATCAAAATAAAAAATGTAATTGAATTAAATTACGTGTAGAAACCCATGTTCCATTATAAACTGCGAGGTTGTTAATGATGTGCCATAAATCGTGCGGAATTATCGGTTGAAACCGTATTTTACGGTAGATGGCTCTGCTGTATCGTCAAACTTGCTTATTTACGGACAAAATTAATAAGCGATCCCAATCCCTATCTTTAGATCGATCCGGAAAATAAACCAATCAGAATACATTAAATGTGAGCGTGTCGACAATACCTTGAGCCCATTGGTCTATTTTCACGATCGATCTTTAGATAGATATGAAGATCTTTTATTAATCTCGGCCAAATGTGAATTTATTGGCTTGACCGGGTAGATACTACAATCTAAGATTAGTGATGCGATGTTACAGCTTGCAGATCTTTTAATGCTTGGTCGGCCTTCCTATCTACCTCACAATACTTACTTGCAAATTATAAAAAAATATTAAATAACTGCTTTGATTTAAACCAACTTGTAATTTTTTTAATAATCACTATTGTAAACTGGTTTTGAAAAGAGCAATACTAGAGTTTCTTGCCCGTTTTTCTCTCGTGAAAACCGCTTTCCGAACCGGGTGGTAGTTCAAAAAATGACTGAATATAAATAATTTGGAACATTTTAATGGTTTCAATAAATTACTGAAATGATCGTGTTTCGTTACTCAATAATCTTTTTGGACGGTAGCCCTTTAACAACTTAGTTCAGTGTGATTTGCCAGCAAAAAAATACAGCGAAAGCAAGCCGATGTTCTGCGTCTCTTTAAGCTGTAGGCACGAAAGGGTTCATTACAAGCGTTGTTAATGCACCATAAGTCATGCGGTTGGCTTGTCGTGTGTGTCCTATATAAATTACAATTATTATCTGTATGATCGATGGAGATGCAAGGGTATCGACCTCAACCTTAGCGTCAACAGCAAAGGCTTAATGCGATGGATCGCGAATTATAATCTCATTTGAGACGCGATGGTTAAAGGAGCATTTATTTGGGAATTGAATTAGGTAATTAGGTTTATAAAGTGTTTGCTTTAAATTTAAATTGGTGAAGACCGCTTGATGTTTAAAATTATGGAGTTTGGTTTCGTCAAAAGAATATCGAAATTTGTATGTAGCTTTATATGTTAATGAAGCAGTTAAAAATTATGCATGAGGGAACCGATTAGCTATTGAAATATCTTGTTTACAACCGTTTTATGTCCTTATCAAATTGTTATGAAGTGCAATCACAGGCAAGACGTTTTATAAAAATGTTTTTGTGTTAATCAGAATAGTATAATGGTATATAAGTACGTGGTGGCCTGTTGGTAACGAACCAGACGCGGCTGCCTACATGTTCACGGTGGTCACGGGTTCAAATCCCAGGGCACACCTCTGACTTTTCGGAGTTATGTGTGTATTGATAGTCAATCACCACGCACTTTAACGGTGAAGGAAAACATCGTGAGGAAACCTGCATACCGAAGCGATTTTAAACAATTTCTACGGTATCTAAGTCCGCCAACCCGCACTAGGCCAGCATGGTGGACTATATGGCCTAACCACTCTCAATCGATTCTCTCGATTGCAGAGTAGGCCCGTGCCCTGCAGTGGGACGTATATGGGCTGATAGAGATAGATAGATACATAATGGTATATATGTCAAATCAAATATTATTGCAGATCTTGTGAGACCTTTTTAATCGCCAGTTGACACTTGTTATACGTCTAATATGTTTATTTTGCACATTTTTAGTTTAATGACTTTTCAGTTTAATAGTAGCAACAGTTTTCATATTAATCTTCGTTAAGAATCTGGCTTAGAATTGAGAGTTAGTTCGATATCCGTAGAAATACAAATGCTTGTCCGATCTTCAAATATTTTTTCAAGCATGGACGCTGTAAGGCCGAAACGTCTGTAGTAGTTTCCGTTACTCGAGACTTATATCCTAGTAAACTGCCTCGGTGGCGTAGTTGTACTACGGTACGACTACAATGCTGAGGTGTCGGGTTCGAATCCCTGGACGGGCAAAGTGATATTGGGTTTTTCTATTCATTATCAGCCCGGATTTAGGAATTTGTGCCCGATATGGCGATAGGCTCGCCATCACATCATGGGACGGAACATACAAGGCGAAATGTGGGTGTCCTGGTGGCGCCTCTGCCTACCCCTTCTGGGATAAAAGCGTGAGTTTATGTATGTATGTATGTATATTCTAGTACAAAGCTAGGAGTATGTATAATTATTGGGTGTATCCATTTTTTGCATTCAACCAGCTGAAAACCAGTTACCTCGAACCTCATCTCTTGCAGCTTAATCTTAGTAAGTGAGATCTAAATCAAGTTTCTCTACCCACCTCACCCGTCAACCATTAATCAATTCCTTTAATGTAAAAATATAGCGGTGTTTACTTAATGGTAGGCTTGCGGTCATTTGTCTCAACTCGCGGTTGCTTTGACTGTAAAATTGCCACTGTTGATAAAGCTTTTGCAAATATTCTGAATATTTTATAAGATTACCGGGGCCCCTTTTAATATTTTTATTCTTTATCGTTGTGTATGGATTATAATGGTGATTAAAATTGACGGTGGATGAAAGGTCGGAAGAATCGCCTCGAGTACTTTGGCTCCTTACTTGATCAGTATTCATTTCGCCTGGTTATTTAAATTAGTTGTTGGTTAGTCAGATTGCTGAAGTTTTTTATCTCGAGGATGATAAAAAAGTACAACTTCTGCAATCATACATTACATTGGTTAGGATAAGTTCACATACTTTTTTAATTTTTGTATGTTCATCGATCCTTGACAAGTATGCAAAATTTCAAGTCAATCCCACGTTTTGAAGTCTTCGATAATCAACTTCAAAGATTCCGTTACATACATGCAGACGAAGCTACTAAAAGCGTGTTAAATAATATAAAGCGTATTAAAAAGGTCAATTGCTCATGCTTAATCAACAGAACAAAAGCCTACACTAACCGTAGAAACAATAACAATAACAGAAATACACGACAAGAATAAACGCAATAAAATAATCACAAAGTTAACTCCGACATAAAACTAAGCAATACGCCCCGACCCGCATCAATTTTCCAAAACAATGGCCCATTTTCATTGCGGGAACAGAACGGGCGTCCCTTGCGGCCACTTAATTCCATTATTAATTCACTGAACCAACCCACCGAATTAAAATTGCCATACACAATCCATCCTTCTATTGTCCATACTAAAATCACCCTTAAGGAAACATTTTTTCGTGTTTTAAAGTAAAATTTGCTGTGAGTTTTCGGGCAGGCGCTTTGATCGTTTTGTTTCGGGTGCAGTGCGGATGTCCGAGGTGTATTTTTAATCCGTAATGGTGCAGGAAGGTCCCTGATAACGGCCAGTATGATGTATTGGGCTGTGGGAAAGTGTTTTGGTGAAATGATCGGGTGGTGTGGATAGGGCTTTTACTTGATTTGGGAACTGGAGTTTTTACTGTATTATTATATTATACTAGCCTAAATGATCCCACTGCTGGGAAAAGGCCTCCCCTAAGTTTTTCCACAAATCTCTGTTGAGAGCAATTTTCTTCCAGTCCTTGTTAAATTTATTGAGGTCGTCCTGCCATCGCTGTTTTTTTTTCTTTTTTTACTGTATAACAAAGTTTATTGTTTGAGAAAACGATAGAAATAATAACGAAGAATTATTTTAAATTATTTTAACTGGCGTGAAAAAGTGACTGCAATTAGGAACAAGCAATTGCGTTCTGAAAGTGTATCGATTAGCGAGAGACGATTGACTACTGTGGTCTCTCGGCATACGACAAAACTCTGCTCGCCAGATTAATTATTGCTTCTTTGCGCTACTGTGGAAGGACACTTGATTATAGAAGGAACATGTTGGCCGACCAACTGCTCCACAGCTTAATGGTGCAGCGGTATTTTGAGAATTTAACCTTTAACCTTTACATGGAAAACTAACACCTCGCGTTTAGACCATATGCGAACACGTTTGCGTAAATTTCTTCGCATCAATTATTACAATGTTCAACCACGACCAATTACGCTGACTCGTATAAAACATTTCATTGTTCATTATTCTTTCCCAGTTATGGAGTATGTTCATTAAAATAATCTCAAGACACATGCGGGCACGCAACGACCCCGGCACGTATCACGACTCTAGATTAAGATTATATGCAACTAGCTTCTGCCCGCAAACTTCGTCAGCGTGATTAACATTATTTGGTATTTCTCATCCCGTCCCGTCCCGTCCCGTTATATTCCGCCCGTCCCGTCTTATTCTCACTCATTGCATACAATCCAGTCCCATCCCATCCCTTTGAGTATAAAAAAGTAACAAATATATCGTAATTCTTTCCTCATCCCACGGGAACACTGTATTTTTCGGAATAAAAAGTAGCCTAAGTGTTAATCCAGGGTGTCAGCTACTTCCATACCAATTTCATCGAAATCCGTTAAGCGGTTTTTAAGCTTATCGCGCACAACCGCACAGACAAACAGACAATAATTCTACAATTACAATTCTTGACAATAAACCCTTGTTTTGGGTTTTATTACGTTAATACAGATCCCCCATATTAGTTTTTCTCGTTTATCTTCCATAATACAAAGGAACACCCTGTATGTAAATGATACATATACCACTTTTTAAGTTGAACCTGCACCAATATAACTGTGAAAACTACATCTCATTTCGTGCGGTAGTTTTTGAGTAATGAGCAAGCAAACAAAAAGAAACACCCTGTATGTAAATGCAACATATACCAGTTTTTAAGTTGAACTTGCAGCAATACAACTGTGAAAACCGCATCTCATTTCGTGCGGTAGTTTTTGAGTAATGTGCAAGCAAACGAAAAGAAACAACCTGTATGTAAATAAGACATATACCAGTTTTTAAGTTATACCTGCATTAATATAACTGTGAAAACTGCATCTCATTTCGTACGGTAGTTTTTGAGTAATGTGCAAGCAAATAAAAAGAAACACCCTGTACGTGAATGCAATATATACCAAATATTAAGTCGAGCCTGCAACAATACAACAGTGAAAACTGCATCTCATTTCGTGCGGTAGTTTTTGAGTAATGTGCAGGCAAACAAAAAGAAACAACCTGTATGTAAATGCAACATATACCAGTTTTTAAGTTGAACCTACAGTAATACAACTGTGAAAACCGCATCTCATTTGGTGCAGTAGTTTTTGCGTGATGCGCAAGCAAACATACAGACAGACAGACAGACAGACAGACAGACAGACAAAAATTCTAAAAAAAATTGTTTTGGCTTCTGTTGCTGTTATAAAGACCCCTCGCGTTAAAATTTCTCAAATATCTTCCATGTACAGACATCGACCATTTACATTTTTATTATATGTATAGATACCTAGATAATTTCCTATGACAGATGACACAACTATCCCGCATATTTAGAACTGGATTAATTTACTCCAATTTAATTTTAACAAAATTTAAATTTAAATTTTATAAGAACACAATAATTTATTGTGTTGTGATTTAGCCCTAGTTGTCAATCCAACAATTTTTATTCATCCATAGGTTGGCAGGAAAAATCGCTCAATGCGATGTGGTCACCCATTGCACCATTTTTTATTTTTACTTGTTATTTTTAATCACTACTAACTTGAGATGTACAATACAGAATATAAATAAAAATAAATAAATAATTTAAATACAATACGTCTTTTGCTCACCACATTATTTAAAATATGTTATGTTATGGGCATTGCAAAAACTTATAATTAATATGTTATTTAAATAAAAAAGGAAACGAGTGCTCGTTTAATAAAAAGAAACCTAACAAAATAAGCCATCTCTATAACAACTGCACTTCAGTTATCAACGTCGTAATTAATAGCGCTACAGCACGGGGCCGCGGCACGGAATCGAACCTGCGCTACACCCGCCGCCCGCTGAGTGCTTTATAGCATACTAACTAGACGCAGGTCAATATAAACTGCACGAATCTGCACGATAATTGGCCTAATTGTTTGTTTTATATTGAGTGACTAACGTCCGAATACTCAAACGCCATTTAAATATTAATTTGAACTTAACTACCCACGTTCCACTAAATCAGTACATTTAAGCGGGACTTTCGTAGTTAAGTGCAACATTATATTAATGTGGCGTTTGAGTATTCGGGCGTTACTGTATTGAAAGTGAAGACAGCGCCTTGGCAAGCGTAGTGTAGGACGCCCTCCAGATAGGCGGAGTGACGATTTGCAAAAAGTCGCTGGCAGATGCTGGATGCGACAAGCCGAAAACAGGGTGAAACGGCGCGATTCGGAGGAGGCCTATGTCCAGCAGTGGACAACAGTATAAGCTGATGATGATTGAAAATGTTACATAAAATAATATAAGACTGGTATTACTCGCAGCTTCGCCTGCGTGAATGTCTTTTCGGGAATAGACTTCTATATAATTTCAACTCGCCCCCTATCACATTGTGGGACGAAACATACAAGGCGAAATGTGGGTGTCCTAGTGGCGCCTCTGCCTACCCCTTCGGGGATAAAGGCGTGAGTTTATGAATGTATGTATAATTTCCTGGGATAAAAAGTACCATATAGGTTTCCTGGATAAATGCACTATCCAACACCAAATGAATTTTTAATTTGAACCAACGTTCTTGATATTAGCGCAATTATTAATAGCGATCATCTTTTGTTCTGGGTCTGAGAAACCATGCCACCCTTCTTGGTCTTATAACACCAAGACCCGAAGAAAATAATTGTGGTCATACAAATAGCTCAGCGTAAAGATCGTATGCCGGCAACATATGATCCAAGGGTTATGGATGTTCACGGGCGCCAGTGATAACCGACCATCAGTTGACCTGTTTGCTCGTTTTCCGAACCTATAGTATAAAAACAAGTCTAGTTTCTTGGGGGGTCAGGATTATGCAAAGGATGTATTTATTTATCGAACATGTGTACCGGTTAGTCTAATACGAGTAATATTACCAAGTTTCCGAGATTAAAACTAGTACATAAGCTTATTTAATTAGCTTGCAATAAAACCCTCGCAGTTTTAATATCCTCCATTGAAAAGTAATAAAATGTTGTACATTCATTGGATAATTTACTTCAGTTAATGTCTTAATTAACTCAATTCTGCCACTGGTTTATAACACATACGTGCCATTTATGCAGCAAAATATGAAAAGAATCGCCGTCTAGAGGATTTTTTTTGTTTTTTTTTATTGCTATTAATGACGAGACGAGCCTGCCATTCGCCTGATGGTAAGCGATACGACCGCTCATGGACAGTAGCAAAACCAAACAACACCATGAGTTACAAGGTATTGCTTGGCATTCCACTGCGCTCGCCATCCTGAGACATAAGATGTTAAGTCTCGATATGTCCAGTAGTTACTCTGGCTACAATGTCCTTCAAATCGGAACACAACAGTGCATTTACACTGCTGTTTGGCGGGAGAAATAGACATTGCGATGGTACCTACCCAGGCGGCCTCTCACATATGAGAGACCTACCACCAGTTTGGAATTGGATGTTTTTGGATTTGGATATTTTTCTTTCACAAGCTTTACAAACCTTAAAGTCACTGCATACGTACCGTATCAGTCAAGGGTTACTCGAATTTAAGATTTTTCAAACTGCTGAACTCATATACAGAAAATTGCTCGATCTGGCAATCGAACCTCAGACCTCTTCAAGCAATGCGTCGCTGTCTCTACACCAATAACGCTTTAAAACAAATTAATAACCAATAAAAACTCTCATTCAAATACTATAACAATTTACATCCGTAAAGACATGTTGTAATCCGGCTAGACGACTCAATATCAACCCACGCGACGCAACGAACAATATATTAGATAGAAACTGTTGGAGATAAACTAATGCGCGACAATTTGATAATTGAGTTGTTATTTGGATTCATTCTGGATGGTAGTAGAGGTTTTATAGTTTATTGTACTTCCAGAATCATTTATCAATTGACATTAAATAAATAAGGTTCTTTGGTATCTATTGTAATTTTAAGAAAGAAAGAATGTTTATTTGTCACTAGCGAACAAAACGACATACATATACAGATGTAAAAATAAAATAAAAATAAATTAAAATTTAAAATAAATGTAGGAAGAATTTTGCACGTCGTGGCTGTGCTGTAGATCACTCAGCAAAATGTTTTATTAATGTTTAATAAGATTGTTAATAAAATATACTATGTGTGGACTGTTTTCTTAAGATTTGTGTGGACGTATTAGTAGCAATCTGCATACCCTACACCTTCAACTATGTGAGAAATAAGGTTGGCCGCTGTAATAAAATGTGGAATGATCGGTAGAACTAGTCTTGTAACATGATTTCATTTGAAATGTAGGATAGGGTTGAAACTTTTTATTTTACTATTGAATGCTACAGTAATGATGATATTTAATTTCGGTTTCAAGTAATTGAATAAAATTAGGTATTAAAACACGAACTCGCTTTTTTTTATTATACTAAATAACAAAGCCGAGAATTATACATATATTATTCATAGACAGATTCAAAACCTATTTTAACTATCGAACATTTTGTCGCTTTCGAACGACTTTAGAATTCAGTTTGAGCGAAGAAGACAAAACACTCGATACCTAAAATAGGTTATATATCTATGAATGGGGTTCATAGATTTTACAATGTGATTATAATATCCATTAAATTGATTAACACATCACCCCATGAATATTATTACGTAGCTAATTACACTCAAGGGTGTGATTCCGTGTTTCAACGTGGCACTGTAGTGGGTGTTAGAAATTCCATCGTAGTGCTGTGCGTCTTGCGGTGATGGAAATTAGGCCGAAAAATCGGATCTATGCGCCTAAAAAGAATTAAAGATATATGTCACAAGATCTGCGTTTAATTCGGTCTTTTACTCAATTTCGTGATAGTTTTCTTTTTGAAAAATCTCATATTAGTTGGCCGCGGCAAGAATTTTGACCGGCATGGACTTTATGTGTCAGTGCGAACTTCGAAAAGGGTCACAACTTTCTAAAACCGTCGAGTAATCTGTCGCCCGAATACTCAAACGCCATTTAAATAATATGCATTTAACTTCGCAAGTCCCGTTTAAATGTACTGATTAAGATGGGTAGTTAAGTGCAACTTAATATTTAAATGGCGTTTGAGTATTCGGCGTTTACTGTTGATTACAAAAATTGCACCGACCGAAAACCGAAAACCGAATTCATAAAAATTGGTCAACACTAAATCAAAATTTCGTAATGTGTTTTAACCACGATTAAAATTAAAATAAAGATGTGTTTATCGCGTTGTAAACTCATTACTTTTATTTATTTGTCATTAATTTTATTTAGGACTAGATAACACATGCGAGTAATTTTTTAACAGGTTAGGGACCCTTACCGCTGGCGGTTAGCTATTATAAAAATAATTCTTCTCTATATACATAATATTTAACAGCTTTAGTAAGGTTTAAAAATTAAATAGCATACATTGCACTGTGTTTTGTTATCAATTCATTTAAAATTGATATGTAAACATTGTCGATAACACAGATAATTATAAAGCAGATCAACATATCTGGTTTTAGCGAGCTATCCATCAATGATATTGCTGTATTTACAAACACTAGAAGTTTAGTCCAATAGCATATTAGTCATTAAGTCCTTGGTCTTCGTTTCCTTTGCCTGCCTACGAGATTGTCTTCGTAATTTCGTTTCCGTAATCTTCCAAACAGCTAAGGGATCGATATCGGATTAGATTAAGTTATTAGATCGTTCCTCCCGTTTTCACCCCCGCACGGCCCTTATCCTTAAACGAAACGTTTTGAATAAGAAAGCCATTGACACCGTGTCGCTACTTGTTACTTAAACGGGTGACTAGGTACGAAAATTTGGTGTTGCAATGTATATTATATAAATAAAAATATTAGTTATAATAAATTGTGATAGTTAAATTATTTTAAGAGTCTAATAGTACAATGCATTCATAATTAAATATCAATCAGTTAGAGATTATTATAACAAGCGTTTACTCGCGACTCGTATCAATTTTCCATACAAACTGTTTTTTCATCCTTTTCACTCCTTATAGGTTGAAAAAATCTCTAATAAAACTAATACAATCTGCATTTACAAGTTTCATTAGTATTTAAATTGTAACAGGGCTATCGAGTACGTTGTTATGAAGCCCATGTAAGATAACACAAAACTCAGGTTCATTGGGTAGCCAGGCCAAATTGTGAATGTCAGGGGATGAACTGCGAGGCTGTCCAGAGCGTTGTAAACACTAGTACGCAGCCTTATATCTGCAAATAAAACTCGGTATTATGTATATGTATATGTATGGAAATACTGTATACCGATGTATACAGTATATCCAGACTGCGACCATAAACAAAGCCAGGTGATGGTTATAGTGACTTCAGATACAATGCAACTAAAAAGTTTGCAATAAAAAGCGACAATTATTTTTTCTATTGTGTTTGGATGGTAAATAAATCATTTTTGCTACAATAATAAAATTGACCCTTTAATTTTTTAAAGACGCTATGGTACGCAAGTGTTTAAATATATTTTTTTACACAGACTTTGCATTTACCCCCCAAACACGATGATACTTAAAAAAATACACTTTTTAATTGCGATTTTTTTTGTTCTATTGTGCCTGTAGTCAGTAATACCACCACTAGGCTTCGTTTTCGGTCGCAGTCTGGATATACCTGGTATTACATCACAATAGTGGTGTATCTTTCGTATTTTCTTAACATCGGTATGAATACTGTGTTTAGAATTGACAGCCTCCGTGGCGCAGTTGGTTAGACGCCGCCTGTGAAACGAGAGGCCGCGGGTTCGATCCCCGCACCGAGACAAAGTTTGTGAGAACCACAAATATTTGTTTCGGGTCTGGGTGTTTGTGAGACCGAAAAGTCTCTCGTAGTTCCTGATACCCACGATACAAGACTCGATCTTAGTGTGGGGTCAGGACTATGTATGTGACTGTTGGGTGTATTTATTTATTTATTTATTTATTTAATTTAGCTGTGCTATGCTTAATTTTACATCTGAATCGGACCACATAAACCAACATTATAATATTTACCTTTGTATCCCAGGAGCTGGACCGCTAAAATTTTCTTACAGTCGGCTATTTGGTTCGCTGACATCTCGACAATAATCGCTGGTGTCAACATAACGAACATATTGAAAACAAGTGCTGCCAACCGTATCATTAAGTCTTCCCCGGACTGAAATGACAATGTGATAATAGAACAGGCGAATAAACCGATGGAAAGTGGATAGCGACTACCGTAGATGCATTGCTGACCCTGTACAAATTTGAGCTATAATAAATCAGTTTGTGAACGTCGGTTTTTTTTACTTAGTTGGACACTCTGGCACAACCAAATCCGCGATAAAATCCGTAAAAATGAGTTTTAAATCAATATCATATTTAATTATTTTTTTTATGTAACATTGAAGAAATGAGACCAACAAATACTGAGACCAACAACTTTTCCAAGAACTCATTTTTATACTCGGTAATTGACGAAGAATAAACTGCGCAACGTGAAACCTTATTTTACTTACTTTATCAATATTTTCAGTCAAACAGTAGTATATGAGGCATGAAATTCTTTGTGTGAAGAATATGATGTAATTGATGACCTGAAAAATAGAGGTCGTTTGATAATTAGTAATCCAGGTCTTTACATTGTTTCAATAATTATTTAACTTCATACTGTACTTTTAATGTAAGGCGGTCTAAGTGTCATTACTATTAGCACTAACCTGAAATTTGACATAATTACGCGCTGGATTCAACAGGCCAAGCAGAGCTTTATATTTAGCTACGAAATTATCGATCACCTTAATTTTCTCCTCTTCTTCTGTGTGTTTGTCTTTTGCAGAAATCAATTGGATGTGCGAAAAAGCAATCTCTTTGTATAGAAAATGAAACATCGTTATAGTAGGAAAATAAGACACTTGTACCATACAAATATACATCGTTTGATCCAAGATCGATATGACAGGTTGTGTTCCTAGTGAAGTTAAAGTCGCACATATTCTTACAATTGTGCAAGTAAATACTATAAGGATCAATGTAATTGGAATGCCACTCCTCACTTCCCTTCCTATTGTACCCACACATGAGTTGTTTAGAGAATTGTAACACTTTAAAATATAGTTGTCGATTCCAATAAATGATGCTGTCAATTGAATTAAAATTTGAAAAATTGCACCCATGCCATACCAATATATAGGTGGAACAATTGCTGTTCCACTCATCAAAATGACCAACGCACGTATGTAAACCAAAAACCAAATAAGACAATAGATTCTGCCGATAATCTGTATACGTTTTGACGGGTGAATATCGTAGTACAAGCCAAAGAAGAACCTGTAATTCATGATGAATTTAACTGAACACAATGATTGTAATATTTGACGCGACATATTCGGTATACTTGTATCTGCTGTAGCACTGACGCGCTTGAAGTCAGCGGCGTACACACATACAATTACCGATAAGCAATGTCATATTTCTATTAATATGGGATATCGTTCTGGATCTACTAATTACAGATACAGAAGGTATTTCGATAGCGTTGGATCAATAATCACTAATTATTATTAACAGAAGTAATAACCTTGGATATTATCGTTTATAGTAAAACTATTTTTATTTAAGCTTCATATCATATGTGGTATATGGTGGCACGGACATTTTTACCAGTCTGCCGTAAGGTGATGCAGAAATGAACAGAATTACATAGGTGTCCAATTGCTTATTTTAGTAAAAAGCGGAAGTTTGGGTGTTTCTTACCTCTACGCAAAAACGGCTGCACCAATTTGGATGAAAGGAGAATGACCATTCATGGTATCGGTAAAAAATATCGTTGACTCCGATACCGATACTGCTTAAAATTCATTATAGCATTTTTTATGGTTTGTCCTTAAACGTTTTCCTGTTTCATCCCGGGCGACAGGTTTTTATTAAATAAAGTAATTATCATCACATTTTACGATACGTCAGCCATTACTACAAATGGGACTACCAGAATGACTGGACTTCAAGTTCATTTCTCCAAGAACCCCGGGCCTGGATCGCCATTATGTTTATTTTTATTGAAAATATATATTTTTAGTGTTTAGCTTGGGTGATATAATAACATTATTGGTTCTATTTTATTCTACTTATAATTATTTATATTCGTGACGCAATGTTATAGCTGTGGTTATAGGTCCGCCATTATTAATGTACCGCGCAGTACAGTATCAAAGTATGCAAACTAGATGGCGCTAGTCGATGTCCCGTTGAGATTGTGACGACGGATTTTATGCCGCCATGCTTTATATTTACGACTCCTGGATAATTCCTGTTTAATATACAAGATTTTAAATACATTAGCCTCTTTACTTAAAATACACTGCTGGTTGAACCCCCGCGTGAATAAATATTTATAAGACAGATGTTAGTTACGGTACTTTTTTTAATTCAGAGATTTTATGTCAGTTAAATACGAGGGTTTAGGTATGTGAAAATCGTATTGGGTTCGAATCCCCGGTGATGCAAAGTGGTAATGCATTTTCTATTCATTATTTGTCCGGAGTCAGGAATAAGTACCCAATATGGCGATAGGTTCGCCCCCTATCACATCATGGGATGGAACATACTAGACGAAATGTGGGTGTCCTGGTAGCACCTCTGCCTATCCCTTCTGGGAAAAAGACGTGAGTTTATGTATGCATGTATGAATAATTCTAAAATATAATATACGATGTGGATGAATTGCAGTGTGCTTTAGACATTTAAATGTTTCAAAATCAAAACATTCAACAGAATTTTAGATTGTCGCCGATTTACACTAAAATACATAATATTATATTGATGATTCGACGGCGGTCATATCGGTGTGAATAAGTACACCTTTTCTCTCTTCAGTCACAAAAGTTCACTGCTGAACATAGGGCAAGGCCCAAAGATATTACAAAAATACCTGAAAGTTTCAAGATATTTATAAATAAATAAACAGCCTTGTCAAAATTGACACTATAAGATATTCCGCACAACCACACAATCCTCGGCATTTTTGTCGTGCAATAAAAATAGGTTCAAAAACACGAAAATTCTATATACAATAAACATTTCTATAAATTCCCTTGCGTCGATTGTTAACGACGTGCGAAAACAATGGGAGTTGCAAAAAAGCTCCGTACAAGGTGCGGGGCGCCACTCGCAATAAGTGAATTTGCAAATATAATAATTGTGGATTCGAACCTGAGACTATTGTATTGTAATGCTGTGCCGGCGTGAAGATGTCATTCGACATCTATTGCTCTTATTATTTGCTTCTCGATTGCAGGGTGGTAAAATTAAAATAAATTTTTAGTAAAAGTAAAAATGACTATTGAAAAAGAAATAAAATAAATAATAGTTTAATAAAAACTAAAAAAATACGCTTTTATAGAAAATCCAACTAAAAAATAGAAAAATAATTTAAATAAATTTTAATTAACAATAGTGTAAGAAAAAATGATTTTATTGTAAAAAAAAGCGTGGGGTGCTTTTCAGGATATTATCAAAATAACCCTTTTAGTCATATCTGTTCATAAAATATTTAGAACTATTGATACTATGCACCCCACGCTTTTTTTTACAATAAAATCATTTTTTCTTACACTATTTTTAATTCAAATTTATTAAAATTTATTTTCTCTTTTTTAGTTGGATTTTCTATAAAAGCGTATTATTATTTTGATTTCTTGTATTGTGTTGGTGATGATTGATTTTATATTAATAGAATAGTAAAAGTAAAGAAAAGAACTGATAAATCAGATTAAACAATTAGGTAAAGAAAAGATTTGCTTAGAAATATTTCTCATGTTTTTTGCCATAATGATTGCTTTCAGCTAAACAAGCTGATTCTTAATTTTAATGACCTTTAACCCCTTTATCAGCGATGGTTGCGTCGTGAAAATATTTACTTATCAATGTCTTATCTAATAAGCGAATAATTGTCTACTTTATTACAATTAAAAACTTGTAGTAAGAATTGCAACTATCGTACATGACATGAAAGATAAATAATAAATAAATACACCCAACAGTCACATACATATTCTTGACCCCACACTAAGATCGAGTCTTGTGTCGTGGGTATCAGAAGCTACGAGAGACTTTTCGGTCTCACAAACACCCAGACCCGAAACAAATACCTGTGGATCACACAAATATTAGTTTCGGTGCGGGGATCGAACCCGCGGCCTACCGATTCACAGCCGGCGTCTAACCAACTGCGCCACGGAGGCTGTCCCAAAGATCCCATAGTTAGACCTCTTCTGGCCGATGAATAGTCTATTTTAAGTATTTGCATTTTCTATTCGGTGCTTTGTCGTGAAGTGTGCGAAAATAGGAATAAAAATATCAAATTAATATAGAAGTAGTTCTTGCCAGTTTTCATATGAATGGCAGGAGGCAGTTTCTCGGGACGCAACCCGCACAGAGCTGATGTCGCCGCTACCACAATACCGCCTGGTTTCATTTAATTGTAATGTCGACGCATTCTTGTCGAATTATGTGCATATGGTGTAGTTAGTGAAAATATACATTTTGTATTTTCGATAGATTCGTTTCGGTTTTAAGTTCCGTGGTTTATGAGAAACATAGATTGTAAATCTTATGGCTTAGGAATTTTTTTAAATTGAAAAAATATAACATCCGTAAAAATGTTTCGTAAATGGAAAATCTTTTTCAGTATCAACCCCAGGATCAACGGTTATTTTACAGGTCACACATACTGATAAATAGGCTGCTGCTTATCATAGACCTTCCCAATGATTTTTACGTAAATATAAATAGTAGACCTTGAGGGCATTTACGTCCAGCTATGAACTACAATAGTGTGTTTAATAATAGTAATGAACTTAACAATCTCATTAAAACGTATGGTAAAGTTAGTACACTGCGCTAAGTCATCAGTATTTTAAATATGAATTAATTCTGTTCCAGGTAAGGCTGGATGCACACTAGATGCTCGGTAAGACCGTCTACCACCGTGATTACATCGGCATGCAAATCAGACAATCTTGAGAGCGTGGACGCGCCCTAACCCCGCTCCCTTGTGTAAACACACGGGAGAATGTAGGGACAGGTAACGCCGCGGGTGATGTGAAGGATTTTTGATATTTTTGGTAGTAGAGTTGTGAAATAGTTTTATTGGAATTATATCTCGGGTATTGAGAGGACGCCAAACCATTACAGATATGGCCAACTTATTTTTTGTCATATGAATGTATATTTGAATAAAAATCATAGAAAAGGCTTGGAAAGTTTTAAACTATTTAGTGGTATAAACAAACACTTGAATGCTACGCCCTAGTTTAACAAGGGAAGCTTTAAGCTTTTCTCTCTTAATCACAATAATTGCATACAATAGTTTTATACATTTAGCGGTTGACACGTTTTAAAATATTTATAAAACACTTTACATATCATATATTTACTACCCAACTGTTTACACAAGTTGATATGATGAGTTCAGAAAATTGTTACACTCTAATCCTACGTACTTACAATTACCTGAAGCGGACTTAATATTACATATAGACCATCTCTATATGCGACTAAATATTTGTATTGCTTCCTTCAAAAAATTTAAATCAACACTAGATTTGAATAAATCATTTCTAAGAATGACTGATAAATTACCTTTTATTGAATAATTTGTCATACTTAATGTCATCATTACATAATTATGTTGTCGCATATAGCAGACAATAGATAATGTTATGAATCAATGAATGAATTCTAGGCAATTAAAAATGTGAAAATATATTTCAATGCGTCCTGTTTTGTTCTTTATTCATGGACTACACACAATTTATGAATGAAATGAAATGAAAATAATAAAAGTGATAGTTCCTGTTTGATGTAATAAAAAAAAGAAGTATAAAAATCCAGGACAGTATAATTTGTACAAGCAAAAACATAATTATCCTGTTTATGATGAACTTTAGTAACCACATACTAACTGAAAAGTCAACACTGATTTCTCATTAAAAATATATATATATTATGAGCAGTACAATGAACTTTTACTGTACTTCATTTATTTAAGCAAATAACCATTATCAATAACATAACTAGAGCCCGTAAGGCTTCTACCTTTCCCGCTGGCCATGAACAGTATCAATTCAGCTACCTCCTCAGAATCCGACGGTTTCTTCAACGCCGTCAAGTCTCCCAAGGTTTCTGAGTTGTGTGGCGATCCGGACACGTCAAAGATGGCGGTCCTCACTGGTCCAGGGTTGATGGAATTCACCCTGACTCCATAAGGGGCTAGCTCGTTAGCGACATGGCGGGTGAAATGATCCATTCCAGCTTTTGAGACGCTGTACGCCACGTACTCAGGAGCCAGGACACTTAGAGCAGCAATGCTTGATATGTTAATAATGTTTCCTTTAGTCTTCACTAAATACGGAGCGGCAAGGGTAGTCATTTGCACTGTACCGCGAAGATTGGTGCTCATTATTTTGTCGTACACATCCATTAAGTCATCGCTAAGGATTTTTGAAAACGCCAAGAAACCAGCATTGTTTATCAATACGTCTATTTTCCCAAATGTAGTGATGGTCTGTTTTATAATGTTTTTTGTGTCTTCATCTTTGGATACGTCTGCTATGACCAAAAGAGGCTTTTTTCCAAATCGTTCGCATTTATCGCCGACTTTCTTAAGTCTCTCTTGATTTCTTCCAACAAGGACCAAATTAGCACCATTTTCAGCAAAGCCTATAGCTGTGGCTTCCCCTATACCGGAACTCGCGCCAGTAATAATCACAACTTTGTTTTCAAAACTCATTGCAACAACAGAGCGGTGTGACGTTGAGAAGATAACTGAAGTGAATTCGCTTGTACAGTATTTATATACAGGCTTTTTGTTTTAAAAATAACTTGTGCATTCATAAGGCGTTGAATTAGAATTCCTTCAGGTCACATAAGTTTATATATCGTATTGCAGTTTGTCAGCCAATTTTACAGATGAGTGCGTATTTTTCAATCACTGTCACTTACAGACTACCTCTATTTGACTTAAATACTAATCTATACGTATAATAAAAATGTAAATGGTCTATGTCTGTACATAGAGGATATATAAGGAATTTTAACGCGAGCCAAAAGCAACAAAAGCCAAAACAATTTTTTTTAGAATTTTTGTCCGTCTATCTGTATGTTTGCTTGCACATGACTTCAAAACTACCGCACGATATGAGAGGCAGTCTTCACAGTTATATTGGCGCAGGTCAAACTTGAAAACTGGTATATGTCTTATTTACATATAGGGTGTTTCTTTGTATTAGCTTGCACATCACGCAAAAACTCAGACACGAAATGAGATACGGTTTTCACCGTTTTATTGTTGCAGGCTCGACTTAATATTTGGTATATGTTTCACTTAAATACAGGTGGTTTCTTTTTATTATACCCATAGGAAATACAGGGAAATTGATTTAGAAACCTCTGGTAATATTAAACTGTTGTCTGCTGCAATTGTAAAGGTAATTTGACGTTGTCAGAATTACATACAGGTTGTTTCTTTTTTATTAATACATAGTAAATGTAAGAAAACTGATCTCTTGACACACTGTTCAACCGAGCCAATTCACGAGCCGCCTCGCGAGCAGCCTCGCAATGTTGATACGCGGCTTTAGATAGTCCACTTATCGTGGAAGGATAAAGGGTAATTTAATATCTCGAAAAAAAAATACATGGAACCGAAGCTGCGTGCAATACTGGCAGTAAATATAACCATAAGAATTTCCATACAATAAATTAAATATAAAATAAATTACCGAGGCATGCACCAAGAAAAATCACACAGCGATAAAGTACTGCAATAATGGTAATGGTTTTGCAGATAAAATTAAATTTAATCATTTCCCCAGCAGTACTAACGAGGGTTATTATCAAGATTTAAAATGATATTCGGGATTATGACGGTAAGAACCATGCAATGTGCAACCATATGCAGAATGGAAAAGTACTTCGAACGATTAAAAGACAGCCAGATAAGGCGGTTGTTATGCACATGTAGATAAATAGGAATCAAATTATGAAAGATTGTTCAGATTTAAAATTACCTTTTATCAAATGCTTGACGGTCGTTCACAGATAGGATCTTAATTAATAATTGTAAGGAAAATATATAAAATACATATCATATTAATTTTAAGGAAAATAATTTTATTAACTGTTACCATACTACACTATTTTAAAAGTTCTATAAGATGCTTAAATGATCGAGATGTTTTAGGCGTCATGAATTTTTCTTGTGCCATTTCTGTGAGTACTGCCCGTGACCTGAGGTAGACCTAATAAATACGAAAGTAATTGGATAATAGTCTGCAAGAAATCCAGTTGGGGTCTTTCAAGTGCAAATATCTTGTAAAAGAAATGGAAAAGAACTTTGCTCACGAGAGTCATAAAATATCATTTATTAAAAATAGTCTTCTAGGAGATCTTTCATAAGGTTATGAAATAGGTAATGTATATAAATTTTGTTCTATTTCACTAAATAAAAGAAGTATAAATAATTCAATAAACATTAAAACAAAAATTAATTTAAAAACAATAAACCGACTTTAAAATTGTATTAAAAAGAGGAATAAAAACAAATCGTTTAATACAAAATACCTAAGTAAATATGCTACCTGAAGGACTATAAGCTATATAACATCACGCTAAGATCTATGCGGGTTAAACAGAGGGTCACAGCTGGTCCCAAAAAACGAACGCTGACATCGACCTCAAAAAAACTGTTGGTAAATTTAGGTATTTTATATTTATTAAAACATTAGTTTTATTTCACTTATTATACAATATTTTATCTAACAATATTACATACAGGTTGAATTGATAATCTACTTTATTTGAAGTCGATTTAAAAGAGTGGTACTTTATAGACCCTACAGCGGTTAAAAGTGAAATATATTTCCGTATGTTTCCCTATACCTCGACCCGGGCGTCCCGTGTCCCCACTCGATAATCCCGACTGAGATTCGCAAGATTTGTGCTTCATTGCGCCGGTTTACTTCGCGACACTTTTATTTACGTCCACGATGTAGAAAACTAGATGTACTATTATACATAATTATTTAAGGAAATATATCCTACGAAAAAAACTTGTGTATAATGAGATATCAAGGCCCCTATTATATCTAAGACCTAAATTCTCAGGGCATAGCGCTACAAACTCATTTAGTTAAATAAAGTAAGACTTGGCTGAGGTAACATAATATCTATATTCAAAACGTTACGCGGATTCGAAAATAAAGAGGATGCGCTTCGTTTGTTTTTTGGCATCCCTTCGATACACAGCGTCTTAATAATTCGTATCAGTAAATCTGTCAAATTAAATAAATACGCCTGCCAGCTTTCTGAAAATGCATGAAATAACTGTATGTTTAGTTACTTAAATCTAGTGATGCATGCTTCATGTGTGCTCTTTTAGGCAAAATGCATGTTCCAGTGTGGTGGACTATATGGCTATATGGCCTAACCCCTCTCAATCATACTCTGGATTGTGGAGGAGGCCCGTGCATTGCAATCGGACGTATATGGGCTGATACAGTACTTTCTTTTAAAATTTCCGTTCTGTAATGAGCGTTTCCAGTTAACCGTAAATCGGTGTAAATAATAAAAGTGGATAGATTTTCAATCGTAAGGGCTGTCACGAGAACCCCGCTACGTAACGTGCTAAACGCATTGTCTTGCTGAATTTGCACCGACCTAACAGAATTGTCTCGCTATTTAGATAAAATGGCTTTATATTAAGTTTAAGCATTTGTTTTAGTTTATAAATTTTCCCACAGAATGTAGGCATACAAATGTTTTTTTTTTATGGATAGTTCCGGCAGACGAGCATACATGTCACCTGATAGTAAGTGGTCACGGCCGCCTATGAACATCCCCAACACTGGATCATGGATGTGTTGCCGGCCCATCAAATTGGGAGGAGAGAAGGAAGGAAAAAGGATGGGAAAAGTAAAGGGTATTGAGCATCCGGCAATCTCACTCACCGAACGAAATCCGACAGCAAAGCTGCCGCTTTACGTCGATTTCCTGTGAGACAGTGGTAGCGCCCTGGATGAGCCGGCCCATCCATGAGTCATGACTGACAACAGCGTGGCTCTATCACTTCCTATAACTTTCTTTATTTTTGTATGATCCTCAAAACACTGGTATCTATATTAAGGGATCGATTTTTATTGCTTTGTGTTTGAAAACCAGAAATTTCCTTTTTTAAAAGTCAACTCAACAATTTTATTTGGTCACAATCAATTTTATTGTATACAGCGATGTCCCGATGCCTTAAAACCGTTTACCTTTGGAGGGAAGATATAAAAACCAAAGACTCCCGGCTTGTTGAAAAAACAATGTGACATTGAAAAGCGGGTCTTCAACGTTTTCGTGTAGTTTTTGTTTTGAGCATCGCCGAGTTGTTACATATGTATAGGTCTATTCACGTGACACGTTTTCGCTCGTTTCCGCCAATGTTTGCTTTAATAGATTTGTTTTTTTTCGAGACGCGATAAGTATTGTAAGTTATTGGCACTGTTTTATTTATTGTACCTGACGTGAATTGAAATCGATGAATGCAAATATTTATTTTCAGCACGTCGATTCTAAACTAATCAAACTGGATAGAAGACACATAGACAGATAGACGTTGAAATAAATAAATATTGTGCAGTTAATTTCGAACGTAGAGCCTTGGCCTTTAATATGAATGTTGGAAGACCAATGAAAATTTTGTAATCCTTTTCTATCACAAATAAATACACCCAACCGTCACATATGTACATAGTCCTAACTACACATTAAGATCAATTAAGTCTTGTGTCGTGGTGTATCAGAAACTACGAGAGACTTTTCGCTCTCACAAACACCCAGACCCGAGACAAATACTTGTGGGCCTCACAAACATTTGTCTCGGTGCGGGGATCGAACCCGCGGCCTCTCGTTTCACAGCCGGCGTCAAACCAACTGCGCCACGGAGGCTGTCAAATACTTACAAAGTGCGCAACAAATGGTCTTCATAATACACTTGAATCCGGACAGTAGCAACGCCCTTATTCTAAAGAACCTTGCATATAACGCTATTAGTATTCATCCTACATCCCCACAGGCTCCTGACAGTCCTAACACATTATTCTGTTATTCCCTGTTCTGTTATTCAGGGACGGTCAGTATTAGCATCCCGCGCGTCCTGGCGTGCCAAGTAGTTCTGATTACTGGTAATTATCATGGCAATTGGCAACTCTTGGCGCCGCCAGAGATAGTTTCGTGAAGTAACGGAATTGTTTAGTTATGTGTGGGTTAGTTAGATTAGATTAAAGGAGCCTTTTTGTCGAACGTAAAATTCAATTATAAGGCTTGATAATGCAGTATTTCTATAGGTTTTCAAAACAAAATTACGTCGCGTCATGTCATAGAAAACAAACGTGAATACAACTTTTTTTTTGCGTTTCGTTCGGTGAATGAGATTGTCGGAGACCCTGTGTAGAGAATTTGTATAGGAACGGATAGTGAATGCTATATATAATGATGTATCCCATCATATTAACCCACGCTAGTGTATCGTGTTTCTGGTCCATCCTGCATACATATGGATTCGAGCATGATCTCTTAATTGTCATTAGCCATATGGTCAGTAAATCTGGATCCTATTTAGAATTCCCTGCACATGTCACCAATACTTATAGTCAAGACTTTATGTGTATCAACCCGTATGCAGGGCACGAGCCTCCTATACAATCGAGAGAACGATTGAGAGGGGTTAGGCCATATGGACTACGCTGGCCTAGTGCGGGTTGGCGGACTTTACATACCATAGAATTTATTAGAAATTGCTATAGCATGCAAGTTTCCTCACGATGTTTTCCTTCACCATAATAGTGCGTGGTGATTGACTATCAAGACTTTATGCTATCGGAAATAAAATCAGCAGGCTTCCTTGAGCATCCGAATTTCGAATACCAAAACATCTCTATCTCTATCAAATTCTTAAGCAAGACAATAGAGAGATTAAAATAGATTTCGATGTACACCTGCTGTAGGACAAAGGCTCAGTAACTCAGCGCGGGTTAACACTCAATTGTCTACCTATGCAAATACTTGCGCATGCGCATCCTACAATCTAGAATCTAGATGTATGGGGACGGGTTGTGTGTTATGACAGTTTGTGTACTAATATGATATTTAATGCTTTTCATTGACACGAAAGAAATTGTAAAATAATATTTTGCTTATTATAAATGTATTCGTTGGGAGGTGCCTTGTATGCAGGTATGGATAGGTGTCACCGTTTTGTCTTTTTTTGCAAGCAGCGTGGAACTTGTGTTAAAGACTGAAGGATATTGTAATTTACTGGTCATTTATGGACTTGACATTTAACGTCTTCGGTTGTCGAATCCAGTTCAGTTCCGCGCAGTGCTTACTAATGAGTGCTGGTATTGGTACTATTCATAGTAGAACTTGGCGTTTACTATCAGACAAGCGAACTACACAAATTGTCTTAGTTTATAGTAAATCAGCGGTTTGTATGACGTAGATAGGACCTGATCATCATTTACTCGCACAAACAAATTCTACTTTCTTTTGCAATGAATCGAGAGACGAGCATGCCAGTAGTCCGATGGTACGCGATACGATCGCTCATGGACAATAGAAAACCAATTACCATCACGAATTACAAAGTAATGCTTGGCATTCCACTGCACTCGCTCTCCTGAGACATAAGATGTTAAGTCTCATTATGTCCAGTAGTTGCTCTGGCTACAATGTCCTTCAAATCGGAACAAAACAGCGCATTTACACTGCTTTTTGGCGGGAGAAATAGACATTGCGGTGGTACCTAGTACCTACCCAGATGGTCTCTCACAATTATGAGAAACCTACCACCAGTAGTAGACTACCTACCAAAAATGCTTCCTAATTTCCACAAACGGTCAGCCTATAAATATTCACATCATACATACATACATAAACTCACGCCTTTATCCCAGAAGGGGTAGGAAAAGGCGCCACCAGGTCACCTACATTTTGTCTATCGCCATATCGGGTACAAATTCCAGACTCCGAGCTGATAATGAATAGAAAAACCAAATACCACTAAACATTTGAACTGCACATTCGACATTAGCATCTAGTAAATGATTACCATTCAATACAAACAATAGAAAATTATCGAGTCGGCCAGCAAATTGTCCACACCTGCCGAGTGCCGCCCAACACAATGAGATGGGGTTTGTGTGGTAATGCTCACGATGGTATCTGCTTCGCGATCATTTGCATCCGTGGGAATGCGCTCGTTCCTGGCTGGTCATTTGTATTCAGTGAGATTATAATTATATATAGGGAAAGTATTTCTTGCTACTTGATCAGGCTTAAGATGATCTTCAGTAAACCTCGGTGGCGCTGTTGTACTACAATACGATTATAATTACGGGTCCGAATCTGGGGTCGAGCAGAGTGATATTGGATTTTTCTAATAATTTTCAGCCCGGAGTCAAGAATTTGTATGGCGATAAGCTCGCCCGCTATCACATCGTGAGACGGAACACACAAGGCGAAACGAGGGTGTCCTGGTTACACCTCTGCCTATCCCTTCTGGGAAAAACGCGTGAAGTTTATTATATATGTTTTAGACACAATGTCAAACTCTAGTCTGATAATTATGGGAATTAGTATATTAAATATTCATAGACTATATTACTTTAAATAGAAAACTTCTTACGTCGCTACAAGTCCTAATAGGAGAATAGTAAATATTGTTATTACAAGAAATATAATAAGTACACTTTGTGCACACTCCCACCTTTTTCACTTCATGATATTAAATCTATTACATCTCAGTCAAAGGAAATCGATATATCTTCGTAACGGACCCAGCGAGACAGTGTGCAGCGTGAACAGTAACGCGCTTGTGTCACGGCGTGTCGCCTCTACTTTACAACGTACTGACGAGCGATAAATCTGCCGTACTGACCGCCGCCGTCCTGCATTATGTTGTGTGGGCAAACTGCTGTGATTGTGGACTTGGAGTAATTTACTAAATAATTGTTTTTATTGGCTACCGCAAAAGGAAGTGAAGCGAAGTGGTACAGTCATGCTGCATGCTGTACGTAGTTATAGATACAATACTAAGGTGCTGGCTACACTAGTGCCACAATAGTAGCGGCAGCAAGCAATTTTTATTTTGGTATTAATTCTACTGCATATCAATTATACCTATATGATGACGACAACTATGTATAGTTTAGTTATAATTTTGTAATGGCTAGGAATTTAAGGTACGACGGCACGTGCGCCCGACCCGTCTTGTTCGCGATAGTGTGAGATGAGCGGTTTTTTTACTTTTGTTTCGTACTGCAAACCGTACGCACTGCGATGTGAGCTATAAATTTTAATTTTATTTAATTTTTTTTCTACTCTCGTATACAACTACAAACACAAACACATACACACACATTCACCTATTCACAACAATCAAGCTGGGATTTTCAAACTGTTTTCGTTATTGAAGTGAAACTTCTTTATCGGGGTTGGAAAAAATTTTGCGTTACGCGCCATCTTTATTTCTAAGTCACATTTTTGCGTTACGCGCCATCTTTATTTATTTAGTAAATTAGTAATACTTAGTAGTAATCCTGTGTATTGTAACTGTATTTAGTACGAATCCCACACTAGTGTATCATCCCACATTTGGACATAATACAGTTTATACCATTAGAACACATTCTGTACCCACTTCAGTAAGCCACACCCCCAACCATTTCCAAGCCCCACCCAAAATTTTAAGTCCCACCCACTTTTTTGTAATTTGATCCTTACCCCCCCTCTGGCCTTCCCCCACCCTAAATCCAAAACAGTGCCCAATAGCCTCCCCACGAAACCTCCCCCCCCCCGCTTACCTCCGCCCTAAAAATTTTACCTCACCCCCCCTACTCATATCTCCGGCATTATCCATCGTAGACCCACCGACCTAGGGTTCATTGGAACCGGCTCGGTGAGGGCTACAATCCTGCCCCAACAGAATTCCCGAATTCCCCCTCCACAACTTTCCCCACCCAAAAATATTTTAAGGTGCCCAATAGCCTCCCCACGAAACCTACCTCCCCCCCCCCGCCCCTACCCCCACCTAAAATTTTTACCTCACCCCCCCTATTCCTATCTCCGCCAATATCCATCGTAGACCCATCGACCCTGGGTTCATTAGAACCGGCTCGGTGAGGCCTACAATCCTGCCCCAACAGAATTCCCGAATTCCCCCTCCACAACTTTCCCCACCCTAAAATATTTTAAGGTGCCCAATAGCCCCCCCCCCCCGCCCCTACCCCCACCTAAATTTTTTACCTCACCCCCCCTAAACCTATCTCGGCCAATAAAGGTCGTGGACCCACCGAGCTTGGTATCCTCGGAACCGTCTCGGTGAGGGCTACAAATTGGCCCCGATAGAAATCCCAAATTCCCTCAAAATTTTCCCCCCTCCTAAACTTAAACTTTATTTAATTTAGCTTTATTTTACCAATTCTGTAAATTTGTAAATAGATCATTTTTCGAAAAAAGATGTCATAAATAAGTTTCACTTCTTACGTGTGTACACTAATACACACACACATTTTTTGTTATAAGTATTAAATTGTTTGCGCATAAATGTAATTTGTAATTTGTCTGTAAGTACTAAATAATTGTAAGCCCGAATGAACGTCCGCGCGTCGTCTAGGCCTGTCATCGAAAATCAGCGCTGCCGTGCGGCTCAGGTGGTACGGCTGTATGTTAGCGGAATGAGAGATTACCTTTGCTGGCGCAGTATTTATTCTTGTATATTTTTTTATTAATTTTAGTTATTGTAATGTACTGTGCTAGTAATAAACTACTCTTTCTTTCTTTCTTCTTTCTATCAATACATGTTATATCTTGTAAATATCACAGCCTAAACATGTATAAATGACCCTATTCAATATTGAACGATAAAAATCATTTTACAATATGACTCAAGTCCGTACTTACAGTACGTACTAAATCTAGATGTAACGGGCGGGCCGCGCGGCCGCAGACCGGTTGCCCGCCACTCAGTTCCCGCATTTAATTGCACCTTGCTGGTCTGCACTGCGCTGCGATTCCACCTGATAATGTTGTAGCGTCAATTGGAGGAGTCGCATTACCATAATAATTGAGCTATTCTAAATGGAAAATATTTCGTAAAAATTATGGTGGAAAATCTGATAGAGTAGACAACTAGTGGTAGGTCTCTCATATGTGAGAGGCCGCTTGGGTAGGTACCACCGCAATGTCGAGCAGTGTAAATGCACTGTTGTATTCCGGTTTGAAGGACATTGTAGCCAGTGGACATAATGAGAGTTAACATCTTATGTCAGGATGGCGAGCGCAGTGGAATGCCAAGCATTACTTTGTAATTCATGGTGTTGTTTGGTTTTGCTACTGTCCATGAGCGGTCATATCGCTTGCTATCAGGCGAATGGCCGGCTAGTCTCGCCATTCATTGCAATAAAAAAAAATGTAGACGCACTCGTGTTTCGATGTTGTTTGGACTTAACATGTGCACGTATGCGGTTTCCACCAGGTCGTTATCATTATCATCTTACGCTGGTAGATATGTGATTTGACTGGCATTGCATTTTTCATTTGGAGCATCATAGTTGTATTGAGAAGTCGAAATAATATTCTTATATCTGTATAAAGTAGTTATAAACGGCGTAAGCAGAACATTAATTGATAAAAATTGGATGCCGGAGGTTTTTTATACAACCATTTGGAAAATTGCAGGCGCGTTGTTGCTTTTAAGAAAGATTGGTTTAAGATATGAGAACGAATGACGGACAAAATGTCACTGCAAAGCTGTTTCTAATATGTGTTATGATTTTTACAGATAAATGCCGTCAACCCCAAACAACTATATTCACGTCTTTTAGCTTTTCATTTTCAGCTGCCTCCTACCCCACACTTATCAGAAAATCATGATAACACAACTCCTTATAACACCTTAACACAAATCAAATAAGATCCCGGGTGTATCCCGGTTCCCTTGTCCCTACATTCCCGGCAGTCGGCGCCGAGCCGTCGCCCGGACCGCCCGCCCTACGGCCGCCCAACCTCGGAGCTTTCGCGCCCACGAGTAAGCTCGCACTTTCGCGCGCGTGTGAACTTTAAGACGTAGATAACGTTGGGTGAAAATTAAGATTTTTGTGGGCGGTGTTAAAATACAGTTGAGTTCATATCGATATGTGTAGCTAAAATTGTGTGAAAAATTGGGATTTATTATATGCAGTCTTGAGATATAAAAGCAATTGAGATCATGTATTACCTATGGACATTTTTGATTGGACTAAAAATGTTGATGTCATGAACTAAAGACTGAATTTTTAAGATGTGCGAAAACTTGGGATTATTTATTAAAGGCAGTATTTTGACAGTTAAATTGATATAAAAAGGGTCATTTACGTGGAACTGAAAATCTTGATTCAATATCAAAAAGTTAAAGACTGAATTTGTCTTCCTTATAGTGCAATAAATATGTTTTAATAAGACAATAATATTAGTTAATTATGGTTGTGTTAAAGTGAAATAAATAATGTTGCCATTACTGTTTCGTGTTTGTTGGTCAGTTTTGTGAAAATCTCGAGAGATAAGGTAAGATATTGATATTGTTTAGTAATATTTCATAAGGCTCAACTTTGCTTATATTATTAAAATAGTTGATTTCTGTCATATTTTTAAATATCTATCAGAATTAAAGCAACATTATTATAAATTAGATAAACATAGCATTAATCAGCTGTTATAAATCTTAACATTTTAATGATCCATAAAACCTTCGAAAATATTCTTATGTCTCTAAATCTAAAGCCAAATACCATTCTGAATTACAGTTGCTTTTACACATACATACATACATAAACTCACGCCTTTATCCCAGAAGGGATAGGCAGAGGCCCCACCAGGTCACCCATATTTTGCCTTGTATGTTCCGTCCCATGATGTGATAAGGGGCAAGCCTATCGCCATATCGGGCACAAATTCCGGACTCCGGGTTGATAATGAATAGAAAAACCCAATATCACTTTGTTCGACTCGGGATTTGAACCCGAGACCTCAGGTTTGTAGTCGTCCCGTAGTACAACTACGCCAACGAGGCAATCCGAGCTTTTACATAAAGATATTTCGAATACATTAAGTTATTTAAAAAAAAAATACAACCACTACAAATCAAAGTTTACGATTTGACTTCACGAAACCTTGTAAACTGTCATTACAGACAACTTTCAGTAAGTAAAAAGTAATAAATTACACCAATATATTGCTTCTTTCATTCATCATAAGAATGTTAAGCGCGGCTTAAAGTACGAAATCTGAAGTCATTTTCTGACTTAGAAATACTAATTAATGTTAAGTACTAAGGTACTTAAAGCATGGAAAGTATTTCTTAAACAATAAAGTTCTAATGACTTATGAGTTCCCGGAGGCGTCTGAGATATTAAGTACAACATTAAGTTTTAAGCGATAACAAAAGTTAACATGAATGTTCGTTTGCAAGAACTTGTTACATACATACATGTTATGTATGTACATAAACTCGCGCCTTTTTCCCAGAAGGGGTAGGCAGAGGTACAACCAGAACACCCATGTTTCGCCTTGTATTTTCCGTCCCACGATGGGTGTCCCACGGGGTGATAAATAATGAATAGAAAAATCCATTATTACCTTGCCCGACCCAGGACTCGATCCTGAACCCGAACTCGAGACTCGAACCTCAGCTTTCCAATCACTCCGCAGTACAACTGCGCCACTGAGACAGTCAGGCAGCAAGAACTTGTTACATATTTCAAAATAAAATCTTGCGTTACATATTTCAAAATAAAATCATCTTCTGTTTAAAAATTAAGGGTTGTGTTCATTTCATTAATATAAAATAATTGGTAGAGTCACACGCTATCTTAATTGGTATCATTTCACAAGCAAATATTATGATACTGCAATAGCCAACTGTTTGACTAAAGCAAATGAATATCATAAAAAACTATACGCAGGAATAAACTAGATTTTTTTTCTCTTTTTTTTTAAATCTGGCACGGCATGGTGACTGCATTGCACCTGATGGTAAGTGCTAATGCCGTCCAGATAGAGTATCGAATGGTATCAGACGGTAGTCTCATACCATTCGATACAATCATGCCGGCACGCTGAGATGCCTAATGCCTAAATCTATTTATTGTATACCGAATACTATGAACCGACCTTATCATGTTTAAACGTTGTACTTTATTTAGAATCACAATCTACGTAAAACAAATATTGCAAAAACCCAGTCAATTAATTATGTTTTCGAAGCATGACTGCCTCAGTGGCGTAGTTGTATTACGGTACGGTTGCAAAGCTGAAGTCTCGGGTTCGAGTCCCTGGTTGGGCAGTGATATTGGATCTTTCTATTCATTATCAGCCCGGAGGCCGGAATTTGTGCCCGATATGGCGATAGGCTCGCCCCCTATCACATCATGGGACGGAACATAAAAGGCGAAATGTGGGAGTCCTCGTGGCGCCTCTGCCGACCCCTTCGGGGATAAAGGCGTGAGTTTATGTATGAAGCATTACCTTTTTACACTATAAAATACTTATCATCTATCATCAAACTATGTGAGGTGTTTTGTGACTGTTATTCCATTAAAATATCTGTTGACAGAATTAAGGAAATCTACCATTAGTTTTAAAAAAACTTTATTGTGATGAAAAAAGTTAATGCGAATATACAATTAGATCCATTGTGTAATAAAGGTAATGTTAAAAACACGTATAAATAACATTTTATAGGTTGTTTAAATGATAATAATAAAATTTTACCTTTGTTTTCTATTCTTCGATAGATGTGTGGTAATATGAAGACTCCCAAGTTTATTTGTTTATTAATATAATACACGACACTTCTTATCACAATTACACATAATCTATGTACCCTATTTTATTTTATACTGCTTGAATATAAAAAGTAATATAACTATGAATTTCACTATAAGTCTGGCCTAACTGACTTTGTATGTATTCAAATCTTATAAGATATTTTAGCAAATTTCACAGCAAACATTTTGTTATGGTCCTTCAGATTAATTTTTCACCTTTCACACACGTAGAAAACGTATTTACATTAGTCTTTTTCTTGCTATATCACTGATGTATTTAACATTTAATTTATTCCAAAGATTCCAAGATCCAAGATTTAAGCCAATTTCACAGCAAAAAATGATAGTAGTCCTTTATAATGGTTTCTTAGATTTACGCGAATGTTACACATTGAAATAAAACAATTTTTACGGATTTTATCGCGATTTGGTTTAATTTTTACATTTTTTAACTTCCCGACGCGACGTTTCAATTACTTTTCAGCTTTCGTGGTCACGGGGCGGACTGAGGTATTAGTCATCAGCTCTGTTACTGTTACAATTAAACTACCCTTAATTTTCAATTTTTAAATTAAAAAGTTAAGTTAAAAAATGTAAAAATTAAACCAAATCGCGATAAAATCCGTAAAAATAATTTTATTTCAGTAGTCCTTTAGTTTTTTTCACTCTTCACTTACAATTTTTTTATACAAGTGTATTTGCACCAGTTCTCTTTTTCTTATTCCATCAACTGATACTACACAGTAAACAATATGAATCACCATGTTATTCACAATATCTAACATCGAGTTCTACGTGGGAAGAAGACTAGTGTTTTAAATTGGATGATCAGGGTTTCCGGATCATTAGCAATAATAAAACGTGAAGGAAGAAGGAAATTATCTATACATTTTTTTTATATTTGAAATTTCAGTATCAGTATCAGCCCATATACGTCCCACTGCAGGGCACGGGCCTACTCTACAATCGAGAGAATCGATTGAGAGTGGTTAGGCCATATAGTCCTACACGCTGGCCTAGTGCGGGTTGGCGGGCTTACATACCGTAGAAATTATTTAAAATCGTTACGGTATGCAGGTTTCCTCACGATATTTTCCTTCACCGTTAAAGAATTTTATATTGAAATTGAAATTATTTGAAATTTAGATGAGGAATATATTTTTTATACCGGCATGGTAAAGTGACCTATTGGTAACCTTTTGAATGTCGACCGTCAAGGGACTGTTATATCTCAAAACATATTGCTTTAAATAATAATAATACAACAGAGGGATAGAAGTACTATGCGGGAATATCTCTATTAATCAAGTACCTCAGAAAATAGACATCAATCCTTAAAGAACGCAAGCAATAAATTCCCTTACCCTGAGATTCCCATATTGTCCAACATTCAGCATTCAACGCACGCGGACAGTTTAAAATACCAATAAAATACTTATTCCCTTCTAAATAAGAATAAAATGCAGCAGAACTGCATTAAAAGCTGCCATAACGATGTTCTGATAAGGCGCCGGGTTCACTAACGAGCAAAACGCGGCGATCGCCAACCCGCCTCGGAACTTAAGTGGACATTACACTGCGCTATCAGATCACTGGATCATTAGCTTTTTGTTATTGGCAAAAATATGCGGGGAATTTTTATTTCTTTATAATTGGTTATTGTGATTCCGGCATTTGGTAGCCAGTATATTTTTGGGTAATAAATAACTTTTGTTGCATTATTCATTCAATATGCTTGCTTGCTTGAGCTATCACTGTAGACTGTCCCGTCCTTACGCCAGCCATTGTAACTTCTATATATACGAGAATATGTATACGACAGCACGAATTTTAATAAACAAATAAATACACCGAAAAATCACACATAGTTCTACTCCTTCACTAAGAAACAAGTCTTGTTTCGTAGGAATCCGAAACTACGGTAGGCTTTTCGGTCTCACAAACATCCAAACCTGAAACAAATACTTGTGGATCACACAAAAAATTGTCTCGGTGCGAGGACGAACTCTCGACCTCTTGTTTCCCAGATGGCGTCTAACCAATGAGCCGAGAAGTCTGTCAAATAACACGGGGCACTGAAGTTCAGCGAGTCTCTAAGAATGTCTGTCTTATATCGTAGTGAAATTAATCAAGTATTAAAACGAATAAGAATTGATAATATTTTTGCCTACTACACTCTGTAGCTAAGCGGGAGATAGGGTTATTTATTGGAGAGGTAATAACTCTGGATGAAAGACTTACACAACAAGACGCTTGTTGCAAGCTATTATATCATCGTATAGTGTACACGAGGAATAAACGCAAGTGAACCACGCGTAGCATTCCGGGATCAGCCAGTGTGCATCCGGTTTTCGTACCAGCGTAGATAATCTAAAATACTGGAGTTTAGTCGATATTTCTTAGAATTATGGCACACATAATAGCGTGTTGTGTATAGATTATTATATTATGCATACAGTTTATGTAATAAAATGAAGGATCGATTCATAAAGTCATAATTATACCCAACAGCCACATACATTGTATTGTTGTGCCGATTAAACACCAAAACCAAATGTTTGAGAAGAAAACAATGTTATATATTATGAGTATCGGGTCGAACCTACGAAAACCTTATGGTTTCTCTACAAATAGTCCCGAAACAAATAATTCTGGATCACTAAAACAATGGTCTTGATGCAGGACTTTAACTTACAGTCTCACGTTTCGCAGCTGGTCCCCATATAATTGCGCCACCTAAGCTGTCAAGTTAAATATACAATAACATTTAAATACATATCCCAAGTCATGGGTTATATAAACAACAAGTATCATTTCAATCTCATAATATTCAGCATTTAAATAGACGAAGTTACATTTATAGTGACGAAATACAAGTCAACAAGTTAGTAAGTACAACGCGTGCGACTCAAGCCTGTGCGTTACCGGTTGGACCGAAATAACCGGAGTTAACAAACGTATAAACAAAGTAGGGTTAAATCTGTCGCGCGGCCGACACGCTGCGGTGCTGCGTCCTGTTCACTCGCCTGGACAGTTGATGGAATAATACCTTTATGGAATTATGAAGTATTTTTTATTTCCCAAGAACGTATCGTATATCAGGACGTATTTTACTATTTATTCTAAAATTATAGTTATTATTTCGTTGCATGCGGAATACACATGAAACATTAATTAAACTTCATCAATATTATTGGTGCGTATTGCGTGCCAGAAAATGCGTAGAGGATACGTGTCACCAAGGAGGGGAGAAGCAGGTATTCTGATACCATTACCATCGCAGTCCTATATTATATGATTTTGTTTGATGCCTTATTACGATCTAGAACAACATTTTTTTAAATATGAATAAATAGGTATGACATATCGACGCCCTAAACATAAAATGTGTATAAAGCAATTTTCTCACCAAGAAAATTCACATTCAACAATCCTATCTTACTCACCCACTCAATATTCTGCATACAGCCTCGTGAACGCTTATTTACATGTCCATTATTTACCAGTATCACACAATCGCTTTGAAATATAGCCGTTAAGATCCCGATTATAATGACGAATACTCGAGATGCATCGTGCAAAGGTCGCGCGGTGACAGCAGATATCGGGAACAAATGATGGAGACCTCACTGCGTTTAAATGGCCAAGAGAAACGCAGATATGATCAGCTTAGGAATTATGTTGGTATTGATGATTTATGTAATCAGTGATGATAGTTTAACTTCTATGATACACAAACATAACCACTCCCACGTTCGCGCCACTGTCACTTAGTTTGACAGATATCTTCCGATTCCCCGCGTTTTTTCATGTTTATTTTGTCATTATTTCTAAGCTTTATTATGTCCTACATTCAAAATAATTGAAAAAACATTATGAAAAAAATAATAATGCTAAGAAATAATTACAAAATAAACATGAAAAAACGCGGGGAATCGAAAAATATCTGTCAAACTAAGTGACATATGACAAATTCGGAGGTCGGGACGTGTAAGTGGTTAATGACTACACGGTTTAACGTGGTAAAAAAATTGGCGACGATCTGTTTGTAAAGAAAAATGTGCGCATACCATTTAAGTATAAAAATGATGATTACAACGGACCAATAACAAACCGAGCTTTTTAAAAAACAAAAAATGCCTTGTTTCATGTTTGATAGCTGTCAAAGAATTGTGATTAAATACGAAGAGAAAAAAATAACTTAAGCAGGAATTGAACTTACCATTGGGGTTTACTGATATTCCATAGGTTAACACTGGAGAATAATAACCTAACTGTTGTTAATTAATGGTTTATTGAAAGGCATTAAATTATAAATTATTAAGATAATTGATAATCAATTCAGTTATTTTCAATTTGCGAGAGAATGGCGTATACCAATCCTTATGTGCCAAATAATAATGATGTGATAGGTATATAAATTATATTTGTTATAAGAATAAATGGAAAATCAAAATACTAAGCAAATTTCGCCATGGGACTAGTAAGAAACAACAGTAAACTGCTTGAAATAAAACTATTTTATACGGATTTTATCGCGATTTGGTTTACACAGTCCGCCCCGTGACCACGAAAGCTGTAAAGTAATCGAAACGTCGGGAAGTTAAAAATGTAAAAATTAAACCAAATCGCGATAAAATCCGTTTAAAATAGTTTTATTTCAATGTGTAACATTCGCTTAAATCTAAGAAACTATTGTCGCTATAAGTCGCAAGGATGGCACAAACTAATATATTAAACATTTTTTTAGCTTGAGTTACCCTGGCGAATATCACAAATACAGTCAAAAGTAATATATATGTATACCCCAATTGATAGTTAGATCACGAATGCCATACAGATTTTACAAGCCACTTGCCTAAACCACTTGCCTTACAAGTTGCTTGAGCGAGTACCAATGATCCTTAAGAGCCAAGCGCACGTGTTTACCGCGACCGGATACCCGTATTAAGTGTAACAGTACTACCGTATTGGTACGAGCCGCAAACATAGTCAAATGCACATATTTGTAGTTCACTTGACTGCATAAAATTTCTAAAACGACGATAACATACATAATACATAAACTCATGCCTCTATCCCAGTAGGGGTTGGCAGAGGCGCCACCAGGACACCAACATTTCGCCTAGTATGTTCCATCCCATGATGTGATAGGGGGCGAGCCTATCGCATATCGGGCACAAATTCCCGACTACGGGCTGATAATGAATAGAAAAACCCAATATCACTTTGCCCGACCCAGGATTCGAACCCGAGAACTCAGCTTTGTAGTCGTACCGTAGTACAACTACGCCACCGAAAGATGATAAATGTAATATAAATACAATGAATACACCCAACAGTCACATACATAGTCCTGACCGCACATTAAGATCAGGTCTTGTGTCGTGGGTATCAGAAACTACGACATACTTTTCGGCCTGACAAACACCCAGACCCGAAACAAATACCTGTGGATCACACATACATTGTCTCGTCGGGGATCGAACAAACGGCTTTCGTTTTACAGCCGTTTAACCAACTGCGCCACGGAGGCTGTCACACTATATTATGCTTTAAGGCAGACAAAACATTGCGAATCAATAACAAAGCACTTAATTAAAGAAATAAATATAGATGATATGTTATAGAGATTTTAAATTTCTATTGTATGTAAAGTCCGTCAACCTGCACTAGGCCAGCGTGGTGCCCTATATTCTAACTCCTCTCAATCGAACTCTCGATTGTTGAGGAGTTCAACGCTCTCTCTCACTCCCTCTTCAGCCACAGGAAGTCCACTGCTGAACATAGGCCTCCCCCATGGATCACCACATAGACCTGTTGGAAGCGGCCTGCATCCAGCGACTTCCTGAGACCTTAACCAGGTTTCCTTGCTCAGTAGTGGAAAATTATGGGCTATTACAGTACAGCAGAGTTCTAGTTTTCTCATCTCACCCATGTCAGTCATGTGATTCTGCAGAAAACGTTCAATTTAAATGAAATTCCGTAGAAAAGAGGGTTTAAACCGCTGTGTCACCGAGCCGCTGGAAATTGTATTCATTACACTTTTAGTTTAGTCTAGTGACGTGGCGAATTGCTCCACTAAACGCTTTTCGAAATTTAAATTGCCTTACTGAAATTGTTAATGAGAAAAAAAGCAGTTTTGGATAATATGGTAATTAGGTAGTTTCATGCTACTCATAGGATATTCGTAAAGATAAGTCTCATGATGACAGAAAGCGTGTTGATGCCGTATAGCAAGTATGAAGTTTTTTGGGATTAGTTTGTATTCGGTTTCGAACAAGCCGACATAATTGTGTTTACTTGCGAAATTATCGCTCTCGCTGTGGGAATCTCTATTTTAATTACACTGCACTTTTCACTTCATAGTTTGTAGTCACTTTACCATGCCTTTATGAACATATATTTTAACTCAATAATACACCCAACACTCAACCGTCACATACATAGTCCTGACTCCTGACCCCACACTTAGGTTGAGTCTTGTGTCGTGTGTATCAGAAACTACGAGAGACTTTTCGGTCTCACAAACATCCAGACCAGAAACAAATAACTGTGGTTCACACAAATATTTGTCTCGGTACAGGAGTCGAAGCCACGGCCTCTCGTTTCACAGCCGGCGTCTAACCAACTGCACCACGGAGGCTGTTAATATTCAATGCTTTGAAGCCCTTGTAATCCCATGTCAAACAAAACCTTCACAACCAGCACAAAACAGAACGACTTTACATAGTAATTTCATGTATACCCCATGGTACTATAACTTAAAGTGGCAATCCTGAGTAAACTCATGAAAACGCGCGTTTCTTTATGCAAATCGCCGCTTGTGCCAGGGAGGCTGGTAAATCCTCGATTTTCTATTAAGATAGCGGTTGTTGTTGTGACGTCAATATTTTCGTCATCCGGTGAAATCTGTCAGCTTGAGATATGAGGTTAGGGACTTTGGAATGTTTAGACACGGCATACATGAAAATTATGTTAAACATAATTTTTTTCTTTTTGCTTTTTTGTGATGTGTGAATATTAGATAATAATAGATAGTGTAATCATATGATTAGATATATGAAAATATTTTTAATAAATGTATGTCAAGTTGTTATATTGTGTACTTTGTATCTGATTTCACTATCTATAATTATGAGTTTAATGTTATGACGATTAACATGAACAATTGAAGGCCTTTGTTGCAGTCACAATTTAAAATATATATATTTTGAAGTCCATTAAATGGATAAACATTTTCTTTGCATTTTTTAAAAATTGACTAGAAGTTACTCAAAAAATCAAGTTTGACCTTTGTATCCCTATAAATCAGAATTGCCGGGTCTAATATTTTCGATAGCTAAACTAGCGCCTCCCCTTGCGAAAATATGAATATTATTCAAAGTGATTTGTCACAGATTGAAAAAAGACGGTAACCGACAAGTGGCGGGTGAGAAACGACTTGCTGACTCCTCGGGGGCACTTTTTCGTAAAATATGTAGAGTATATTGTAGGTAGAAAATATATTTTGGCCCTTGACGATTCAAGGAAGTAGGTACTTTTATTATAGTTGTAATATAAAATTGTCGATGATTATAAAGAAGCGATGAAATGCTATCATGATCCTGGGTTGTAAAATATGCCTTTGACATGTAAATCTATACATATAATAAATTTGTAACCGATCGATGTCTGTACATGGAAGATAAATGAGAAAATCTAATATGGGGGTATGTATTAACATAATAGAACCCAACCGAAATATCCTTCAATCCATAATTAATAATGCATTCAACCTCTTTCAAACCCTTGTTATTCAGCCCTAGTACTTAACCTCTACACAATAATTAATCTAAGTATCGCTTGACTCTTTAATCGTGGTACAAAACAACTAGGACAAAAGGCGACGCGGCGAGATTGCGAGCAATTACCCTGGGTAATACTTAGTATACTGTGGTAATTCGTTTACCATGGCAGCACGGGACGTAGGAAACTCAAGCTGTTTAATATTATTGCACATACAAACACTATCGACACGCCTGTGGTGTACTGGTATAGGTAGATACTATGGATCTTTACTTGCTAGATCTTGGTATAATATTACTTTTGGTTCTTTCATTTTTATCAAACTATTTATGCATTCTCGTCGACAAAAAGCTGTTGACATGGAAATGAAGAGATTTTTAATTAAAATATTCGTTTTCAAACATAAACCCACGCGTGTGTTCTACTGGAGCAGGTAGAGACTATGGCGCGCGAAACTGCTTTCGCATCATGAGCTGCCATTAACCTCTCCAGATCGTCGGTTACCTTTATTATTTATTTGACCTTTCTTTAGTCCTCTACTTGAATTCTGTGGTGATATTTGGGAGATTTTCGACCATAAACCACCCAATATGTCTAAAACAATATGTCTCTCCACATAAAATACACTAGTTATTAATCCATGGCTTTATCACGTCAAAATATTAAAAACTCTTTGATTTAGTTTACTACCTCGGTGCCTCGGTGGCGTAGTTGTACTTCGGTACGAACCCTAGAGGGTTCGAGTCCCGGGTCGAGCAAAGGTCGAGCAATCCAGGAATTTGTTCTCGAGATGGCGATAGGCTCGCCCCCTATCACATCGTGGGAAGGAACATACAAGGCGAAATGTGGATGTCCTGGTGGCGCCTCTGCCTACCCCTAATGAGTAAAAGGCGAGAGTTTATTTAATGATCTAGTTTACAAACCTGTCTCTTTTTTAGTGTTACCAACACATCACTTTCTAAACATTATCTAATACACAATTTATTTTGTTTCAGGTAAGTCCTCTTGGACCATAAGGCGTTTAATTAATTCTGCGCGGCTACCGGACCCTCACCGGGGCGCATTATGCACTGTCACAGCCGCCGACGCGCACGTAATGTACGAATTGTTATTTATAACTGTGTTTTACTTAAGTTTACAACTGGATGTGGTAAGGTTAAGAATTACTTACATATTTTTTAATGCTTACAAACATAATAAAAAATAAAATCTCAACCATAAATAAAAAAAAATTGAAATTGCAAGCTTCCATATATGAAAATACTTATACGTTAATTAAATGGTTGCCATATATCAGCAACTGGGAAGAAATAGGCTAAGTTCTACTACATTTTCGAATGGAAATATAATCATGATGAAGTCTCACTAACGCTACATTTACCCACTCCATCAGCAAATAGATAAACGTTTGTATATATGGAAGTCCAACAAAAAATTGCCTACGAGTTGAAAATCCTTAGTACAATCCATGCCAAAACTGATGTTTCTGTTTATTTACATATAAATATGTCCAAACACGCGACAGCAAACCCTATAATTAACATAAAGTCGGGTGTTTTGTAACAATTAGCATCCCTGACGTAACAAGGTGCTAAAGGTGCAGGGCAGATAAGGGCCCGGTCACGATCGGACTCTCTAAACCGATAGTTTAGTGTAAAACGTTGTTATTGTATACTTTTATGATTTAAAAAGTATCGTAATTGTCACATTTGTAGAAAATAAATAGAAATGTTAGTTGTAAGAGGAAATGTTGTTAAATGGTCGGAGTTTAGTATGTAGCTTGTAAATAAGCGGAAATTGATTTTTTTTATTGCGATAAATAGCGAGACGAGCATGTCATTCGCCTGATGGTAAGCGATACGACCGCTTATAGACAGTAGCAAAACCAAACAATACCATGAATTATAAAGCAATACTTAGCATTCCACTGCGATCGCCATCCTGAGATATAAGATTTTAAGTCTCGTGATATTCAGTAGTTACTCTGGCTACAATGTCCTTCAAACCGAAACACAGCAGTGCATTTACACTGCTGTTTGTTGGAGAAATAGACATCGAGGTGGTACCTACCCAGGCGGCTTCTCACATATGAGAGACCTACGAACAGTAGAATTACGCGGTGAAATCTCGCGCTGATGACGCTGCTGCGCGTCATCAGCCTGTCCTTTGACTACTCCATGTTTGCGATGGTTGTTCTGTCCATCGAGTGCTAAAGCTTAGCAAGTTGGCTAACAGGGGGCATTACTAGCAAGTAGAGCTGGCTTTGACCTCTAAAAATATTAGATTGGGCTATAATCCCTCGACAGCCTCCGTGGCGCAGTTGGTTAGACGCCGGCTGTGAAACGAGAGGCAGCGGGTTCGATCCCCGCACCGAGACAAATGTTTGTGTGAACCACAAATATTTGTCCCGGGTCTGGGTGTTTGTGAGACCGAATAAGTCTCTCGTAGTTCCTGATACCCACGACACAAGACTTAATTGATCTTAATGTGGGGTCAGGACTATGTATGTGACTGTTGGGTGTATTTATTTATTTATTTATAATAGTATCTAAGATACAGTTGTTACACAATTTACATTATGTAAAAAAAACAGGTTTTATTGATAATTAATGTAAAAAGTACAAAAATTCATGCCATTACGCGTGTCGTTGATCGTTAGCGTCACCAGCTGATATTATCCTTAAAATGCCTTAAAAATGTAAATTAGAAGTTTAATAAATAAGCTTATTATGAAATTTATATCAATTAATTATACTTTAAGTTTTCTGTAGTAACGGTGAAGGAAAACGTCGTGAGGAAACCTTTGTACTACAGTATCTTTACGATATTTTTTGTAGTAAATGGAGTGCGCCAGTCTTCAATAAGCCAGTGTGGTGCCATGCCTTAAACTCACTCAATCTGTTAATGATAAAGGTGATTCGTGCTCTGTAATCAAAATCAAAGGGTCGTACACTTTGTAGCTCAATATAATTACAGCCATGACTGTTTTCAAAAAAAAAACACAAAGCAAGTAATTTTTCCTCAACAATATACTTTTTAATACATTTAATGAAAGCTCGTTTTTAATCCCTTTTTTATCTTGTTACCGTCAGCCGTTGTGAAAAACGTTCCATCTGTTTTCAAGCGTTTCTTGTTAATTACTCTCCCCGCTCTAGTAAATTAGGAGACAAGATTTTTTCATTAATTTCATTACTTAGCGAGAGTTAAGGCTTTGGAAAATTAAGGCGCGTAATATTCTTTGTGTCGGAGACAATAAATCTTTGGGATGTGACAAGTAGATCAGCAAGATAAAGCTCTTTCAATGGAATTGTCCATTTTGTAGGAGTGCTATGTTCAGCAAAAGGCATTCATGGACTCATATAATATTTAATTTAATTATTATTATTGTTATCCTTGCTTAACTACAACTTTTGATCGACTGGCATCTCTTGAATATATTGGTATCATTCAGAAGAATTTCACTCCTTAACTTGCATTGTCTTTCTTATGAGATGTAAACTGAATACAATATTTTGTATAATCCTCTCACGTATGTATTGTATGGATGTATGTATTTTAAGTATGTGTATATTAATATAAGTATGTGTGTGGTTATTTTTATACAATTTATACATTGTGGATTATCATTATTTCTTTTACGCTTTAGACTGCCCTTTCTTTCTCCTATTTATATATCCATCCCATGGTTGCCTGTAAAAAATTACCTAGTCTGATAAGGCCGCCACTTGTACTATTAATTTTACTGTGTGATTTCGTATTTTTATATCTCCCTTTAGTGCAAAAAAGAATTGAATAAATAAATGTTGCCATATACAAAGCAAAAAACACTACACAAAATTATAATTTTTTAAAATTATACACCTATCGATCGCACGATTAAGGCTCAGTTGCACAAACTAACTTTGCCCATAACTTTGACTTTAACAATGTCATCGCCATATATTTGTGACTTTTTTGACTTTGCTAATGTATCGGATTGACGTTTTCAAAGTCAAAGGTATGGGTAAAGTTAGTTTATTTTTTTTTTTATTTTTTTTATTGCTATGGATGACGAGACGAGCCTGCCATTCGCCTGATGGAAAGCGATACGACCGCTCATTGACAGTGACAACACCATGAGTTACAAGGCATTGCTTGGCATTCCACTGCGCTCGCCATCCTGAGACATAAGATGTTAAGTCTCGATATGTCCAGTAGTTACTCTGGCTACAATGTCCTTCAAACCGGAACACAACAGTGCATTTACACTGCTGTTTGGCGGGAGAAATAGACATTGCGGTGGTACCTACCCAGGCGGCCTCTCACATATGAGAGACCTACCACCAGTAAAAAGTAGTTTGTGCAATTGGCTCTAAGAGTGCTTGGGCCATAGTCCACTCTGTTGGCCTACTGTTGTTCGTTCACACAAAGGTTACCAACGGTCGTATAGCATGCATATTAACTGCCTCAAATTGGATTAAAGAAAAAAACAATAAAACATATTATAGTAAGTGGGTAAGAACCACCACTTGATACATTTTAAAATATTTACAACTATCGTAAAATAAAGCGGGGTACATACTAAATTATTGACAAAAGTATTAGAGCACAATAAAAGTAATAACGAACAGTATAAAAGTAAGGGTGCGTACACACACGCCGCGGGATCCCGGACGAGGGGACGGAACGTGTCCCGGACAACTCGATGTCCCAATGTTTATGCGTTTGTGTGAAGGGGACGTAACATTGCGTCCCAGTTGTGACGTCGGTCAATATTTGATTATGCCTCGAATTTAATTCAATTTCTTATATTTGCCTTCCAATAATTGCAATGTGCATAAATTTTGCAGCCTATGTGAGATATAGAAGTTTTATTTGTACATGAAATATTTGTACGATTTATTGGATGAGCGATATTTTTGTTTTACAATAAGATGATTAAATATCAACGGTTCAGTTAAGAAATGCGTAGTTACATTTATAATTAATTAAAAATTTTAATTTATAATTACCTTCGCGTTTTTCATTTATTTAGGCTAGTAAACATCAAATTTTAGCATATTTTCTAAATTACTCCAATTATTTGGTAAATAAATTCTGAAATATTTTCTTTTTACTGTTGACAAAAACGCAAAATTTTTTTTTCACGTAGTCGTAATCTCAATCATACAGCAGCACATCAATACTGTCAAAATAATTACGAACACATAATTTTCATTGGCGCAGAAAATAGAGGGGGCCCGAGAACATTCCACCCCAAACTAGAGAAAATAATACTTTATCCCCCACGGGGCAGACAGTATGAATTATATGGTTATCTGCAACATTATTCATCTTAATGTGACTATGGGTAATCGGAATAAAATGCACTGTTGTATGTAAACGGTATAGAGAGCACAGTATTCTGCGGTAATAAACATAGTTAATTTGATTGCAGGCATATTTTCGGTCCTAAAACCTAGTCATACGTGGGGTTGTCCCATGTATTTTCACGAATCCAACATTATTTGCTTAACTCTGAATTATTTTCAATTAACTTTTAGTGAGTAAAACCACCTAACACTTCTCTTTTAAAGGCCATAAATGCATCCACAATAACTTTAATTTGAAATTTATATTTACTTGTTATAAGGCCCCAATGACCGTTTACTATACTCTTTCTATGAAAATATACAACGGTAAATAGTAATTATATACACAGTAAAGTTGAATGCAGTACACAAGGTCAACAAAGTGTCGCGACCGCGTCGTGTCGCGTCGCGTCGCCGCGCCGCGTGTGCTGTAGTAGCAAACGATGAATGAACGAGGGTGCGCCGCCCGCCGGACACCGCCGCCCTCGGCTTCACTTACTACTGCGACCGTCATTATTGATACTTGAAATATTAAATATTTAGATTTTATATATTGGTATATGTTGCAGAATGTCACTATGATATTTTTTGCAGGAGACATGTGTTTACCTATGTTTTGTTGTGGTTTACTTTCTATTTGTTTCTCAATTGCGAATGTGAGGATTTGATCTGAATTGATGTATGTATTTTGGTAATGTGAAATTTGAATACTTGAAAGTAATAATGATTTAGAGGCAACAAATATACATTATAACATATCTATTAATTGGTACTTTTAAATGAATTATAGTGTTTACAAGTTTTATAACAAACACATGACAATTGATAATAAAATTTTACACTAAAAATGTAATCCGCAATAATATTTTTTCTTACAAGACTCTAATCATACCAATTAGTCTAAATTTATACAGGAATAATATCAGATCAAATAAATTTATGTAGCCAAAAACTGGTTCGAATAATTTCATCATTTATTATATGGCTAGACGTCATAAATTAGTCTTAGTTAATTGTCGTGAAACACTAGATCAGTCGTGATTAACATAAACAATATATCTATAAACACGTTACTATTTTATAACAGCTCCATGTCAAAGTGTTATTTTATTCAAAAACACGTTTGCATAGCCACAAGTCAAGGATCAACATTGTCAAACGTCGGGGTTTTACGATCGCGCCCCGTCTGCATGAGGCAAGGTTAGGTTAGTTTGCAACGTGGCCGCATGGGCGCGCCACCTCCCGCGGAATATATTCCAAAAAAGAAAACTTTTGACGTTCTAAATTCAACATTTAAAAAGTGAATTTATTTACCGCGATTTTAATCGTGAATTTAACCTATGTGAGTGTATGCGTTTATAGTGAAGTGAGTGTCAAAAATTCCAGAAATGTTGTTTAAACCATGTTTTGTAATTCAGGTATTTATTACAAAAATGCATTATATTTGTTGCACAAATTTCGCGAAAATAAATCCCAATTATCCACAACTTGTTGATTGTCAAAATGACAGCGATGACACCTGGTCTAGTATTTTTGGCGTGTGTATTTTTGTCTCTTTCTCTCTTTAAATAAACTCGGTGGAAATGCAAGTGTTTACAAACAGGCGTGCATCGATTTCACATAAAGTGGCACCCGGTAAGGCGAGCGTTGGGGCGAGCGGTGGCTGTCAGAATAAGGGATAGAATACTGTGACGTCTGTGGTCTCTCGTATCATAAGATTTAGACTTATATTGAAGTTTCTGTCATAAGTTGGGTAGCTATAGTCAGTGGATGATCTCTCGTTTATCTGACATCTTAATATGAGATTTTGTTTAGGATTTTCTCTCCTCTATTTCATTGCGGTATTTTCTTTCATGATTGGTTAACTAAGATATGATTAGTAGTATAACTTTGTAAGGCCGTTGCATCAGCAATTTTGCATACCCAATTCTTCTAATATCTTCCTACAGAGTAGCAAACCGTGTATCTTAAATGACAAACTGGCCGCATGTTATATCTCTTTCAGTCACACTTCGCTCCAATTTATTTGATATAAAAATCAGCAGTGCTATATCAACTTGCACAATAGTTTTCTCTATGACCACTGAGATGCACAGCGCTCGGGGACTCTCAAGACCATTTCATTGATTAAAAACGAACGTTAGAGCGGTTGAGTGGTATTAAAATGTACCCACATTTTAAGGTTTTGTCCATCGTCTCTCACAAGCGAAATAGTGGTGAAGTGGCAACTAGTCGGCGATGTTGTGTATCTGTTTTTGTGGTGGCATATGATCGTAAATTCAGTGCTGTTTGAAATGAAAATTAGAATGTACGTTACGTATTTTTTTCGCATTGCTGAGAAAATGGAACCTATTAGTGCACAGGCAATAAAACATGTTGCTACGCTACAGATTGCGAGTTCGAATCCAGCCTGGAAATTGAATTTATTCTTGTTTTTTTTTTTGTAAAATATGACACGTAAAAATTAAATGAATATTATTTATAATTTTGGTACTGTAAATTTTAAACTATGTATAAACAATATTAATGTTTTAGCATATTCATATGTGTTTATTTTTTAAATCTAAACACTTATTTTAATACACTAAATCTTAACCTAACCCTAAAATTTTCTTAACAAGAATTGAACCCGCTACTCTCGTCACTAAGCTCTCTCCCCGTGCACACAGCCACGCGGGTGCACCGCGGACCCTGCCGGGGTTTTACCGTGACTCACGCGGACTAGTTGCCACACTGAGCCGCCAGGCGGCGCCTTTCACACGCCGAAATATACATAGTTACGAATTTTTCACAGTTCAAAGTCTGAGATAGGTTGGAGAAGCGAAAGATTTACCCTAGAATATGGGAGTTTATAGGGCGTCTGGTTGTGGTTAAGCAAGATGAGGTATTTGGTTGGGTTAAATTAGTGTTTGAAAGCTCGAAATAAGTACACATGTTTTAGAATAAAATTCTCGGATAATTACTACGCAAATAAAATAATTTAATGGATCTTTATTTAAAAAAAATGTACATAAAAAAAATATTTTTACAAACTACCTATCTTACTTTATCAGACATCAAAACAATTACTGAAAAGTGCAAAATAGATTTTTTTATTCTATCTGCAGAACTGTGTAGACGGCGCGTAAATTGGGGATTTCACCCCTTCTTATTACATTCGTAAGAAAACGCACTCAATCCCAATAACAATAGGGTTTGTATTACAATGGCGTGTAACTTTGTTTTGATCCGACCCTGCCGGGATAATGAAGTATGGAAAGTATGTTTAGGTGTTATTAATTACTGCTGAATGCATATGTCTCGTTTGTTTGTACGTCAGTGTTGCGATGGTACAACACTGTCCAGATTATCAGATTGTATTAGTGAATACAGACACAATGCAAATAAAGGTTTCGCAAAAAAAATCGACAATTTTTTTTGGAATATTAATGATGTATACCTCTTTATTTTTAAACACGCAATGTTACTAAAGGGTTTAAATTACTATTTTCGCAAAAACTAGATATTCACCACCCAAACACGATGATTTTTAAAAAAATCTAAAAAAATGTCCTTCGGTGTTATGGCGAAATTTTTAGTTGCATTGTGCCTGTAACCGCTAAAACTACCACCTCGTTTCGTTTTCGATCGCAGTATTATATATGTATATATATATACCCGGTATGTATATATACATATATACGATTACATGCATATTCAAAAGAGTATCTAAAGCTATCCATCCTATATCTATAGCACTAATTCTCAAATCTTATTGAAGCTTTGTTTAAATAACTCAGGTTTATTTGTAGAGGGGAACACGTAGACTGGTAGGCTGTTAAAAAAATTGGATAGTTTTGAAGAAATAAGAATTAAGAATTGGTGCACCCCATGATTTATGATGTCATGTTTCGAACCTAGTTGGTGACCAAGCTATGGCTTCGCAAGCCAACCTATACCTAGTCGACAAGACTTTAAGCGTCATATGATAGATCACTAGATTTTAAACTACAAAATATATTTATTATCTTAAACTATAAACTGCCATAACTGCCGTAATTACAAATATACTTTCTGCCAACCGAGCAACCATTACTTAGTTCAACCTAGATCCAAACCCACTCCACTCTAGAGCCTAGATTCTAGAACAATTGTCACAAAAACCCATTTCGCTAACTGAGCAACCAACCCTAATAAAACTGTGTGAAAGCATTCATTGATTCCAACTCAATAGATGATGAAAATTGACGCTGCCTACCCCGTGGTACAGACGAGGTGATAAATCACCGCTCGCAATAAAGGGTATGCCCTCGCGAGGGTGGATTAACTCGCCCCCGACGCTAGTTGGAAATTTTTATAATTTGTCGACGAATGTACTGTGCGGCTTATATTTGGCATTCTGGGAGTGATTTGCGTCAGGTCCATCTGATGTAGAGAATCTTGAATGAATTATCAATTCAGATTGCCTCGGTAACGTAGTTCTACGGCACGACTATATCTTTGAGGTCTCGGGTTCGAACCCTGGGACGGGCAAAGTGATATTGGATTTTTCTATCCATTATCAGCCCGGAGTCTGGAATTTGGACGTGATATGGCGATAGGCTCGCCCCCTATAGCATCGAGAGACGGACCATACAAGGCAAAATGTGGGTGTCCTGGTGGCGCCTCTGCCTTCCCCTTCGTGGATAAAGGCGTGAGCTTATGTATGTATGGTTATCAGTTTCGGTGCTGCGGCGACGAAAGTTAAGGCTACAGCTTGTTCCAAGACGGTGCGATTTCAATATCCATCCGGAGACAATAATTTGTGGGACAAATATTTAGAGTATCTAAGGTGTCGTGAAACTGAATTGTTCTATTTAGTAAGGGTATATCTAAAAACCTGATGTAGATATTATTTCTGATTTTTCTATAAAATGCATAATTTCATCCCCTAATTTCCGTCCGTATATTGAGACGATAATGGGTTCGAAATATAGGTGTCCCTAGTTCTCCACCTATCCTCTCGGGGATACGTGCGTATTCCTAAATTTTATTTCATCTTTGTAATTTTATGTTCCACTGGTCCTTCATAGTACAAGACCAAAAGAAACAAAAAAACATGCTGAAGCGTACTCTACGTAATTCCTATTCCACAACGAATGTCATCGCGCATGAGAGGGACGGATGTATGCACTTGAGGGTGCCCCGCTACTTTAACTAGATTGATATAACTTGCTGTTTACATTCACAAGTGTGCTTGTAGCCTTCCTATTTAAACAGTAGTGGTTGCGCGGTTTGCTTTTTGTATCGTTGCGGTAATCGCAATTTTCATAGAATGATTGAGGAAATATCAGGATAGTTTTCTGAGGTTCTTAATGGTCATCTTAATAAGTTATTACGTTAGTAGTTGTAACACTGAGTACCACAAACTTTTGGGTGTGGTTTTGTCTGCTGGCTATAGGTTTCTTTTTCAAAAAGCTACGTACTATCGAGTGAAACCTCCACGATGATCTAGAGGGAGTCAAAAAATGTCTTTAGGTATATCAGTCTACTTTTCGAAGGTTCTATCGAAGTTGAATAGTTGTACAGCTACCGTGATGTCCGGATACATCAGCAGTAACAAAAAGCAGTCCATGATTCAGTCCTAAATATTTAAAATTAAAATGGATCTTTGTCATCTAATTTTACTTTGTCTCCTCTACACTACTGAGGTAATACAATACCAAAATCTCTACAACTTGAATTGTTAACAGCACTCGCAACCACCTCAAGCCATTTATTTGCAAACGCATCGGTTAGTGTTTGCTCGCGGCTGTCGTGGTTAAACCCGCGTTGTGATGTGCATTTACAACGCTCTTCATTTATATTTGCATGCTTAAACGAAGGTTAATAGTTAAGTTGAAGTAATGTGGTGTTGTTGTTATTTTTTTTTAGATTTAGTTTGATTATTTTTGCTCTATTTACGGCATGCACTATTTGATAAATGCAATGAGTCTTTCTATTAAAATATATCTGTAAGATTCGTTTCATATTTTATCGGTCTAATACCATTATCTCTTTGAGTGACAAGTTCTTCGGATTGTCGATCATTATTTTAAAAACACCTCAGTCCTATTTAAGATTTTTAAGATACCTGCCGAGCTTTCGGAATTTAGGATGATCCTAATCACCCAGTTAATTTGAAATCTTGAGGATTGCTTAGACTCTACTGCTCTCTCTGTGTGTTTTATTATTAGTTCCACGGGAGGTACTCATAGGAACTGTTCAAGCTGGTGCTATTATAGAACGGTGTACTAGCCGGTCTACTACCGGTACATTAGCCATCACATCTTTAAACCATATCACTAGAAGTGAATTCTTTATATTAATTTTCATACAGTAAGTTTTTAAAAGCTGTTCCTACTACGCACTTGCCAGCTCTGGAATAAACTCCCTGAGTCGACGGCCTTCTTTAGCCGAGGCCTTTGAAAACACTTACATTATGATATTGTGTTTTCCACGGATCATTACCGTACACAATAGACAAAATAACAATACCTAACCTTTCCCCAAAATCCATATTAACAGCATGACGTCATTCAATAGCATTAATACTGGACACTTTCTATACTGCCTCGGTGCCAGACGTTAAGGGCTCTAAGATTTATTACTCGCTATTACCAACTATTTCTATAGTCACCTCCCTTTCACACCTTTAGTATTAGAAAGAGACAGACAGATCTTGAGACGTGAAAGTGTTCTTGATCCTGTAATCCTGATTAGAAGTTTGGAAAGGGGAAATTGTATTTCATACTTTTGTGACTGGTAAACGGGTTGTATAATTTGAACTTTATGGTCAAAAGTTTAAGGAAAATTTTTGAATGCCAATTGCTGTAGTACAGTTGGCTGCACCACGTTAACGTGATACACAATATGAATTAAACCTTATAGCTTTCGTAATAACGTGCATTTTAGTTTATCGTGGAGTGTATCACAGCCATTCATCAATCATGCTTCTGAAAATTTATTAAGTTTTGAAAGATGACAGATGGCCTCAGTAAGTTGCTATGAAAGCTTCAGATTTTTGAAATATTAGCTGGTAATAGCCTTAGTGACTGTAATTGATTGTTTTATTTGAACCTGCCTTTCCATTAATATTGAAATGTCATAACCGTAAGTTGGAATTATTTTGGGCTGAAAATGCTTGTTTTTGAACCGTTAGGAATTAATATGTTTTACTAGTTTCGGTTTGTGGTAAAATATTGTATAAGTATAAGTTTTAGGTGGATTAATTTGGGTGCGTGATCTGAATCAGTCAATAATGTGGGTACCTCGAGTCACTGGTGGGAAAAATAATTCTATACTAGGTGAATATGAAAACAATTTGCTAATGTGGTAGGATACTTGTATCCTCACGAATAATCACCGCCGTTCTCAACCTAAACAACCGCTAGAATGACCAAGACGAATGCGTTTGTTTTCGTGAGTCACTTAGCATTTGACCAGACCGGTGTAGTTGTGAGGAGACAATTTATTACCACCAGCTATCGATAGCCCCACTCTAAATATCACTGCATTTACGATGAATTCTAGCGTCACTTAGCCTATATAAAATACAAATATACTCACCATGAATATCAGCCACACTTTTTCACATTCTAACAGCATTCCTATTAAAATATATCAAAGAAAATGCTCAAAAATATAATTAAGACATAATTCAACTACCAATCAAGCGGACAAACCAAAACAAGCTTAATTCCAAGTGCCATAAGTTTTAAGTGTAATACTATAGTTTAGTGATAATCAAAATGACGGAGCACTGGTCATGGCTGACTGGCGCGGAGAGTGCGGAGTACACGTACAGCCCTCCGACTCGACCCAGCAGACCTCCGCACCGACCGCTGGTGAAGCTCGCCACCAGCGCGCACCTGCACACCATCGCCAGGTAAGATAGATCCTTCTTTCAGCAAGGGTGAAAAAGAGCGCTGTCCCTTACGGTAGGGGTCCTGACTGTGTGGTTTCCATAGAATTTGTTGGTTCGGTAAAACTGGCCACCAGCGCGTACGTGCACACCATCGCCAGGTAAGATAGATCCTTCTTTCAGCGAGGGTGAAAAAGAGCGCTGTCCCTTACGGTGTGCGGGGCCCTGACTGTGTGGTTTCCTAGAATGTTTTGTTCAAATTGGCCACGAGCGCGCATCTCCACACCATCGCCAGGTAAGGGACAGCGCGGACAGTAACATAGGGCTGAAAGACTAAGATATAAGTCTTATGTCGTGGGTATTAGAGACTATGAAAGAACCTTCGGTCTCACAAACACCGATCGGGGATTAAACCGCGGCCTCTCGTTTCTGGTCTGCCCGTTCTAGAATATTACGGCTATGAATTGTGACATTGTAATTGTAGAACTTGTGTTTGCTTGTGAGCAGTTATCTTCGTAACTATTACATTAAAACAATCCTTCACAATTGATAAGGTTTATTATTCCAGACGAATATTGTTTATGTGTGGTATTTTATTTATGCATATAAGCTAAATTTATAATGATATACATAATATATCAACTATGTCGGTTAAAGTTGCGCTTCCGCAGAGTTTCCACAGCATGCACTGCGGCAATATGCAAATAACAATACTACTTACAGTAACCATTTTAATCCGAAAATGATGAATTAAAGTCACAACATACAGGAAATGTTGGTTCTGTTGCGAAGTGGATTCAAAACATATCTGCAACCGGGTGGAACCGGACTGGGCCGCTAGAGAATAGATAAATCTCCCTACACTTCCAGATCGCTGGAAAGGAACCCGTTGTCCTATGGGTTGCATGCATTCCAGAGATTAAAAAGACACTTTGCACTAAGACAAGGGCTATCAAATAATACCAATCATACTATGTAGATATAACTACTTAAATGTCATGCTTACAATATTCATCGGCATTGACTGCCTCGGTGGCATAGTCGTGCTACGGTACGATTACAAAACTCGGTTCTTGGGTTCGAGTCCCGGGTCGGGCAAGGTGATATTGGATTTTTCTATTCAGTATAAGCCCGGAGCCAGGAATTTGTGTCCGATATCCCCAATCACATCTTGGGATGGAGCATACAAGGCGAAATGTGGGTTTCCTGGTAGCACCTCTGCCTACCTCTTCTGCGAAAAATACGTGAGTTTATGTATGTATGTATGTACAATGTTAATTAATTATCGGAATTTCAAGATAAATTTGAACTATAAAAAATATTTTTAATATTTAAGTGTTTAATTTACCCATACTCTCATTTAATTGCAGACTTCTTTAATATGCATGTGCTTAGGAAACTATTACTGAGGATCTGAAAAGCCTAAACTATGAGACAGGTACAATTAATTATTTGAAAGGCGTCGTATGTCGTTTAATTATTATCTAATACGTATATTATTTAAAAAAACACTACAAGTATTTTCGTTTTCTACAACCGTTTCCGCACATTCCTGTTAAAAAAGCAATAATAACGTTGTGTTTGTAACTCCACCTCATTAACAAGTCTATTTCCCCATATTAGTATTCACGGCGTTGTTTTCTTGAAAAATGGTTTAACTCCCCGCGGAATCCATTGCTTTTCGGAACCAAAATAACTTTACGATTCTAAAACTTCATACTCCCATACATTTACGTACAAATTTCGTCTTTTAGAAACGCAATAGCATTTTGGTTTTCCGTGCACCTATTCTGCAGTCAGTTTATTTACAATATATATTCAAAATGCACACTTTAACACTTATTGTTGTAGAAATAAGGCGTGTTTTAGTTTGCATACAGTTGTAAAGGAAACATCTAATGATGTGAGCCTGCGAAGTTAAATGTGCTGTTGGAAACGAATATTTTGTATGTGTTTGGAAGGTGGGCGACGGTAAATGTAATTTGGTGGTATAACAGTGGTAGAAAACAGCGACAGCTTGATGGATGGCTGCAGTCTCAGAGGGTTTCGTTTAAACTTGATATTAGTGTATTTATGCCTTCCTACAGCTATTACTATTCGGGAGATTTATTTTTTTCAAGTCAAGAAACGTTAGCAAGCACCTATTTTGCCTAACATTACTTATTTTCCAACAACAGACTTATCAGAAAAAATATAAAAGTTTTCAGGCTTGCGATACTTCGAACGCGTATTTAAAACCATATGCGATGTATATGTACAATTTTGTCTACACATCGAAATATACTGTTCTATGAACACTGGTGGAATATCTCTCATATGTGTTGTGATCCGGTTTGAAGAACATTGTAGCCAGAGTAACTACTGGACATAATGAGACTTAACATCATATGTCTCGGGATGGCGAGCGCAGGGGAATGCCAAGCATTTCTTTGTAATTCATGGTGTTGTTTGGTTTTGCTACTGTCTATGAGCGGTCGTATCGCTTACCATCAGGCGAACGGCATGCTCGTCTCGCCAATCACCGCAATAAAAAAAAACTTATGTTTGCTTCGCATACGAACGTAACTTGTCGCGTTATCATTGAATTCTCTTCATCTGTTCTTATACTATATTACTTTACCATAATATATATCAGTTTTCTGTATGTGGCGATTTATTTTCCAGCCAGTATTTTTAACAAGAATAATTATTGCCTTTGACCAATCAGTACGACACTCTATTTGAACACCGCGGTACTTAAATGTTCTAAAGAAATCGTTCTGGTATTATCACGGCTGATACAAGGGTCCAATTTCTTGCATTTCCACTAATCCTAATCTACACCGTCCTCAATTCTCGTTTAAGAAATCCTTGTAAAATATCCGTCCAAACCTTTCTTCCAAACATATTATGTGTCTTATTCCCACAAACAATCAGTGCAAACTCATCTCAAGCAAATGGGGAATAGAATGAGTAATAGTGTTGCCAGCGTATACCTCCCTCCCTATTCGCGTCACGTAGTGTTGCCAGGGGAGGTATAAATATTACCCGCGCACTTGTTTTCTACATGTAAATTTTTATATTTTTCCATTCAAAGTGAATTTTCCGCGTGTCGTGTGTTGGATTTTATTGTTTGCCATATAAATAGGACGTGATCAGGTGCTGTGATTTTGCTCTGCGAAATAGAATGCCGGTGCACATGTGTTTTGTCATTTATCGAGAATTTATGGAATAAATATTCAAAAATTTGTTTTGCAGTTCTAGCAATATTGTTTAGATTATTATGAGTTAAGTAAAATAGCAATATTATAGGTAAAAATAACCTAGTAATTTATAAAGAAATCTGCTTCAACTGTAGGTTCTTGGCCTTCTCTACAATTGACAAGGCTTAGGTCAGTCATTCTGACCTCGAATGCGGTATTCTGTATCAGCCCATATACGTCCCACTGCAGGGCACGAGCCTCCTCTACAATCGAGAGTACGTTTGAGAGGGGTTAGGCCATATAGTCCACCACGCTGGCCCAGTGCGGGTTGGCGGACTTTACATACTATATAAATTATTATAAATCGATATGGCATTGCAGGTTTCCTCACGATGTTTTCCTTCACCGTTATAGTGCCGTCACCGTTCGAATGCGGTATTAACTGAGAATAAAAAAATATTGCTAATTGTAATTAATCGCATTAGATCCGTGGCAGCTAAAACCTGTGAAATATGAGGTTCAGGTTTCAATCGACAATTCCAGCATACTACTTTGTGTCAGTTTTTCGTTCAGATAATTTTATGTGAAATTTTTTCATGAGTATAATTTTTGCCTATCACACTTGGGACGGGAAGAAAATTGACAAACTATGGGTGGCACTAGTGGTACCACTGACTCCCATTTCAGTAATATAGTAGAAAACTTACGTTATATCTATATCAGCCCATATACGTCCCACTGCAGGGCACAGGCCTACTCTACAATCGAGAGAATCGATTGAGAGTGGTTAGGCCATATAGTCCACTACGCTGGCCTAGTGCGGGTTGGCGGACGTTATATGTTAGAGGCTTAAAGAGAGTACTCTCCTCACGGTAGGCAGCGACTTTGTTGTGCTGGACCCCTGGCATTGCGAAGGTCCATGAGCGGCGGTGATCGCTTAACATCAGAATGTAAATATTTTTTGGACTTACCACACGTATTGTTACTTAGTATCTTCCGAGATTTTTGGAACGAAGTTCCTTATGGGACGATGCGGAGGGGTGCCCTAACCGAGAAAAACGTCAGTAACGTAAGATTTTTATTCCACGGAAAAGGTTGACATTTCAAATTTAAAAATTTATTATCTTATTTTTTGTTTTTAATTCTTTGCTTATTATTTTATGTTTTTAACCGACTTCAGAGGAGGTTATCAATTCGTTGGGTTTTTTATTATTTATGTATAGTCTTTGTAAAATGGCTTTACAGTGTCCAATGTAAAGTCTACTTGATGACTATTATTATTATTTTTATCAATTAAAAAATCATAATAAAAAATGTATACCCGAATAGAACTTAAAATTAATATTGTTATAATAAGGAACTTCGTTCCTATCCGGTGTCCCACGACACCACACGGTTTTTTTTATTCTTTTAAGTACGACGTTCCATTTTACTCTTTATTTCATTACCTGTCTCATTAAATACGATAAATTGACAAAATATTCAAATAAACCGAGGAAAAGTTTGGAAATGCGAAAAATACATTATTCTTTTCACCCTACGCTGTCACTTGCAGTACGGTTTGACGGATTATTTCTCTACCTACCACCCTGAGACTATGATAGATGATGCATCAGCTCGAAATAATAGTCCAAGTTTCCGTGCCTCGGTGAAATTAGTTCCGCTAGTGATAGTTTTAAAACTGGTCATTATTATACGCTGTAAGGGCCTGAATCTATTGGTGTAAGCGGTATTTGTTATGCATATATTCATTAGAGACATATTCGCAAATCAGTATAGGATTAAAAGGAAACTGTAAATATGTTACGAATAAAGATGTATTTTGTTTGAATATTTAAAAACGCTTCTAATGTCAACTGCTGAACATGAACTCAGGGATTTTCATTGTGGCTTATTAGAAACGCCTGCAACAGCGACTTCCTGCAATCTTAAAAATAAACTTGTAAATTGTAATCAATACAAATGTGTGTTTATTTTGTGTCGAGCGAAATCACAAGATTCTTGTTATTTGGGATATCCGAAACAAGAGAGGTATACCTCATTCTTGGTACGGAGTAGCGTATGAAACGAACATGCATGAAAAACTAAACCTCCTACGATAATACTTTCATTTTTGTTTCTGTTACCTGGAGTGGACCTGGAATGGACGATTTTATCTGTGACATTTATGTCAATGGCATTTCACATCACATAATTTTAATATAATCTAAAACCCATTTATATTAAAACCACATCCTTACCATCCCATAATAGCGATATTATGCAGCTAAAAATATCCCAATCCGCTTGATATTCGCAGCACGTATCCCATCATACGGTCCATTCGGCGTCACGCGACCCGCCCGCCGCGCCGTAGCGGCTCGAACGTCGCGGTCCGCTTGATGTATGGATCAGCGCCCTTAGGCTCGCGAGATTTATGAACGTCGGGAATTTTTTAATACTCGAGTACGTGTGAATTTCAGTAGCTATTGTAATACTTACTATTCTTAATCGTGTGACAATGTCCGGAGAATATGTATTAGTTTGGTTCAACGGAATGGAGTTTGTCATCCTAGTAAATGACATGGCTTATGGTGGTTGGCATTAGCTACAACAAAGAATTCTGTTTCTAACGCACTTTATGGTTCGGAAAAATGAATCATTTATGCTTAATGGAAATGCTTAAAAACATCTACTTCTCTATAAAACAAAATCCCGCTAGGTTTTTTGAACGAACCTACTGATCAAAAAACTTTTTAAAATTTTCATTTACTATTGTTGTACATCAAAATGCTTCTAAAGAAGAAACACGTACAAAACCAGCAATATATGCAAAACACACTGAAGCTTTAGCGACACGAGCAACTCATATTACTAATCTTATAAACCTTCCATCAAGGAAGGTCAACCCAAAGACTATTCATTAACTAAACTACAGACTAAGTGATGACTGGCAGGAATACTCCCACATCGGACATGCCTTATTACACCTTACAACAAATCATCAAGTTATTACCATACCAATTTACTTCTACAAGAAAAGCAAGCGACACTATCCTTTAACCCTCAAGAAATAAGAGCCGAAACAGCGATAGAAAAATATTTGTGATGATAATAACCCATAATTTGGAAGCTAAAAAAATATTAGAAGGATATAATGAGGTGAGGTCTGTGGATCGAGTCAGAAGGGTGCGCAAGTATTCACCATGGTCAGTCGGATGGTGATGCTGCTTGTGGTCGCCTTCAGCGCAGAGTCGGTGAGGGGCACTGCGGAGGTCATGAGCCATGTTACTGCACATTTCGGGAAAGCTTTGGAGGAGTGCCGGGAAGAGGTAAGGAAATTCATGTAGTTTTGGAGAGAATAATTTTGTATTGTGCATCAATAAATTTTGCTTGGACTTTGATAACAGTGGAATATCATTAGAATCTAAAGCTGGTGATGCTAAATAAAAAAAAATATGAATTGGAGGAAGATGGGCAACATCCACATCCAATTAATTGTATTTAACATTAATCATCTCAATCATAATTGATGGTCGAAAGGAATTTAGCCTAACACCTAACTAATATGCCTTTAAAGAGGATAAGATACTTACCAATCTAGAATGGAAGGGATGTATTCTAGTGCAGAATTGAAGGCATTTTACTTAAAACAGAACGATCAGATGCATCACCATTTTAAACCTAGCATGATAGAAAGGCAACTTTTAAGACTAGACAACAGTTTTTTTTTCCAATGCCTCAACGAATACTGATAACAATCCTCCAGTCAGGACTATCAGCGGACGTTTTGGACGAGTTCAAGCACTTCTGGCGTGAGGACTTCGAAGTAGTCCATCGTGAGCTGGGCTGTGCCATCATCTGCATGTCCAACAAGTTCTCCCTTCTCCAGGACGACACTCGCATCCATCACGTCAACATGCATGATTACGTCATGAGCTTCCCTAATGGTTTGTTGTTTTTTTGCACAAGTACAGCACATGTTAGAGGCGCAATAGATGGGGGCAGAGTGAGCCCGGATAACGATCACCCTACATGATGGTAGATATAAAGACCAACGCAAGTGTATTTGCTTTGAGGACCGGCAAGACAAATATTTCGCGTCAAGGGATACTTTAGATTACACTGTGCCTAACATCAGATGCAGGCAGCTTCCAACAGGTCATGTGGAGAGTCTTGGGGGAAGCCTATGTCCAGCAGTGAACGTCCTGTGGCTGAATAGATAGATAGATAACATCAAATGCAATAGTCACTTTGCTACGGGGATAATAGGCTTAAACTCAGTTCCAACTCCCACCATTCTTTCCACTATTTGACAGATTTTTTGAGCAAATACAAAACTAAATACAACGTAGAGTTTCCCTAAGACTCACTTCACCATGACAATATAATCAGTGCAGTTGTCAATATTAGCATACAGGATCAGTAATGGTGGACTTCATGCTTGCAAAGTCATCAGCAATTTTGCTGTGCAAACAATAAATAACTTGCATAGTAAATCTCTACCACAAAACATTTCAGGCGAAGTTCTCTCACAGAAGATGGTACAGCTGCTCCACAACTGCGAGAAGCAGTATGACGACATTGAAGACGATTGTGATCGCGTGGTCAAGGTGGCCGCCTGCTTCAAAGTGGACGCGAAGAAGGAGGGCATAGCTCCCGAAGTGGCCATGATAGAGGCCGTGATTGAGAAGTACTGACCGGACGTGATGTGATGACCCTGATAACTAGGTTAAGTCATGCACATGAAAAAGCAAAAAAAAAAATGTTTTATATCACCATTTGAGTAAATGAGTTAAGGTTTATTATCGTTTTGTTATTTATTGGTTTTGAAAACGAAGAAAGATAATGTGTATGATCTACCTTGTAATGCATGTAATGAAATATCGCCATGATTGATCTATTTCTTGAAATATTTTTTATCGCAGCATAAAGTCAATTTAGTATCAAATCAGATGAAAGATATACAGGGTATCTCAAGACTGCGACCGAAAACGAAGCCAGGTGGTAGTATTAGTGACTTCAGACACAACGCAAGTAAAAATTTCGCAAAAAAAAACGACAATTTTTTTACTTATCGTCGTATTTGGGTGATAAATACATAGTTTTCCTAAAACAATGATGTAGACCTCTTTATTTTTAAACACTCAATGGCACGTAAGGGTTTAAATTATTATTATCGCAAAAACTAGGTATTTACCACCCAAACAAGACGATTATTAAAAAATTCTAAAAAAATATTTGTCATTGTTTCGGTGAAATTTTTATTTGCATCGTGTCTGTGACCACTAATACTACCACCTGGTTTCGTTTTCGGTCGCGGTCTTGATATACCCAGTATAAATACCAAAACAATTAATAATATATAACATATCTATATTAATACATAAATCTGAAGCGTTTGTTTTTTTGAACATGCTTATCTCAGGAAGCATAACCCTAAGCATATAGGGTTTTCAAAAATTTTTGCACAAAATATTACACTCAGACACAAATTATATATAAAAGCATAGTAAGAAATCATACTAACCAGTAGAAAACTTAACAGTACATCACTGTGGCTCCGCTAAGTACTGAACATATTTCCAATTGTTGTTGTAATAATAAAATAACGAGGTTTAAAAATCTAAGGTAATTGATGTCAAAAAAATCACCATTGAGATTGGTTCAGAACGCCATGGTGATATTAAATTGATGCGTATTGGAACGGCCTCTACGCATCAAAGTATTCTATAGGATGCAAATATGCTTAATCGCGTTACGCAAAACTGCTCACGTCATAAACGAGCCATTAAAATGGATATAATATTTTACCTCTTTGTGCTGCGACATTTGGCATTCCACTGCGCTCGCGATCCTGAGACATAACATCTTATGTCTCAGGATCCCGAGCGCAGTATTACTTAACATCTTAAGTTTCATTATTTCCAGTAGATACTCTGGATACAATGTCCTTCAAACCGGAACACAACAGTGTATTTGCACTGTTGTTTGGCGGGAATCGTCTACGACCTTCTGGCGCAAGAATGCGTTGTTTTAAAGTAATAAGAACAATTTATCTCTTTTCGCATTTTATTTCATTGGACTTGTTATTCTTAATGTATTACGAGTATAAATGCTTCATGTGTATATTAAAAAACAAATCGCAAACAATGAGATAAATATGCTTTTTTCAAATTTTATTTGTTGTTCCAAATTTCACCACACGCCAATATAATTTAGATGAATTGTATATCTTAATGATAGTACGATGTCATAATCATAGAATCTGTGAAGAGTTATTAACGGTTATCAATGCCCGAGCTTCAAACACGTGTATAAATTAATTACCTCTGAATGAATTATCGCAGCAAGAATTAATTAATTAATTAACGGGCACATAGTGCGAAGAACTGATGACCGTTGGGGCCGAAAGGTTCTGGAGAGGAGGTCACGGATATGCAAGCGAAGTGTCGGACGCTCGCCTACAAGATGGACGGATGGCCTGGATAAGGTTTCAGGAAGACGCTGGATGAAGGCTGCTTTCAACTGGTCTATGTAGAGATCCTTGGAGGAGGCTTATGTTCAGCAGTTGACTTCCTATGACTGAATAGATAAATGGATAGACAAAATGAACTCTTACCTCATCTGAGAAATCCAAACTGTATTCCGCTATTTCCAGGATTAATTCCTAAGAGAGATATATCTCTATAATACAAAGATAATTAGTTCACACTTGCCTCAATATTATTGTTACTGTAATTATCCATATTCAATTGCTGCGATTATTTTCATAACTCTAGCACTGAAACAATGGACCAAACCAGCCTCTGTGTTTAAGAGATTCGCCGAAGCTTGTCCTACGAGACATAATCACAGACTGTACCTTAAGTAAACAACACATTAACAGCAATTTATACGTAACAATTAAAAACTGTATAGCAATTAATAAACTCAACACTATATAAAAAGAGTTGAAGTCTTGTACTTCTTACTTTATCAACAATAGTAATAGAAAAACGGCGGAATGTCAAGAGTAATAAAAATATTTTTGGCTGTGCTGGTGAGCTTGGCGATGGACAGAGTGGAATCATCGCAAGAGATTATGAAGAAATTTTCGCTTAACTTCATCAAAGCTTTGGACAGTTGCAAGAATGAGGTAAGTTGGGTATATGATAATAACATTAAAATTGTAATTGCTGTTTCACAGTGACAAAAAATAACGCAAGCTTTAAGCAGGCTGCCATAATTGTGTACACCTCGAAAATTTAATTATCTCGGGGATAATCTATCTGGACTGCGCGAGAGAATAAAAATAGAACAAAATCAAAAAAAAGATCAGATTAAATTTTTTGTAATTGAGACAATAAAATTAGCTAACTCAATTCAAAATAGCCGAGTACGGCCAAGTGTCTGCACTGCACCAGATATGCATGATGCCGTCCAGAAAGGGAGTCATTAGCAAAAACCTATCAGCACTTACCCCAAGGCACAATTAATCCGCTCTACCTAAATGCCACCAGATCAACCTATTAAAATTAACTTTTGGTACAGCTGGACCTCCCCGACTCCATATACGAAGACTTCAAAAACTTCTGGAAGGTAGATTACGATGTTAACAACCGTTTCACCGGCTGCGCTATAATGTGCCTGGCTCTTAAGCTGGATATAGTAGACCACACTGGTTTGCTGCAGCATGGAGTGACCCACGCGTTTGCTAAGAGCCATGGAGCGGGTTAGTTCATATTCTTTTCAGCCATATCTGTATCTGTATCACCTTATATACGTCTCAATGCAGAGCACGGGCCTTCTCTACAATCGACAGTATGATTGAAAGGGGTAAGGCCATATAGTCCACCTCGCTGGCCTAGTGCGGGTTGTTCTTTCCAGCTATAAAATTATTTTAGGTTTTTTACCTCTATATTTCAACAATATTTCTCTCAACTTGGAGAGGAATCAGGAAGTAAATTGATAATATTTTATGAGCAACTTTTATTAGCTTCACTATTTTTAAAAATTGTTCAGGGTTAATTTAATTGGAGTCTTCTAGAGACTAGAGGCTTTCTGAGCATCAGTGCTTAGTGTAGATGAAGAAGCAAGAAAATAAATAGTAAAAAATAACAATTTACGCTTTATTTATTTATTTATTTATTTACACACTTTATTGTACACCACAATAAAAAAGAATAACACAGTAACAGTAAATCACTTAAAACTAATGTCATGGTTACAATTGGCGGCCTTATCGCTAACTGCGATCTCTTCCAGGCAACCTTTGGATGGATTCAATCATTACTATATAGAATTATGGGGTAGTACAACTGGAAAAAAGAATTTTATTTACTTCTTTACTTTATAACCCTAATCTTCTAAAATTCTTCTAATTATTTTCCTCTCGCACAAAAATTTGTCTTGCAATTAGGTGCGATTACGAAGATTTTAGTTTTACCACCGGGTAAATCAAAGGACTATCAAAGTAATTATATTATTAAACATCCATCAGATGACGCAATGGCCCAACAACTTGTGGACGTGATCCACGGCTGTGAGAAGAAGGTGGGTCCCATCGAGGACGAGTGCACCAGGGTGCTGCAGGTGTCCAGGTGCTTCAAGGTGGAGATCCACAAGCTGGACTGGGCTCCAGACATGGAACTCATGATTGGCGAGGTGTTGGCTGAGGTGTAGAATACTATATATAGATATACTGGGTTTGGGTACATAAAAAGTAACTTAATAAGTTAAAAAGACAATATAAATATTGTAATATTATGTTAATAAATATAGTTAATAAACAGAGTAATATTATGTCAATGGGAAGCGATATTCATTTGTGTATTCTGTTTTTTTATACTAGTACGAAGTGTCTACAATGCGCCTGATGGTAAACGAAATGCAATCACAATAAAATAATATGAAAAAATAAACAAAGGCGTGAGATATATTTTCAATCATAGCATGTTTTCTATTGATCTGGAATCACTTCGTAGATTCTTTGCGTGCTATATTAATTGATATAATGAAACTAATAGCGCAATTCCTATATTGTTTCCTTGGGAAAAATAATATTATGTATTCCTAAGTTATGTAAATATTGTTATTGATAACAATATTGATGTAATACAGGTCTGCATCATATTAATTATTGGAAAATATTTTCTGGAACACAATGACAAACTATGTACACGTGATATTTATATTAAGTTTAAGGTAATTTTCTGTAGGATCTACTTATTTATTTATTTTATTCCACTTGCAAGTATTGAAACACCTGTAATTAAATAATGTGTGTATATATGTATATAAATAAATGACGAATTTACGTGGTTTGTTTATTTTATTTAGTACTGAAGATTTTTATTTTAAATGAGTATTTTATTATATCTTAAACTTCATTTGTTTTTTGTATATCGAGCTTAAACATATACCTACCTATAATTAATTACTTTTTTACGAAGCTGTTATCTACTCAAACGCCTTCAAGGTGAAAATAGATATGTAGCGTTGTAGTGTAGTCTTGACATTTTACACAAACATTTCTTTCGGGATATATCAAATATAATAATAATCTAGCTCTTATATATCTAGCTTATATACGGGCCTCCTTTCCAATCAACAGCACGATTCAGACGGGTTAGGATTTTAGGGTTCAACCATTGAAATATGCATTAAAAACTGCTGAAGTAAAACATCAAACTTTTCTCTAAATGGTATATTGAAATAAAACATATTATTTATTGCCAAAATTTATTTTAATATTTATTATTCGTGGTAATCCTAAGAGTTTTGCAAAATCATTTTAAAGATAGTTAAAAATCGATCAAGCCTAATACTATATGTATTGCCAGAGTGGTGGACCAAAAAGTCCTATTCCCGAAAGGATTAATATTAGGTACGTCAGTCGTAAAACTATAAGTCAAATCAGTCTGCAACATAGAAATATGAATTTACGTTGCGGTAACCTCATGTAAGTATGGAATAAAAAACACAAAAGAAGAAAAAAAAAAATTTAAACATTTATTTTAAACTAACGGCCCGGCTCTGCTCGCCCGGGTGTAGGAGCCAACCTAGAAAGACATATGCTATCACGGACTTTTCCTTGGAATTTTTTAAGAGAAACAATTCTGTCGTGCATGATTTTTACCTAAATTTAACCCTTTACACAGCGTACGCAACGGAAGCTCTCAAAAAAAGGTTTCCGTGTTTGTGCAACATTTTTCATTGCTGCTCTGCTCCAATCAGTCATAGCATAAAGTAATATAGTGATAAATAGGCTATCTAAAACGATTCAATTTGAACCAGAAGTTCCTAAGATAAGCGTGTTAAAATAAACGTACTCGTCAAATTATTTTATAAACGCATTTTTTTTTTCATACATTAGGTCCGGAAGACGAGCAAATAGGTTACCTAGAGTTAAGTGATCACTGCCGCCCATGAATATTCACAACGCTTGGAATAAATAAATACACCCAACAGTCACAAACATAGTCCTGACCCCACACTAAGATCGAGTCTTGTGTCTTATCAGGAACTACGAGAGACTTTTCGGTCTCACAAACACCCAAACCCAAAACAAATACCTGTGGATCACACAAATATTTGTTTCGGTGCGGGGATCGAACCCGCGGCCTCTCGTTTCACGGCGTCTAACCAATTGCACCACGGAGACTGTCTTTGGAATGTCTGAAGGAATGGTCCCATAGATGTGTAGCCCATAAAATTGGGTGGGGAGCAGGAAGGAAAAGAATGGGAAGAGGGAAGGATTATCGGGCATCCTACAATCTCTCTCACCGAATAAAACGTGACAGCAACGCTGTCGTTTCAGGTTCATCTCCTGTGAAACAGTGGTACTGCCCAGATGAGCATGCCTATTAAAGCCGAGTCATGACTGACAACAATCTGGCTATACCCCTTTTTATTTCATTTCACTCTTCTTTATATAATAATATAGATCGGGATGGTAAAATAAATATGCATAATAAAAGTTTCAGTTTGTTCAATGCTATCCAGATACACTCTATAACAAGAGACGATTTTTCTCGACATTCAATAGGTACAATTACTGGTATTCTAATGACAGGCAAACTATTCCATTCATGGTATAGCGGCTATAAGAATTTACGAACTTATAATATTATTATTATCGATTAAGACTGCGTTTTATTAAAAACATAAGATTTCTGAGTAACAAGTGAATAATAAAGAATAAGTTACTAAAACGCACTTTATTTTAAAAGAAATGCAAATGTAAATAATGTAACTAACGACGAAAGACGATTTCGGACAATAAAATTACGCTAATGGCCGCCACACACGCTCAAATGCGTTTGCGCAAACGCGAGTTTGCACCAGTCGAAAATCGAAAGTTGGAACGAAGTTTGCGCAGCTATTTGCCCACACACGTTCTAGTATACTGGTTCAAACTCGGACTTGCACAGTTATATGGTTACGTGTATGGCGGCCATAAAATACTTGAAACCCTTTATAAGGGCTGAACGACGAACCCGAAAACAACAGGGGTCACTATGACGGGTTTTTACTATTGTATACGGTGATTCTTCAGCGATCTCGAACTCAACACCCATATCTTCTTCCCAAAGGTTTCCTGTTGATGTTACTACCTAGAACGAGCTGATATCTTAGTAAAAGCTGCTACGAGATGCTGTTACTTCAAATAATATTTTTAAAGAACATCGGCCATAATGGACCATGAACGCGACCAGTTATGAATGGTACATCAGAAAATAGTATAATTTATTAGAATGAAAATGCATATTTCCATTTATTTTTAAACACCGGGAAAAAAAAGAAAAACTTAAAGTGTTTTTAATAATATTGAACGCATATGAGCGCGTTCCATCAGTCATATTTTGTTTTAAAATAAGGTTTTAACTGCAGCGTTGAAGGTAGTGCTGAATTAAAAATAAAGTGTAGGTATTTTCTATGACACACGTGACTTTTCTGCGGGCTGTCATCATTCTGCTTTCTTGTGATTTCCGATTTGCGACTACTGTTAATTCTCTGTATATTATTATATTTGTGACTTGGCATTGATTGCAGACTCCGATAGACCCTTGCATTTCTGACGACCTTGTACGATGGAACATTGGATAACGATAACGCTTTGTGATTTGGTTTAAAGTGCGAAGTATCACCATATTTCTAACATGAACCCGGAGCAACAGTCTATGCCTCAACAAATATTTGCATAGTGTTTAATGCAATATCCGTCTTAATACACTCCGCCACTTCGTTGTCCTGGAACTTGACACCAGTCATTTCTGTAATCAGTAAGTGGATCTCCATTAATCGTAAGTTTTTTATAATTATTCCTGAATCCACAAGGTATCTGTGACGATCGCGTCACAAAATATGAATATGGTGGCGGGTAATTATAAGAAAGTTTAAATAAATCAGTCTGTCGTTAACTCACGCCTTTTATTGACGTTACATTGGCGACGAGTACGGGATTTTTCTTTTAAAATCGATTTGTTGGTGCCGTTTTAGTTGCAAAAATGCCATTCGGGAATCTACAACCGTTTGACGTGAATTCAAAACAGTGGCCAGCGTATATTCGGCGTGTAAAACAATACATTAGGCTAAACGAAATCAATGACGATCTACAGGTGCCAATGTTAATAACAGCAGTTGGGGACGAAACATACGCACTAATGTGCGATCTGTGTTCACCCAACTATCCTGAAGACCATACATTCGACGAATTAGTAAAGTTATTGACGGAACACTTAGAGCCACAACGATCCGAGATAGCCGAACGCCACGTGTTCAGGTTGCGCCGACAAAAGGCGGGCGAACCCCTCACCGAATATTTGCAAGCTCTGAAGCATCTCGCAGCCACATGTAATTTTGGCAAATGTAATTCATGCTCGACACTTGAAGAGAATTTACGCGACCAGTTTGTCTCGGGTTTGGCAAATGACGCAATGCGGTCGAGAATTTTTGCTGAAAAAAAAATTCAATACAAGGAGGCAGTCGAGTTGGCCCTGGCCCTAGAAGCAGCAGAGAAGCACGCAGAAGTAAGTGGTTCTATGGCGGCTACGACAGACTCATCGAGGTCGACGGGTGGTGAGCTGGGGGAAGGCTTGCATTACGCGCTCGGCGGGCGTAGCGGTCCGCGGGCGCGGCCGTCGCGGCCAGGCAGCGCGGGTGCGGATGGTGGCGCGACAGCGGGTGGCGGCACGAGGGCTGCAGGACCACGCGCCCTGCCCGCGCGACCTTGCTGGCGCTGTGGTAAGGCGCACGACGCGGACAGGTGTCGGTATAAAAACTACAATTGTGATGTGTGCGGTGTGAGAGGTCATCTTAAGGTGATGTGCAAAAAGAAAAACCAAAGTGCAGTGGGACACAACTATGTAAGTGACGAGTCGGGCGATGATATGTTTAGCATAATGTTGACAGCTCAAGGTAACAAACCACTTACTCTTTCATTGTTCATTGAACACAATCATTTCGAATGTGAAGTGGACACCGGAAGTCGAATTTCAGCAATAAGTGATTGTATGTACCGCCAATTTTTTTCACATAAAAATATCATAGCTGATAATCTATTATTACGCAGCTACTCGGGTACACAGATTGAGTCACTCGGTTACATTGAGGTCGATGTTCGTTTAGGAAAAATAAGATGTAAATTATTAAAACTTTACGTCATTAAAGGTGGATCACGACCCCTATTGGGACGGGACTGGATGCACGCGTTAAAAATAACACAAATAAACCTCAATGAGATCGGTGATGATCAATTTGTAAATCAATTATGTAAAGAATTCCCTGAAGTTTTTTGTAATCAGTTAGGTACATGCAAACGGTCTATTCAACTACAGCTGTTAGATAAGGAACCGGTTTATGTGCGAGCGAGATGTATGCCACTGGCATTGCGCACACGTGTTGAGCGTGAACTTGCACGACTCGAGGCAGACGGTACCATTTATCGCGTGGAATACTCCGACTACGGCACCCCCATTGTTCCGGTAATTAAAAAGAACGGTGAAATCCGTATATGTGGGGATTACAAAATAACAATAAATCCGAAATTAAAAAGAGATTATTATCCTTTACCGCGCATTGATGAATTGTTTGCGAAGTTAAGTGGGGGGGAACACTTCACTAAAATAGATTTAAGACATGCATACGAACAATGCCTACTGTCAGATGAGTCACAGCCCTATACGGCTATCACTACTCATGTGGGCACATTTGCGTATCGACGCACGCCATATGGTTTGTCGTGTATTCCGGAGAAATTCCAAAAACTAATGGAAGAAACGTTGCACGGGGTTCCGGGTTGTGTCGTATTTCTCGACGATATATGTGTAACCGGGATAGATAGGCTTCAGCACAAAAAAAATCTAAGAGCTGTACTTGGAAGGCTGCGTGACATGGGACTGACGGTTAAGATAAGTAAATGTCGGTTTATGCAAGACAGTGTAAAATATCTAGGCTTCATCATTAATAAAGATGGCCTGCGCCCAGATCCGGACAAATTGGAGGCCATTTCCAACGTACCTATTCCGAGTAATATAACACAGCTTAAAAGTTTTTTAGGTATGCTCAATTACTATGGACGATTTATTCCAAATTTAAGCACGTTATTGCAACCGTTGTATAATCTTTTAAAAAAGGACGTCTATTGGAAATGGGACTCTAAGTGTGAGCAAGCCTTTGTAAATGCAAAGCGATACCTCCTGAGCGAACGGGTACTAGCACACTACGAAGAGGGCCGCGAACTTGTGCTGTCGGTGGACAGCAGTGCTTACGGGTTGGGCGCGGTATTGGCCCACCGATATTCAGATGGTAGCGAGCGACCCATTAGTTATATATCACGCACACTTAATGCGTCAGAATATAATTACAGCCAGCTTGATAAAGAGGCGCTAGCCATCTTATTTGGCGTAACGAAACATCATCAATACCTATTTGGAAGACATTTTATCCTTCGCACTGACCATCAGCCCCTTACTTACATTTTTGGGATAAAGGGCGGAATTCCTCAAACGGCAGCTAGTCGTTTACAACGTTGGGCGGCACGTTTGGCTGCATACGATTTTACAATAGAATACATTCGGTCGGTGGACAACGGTCCAGCCGACGCTTTATCGCGATTGCCCCTGTCTTCGTCTCGGGAGGATCGCCTCGCAGATAACTTAGATTATTTAAATTTAGTTGAAGAGTCTCTGCCTGTTTGTTGTAAGGACATTGAAAAGGAGACCGAACGGGATAATATGTTATGTAGGATAAAAGGTTATGTTCTCTTAGGCTGGCCATTGGCGCCGAACTGTGACGTTGAGAAACCTTATTTCAGTAGGAAACATGAACTGTCGATTAATCAAGGATGTGTTATGTACAAGTATAGAATTGTTATACCAGGAGTTCTGCAAAGGAAAATATTAGATGAAATCCACGAGGGACACCTAGGTATTAATAAAATGAAAAGTTTATCGCGGAATTACGTTTACTGGCCGAGTTTAGATAGGGACATTGAGGAATTATGTAAGGCGTGTAGTGCGTGCAACAGCGTACGCGACGCACCACCGCGGTCGCACTTGCATCCCTGGGAGTTTCCATTGCACCCTTGGCTGCGCGTTCATGCAGATTTTGCGGATTGTGGTGGCACTCGATATTTTGTTATAGTGGATGCGCACTCCAAGTGGATAGAGGCTATACCTATGCATAGTACAAACGCAATTTCCACAATTAAAGTTTTAAGGGGTATATTCGCACGTTTTGGTTTACCGTCGCAGCTCGTTACGGATAATGGCCCGCCTTTCTCCTCTCAGGAATTTAAGTTATATTGTGACAATAATTGTATTAAACATACAACTTCGGCTCCTTACCGACCGCAGGGAAACGGTGCAGCAGAAAATGCCGTTAAGACCGTCAAGAAGGCAATTAAAAGAGCATTGTACGAAAGACATGACATTAACGCAGCCTTGAATAAATTTCTCTTGCAATATAGAAACTGCGAACATGCGACTACAGGGGTGTCCCCGGCTGTGGCGCTGCAAGGGCGTCGTCTACGCACCCGCCTGGACGCACTGAGACCCGATGTGGCGGCCACTGTGCGCGACAGGCAGGAGCAGCAGGTTATGAGAGCTTTGGGCTCAGACAAAAATATTAATGAGGGGGACAGGGTATTAGCTCGCGATTATTCCACGGGAATGAATAAATGGGCGGCCGCTGAAGTAATAAAAAAAACTGGGCCGGTATCATACAGAGTCGATGTAGGTAAGGGGGTGGAGTGGCGTAGACACGCGGATCAAATTATTCCGATTAACAATAAAAGCAAATATTCCTTATCTCGAATGAGCGGCGTAGAGTTAGCCGAAGATCCGGGTTCAAATCTGGGAGCACAAGAAGGTAATAAAGGAGCCGAGGATGTAACTGTCGATGAGGCCCCCGGCGGGGACGACGTTTCGTGTGAGAAGACGATGTCAACACACCTACAACCAGGGTCACCGCGACCGAGTCGGTCAGAACTTCCGTCACCCCCGCCGGGTGCGTCAGCGCGGGCACTGCGTGCATTCCACCGCGCCAAACGAACTTACCCACATACTACTAAATAAAAATAACTAAGTAAGGATTTAATACATTTCAAGATGCTATAATTTTTAAAAATATATTTGTACGCTTACGGGGGAGATATGTGACGATCGCGTCACAAAATATGAATATGGTGGCGGGTAATTATAAGAAAGTTTAAATAAATCAGTCTGTCGTTAACTCACGCCTTTTATTGACGTTACAGTATCCAATTTACTATATTTTAATCAATGTGGCTTGGGATCCTGTAATAAAAAACAAAAGACCCAATCCGTATACATTGTTTGGAGCCTAATATTGACGGTGGGTCATTTTATGTTTTTTTTTTAGATCATGGATGATGATTACATTTGTCACGTTTGTTGGGAGATGGCAATTCAAGAAGCTAATAATGCATTAGTCTTTGACAAAAATGTTGAGAAACAAGCAGCTGGTTCATCCCACCAGGAAACCCTTGCATGGGCACGATATCAAAGTAATGTTGCTGTCCATGCAAATTTCTTAGATTCTATAGTGATAAGACAAGATGAGGAGTAAATACATTTAACATATTTTCTTGTTTTATTTTAGTGACAACTGCTTGTTATATTCCTTTTCTAGCATATAGGGAGATTTTTTTAAGGTGTGTATGGAAAACCAAATTCGAAAATATGAAGAATAGCGAAAAATACTTAAAGAAGTCTCGGGCCCAATTTTGATGAAAAATAAAATTGAATATTTGCGTTTTTGAAAATCAATATTGTAGCATGGAATTGAACCTGATGTTTAAAAAAATCACATTCTGTATTACACAATTCGCTTATGCTGCTAGCCGCTAGGTAGGATCAAATCCTGCGAAGTAATGACATACGGCGAACTAATGGAAAGAGGTCATTTTTAGCAAAATACTACATTTTTTCTTATTATCTTGGGTTAATTAGTTTTATGACAAGGGAAATTATAGAGCTTAGTAATAAATAAGCGAGCATTATGATTTAGTGCAATCTTCCCAGTTACTTGCTAACCATAATACCACCATACATTAGGTATATTTGACAATGACATTATAAAGTGCTATATTTTATTAGTTCGAACCTAACCTTTTTTAGGTTAGGTTAGGTTACAAATTATGAAATAATCTAAAATCTCCGGCTTTACAAGAATATTTTTCCAACTGCGCATCATTCCTCAAGCACTAAAGAACAAAATAAACTATATCCCAGCTGTGTACAATATATTTTTTTGTCAGGTCCCAACATGTATGGGAATGACCGATGTTCTTTATAAATTATAACAAGCTCATATCTTTATCTTCGAAGAGTACTTGCAAATTACCTTTACGCGTCCAAACTTGTTCCTAATTTAAATATTACATACATAAACTTGCCTTATCCCAGAAGGGATAGGCAGAGGTGCTACCAGCAACTGCGCCACCATGATAGTCAATTAAATAATACCCGAATGAATATACTCGAAATATACACTTATTCGTATTAAAATATATCCTACTTGCAAATCATAACAAGTTATTAATGAACTGCTCCGATTTAAACCAACTTGTAATTTTTCTTATAATCACTACATTGTAAACTGGTTTTGAAAAGAGCAACACTAGAGTTTCTTGCCCGTTCTTCTCTAGTGAAAACCGCTTTACGAACCGGGTAGTTAAAAAAAAAATATAAACAATGTTGAACATTTTAATGGATTCAATAAATTATTTTCATTTCATTACACGCATGTGTTAACACGTGGTGGCCTGCTGGTAATCGGACGCGGCTGCCAACATGTTCACGTTGGTCGCGGGTTAATATCCCAGGGCACACCTCTGACTTTTCGGAATTAAGTGTGTATTGATAGTCAATCGCCACGCACTATAACGGTGAAGGAAAACATCATGAGGCAACCTGCATACCATAGCGATTTGTAGGAAGTTCTACGGTATGTGAAGTCCGCCAAGCTGTACTGGGCCAACGTGTTGGACTGGCCTAACCCCTCTGCATTGTACTCTCAATTGTAGAGGAGGGCCGTGCCTTGTGATATGGGCTGATGCAGACACTGATATACTCGAACAATAACAATGCATCAGCATTTATTTATTTCAAACTGTTATTTATAAGAGTGCTAATGCAAAGCTAAGTGCATGTATGGTAATTACTAATTAGTAATTAAGCATTATTTCGTGATAATTATCAACTAGCAATAAGTAGCTGCTGACATATCGTGACTATGCAATATTTTACTTAGGAACAGTCTTCTAGAAAAATGATATATCATGCCAATATCATACTAACACTGACATACATACATAAACGCATGTTTTTTTTTCAGAAAGGGTAGGCAGAGGTGTTACCAGGACACCCACGTTTAGTCTTGTGTGTTCCTTCCCACGATGTGATAGGGGTCTAGCCTATCGAATAGACTTCATCAGGGCAGTATAAGAAAACAAACTATTTCCTTTCAAGTCTTCGTATTTTAAATAATCCACCGTCAGTTTCATAAACAATGTCAAGTTCATCTTGTTAATCACATCGTTATAATGTATATAATAATGAATGTATTGCTAATCTATTAAGCTAAAAGTAATTCGGGATAAAACAAAACCAGACCGCCAATTTTAGTAAAGTTTGAGTTAGATGTGCTCTAAAATGCTGTAGATTGTATTCACGAGTAATAGGGTTGAAATGCTGCGTCATATTCTGAAAAATCGAACCAGTAAATAAATTCAAAAATAATATATACCAAGCCCGTTACGACATCTTGAACACACCTCCTGTCAACTCAGACACGTCTGAGTAATTAACAAACAGTAATAGACCAGATGCAACATCTAATCTATTAGGATGACCAAGACACAAGAAACAATAATCGCTAACCAATTAAACAAACACGTACTATCACGCCTTGGGTAATTAAATATCGTATAAAAACCCAAGTATTAGATCCAGAATAGTATTCGTTACTATATCGAGATGGCGAAGTGCGCAGTGCTAGCTCTGATTGTCTACTTGGCTGTGAGCCATGTGGAATCCTCGCCAGAAATCATGAAGAACCTCTGTTTGAATTTTGGGAAGGCGCTGGATGATTGCAAAGCTGAGGTATGGTTTGATCAAATGTGTAAGAGCAATTGTTTGGTTAAATTTTTAGTGATATTTAAGGATGATAAAGTAAAGTTTGCACTCCTCTTAATATTGATAAGAGAATTATTTGTATTGAAACCCATAGTTGAATGGAACAAAGATATATTTGTAATTTAATAAAAGAATCATTGCCATAATTGAAATGAAAATAATTTATTGAATCCATTAAAATGTTCAACATTGTTTAGATTCAGTCATTTTTTGAACTACCACCCGGTTCGGAAAGCGGTTTTCACTAGAGAAGAACGGGCAAGAAACTCTAGTGTTGCTCTTTTCAAAACCAGTTTACAATGTAGTGATTATTACAAAAATTACAAGTTGGTTTAAATCAGAGCAGTTCATTAATAACTTGTTATGATTTGCAAGTAGGATATATTTTAATACGAATAAGTTTACTTTATATTTAATATGGCTGAGAGAAACGAAACGAAGTAAAGTAAACGAAGTAACCCATAACGAAGAATCAGTATACTCTGTTTTGCCAACGCAATAAATAATTATAAAAGCGTTAAGTAATCCATTTATCAATTACAAAGTAAGCAAATCGGACAGACCAGTCCACACAAGCAGCACCCGTTCACGAGTATGACGCATGTGCCAGCCATCGGCCTCCTCAACCATGCTACAGGGAAGTGACCGACCCGGCACACGACGCCACCGCAAGCACAGACTTTTAAGCGAGCATGACTTATCCAAATCGCTCACAAAGCAAAGCAAAATAGTTTAAGTTACTTAATATAAATTAAATTATACAGAGCACACTAATACCTCCGCTCCAAGATACTATATATTTAATTAATTTTATACTATACTATTCCCAAGCCTTATTATCATCAAGATATTCTGAAATTTTATAATAAGCTTTATTGCATAATTTTTGCTTGATAGTAACTTTGAATTTTTCAATACTTAAGGCTTTAATATGAGTGGGAACTTTGTTATAAAAGTGTATACAGTAACCCTTAAAAGACTTGCTGATCCTGTGGAGTCTGGTCTTATGAGTAGCTAGATTGTTCTTATTTCTAGTATTTTTATTGTGAATATCGCTAATCTTTCGGAAGTTTTCTTTATTTTTATGGACATACATTAAATTTTCAAAAATATATTGTGATGCCACTGTCATTATATTTATTTCTTTAAATTTTTCTCTAAGAGAATATCGGGACCCTAGCGAATAAATTGATCTTATAGCTCGCTTTTGGAGAACAAAGATGGTATTAATGTCAGCAGCACCACCCCACAGTAAAATTCCATAACTCATCAGACTATGAAAGTAGGCAAAATATACCAATCGAGCTGTATCAATATCAGTCAATTGACGTATCTTACCCACCGCGTAGACTGCGGCGCTCAGCTTTTTAGCTAAAGCGACTATATGAGGACCCCATTGAAGTTTGGGATCTAATGTGATTCCCAAGAACTTAGTTGTATCCACAAGGCTCAACTCATCCCCATTCAAAAGAATATTAGCGTTAACTTTTTTGACATTAGGAGTCACAAACCGTACACATTTAGTTTTCTGACTATTTAGTAACAAGTTGTTAACGCTAAACCAATGTACGATTTTTGTGAGGGTGTGGTTTACATCGTCAATAATGGGTTGATGTCGATTCAGTTTAAATAATAAAGAAGTATCATCTGCAAACAACACGACCTCACAGTTGTCCCTTATAAAAAAAGGTAAGTCATTAATGTAGATTAAGAAGAGGAAGGGTCCAAGAATCGAGCCCTGCGGAACTCCCATAGTAACAACAGACCCAGGAGATCTTTTTCCGTTGACATCTACGCTTTGGACCCTATTACTTAAATACGACTTGCATAAATCAAGCGCAACGCCATTTACTCCGTAGTGGCTTAATTTCCTGATAAGGATTTCATGGTGAACACAATCAAATGCTTTGGATAAATCACAGAACACACCTAAAGCGTCCTGTGAATTCTCCCAAGCATCGAATATGTTATGTATAAGCTCCACACCAGCATCAGTAGTGGAGCGACCCCGAGTGAAACCAAATTGTTTACCATGAAGTATTTTATTTTTTGAAAAATAAATTTGAAATTGTTGAAGCATCAGTTTTTCAAAAATTTTGCTTATTGAAGGTAGTACTGAGATAGGTCTATAGTTGGAGGGGTCATCTGTACTACCAGATTTAAAAAGAGGTATAATTTTACTTAACTTCATTTTATCAGGAAATATACCACTGTTTATACAAACATTAAAAATTACAGCTAACTGGGGAGCTAACACTGGTATTGCAGCATTTAATATTTTTGTTGAGATTCCCCAAAGGTCACATGTATTTTTAATATTAATTAACTTAAATGTTTTTATAATATCCACACTGTCAACGCAATGGAACGCAAATGAATCTCTACCACCAGGTACACTTTCTTCCAGTAATTTTTCTGCTATGCAAGGGGATGAATTTAAACTTTTTGTTATAGAAACTGGTACATCTGAGAAAAAATTCTCGAAAGCTCTAGCTACTTCAAAATCAGATTTAAAGATATGATTATTTATATTAAGGCTAAACTCTGTGTCACGAGGTTTAGCTTTACCAGTTTCTTTCCTAATCACACTCCAAGTCATTTTAATTTTATTTTTGGAGTTTTTTATTTTAGTGCTCAAATACAGTGACTTTGCTTTCAAACAAACTTGTTTAAATATTTTCGAGTAATTTTTTACATACAATTTAAATTTCTCACTATGATTATATGTTCTTTCATGGTATAGATCATATAATTTATCTCTACTTCTATGTATGCCTATAGTAGCCCAACTGTTGAAGCATGTTTTCTTGCCAGCTGAAACGGACCTGGTTGCAAAAATTGATTTGTATTCCTCACAAAATATGTTAAATACACAATTATATAATTCATTAGGGTCATTACCCTTTACAATTGTGGTAAATTTTTCGAATATTTTTGTTTTAAACTTTTCTAACCGGGTCTTTGTTACCGGAACAACAATAAGTTTCTCGAGTGATTGCTTCTGGAACTCACTGCTAAATGTGACAAGTTGTCCACAGTGATCAGAGTCTAGATTATTAATAATGTTACTATTAATTGGCACTATATCAGTGAAAACATTATCTATGCAGGTAGCACTGATATTAGTTATTCTAGTCGGCTCTGAAAAAAGGTTAACTAAATCAAATGATAAAAAGAGATTTTTTAACTTTACAGTCATTAAAGTGTTTTCTAGTAAATTAATATTAAAGTCACCACACACCAGCAATCTTTTATTGGATTTACTCAATTTCCTCAATGCCTCTTCCATTATTGTCTCGAAACTATCGTATGATGAAGAGGGCGGTCTGTATACACTTACAATGATGAACTGCTCCGACTCTATACATGATATTTCTATGGTTTGCTCCACAGAGAGGCTCACTATATCCTTTCGTTCTTTGTATTTAATATTCTTATTGATTAGTATTAGTGAGCCACCATGTATTGCACTTTTCCTACAAAAGTTGCTACCAACTATATGATTTTTAAAATTGATCATGAGTTGTTCAGTTCTCAGCCAATGTTCTGTAATGCAAAGTATATCAATTTCCTGACAACTCATGAACAATTCCATTTGCAATTCCTTGCCTAGCATGCCCTGACTATTTTGATGGACTAGTTTTAAAATATTGTTGTCACCCATATTGCAAACACTATTCCGACTAATGGGTGGAGAGTAATTAATATCTATGTCATTCAAATTTGAATTTGTATTTAGTTTATTTAGAAAAATGTTATTATTATTATTCTTTATTTTTAATGTCAGATTGCAAGAGGTGGACTCTATTGTCGCAATTTCTAATTTAAATAATTTGTGGAATTAGATGTTGGAATAGATACAAGTGTATCATTCCGTGTCATGGATGTAAACTGCTCAATAAAAGCAGGTGGAGTAGCCAAGTGTTTGGCTTTGTCTAATATACTTAAATATAGCATTCTTGCTATATGTCGTTTCATTACATGTGAATAAATATGTTTATTTAATTTATACTTACTATAGTAAGTATTCATGTCAAGTTTTGTAAATTTGGTATTATTATTAATATTAAGGGCCTCCTTTAAAATAGAATTTAGTTTATATCTAATATTTTTTTCCATGTGTGACAATCTTTTTTCGCAAGGGAATGTAAACATTACAATATGCTTAACTTTTAAAGATGTTAGTTTGTTAAGACTTTCAGTATACTGGCATGTGTTTACATTACCCCTATTACCAATCAAAATTATCAATGTTGTATTTCTATCAAACTTATAATTTAAAATTTTATCCACAATTTGTGGGTAGGATAGACCTGGCATACAATAATTTATAACTGTTTGTCCTGTCCTATTATTCAATATTTGACCTAACCCTTTCCCAATATCATCGCTGAATAATACTATATTTTCATTTTCTACAACAGTATTGGTAGTTCTGGGAGATTTCAGTAACATATAATTATCCTTTTTGGGTGTTAAGGATAGTTTGACAGAACAATCACAGTTGCAAGTATGATTGTTTACTAATGAATTAAATCTTTCAGTGTTATAATTACATGTCTCCAATAAGTCATTTAGTGCTAATACATGTTCACTTATTTCCTTTTTTGAAATTTCATATTTATTAGTCATTGACTTTAATGACTCTTCGAGGCCTATTATTTCTAATTCCAATTTACTAATTTCACAATCATACTGTTTTTTATTTAAATTTATTTCATCGCAACAGGACTGTAGCTGTTCCTTTAAATTAATTCTGTGTTTGTTATGTCTCAAATTTTTTGTATGTACTTTATTCTTACTAATTAATTTTTGAGTTTTTCTAATAAATTTATTTATGTTTATATATTTCTTCAGTTTGTTCCTGCTGCACTTACCAATCCCTCTTGCATATTCATCACTGTTGTTAACAGTTGAGTCAGTAGTAATTATTGAGGGGGTGTGGTTATTAACAGCATGAACCAACTGCGGAGAGGTTGAAACTAATTCATCAAACAAACTCTGGTTTTGCAAGACGGTTTCATTATGTTTATCTGATTCTAATTTATTTATTTCTTTATGGGCCTCCTGAAGTAAGATTTCTAATTCTGTGATCCTTTTGAGAGCTAACTCATATTCATCACAGCATTGGCCGAACCCTTCTACAATAGTTTGCAACCTCTCCCGATCATCTAGACATGCTTCTAACTGTATGTGTAATTCAGATAATTCACTTTTGAGTTTACAATTTTTGTCTGAAATCTCCAACAGTACCTTTTCATTGTCATCTCTCTCTCTGTTCAAATCCTCAACCAACTCCTTGGTAGCTTTTAGCTCCTTCAACGTCAGTTGGAGTTTAGTCTCCTCCTGACGAGAATAAGCCTTGCGAGTCAACATTGTGAGTTCTAGGGAATTACCTTGAATATTAAGAAGGTACCAAGATGATCGAAGATATTCACAAGTGTTGAAGTTAATTAGATATAAAAATATGGACTGCTCACTTTATCAACTACAAGAAATGATTATAAAACAGAGAAATAGTGACTTACAAATTGAAAGTATACTATATTATAATTCGAAATTTTGAAATTAATATCCGTTATAGGTTATGTCAAATGTCACTTGCCGGCACTTGCTGTTCTCGTTGATAACTTAGTAAATGTTAGTTAGTTTTTAATGCAAACACCATATGCCACACTTAACACTATACTTTACAACTTATTATTGGGAAAGGGCTCGAAAAATAAATATTTTTATATTAAAAAATTTGAGACACGAACAAAACAGCTGTTGACGTTAGTGTTGCCACACAGGAAAAAAAAAAAAAAAGAAATTCCTGTTCTATCTGTTGAAATTGTTATAGAAGGTGTCGATTTATTAAGAGAACACTGAAATATCCAATTCAATACTGATTGTGTTATTAATAATTGCCCAGATGGACCTGCCAGACTCGATAATGACAGACTTCGCCAATTTCTGGAAGGAGGATTACGTAGTCACGAACAGGTTCACGGGGTGCGCTATCTTGTGTCTTTCGAAGAAGTTGGACATGATCGATCCTGACGGCAATCTTCATCACGGCAACGCTATGGAGTTCGCTAAGAAACATGGCGCTGGTTCGTTGATATTTTTTGATATTCTATTATATGTTCAATTTCCAATTCTCTTCTTTCTCATAATGTCTGCAATGCAAGCAGAATTGACTGGTATAAATTTACATTATAAAATTCTCGACTCAACCTTTTCGGTTTTAAGAAACTTATGGTTCTTAATATTATTTACCATAGATCGACAACCCGTAACAATAAAGCATTGGATCAACCTGAAAACGCATAATAGGCTGGTCCTTACTTAACCCCACAAAATCTGCTCACCACTACACAATTTGACACGTTTATACTGATAATTCTACACCAGAATTAACTGACACACAAATCATCATCACATTGCTAGTTGCTATTTATAATATAAGTAATAAAGATTTTATCACATTTTTACCAACCAGACGAAGCAATGGCGAAGCAACTAGCTGACATAGTGCACAATTGTGACAAATCGACGCCAGCTAACGAAGACCCTTGCCTCAAGGTCCTCGACATAGCCAAATGCTTCAAAGCAGAGATACATAAACTGAACTGGGCTCCTAACATGGATTTGATCGTGGGAGAGGTTCTTGCTGATGTCTAGATTGGAAAATCTAAGATGATGTACAACAAGATTGAGTAATCTAAAAAATAAGTCAAGAATAGATGTAGGCCTTCTTATTTAGAGGAATATCTATGAATGGTTTAGTAGAGAAGTGTAGAAGATAAAACAATAAGTAAAAGGTATTACATGGTTTAGATTTTTGCTGTACATTATCTTCAGACCTTACAATCTGGTAACTTCGAAACACAATTTTTTTACTATCTCAAAAGCAATGTTGTAATAATAGTTTTATTAGTCGATATGAAAGTTATTTTGATTTTGGATGTAATATTTTGGATGTCGAATAAGCTATTTTTACAACAATTTGAATGACACGATAATCACAACGGACTCTGTATGTTTTTTAAAGTATACGTCGTATATGAAGGTAGCGTGTATCAATTATATTTAATAGAACTTATTTATCTGCTCTAACACAGGATTAATAAAAATTGGAGACGTATTACTAACTTGGAGGAAAAATTCTATTAATTTTTCCCTACGATCTCTCATGTTATGAAGGGGTATTTCGAACTTAACCCCTTCAATCCTAAGGGCTGTAAAATTTGTTTATCCTACAAATTATATACGACGTAAAACATATATATCTTCTATATCTGCTTTTAGTAAAGCAATTTGTTTACTATTATTTTTTCTTAAGTCTATCTTATCGGGTGAGGCATAACGTAATGTTCCTAAAATATAATGTACTGACTTTAATAAAGCATTTATTGAAATTATTTGACTTTCTTTTCGATATTTTAAATATGCGACGCTTTTATAGTAGTTGCTTTAATTAGAAAACCATTACCCAATGAAAAACTTGCGACGGCCGTTAATATATTGATAAAATTTATAAATCTTTGTGCACTCCTAGAATTATATTTTTTTATTAAAATAAATAAATTCACCCAATCGTCAGACACACGCCAAAATTTATCTCGGTGCGGGGATAGAACCCGTGACCCCCCGTCTCACAGGCTGCATCCAGTGCGCAGCCTAACCAACTTCGCCATGGATGCTGTCAATACACAACACTTCAAAAGCATTTAGCTGAATGCGTGGTCCATTGTTGGCGCATTAATAGTTCTTTAACTGCATGTAGTTTTTTTTTCATGTGTAATCCTTCTTTTTTGTATATTGTATAATGCTCCTTTTTGTACATTTTTTATTACTGTCCAACAAAAAATAATTTCTTTCTTCTTTCTTCGTACACTACCGTTACTCACAATTGTGCCAACCGATGAGTTACGGTCATATCCATTCACTGCTTTTTTGTATACTGGCACATATTATAGTCGACAAAGTGACTAATACGCTTGACAGTTACAAGCAGTGCAGATAGAGTATCATCCGACGTGGGATGTTCATCTCTCGCTGGTCGATGCTATTTTGCCAGCCTGATAGCCTACATCTATGTTCACGACGTATTATGGTGCTAATCGCTGCTTGTCAAATTCGAAACGCCTAATTGATTGTCTCTTGTCAAGTGTTGACAAATTGATGATAGTGGCCATGGTATCCTTAACAGTGGTTTCAATTATTGAGTCAGTATAATTGGTGACCATAGTCTATTTAAAGAAGGCAAAGTAGTTACGAATCAGTTGAAAGAGCATTAGGAGCTTTGTACCGTTCGAAGGTAGCCTTTAATAATTAGGTATTTATTGGGTATTTTGTAAGGGGAAGTTTTGTTGTCTTTTTCGTGTGTCCTACAGTCTAGCATTGCGATTGTTTTAATATATTTAATGTTCTTTCTTATAAGAATGTCACGTATATCACTAAAATAACCATCGCGTACAGCACACCTTTTCTAAACCCCTCGATTTTATTCATTTGAAATTTGGATCAAAACAGTTTTAAATTGGCTATTGTTGAAGACTAGTAGCGCACGATTTTACGCTTTTTTACTTGATCTAGGTGGCATATAATGGAACTAAATGAAATCGAGTGTCGAAAGTAGGCCACCTGATCTTCACGACTTTGGTTCAAAACAAAACACTCTTAACGTTTTATCGTAGCCTCATTGTGAAGCCCAAAATAGCTTCTCGGCTCACATATATTTACGAAAGTGTAATAATTTTAACATATCTCTTTGTATTCGTATTCTGCGAACCCGTTTAAAATAGAAGTTAAGTAGATTATATTATTATTTTTTAGCTTACTTAAAATACACATAAACAGGTCTTTAATACAGTTTTCAAATCCTTGATTATACTGCAGGCATAAGGTTACTCATGATTGTGTTTTTAATTAAGACGCAAATGACTACATTTACTAATTAACCAGAACATAATTAATTTTCCGAACGGAAAATAAAAAAAATAGCAAAAATATTTTGAGACTGCTACGGTGTTAGCATACTTTTTAATTTTCTCATCCATTTTTTACTTTTTGAAAATAAATTGGATCTTTTTACTATATTATCGGCACAGATATGTGTTTTGAAAACAAAATGGAACTAAGCATTTCTATTTTGATATTTTTTCAAATACCCTCTATGATATCCCAAGATTTCAGTGGGAAGCAAGTAATGCAAACTGTTGCTTTGACCTTTGGACGAACCGTTTTCGACTGCCAAAGCGAGGTCAGTTGAATTTTACTCCTTTTTTAATATACCTAATTATTTTTAAAATTGATTCTTTATTTTTTTATTGACGAGAATGATGCGATGAACTTGTTTCACAGACAATAATGACGACTCTCTAAATATGAGGAAGAGCGCTCAGACATTGTAATTATACATAAAACAGTCGGACGACCTGGTTAAAGTTGCACGAAGTCGCTGAATGCAAGCCGCTTCCTACAGATCAATGTGGAGAACCTTGGGGAGGTCTATGTTCAGCAATGAACTTCCTGTGGCTGAATAGATAGATAGATAGAAGACAGAAATTAGCTAGATAAACTGTGATTGCAACAGCATTTCTGCCTAAAAGTGGCAACTTATAATTCTAATCAATTTGTAATTTTAGATGATAATTAATTCTACAATGCTGGAAGTGGTGTTCAGCTACTGGAAAGGTAGTCATCCTTTGGATAAATATACGGGTTGCGTATTCAGATGTGTTCTGTTGAAGCTGGAAGTTATCCACGACAACAATACCCTACATGTAGACAACGCTAATGGATTCTTCAGAGCAAGCGGAGCGGGTAATAACACAATGCATTTTTGTATCGGCGCTGATGCGACAAAAGTCACTGTAGTGCCTGATTTTTATGCAGTGCAATGAAACTGGAATATCCAGAGCAAAAAATAATTAGGCAAGGTTGCTCGGCTCGGATTTTAGACAGGATATGACATATTTGCGATAGGCACTATGACGGATTTCTACTATGGTGCATAGAGGTTTCTATCCATGCGGGCGCAATTACTAGCTTTGGGATGACCGCACAAAACACTGGCCGTTACTTCACGTTGGTTTTCTATGAGACTAGTACTCCTCCAGCGGATCCATTCGTATTGCTTTGCAGTATTAAACAACCTTCACCAACTCCCTACCGTTAACACAAGATTAAAGATCTAAAAGCGGATTGATGACTTGGTGAAGGTTGCAGGAAGTCGATCGATGCAAACCACATCCAACAGGTTTGTTGGGATCCTTTAGGGATGTCTATATTCAGCAGTGAACTTCCTATGGTTAAAGAGAGAGAGAGTGGGGGGGTCTAAAAAACAACGTCACAATGCGTGCCGTGGCTCGAGATGTTTAATGGTTTCTTAAACATCTCGAGAGCCACGTCTTCTTCTCGAGATGTTGGTCGAGGCTCTTTGGCATTGATTAGACTGAGTGTATTTGACGTTATTTTGTTTTTAAGATGACACCGTGGCCAATGCGTTGACTCAGCTGTACCAATACTGCTTCCAAACGATTCCAAATTTAACCGATGTTTGCGATTTACACCTAGAACTTGCAAAGTGTTGCCGCGAGGGCGTGAAATCTTTGAACTGGTTACCGACCTTTTAAAATATAATGGTGTCTGAGTATTTATTATTGCGCTATGATCTTTGTGACTTAAATTTTGTTTTCAAATATTGATTTATTGTTTTTTTGAAGACATGTAATAAAATAAATATTTGCCAATTGTAGTTATTGATTTCATTCATACTTCAAATATTACCGCCGAAATATTTATTTAAGACCTAATCATTTTATTCTTCCTTCAATAAACATTCGTTTTAAACCTGTACGAATGACTTTTAGTTGAATGAAGTTTATTACAATGAGATTCTCAAGCCTTTAATAAGAGCAAAATAAAATATACCTTAATTAGATATGTGATATCTTATTATTCAAACATTAGATTTTTTAAGCGCTTGCGTGCCAATGCGTCTTTTAAAACAAGAGTGTTCATTATTTCTTTAGAAAAACTATGTACTTGCCATCCAAACATGATGATAGGTAAAAAATTACAAAACAACATCGCTCTTTTTTTTTATTATTGGCTGGCTTCATTTTCGGTCGCAATCTAGATACACCCAGTATTAGATTCATAAAAATTATCAAATGCCTTGTCCAACTAATAAGACGACTTGATTCACACCTCCTACATATAATGATAGACTCAAAGGAATTACGTTGTTAACACTAATTCGTAAACGAGCACGCGAGAACCGACAATTAAATTGAGTATAAAGTTGTTAGAGTCTTCAACCCACGCTTCATGTCAAGTTGGCGATGGTGTAAGCACACTGTAAGAGATATAATATTATAAATTGTTTTTGAAGATTTACAAGGTAGGTAAAGTATAATTTTTGATTTGATTTTGCATAAAGTGCTCGAAAGTATAAAAAAATATTATCAGTCATTTTAACAATATTTCATTGCGTATTGCGATATATGTATGAATATTATTGTATTCGTTTTAGAAACTTTGATGATTTAAAGCCCGCTATAAAAATATCACATTTTTGAATGTTTACTTTACTTTTTGGTCTCAAAACATCCAGACACGAAACAAATTTCGTCCGCCACACAAATAAGTAAAACAATGTTATAATAATTTATTAAATTATAATTTACAGTTTTAAATTAAAGATGACAAAGCTTCAAGCATTCTGCGCGTTATTGTTTATGGCCAGTGTGAAAGAAATATATTGTTCTTCGGATACTATAAGGTCCATGGCATCTGGTTTTATCAAAGTTCTGGATCATTGTAAGAGTGAGGTACCTACCTTGTTTTTGATTCCGACTAATTTATCAACACATTATTTTGTGTGCTACTTTGTTACTAAAATTATATTTAATTTTGATAATCTTAAATTACTTTTCTTATAGGTTTCGTTCTATTTGAACTGCCCTCATCGTCTTTCTTAATAAATAACATTGAATTCAATCGTTGGAATAATGTTAGCGTTATTTGTTTTTCATAATTCTTATATTCCAGACTAATACTACTAACCCCGTTATTACAAATATTATAAACATTAACAATCTCTCCCAAGCTATCTACAAACTCGAATTTGGTATTCCAGCTAGGACTAAGCGACCAAATAGTGTCAGATCTATATCACTTTTGGAAGCAGGACTACTCTCTCCTGAACCGGGACACGGGATGTGCGCTCATCTGCATGAGCAAGAAGCTTGACCTCATTGACACTAGTGGAAGGATGCATCACGGCAATACCCAGGAGTTCGCTATGAAACATGGCGCTTGTATGTATTTTTTTATAGCGGTAAATGGCGAGACAAATATGCCGTTCGTCTGATGGTAAGCGATACGGCCGCTCATGGACAGTACCAAAACCAACAACACCAAGAATTACAAAGCGATGCTTGGCATTCCACTGCGCTCGCCATCCTGAGACATAAGATGTTAGGTCTCATTATGTCCAGTAGTTACAATGTTTCTTTCGTTTCGAGTTAACTAGTACCTACTTACAAAATTACACTTTATATAAGCAGGCTTATGAAAAGAAAAAGTTGTGAAGCAGGCATTAGTAGATTCAAATGGCGATAAGGATTTTAAGTGTGATAGTGTAAAAAAAGGTTCAAACTTTTAATTAATTCATAGTTTTAACCACATAAATCAAATATTTTATTTAAAAAATAGCTATTAATTTGTTACGCTCGTAATTGTTTATGAAAGACTATTCAAATGGAATAAACTGGATCCTGGCAATTTTTGACGTGCAAATGCACAGGATGATATTGCGCCTATTCGTTCCCTCGTTTTTTCATGCGCGACGACTTCCCTTGTCATCAAATGCACTGCTTTTTTAGCTGACGAAGTAGCGAGCAAGGTGTTGGACATCATCCACGGCTGCGAGAAGCAGCATGAGGGAGAGCTGGACAATTGTCTGCGCGTGCTGGAGGTGGCCAAGTGCTTCCGCAGCGGCATACACCACCTTAACTGGTCACCTAAGATGGACGTCATCGTGGACGAGGTGCTCACTGAGATATGAAAGCAGTGTAGAGATTTGCGTTATAGATAATAAAGTTGTGATTTATGATTTGGTTTTTATTGAGGAGTGGAATAAAAAAATAATGGAGCTTATTTTGCTCGTAATTATTGCGGTATATAAACGCAAATACTTTCACCTCTTTGTAAATCGAATCTCAATGTGAATAAATAAAATTAATAAATCAAATAAATGTAGTCACATTAAGCTTCTGGTTCATATCATGAATACCCGACGATTACTTTCTTTTGTGCCCACTACCCCCACTGCAAATACTTAGCATAAATAAATAATAAATAAATAAATACACCCAACAGTCACATACATAGTCCTGACCACACACTAAGATCGAATCTTGTGTCGTGGGTATCAGAAGCTACGAGAGACTTTTCGGTCTCACAAACACCCAGACCGGAAACAAATACCTGTGGATCACACAAATATTTGTTTCGGTGCGGGGATCGAACCCGCGGCCTCTCGTTTCACAGCCGGCGTCTAACCAACTGCAACACGGAGGCTGGCAACAGTGTCTTTACCTAGTCATTCATTTCATGTTACCATTCTCAAACCTTAATAACTCTGAGACGATGTAATGGAAGGCTCCAGTTAATTTACACAATGCTGTATCGGTCCATCGCATTTCGATTAAGTGGGGGTGAATGGAGACGAGGGGGAGGCTCGATTGTCCTGTCTGGCCTAATGGCTAGATACGGCTAGAATTATTGCGGTACTAAACGTGCGTGGTGCTGGCGTATCTTGGAATGTAGTGGGGACTGAGGAATGTAAAAGGTACGGATGTTGATTATGCGAGAGTTTGGAATGAAAAAAATGTTTTTACTAAAAAAAACATTCATGTGTAGAAAAAAATATTGCGAAATGTGGGTGTCCTGGTGGCGCCTCTGCCTACCTTTTCTGGGATAAAGGCGTGGGTTTATGTATGTATGTAAAAAAAAGCTAATAGTGCAAAAAATTGGTTCACTAGGAAGATCCGGGATATACTGCTTTTTCAATTGCTACCGCGAAAGTTATGTCAAAAGTTATAGAATTTTTCGACGCCGAATTGGCACTGTAACCAAGTGTGCATTTAAGTGGCTTAATGCGCCAAAAACTTGTCGATTGGCAAATAAAAACTACACTTTATTTGTACCCCAATAAAATCACAGATGCAACGGCTTCACATGTCCTGCAGTGTTAACCGCGGTCTGCACGCTCCGATTATAAATTATTAGCCTGATTTATTCTCACCTTAGAAATTTATTACATTAAGGCTCAAGAGAAATGGATGATACTGTATTGCATCAACCCATATACGTCCCACTGCAGGGCAAGGGCCCTCTCTACAATCGAGAGTACGATTGAGAGAGGTTTAGGCTATATAGTCCACCATGCTGGCCTACTGTGGGATAATGGATGGGATGATATCTGAGGAAATTGAGGTTATTTATAAATTTTATTCAAAAACCTCGCTGGTAGGATATTTATATCCGGAAAGCGGTTAACGTGTCGTGGTGAAAAACCCTCTACTATGTAACTTGCAAGTGTATTGCGTTCTGGCTTCAAGCCGTTTTTATCCCGCTTCGACAACCCTGGCATAATTATTCATGCCATAAATACTTTATTTTAATTCCACTTACCAACAGACGTACTGCAGTCACTTTGTCAGCTAATTATAAAAAAAAATTGTGAAATATGGCCTAAGCCATGTCAATACTTTCGACAGTATCTTGCAGAAGCAGCCTTTGACAGCCTTCGTGGCGCAGTTGGTTAGACGCCGGCTGTGAAATAAAAGGCCGCGGGTTCGATCCCCGCACCGAGAAAAATTATTGTGAGGCCCACAAATATTTGTCTCGGGTCTGGGTGTTGTGAGACCGAAAAGTCTGTCGTAGTTTCTGATACCCACGACACATGACTTAATTGATCCTAATAAGCATAGTTTATTTATAATTTTGTTCCCTCCATAAATTAATCTAATAATATAAAAATAAACGAAAGAATTCAGTGTTCCAATGCGGGGCCCAAAATAAAGCTGTATAAATGTTAAATCACGTACGCAACAGCAATGTAAAGGAGACAATAGTACACGGCACGCGCCTTCACACCTGGGCCCCGGCTGTTATCCTGGCGACGTTTACCCTTATTGTTTACGCTGGAGGGGACGGATTTAGAAAGGGTCACGGGGGCTTTGTTCCAGTGGTAGGTGTTGTGTTTTGTTATTGGAAAGTTTGGAAAGACATGTTTAAAATATCAATATGAAATGTATCAATACAATGACAATTATTTAACCCATTACTTTTAATATTATGTCAATTGCTGCAAATATATTCATCACTACAATTATTATTAAATACTGACGGGTTTCTTATCGCAGTGCGATGAATTTCTGTAGAATTATGGAGAAGGAGAATAAATAGGGCATAAAATGTATTAGATAGAGAACTTAGGAAACTACCCGTAGATTTTTTAATCATTTCTTTTTAAGGGATAATTAATCTTTAACTTTCTTTAGGCAAACTAAAATATAAAAGGTCCCCTTCAATTTAGCCCATAGTCCGTCCCTGCTCATCAAGGGGTGTGATAAGGGAATGGTAGTTTTCCTTATTTATTTTCGTGTTAGGAAATCTTTCCGTATAGATTGTTACGGGACGCAGGTGGATGTTATTTTATTATCGGGTTTTATTCTTTTTATTCGCCGTTCTGTTTACGCGCAAATATAAATGGGGAACGGGAAAAACGGGGAGTTATGATATATGTATGAATTTTATTGAATTTGTAATAGCGTATTGGAATGGATTGCTAGTCGGAGGTGTTGGGTTCGATAACAAACAGATGCCTTTAATTGTTAAAACGTTTGTATATTTAAAATGGCTTGTTTTAATTTTAAAGCAAAACATGAGATGAACTTTCGTATCTTAAAGATTTCTACACATGTTCAAAGATAAAAGTGGCAAAGAGATTCGCACAGTACAAAAACGTCGAATTTTAAAATATATTTCTTAGTTCTAATTATTACCACAATATGTATGTACTTAAAGGATAACTAGCATCTTGATTTAATAGCACAGCACTAAATTCAAAATAGGTTTTACCTAGGAAAAGTACAATAGCAATATTATTGTTGATACTAACTCTTAAAAAATTGCTAAGAATAAAATACATACATGGATACACTCACGCTCTTTTCCCAGATAGAGTAGGCAGAGGTGCTACCAGGACACCCATGTTTCGCCTTGTATGTTCTGCCCCACGATGTGATAGAGGGCGAGCCTATCGTCATATCAGGCACAAGAATATGAAGAAAAAACAAATCACTTTCATTGCATACAATTTATTCCATCACCAAATACAAATATTAAGGCTAACTAACGAGTACTGAGGAACATACAATAATAATACACATGAGTCAAAACATCGCCATACATCCTTAAGTATAAACAAACTGTCTGATCACTTTTAAAAATAAAAAGCTTTAATTACAAACGCAAAAAAAAACAATATTAAACAATATTTTCCTGCATTTTCGAATCCAGAAATAAAATAAAAAGAATAATTAGATTACATCAATTTCTAAATTTCTAAAACCTTTATAAGTGGTCACACGTCTTCATCCCATCCATCTGACCCCTACACAGAAGTCATGACCTCTTCAAGAATGACCTCCATATCCGGCGCCCACTTAAGGTCATGGATCTTAGTCCTGAAGCACTTGGAGACCTCCACCACTCGGTTGCAGAAGTCTTCAATGTTGAGGTACTGGGTTTCGCAGTCGTGTAAGATGGTTACTAGTTGCTTGGCTGTATCGTCATCTGAAGATAAAGGTGTTTGGTTGAATATTTTGTTGTGAGATAAGCTTAGGTACGTATGTGATCCAGAAAGGGAAGGAAGAGGTTTCACTATTTTTGTTCGGCGCGCAGTGAATCATCCAACACCAGTCATATTAAATAAAACACTAATAAAATATTTTAAAACCCTCATTCAAATTATCACATAAAAAGGATTAACCGATCTGACAATCCAACAAACGTATTCGCGGTTAGACAGATAACAGAATTAATTCTACTTCGGCCATGCCAGCAAAATTGTGTCGACTGGTGAGTGACACCACCTCTCGCTGGGGCTGCATACCAACGTACCACTAATACTTTGCTAATCTAGTGTTTTAGTCTAAAATAATACCAATACCGACCAGCGCCATGTGTTTTGGCGAAGGCGTGCGCGTTCTCATGATGGATCCTCATGTCCTCGCTGATGAGGTCGTGCTTGGACGCCATACAGAGCAACATGCAGCCGAAGTCCCTATTCACAAGCTGGTAGTCCTCCTTCCAGAAGTTGTAGAAGTCTTGGATGATGTGGTCGCCGACTGTTAACTATAAAACAATTAGTCTTTATTTTATAATGAAACATATATCAGGACATTTATGCCTCCTGCTGAGTTAGGAAGTATGTAATCAAGATGCTGATTTAGAGGGCTGAGGCCATTGTTCAAGCTTCTAGTTGGAGTAGTTCACATAGAAATTAAAATCTTGAGCGGCAGGATACTCGTAACTGCCCGAATTTCGACCAAGTTATAAAATATTTCAATACAGTGACCCCATGTAAGTGTTTCGCGATTGAGGAGCAACAAGTCTGTGATCTTGACAAGACCGGCGCAATTGTTTTATACCGACCGAAAGAACCAACTTTATAACTACCGCATGGCAGTTACTATTAGGTGCATTACAGCCACTTTTTTAACCTATACTGTCCTAGTGCAGCGCAAGACCTCCGTTTCCTTCTTCCACCCTCTGTGTCTAAAGCGTTCTTCTGCCAGTTATTGTCAACATGATCTAAGTTTCTCTCCACCTCCTACGCGGTCTTCCATGTGGTCTTTTCATGTTTTTTGGAGTCCATTCGGTAGCAGTTCTGGCCCACAACTCGTCTACATACGAAACTTTAATTTTGCTGTTTGTTGTCGTTAATCTTTGTCTCTCTCTCTCTCTCTCTCTCTCTCTTCTACTTAGGCGTTATCCCGGCCGGTGCCAGGGTCCGCCTTCCGGCTGAGTCTCCTCTCCATTTCGCCCGGTCTTCTTCATCCTCAATAGTAAGGCCATTGACTCTCATATCTTCCTTGAGGACATCAAGTTAATTAATAATAATTAGTTGTCGTTAATCATACTAATACAAAAATAAAACCTACCTCATTTTTACAAGTCTCCAAGACCTTGCTGAACCCAACAGACAGTTGCTTCATGATCGCCTGCGTGGCTGATGCTGTATCCAGTCGCAAACTGGATGCGATAAGAAACCCCAAGAAAAGACGCCATTTTTTGCTCGATACCATGATGTAGTCGAAACAGGAGAAGAAGTAACGATATGGCATAATGTGTGGCACTTTTATTGCCTTTCATTGAGATTTTAAATGAAATCACACTTGCGTTATTAACCGCTTAAAATGAGTAAAATAATTTACGACAAAGCATCTATCTTTAAGATCGGAAGGGTACATGGTCATGTTGATAACTTTTATGTATAACGTTAAGATTTTTCGATCGTTAAAAAATACCTATTTATAAAAAGAAAGAACCTACTCAATTTGTCCAACTATATTTTTATGTAGCTTCTTTGTTTATCGATCGATTTTGATGAATCTTTTTACATATTCACGCATAGTTTTCACATTACCGTGTTGTTACCATAAAACAAGTTTACATTTCTGTCATTAACAAAAAAACTAATTTGCATGAATAAATTGTTATCCTTGTTTTATTCTTACAGACAAAAGAGTAAAGACAGTTTGAGCGTCAAAAAACGCCACTGCGAAACAAATCCGTAGTCAATAGACAATGGTTTTAATTGCGACCACGTAATTTCCAAAGGCGTCCATTAAGTGAAGTGTGATTGAGTGTTTTGACACGTTGTACATTGTCACAGCGTTCATTAACTGACCTATTAAATTAGCGTTCGACATGAAAATTACATTAATAACCCGTTGGCGTCTTCCTCTGTCTTTACTATCTTTGTAGCTATGTGTTGAATCTCTAAAATTCTGTTCTCCGCATCGAAAACCAAAATGAATCTGGGTCGTGTGGACATTTGAGTCTTAGTTTGAATTTTACAATACTGTTTAACCTTTCGACATGGCAGAAGTCCTCTAAGTTTCTCATTTTAAGCAAAGTCTGAAAAAGTAACCATTACTTCTTGAACTGATCAGTGATCCAACATCTATGTTGATAAAACCGGGCAAAAATGTATAAGAATTAAACACGTATAAACCTAAGTAATCAATAATTGCTACAAGTGTGAATTTATTGGATAGAATGCTAATGGATGTGTTGATATGCGGCGAGTGTCGTTGCTCCTGTGCGCGTCCTTCGTGCCGACGACCCTGGATTCCTGAGACATTTGCTGTACAATGCGGGGTTTATAGACATAGATATATCGGTATGTAGGGATATGTAAAGTTACGGAGTGATGGATAATGAAATATTTGGGTATTTTCTCATAAAGGCTGTAAAAATCGTTACTATTTTATAACCTAAGTTTATTATTTATCTGTCAAAAGAAGTCCATTGCTAAACGTAGGTCTCCCCTAAGAATTTTCACACCTTAATTGTAACCTAAATCGTCTAAATTATAAACTAATGTCCGGACTCCTGTCAATTGTATTTCTTGAATTACGGGTGCTTAATGACAACCTCTGAAAAGGGCATTTATTATTGTTATTTTTGTCTTTTCAGTTTGCTTGACAGTTTATATAGTGAGGTTCTAAACCAATACAATACATAGAGCCTCGTTCAGCATATTCAAGTAAACCGTTGATTAGTTACTTTTCGACTAACGTTTATTTGGCAAGTAAAAGTTCCGAATATATTCCGTCGATTTCACAAGTGAAAATAATGTTGCGAGTAACATTATTGGTTATATGAATGACATAAGGAATTAAACGAATCATTCGTTCAATAATACGTCAAAACGCCCTGCCTCCCGCTGAAGTGTCAACATTTTACTTAAAAACTCAACATAAAAATAATAAAAGAGCTTAACTGATAACTAGCCTACTTGACGCTTTACTTGAGGGTGGTGTACGAGGCCCTTATTCTAATAACACATAATAATGCTTAAATCCTGTACAACGGAATGAGAGTCACGTCATGATTTAAGTGTAAGTGGGAAACAATTAGACGAAAGCAGCCGCTAATTTGGTTTGTCGGCTGACACGACAATGTGTTTAGCGCCGCATTAACTCAAAGGGCTTTGTGTTACGGTCACACGAGGGTGAGGTTCCATTGTCCTACGTAAAATTATACAGGCAAACCGAATAATACCGGGTATATCAAGACTGCGACCAAAAACGATGCTGGGTGATAGTTTGAGTGGTTACAGACACAATGCAAATAAAAATTTCGCTAAATAAGCGACAGATTTTTTTTCGCAATTTTTTAAAAATCATTGTGTTTGGGTAGTGAATACCTAGTTATTGCAAACATTGTAATTTAAACACTAACGTACCATTGTGTCTGAAAAAATAAAAAGGTGTACATCATGACTTTAGGAAAACTATGTATTTATCACCCAAATACGACGATAAGTAAAAATTACCAAAAAAAGTTGACGATTTTTTTTGCGAAATTTTTTGTTGCATTGTGTCTGAAGTCACCAATACTACCACCTGGCTTCGTTTTCGGTCGCAGTCTTGATATACCCTGTATGATCAAAGATGTTACGATATTTGCAAAGCAATGCAAAGATATAAAACTCTTTACAGCGAATAATTTGCGCTAAGGAAGAATGTATTATAGTTTTCCGAGATAAAACTTGCTTCTGCTTTCGAGTAGGCTAATATTATAATAGGGTATTTGACTCATTTTTTTATTGTATTAATCAAAAAGTATCCATATCCAAAATCTAGCAAACAAAGAATTTTGTAAATCCATTCAGTATTAATCAAGTTAGAAATGTTTTAAATCTTGTAGCGGGGGTAATAGAAAAGGAATGCATAACAAAATTAGTGACGTCACTGTGCATTATAGTGTGCAGGTGTGAAAGAGACGGTAAGATGTCCCCACTACGTCCCCACTCTTAAATTTAAAATACTAATATTTGCCTCATGTTACAAGCTACTTTAATACTGTTTACACAAAAATGGCACTTGTGTTTGTCTACAAAATAATACAAACATTCGATGATAGTCAAATACCCTATCCTCGTAAGGCCCAACGACCTAATTTATTGACAAAAATATTTAGACACTGAGGCCCATGACAGTTTTTAAATTTATTTAATCACGGCCCAGCGACCTAAAATTATGACATGATATTTATGATAAATCATTGAATAGATTTAATTTATTCAAACTCATATTATACTTATAAATTAATAAAACTATGGCCCATTACTTAAAAGAAGGACAAATGTTTTAACATATTTTATGCATGAAGTAGTTAACTTTGGGTTTACGAAATAACCCTTAAAATAATTAAACACTTTTTTACCAAACATAAGTTCTGGGCTGCAACTACTTGAACCTATTTTTAGTACATTTGGTCGTAATGTATATCGACCTAAATTTAGGTCGGGCCTTACGAGGCTATTATGCCACCCGGCGTAAGATATCCAAATGAAACTAGTTATTATATTGTCTTATGTGCGCTGCACTTATAACGTCTTAGAGTCACTTTGCGTGCCAGTATAAAAATACAATTACTTCCAAATACAGAATCAGTATGCGAGATAGAGATATTCCGTCAGTCAACATTATTATGATGTCAAGTACGTGATTGTAAGGTCTTTTTGGGAATACATACTTAAAAACTCACGCCTTTTTCCCAGAAGGGGTAGACAGAGGTGCCATCGGGACACCCACATTTCGCCTTGTGTGTTCCGTCCCACGCCATATCGGGTACAAATTCCCGACTCCGGGCCGACAATGAATAGAAAAATCAAATATCACTTTGGGAATAAATATTTTTATAACTTAAACCTTATGCCAGGTTACGCAATAGTATCTTCAAGCTACATTCTTTATTATAGATTGACGTGACACAATGGAAACTCAGTAGCAACACATTTGCGTACGCTAATCCCGCGACGTGTGGCTCCTAAATAACTCTTCATTAGACGCGCGATTAGGGATTCATGCCGTACATCACTAATTTGCACCCCTAATATCTACGTTTCTGTGTATTACTTAATTTCGAATGAATATACCGGGTATATTAAAACCGCGACCAAAAACGAAGCCAGGTGGTAGTTTTAGTGGTTACAGACACAATGCAAATAAAAATTTTGCAAAATAAGCGTCAGAGTTTTTATTGCAATTTTTTAAAAATCTTTGTTTGGGTAGTTTATACCTAGTTATTGCGAAAATAGTAATTTAAACCCTATCGTACCATAGCGTCTTAAAAAATAAAAAGGTGTACATTATTATTTTAGGAAAGCTATGTATATATCATCCAAATACGACGATAAGTAAAACATTACCTGAAGAAGTTGACGATTTTTTATGCGAAATTTTTAGTTGTATTGTGTTTGAAGTCACTAATACTACCACCTGGCATCGTTTTCGGTAGCGGTCTTGATATACCCTGTATAATGTAAAGATTATTAGAAAACATATTTTTTTTATTTTCATAGTTGTCTTTATAATTAACGTGGGTGAGACAGCTGTTTACAGTTTTTACTGTGTTTTCTATCTTTATATCAATGTAAATAAATTTAACGAAACTTCTGAATTTGATTACCTGGCCAAACTATCAACTCTATGTATTTTGATCTTAATAAACCTTGTATAAAAGTCGCCTAGAGCTGGAGTCTGCAGTCGTCATTTGTAGACTCGCATATTCCGAAAGAAAAACTTGGCGAAGTATGGATGTAGATGTACGACTTAGGGACATCTCTGCCTGCCCCTTCAGAGACACAAGTGTGATTTTATTCATGTATCTTATCTTATGTAATATTAACCTGAGTATAGCACTATTTACCGGTTCTTAACTAATCTCTTAATCTTAATTTCTTCAATTGATTCAAAATCAACAAAATACTATACAAAGCACATCTTTTAAATATAAAAGTAACATATTTGGATAATATCCGCTCGCAAATATCCGCCCTGTCGTACTATTCAATAAAAACAGCTCATTTATCCGCGTTGCGGTGACAGCGATGGCCCGTTCGTTACCCGACCGCCGAACCCTGGACCCCGGCCAGACTATAAATTGACATATTTAAACCGTGTTTAATGACTATTTATTGTTATACGTCATCAAATGGCTCGATGTGGTTAGGTTAGTGCATACATACATACATAAACTCACGCCTTTTTCCTAGAAGGGGTAGACAGAGGTACAACCCGGAGGCCCACGTTTCGCCTCGTGTTTTCCGTCCCACTATGTGATAGGGGGCGAGCCTTTGTACATTGTAATACCAGAAAATCCATCAACTCATATAGCAATTGTTTTTGTAATATATCTAAATATTTGTATTTTGTTCCAGGTAAGTTCCTTATGCAAGTGTGTTGCGGCTTGAAATACAACAATATTCAGGTATTGTAACATTTTTAAAGACTCGAATATTATTTTCTAAAGTCTTCTTACTCGTACTAACCATAAGTTCAAAACTATTGTACTAAAACCAAATTTACACTGATTTATACTGAAACAATTCAATTAAATAAAACGCTTCGAATTCAATTCAATTATATGATTTAAACAAATGAAAGGTTCGATAAAACAATCGACTAATGGCTTTAAAAGTAAAGCGAATAGGAACCAACGTGTGAAACCGACTGATATTCAATAATAGCGAAAGCCAAAGCAAAATGACTTGGAGACTGTCCCGCCCTCACACCCGCCACTGCAACTCCTGTAAGCCAGGATCAACAGTGGCACGCATTTTAATGACACTGAGCATTGAAGCTCAGCGCGTCTCCGGGAATGTCTAACTTGTCTTTAACCCGCAACGAAATCAATCAAAAAGGTAAAATTAATAGGAGGAGTTGGAAATAAATTATTGTCCACTTCCCTCCCTAATAAAGCGGGTGACAAAACAATGAGCTAAAGAGGTAAACAACCTCGCATAAAGACATTTACAGCCAGAGAAGCCAGCTGTAAAGCACCACGGAATAGTGATTATTACATTTAAATGGGACCTAATATGTAAGCTGTTATACTTGATTCCAATAATAGGTATGGCAAAATCGCCGGAAAGCACGGAAATTCTTCCTAGTCTCCACAAGGTCCGTGTAGTATACAACTCCAGATGTTATTTGCATACTATCTAGCATGGTTTTACGCTCATTCTGCCAAAGACTACACTCCCAAAGTATATGATGCGCGGACTGCTCATATTCGCAATAAGGTGTTGAACATGAGCACGCAGGCGAATCAACGAGCTTAAATGAGTACAGTTTAGACTTAAAGTTACCATGGCCCGTAAGAAACTGTGATACGTAATAATCGATATCTAGCCAAGTCTTTGTCAAACGATCACGCACGCTTGGAAAATATTGGTATAGATGCCGACCCTTCAAAGATACATCCCATCTATTTTGCCATTCATCTATTATTTCGTTATATACAACTGAGAGCGGCTTAAATAGTCTGTCTACTTTTAAAAGTTCACGTGAATTTAAGAATCTTTTGTCCATATTCTCTCTAGTTGAGTAATACATCGCGGCGCGACGTTGTACCTCCAGGTCGACTGGAAGTACACCCGCTAGAACAGGCAAAGCTTCGGTACTAACAGTCCTATACGCCTTACACAAGAATATCAACGCCAAACGTTGGCTCTGGAGCAATTTCCTTCGCACAGCACCGATAGTAGCCCTATCAGCCCATACGGGGGATCCGTAAGTAATACATCCTAAGTAAGTAGCTCCATATATGGTTTTTAATGTTTTGAAAGATAGCCCCCACGTTGATTTTGATATTCTTGTCAAAGCAAAAAAGTTATTTTTCGATTTTTCCCCGACTTTCTTAATATGTTCAAGAAAGGAGAAATTCCTCTCCAAAATTAGACCAAGATAACAAACTGATTCTTTTTTCTTAACGGTGATATTATTAAATTTAATTCGCGGCGGTGATTTTAAAATTCCTTTTAGAAGTAATTGGAACGTTTTATGTGGTGCGAACTGTAAGCGATTTCGATCGCCCCAATCAGATATTAATTTTAAACACGTGTCTGCCATATTTTCGAGTCCCGACCTACTGTTTGACTCAATAAGCAAGAGGCCATCGTCCGCATATCCAATCAAAGAACACCCTGACGGTAAGGGAATTGTAAGAAAATCGTCGAAGCCTAAATTCCATAAATAAGGACCCAAGACCGAGCCTTGTGGACAGCCCATCGTCAGTGGCTTCGACACGACATGGTGTCCGAGTTTAAGTTTTGTTGTTCCGTGCGAGAAATACGAGTATATAAGTGAATATATATTTTTAAAGCAACCTCGCAATTTCAACTTAAGAAGCAGCATTGGCCACCAAGCATTGTCGAAAGCACCGGAGATGTCCAGGAAAATACCGAGTACATATTTGCGTATCGATGTACTTACTCTTCTTCTAACCGAAATTGCCGCGTCAATAGTCGACCTACCCATAGTAAGCAAAATGACTTGCGATATAACATATTCATGTTGAATGGACATAAGATCCTGAATCACAACCGATAAACACTACCAAAACAATAGTTTTATATCACATCCATTTTAAAACAAAACAAATTGGTTGGATTGAAATTTGTCTTGTTACGAATTTATTCCATTTGGACAAAAAGGCCCCTAAATTGGACAAAACATTTTGCAAACTCCCGCTTTTCTCCAAAGGGGGTATAAAACGCCGATAGATTTAAACAAATCCAAGACGCAACCCTCTTAAAGCTAATCTTACGCCGTCAATGTCCGAATCCCGGTCATTTAGTCCCCCGGGGTCGTTTCGTCCACTTGTAGATAAGACTTGCTTTCCGCAGGGTTAAGTCGATACTAGATGAGGCGTAAATCACCGTATTTTCGGGTTGAAATGTTTATGTTGGAGATTACGTAAAGAAACATCTGTAAGACGCATAGCTTAGTTCTTATGTAACAGTTCATATGTATAATTCGGCTCAACGTAATCGGTGACACTATTAGTAAAGGCTAAACCGAGATAATCCTGAAATTGAATTTATTATGGCCGCCACTCACGTAACGATATAACTGTGCAAGTCTAAGTTTGCACCAGTATACTGGATCGTGTGTGGGCAAATAGTTGCGCAAACTTCGCTTAAACGATTGGAGACTGGTCCAAATTTGAGATTGGTGCAAACTCGTGTTTGCGCAAACGCCCTTGTACGTGTGTGGCGGCCATAAGCTTGATGAATATGGTTGAGGCGACAGACGATATGCCAAAATAATGTAAAGTACATACAGAGTATATAATTTTTGTGGAATACAAATGTGCCTTTATATATTACCTTCTGTATCTAATTCTAAAATCTGTATATCATCCAAACCTTTTTAACTTACGGCACTTTTCATTGAGAGTATTAGGGTGAGGTTTAAAGTTTACTTTGGAGACTATTTATCTGATCATAAGAAGATTACGATAATGAAACAAACATTTGTTTAGTAGCCACGTCCATATACCAGATTCTTGTTCGTTGCAAATCTAATATTCACAATTAAATGTATTCTTTTCTAATTATATTTTTATTTGGCTTACAGCGTGTGTCGTATCTAATATTGTCGTAAGAGATGTCGCATCCAGTTCTATTGAAACAAACATTCCTACACTTTCACTGTCCGTTCCCCGATATCTTAAGACGGGCGAGACAAATCGCCGGCGATTAGTTAGCTCAAGGTTATTACGCGCAGCTGTCCACGATCCCGTCGCGGGATTACGGGACTTCAGGATCCCGGGATCCCGGGATTAAGTCGCGACGGACATTCGTGACTTGGCTTCAATCTTACTGGTGGCTATTGCACAATCACACAACGTAAGTAATTAAGAATGTAGTCTAGAAGGAGATCGAGGGGTATTAACGGACCAGTGTATTTAATAAAATTAAATCGTAAAAGGCTCTAAGTCGTACAAGCAAGGGCTTAAGTCCCAAAACGGGCACTTTAATTTGTGTATTTTCCGTTTTGGAGAATCTCGCATTATTTTATATGCTCGGGACTAGTACTTGTGCCAGGGAAAGAGCTCTCCGTTTAAATCTCTCCCTTTAATACGTATTCTTGGATCAGGAATAGGCTAGGGGAAATGTGGTTAATACTCGTGACACATTTGCCTACTCCTTGGGGAATACTGACCAAATGTATCTGTCTAGAAGTCTGAAAATCCAGCCAAGACAATGGAACTGCACTTCACCTGATGACAAAAGCTATTTCTAAAAAGTATCTATTGACACTGAATGTGATATCTCGCCATTCGGGACAATCACGCTGGCCTGCTTAATTGTTTCTTCACGCTATGTAGGAGAGTCGTGAACGTGGGCCGACAAACTGTTCCACAGCTTCGTGGCTATATAAATGAGATAACGCTTGATTTACGGCTACAGACTGTTAGATTTGAGAGCATCTCAGAGCCTCTACAGTTGTGGAATCATATGCGTGTTCTGCCGTCTGTATAATTGCGAATTTTCAAAAAAATAATTACGTCGCATTTGAATAGCACTTTACTAACCAAAGTTACAGTGCAGAGAGAAAGAAACCCAACATTTCACAAAGTACATCATCCTGAATCCTGCCCTCAACATTAAGAAACAAGACTTGTACCGATTCTATCAGGAACTACGAGAGATTCTCGACCTCACACACTCAGACCTACCCCAAATCCTTCTGTATTTGTCTTGGTAAAGAGCTCGAAACTGCAGCCATTTGGTTTATACTCTATAAATAACATCATCAACTAAAATCGTAGTTTCTACACTTGCGTGATTCCACATTGACTCGGTTGTCAGCATCGCGGACTCGTGTAAACATACAAACATTAAAACTTCTAGCTCGGCTATAAATCTAGCGCAGGGCACGCCGACGCAATTTGTCGGCGCAACGCCGCGTACTGCCGGCTGTCGCTTGTCGCCTGTCGCTTGCCGGCTCCTGATTTATCATTTCGATACGCTATAGATACGTTTTTCTAAAGTACTTTCTAAATAAGGTATGTTTGCTAAATATTGGTAAAACTGGGGTTGAAAAGGTAGGTTGTGTTAATTGAATTGTGGCTGAAGTATCCAGATTTTGTGTAAAGGCAATGTTGCAGAGTATTATGGCGTTAAATGGAGTTAGAAATATTTAGGGAGATAAAATATGTAGCGCTAGATTATGATCTAACTAAATTGTTCTTTATTCTCATCATCATCACCTGCATTCAAAGGCAGCCCATTGCTGAACATACGCCTCCTCCAAGAATGTCTATGACCTGTCCAAGCAGCCTGCTATCAAAATTATTATTATTCCGTTGTTTAATTGAAGCATAATCATGAATATTGTACAACGTGATCTAAGCAAATGTAATAATCAATACATAAATTACTTAAAGACATACTTTTCCATACATCCCGCATATATTTTTCTTCATATAATCTGCTTTTTAAAAATCTTTTTTCAAGGATAGAATATACAGCTACTGAATGATAATATTATCCTGTTGTTGTTTTGCCGGCTCAGCCTTATTGTTGCATGTTCAATGTGAATTATGACTATGGCTTTTGGACACAGTTCATTATAATTAATGAAACAAAGGCATTTCTTTGACTTATAGTCATTGACACCCTCTTTTAAATTAATTACGGTGTTATTGTGTTCCTTAATGATATTTGATGATTAAATTCAAGCTAATAAATTAAATTTATTATGATTAATGTTACGACGTACATTTTTATTAAAGTGACATCTATCGTGCAGTAGCGACAACTTACGTGAAATCGAAAGTAGTTCCATCTTACAAACATAGATGGCGTTACCATGGCTCACATAAACTAAAGGAAACTAATAATGTAAATGTACTTAAAATATTACTGATATGTTAGATAAAATATACCTACGTACATGCATAATTAATGTTTATGACATTTTTATACAAATGTAATGATATTTTTATAGCATTATCTGACAAATGGCCAGCAGCTTGTCTTTCAAATCATTAATTATTAATTGATTATATTTAGGAATTACTATATATATTTGTGTAATGTGTACTTATAGCTATTAAGATTAATATTACGTCCAAATATCTCACTCATAAAATCTGTATACGTACCTACTGCATCAATCCATTATAATCGCTGAAAGCTAAGCACGGCATTCCTCCACAATTGAAAGTTCGATTGAGAAGGCTTAGGCCAAAGTCCACCACCCTCTAAGATAAACTGTTTTCATTAGTCCACCACACAGCATTTTCTTCTAAATATTTTATGCGACGGTAAAACCTGAAAATCGGGACTACAAACTTTATTATATCTAATTTTAAAATAGCCACTGATTACTACAGATTCATTATTTAATATCTAATAAGTTCTGCTCGTATCTCAACAGGACTAAATCATAATAAACATACCCCATCCCGACAGTAAATCATCCCCGATATGATACAAGACAAACTTTACGACCACTGGTCAGTTTAATTTCCTGTATTCCAACCCTCTAAGTTACAACCCTTTAACTATTGTGATAAGGGATGCAATGATTTAGAGGGTCATGCGTGTAGATATCGGTCAGTTTATATGAATTATACATACATACATAAGCTCACGCCTTTTTCCCAGAAGGGGTAGGCAGACGTGCAACCGTGACACCCACGTATCGCGTTGTATTTTCCGTACCACGATGTGATAGGGGGCGAGCTTATCGCCATATAGGGCACAAATTCCTGACTCCGGGCTCATAATGAATAGAAAATCCAATATCACTTTGCCCGACCTGGGATTCGAACCTGAGAGCTCAGCTTTGCAATCATACCGTAGTACAACAGCGCCACCGAGGCAGCCGCAATTGTTTATATCTTATTATATTATCTATACCTATATATATCTATATATGTGAGAGCCCGCCTGGGTAGGTACCACCGCAATGTCTATTTCTCCCGCCAAACAGCAGTGTAAATGCACTGTTGTGTTCCGGTTTGAAGGACATTGTAGCCAGAGTAACTACTGGACATATCGAGACTTAACATCTTATGTCTCAGGATGGCGAGCGCAGTGGAATGCCAAGCATTGCCTTATAACTCATGGTGTTGTTTGGTATTGCTACTGTCCATGAGCGGTCGTATCGCTTACCATCAGGCGAATGGCAGGCTCGTCTCGTTATTCACTGCAATAAAAAATAAATAAAAAAAATTATATCTTTTCAGCGACAGAAGATTGTAGACAACCTACATTCGGGTTACTAATCCTTAATAACTAATCCTTAACTGACTAATCCTTAACTGCTCTGTTCGGAGGATCAACTTATGAATTTAAACTTATGAAGTATTGAAAATCAACGAACTAGTAGTCTAAAAAAATACTATTTATACTAAACCCAATAAATGCATTTACTTGGTGTAGGCTTGAAAAGCGACTACTGTCCTCAATGGAAAGCCCACAATAGTGACTCACTCACTAACAGTTTGTCCCGTTTCGAGTTTGACTTGTGTGTATGCTTTCGAGCAAAGAGGCATACTAGGGTATTTGACTATGTTTTTTTTTTATTATTTTCGTTTAAACACAAGTATAATTAAAATTAAAAAAATCTGTAAAAACAGTAATAAAGTAGCTTGTAAAATGAGGAAAATATAAGTATTTAAAAAAAAGTGGAAGCTTAGTTGTCTGTGGTAGTTGGGGCATATTACCGTCTCTTTCACACGCGCACACCGTAATGCATAATAAGACTGGTGACGTCACTACTTTTATTTTGAATTCCTTTTGTTTTACTCCCACTACAAGATTTGAAACTTTTCTAACTTGTTTAATTCTGAATGGATTTACAAAATTATGTATTCGTTTGCTAGATTTTGGATATGGATATATTTTGATAAATAAAGCCAAATACGCTATAGTGTCGATGTTGGATACTCTATTTGAATTATAGTTTGCAATGTATTAGTAGTAAATACTTGAGGTTTTATTTTTTATTGCGGCGAATGGCGAGACGAGCATGCCGTTTGCCTGATGGTTAGCAATACGACCACTCGAGGACAGTAGCAAAACTAAACAACATCATAAATTACAAAGCAATGCTTGGCATTGCCCTGCGCTCGCCATCCTAAGACGAGATGTTAAGTCCCAATTTGTTCAGCAGTTACTTTGGCTACAATGTCCTTCAAACCGGGACACAACTGCAGTGCATTTACACTGCTGTTTGGCGGGAGAAATAGACTTTGTGGTACCTACCCAGACGGCCTCTCACATATGAGAAACCTACCACCATAAAATACTTGAGTATACAATGAATACTTACGGTCGTTTTGTTGCGTGTAATTTTATGTAGGTACTGTCATCATCAGCCATTAGGTTTCATTTCATCACACTGGCCTAATCAGGGTTGCTAAACTTGTGATATGCGTTGAATTTAATTTTGACCTATGAATATCGTCTATTTTAATGTCTCGTAATGAAAACAGCAATTGAGCTTTGAGGTGGTTGATGAATTAATTTTCTACCCATCACCGGCAACCCAAATCGGATTATGGAGGGCCGTCCGATTGCCCCAAAATTTAGTCATTATTGGATCATCATCATGATTAGTCATTATTAAAATTTAGTCATTATTGGATATTGTCAAGTTTTAGATGGTTTTGCCCCAAACATCATAAACAGACTACCAGAATTGTATAACTGGAAAATGTTTTGAAATTGTAAGCGTTGTGAAATATATGCGGGTTATTTATATTGTCCATCCGGGTAAATCTAAATGTCGGGGAATTCTGATATATAAGCATTAAACTCTCCTAAATATAGCTGTAGGTAAATTGTGCTTCAACAACATTCATCTAATCGCCATGCCATGCCAATTCGCTCGCCCTCTTCGGTTGACTCAGATTCGTTTGTTGTTAGTTGGCTAGACGCCGGCTATGAAACGAGAGGCCGCGGGCTCGATCCCCGCACTGAGACAAATATTTGTGAGGCCCACAAATATTTTGACATTGAAGTCTTTCGTTGTTACTGATACTAAAGACCCAAGACTTAAATGATCTTAATGTGGGGTCAGGACTGTGTATATGATTGTTGGGTGTGTATTTATTTATTCCCTTAAAGGAATTAGTGATAAGAATTTAGTGATTATTGGAATTCTCCGACTTTCGGATTTACCCAAATAGACAACGCACTTTCTTAGCAATTCTTGGAGTTGAAATAAAAATTAGTTTTATTTCAATGTGTAACATTCCCATAACTCTAAAAACCACTAATTCTTGGAGTATTGGCTTTCCATTTTACCTCCTAAAAATAATCTGCGTAAATAGACTCTAGGCAGCTATTTATACGTTTGGCTGTTGGCCCAAAAAACAACAACTTTTAGACAGTTTTTGTTTTATTTTAGTGCGTCTTATAACAATGCGCCATATTTATTGGTGTTTCAAAAAGGTATTTTTATACTTGAAATCCATCGCAATATTCATATGAATTTTCGCCGAACGCATCTGCACCGCAAGGACACCATAAGTCAAACTTTTTTGCTCCTCAAAGAGCATTCTTTGCAAACTTTATTCGGTACACGTCACCAGACGTACGCGCAAGCGTACGCACACAAACCAACCAATATTCAACCTTACCAATTAAAAATTAAAGTATAAAACCGCATAAAATTGATAAAAAAATGAATCACAAACTTGTCGTACGGGTAGTCCTCGAACGCCCGCTGAAGTCAATGAGCAATACAAATTAAACTGTGCCGTGAAGAGATAGGTTTGTTTTTTGTCTGTGTGGCGTGTCAGGGCAAGTGGCCAGCGTCGGGTATCGACCGCTAGCCCTCTCTGTCGCTCAGACGCGGGCGAGATCGCGGCGACACCGGGTGAACGACGCGCGCTTCGCGAACCATGCCCACGTGCGCGCAGCGATGTATCGCGATTGTAGGCAATACCTGGCAAAAGTGCTCCGTTTCTCCATCATACTACTATTGTACGTAACAGTATACTTGGTGGTCTCGTACGAGATCTCCCCGGAGGTGACAGTGTCGTTCGTCAGTGAGGACTTTCGTCTGGGCGATAAATTCGCGCTGATATATTTTGTCGCGCCAAAATCGCCGGCCTTCTCCGACGCCGAGGGCGCGGAGGTGTTCAGCTCCCGCCGCTGTGGGAAATGCTTCGTCACTAACAACAAGGGCTTTGTGCCTTTGAGCGAGTACGATGCGGTGCTCATGCTGGGAGATAGACGGCTGGTTTCAAAGACATCGATGCCGTACGTCGGCAACAAATACCTCATTGAGACGACGAAGAAATGCGTTCACAGCAAGCTGAAAGGATGCATCAAGGAGCCCAGAATTACGTCATTAGTCACCAAGAAGACTTATGACTTATGCGGGTTTTGCGAACATTTACACGCGTTGAGAAAGCCTAAAGTGTAATTAATACCTCAATTGAGCAATCATATAATCATGGAGCCTTATACATAATATGTAGGTTATAGTTTACAAAATGTTAAGTTTGTGAAGACGCTTTGTACAAATAAGAATATTTATTTATTGACACGTATTTCACTAAGTACAATGTAAGCTATTTTTGTATGTGCTATGTGCTATGTGAATGTAAAGTTACTACGTATTTTAATTATTTAACATATTTTTTTGCTAGCTTGGCAAAGCTGCACCTGAAATTGTTGTGCAGATTAAATATTATAAAGCATTTATGTACGTTATAATGTCTGTAAATAAAAATATCCCAAAGACAAATGGAACTTGCAATGCTTGGGATTCCTTGATCGAATCCCGAATACAGAAATCCAACGAAGAACAAAGGTTTTTGACGTGGGAGAACGCATCACCAAGTTGAAGTGGAGTTGGGAAGGGCATCTGGCTAGACTTAGACGGCAGATGGACAAAGACACTGACAGAATGGTTGCCAAGAAAGTCGCGGCGGCTATGAGGCAGACCACCTGCCAGGTCAGATGACATCTTGAGAGTCGCGGGAAAACAGTGAATTCGTTTGGCAAAGGACAGAAAAATGTGGCGTGCACATGAGGAAGCCTCTACCCAGCAGTGGGCTGGCGTGGATATAGATATAGATTGATAGATAGAAATTTAAAATCGATTATTTTTTTAATGTTAATTATCGTTTATGCTCTGTTAAATGCGAGTTGTCAAAAGTGTTATGCCTTTCCGTCTGTGTATTTTTTGCATTGTTTATGCATTTCAAGGTTCGTATTGTGAAATATAAGCACAATATTGTTTTTATGATTAATTATTATGCAAAATGTGGTGCATTTATGACGTTCATACGTCAACGTATTAATATACAAGGGACCAAAAATAAAATGGAAACCTTTTTAAAATGTTGTACTTATTTTTTATTTTACTCCTAAATCATTTATTCCAACATACCAATTATATACCAATAGTTTTGAAAATTTCAACTAATATATTTATCAATTCCTATTACCCTAACCTTGGGTGAGCAGCTTCTATTAAAATAATAAATTATTTATTTCAATGAGACAGCCTCCGTGGCGCAGTTGGTTAGACGCCGCCTGTGAAACGAGAGGCCGCGGGTTCGATCCCGGGACTGAAACAAATGTTTGTGTGATACACAAGTATTTGTTTTGGGTCTGGGTGTTTGTGAGACCGAAAAGTCTCGTAGTTTCTGAAACTCACGACAAGAGACTCGATCTTAGTGTGGGGTCAGGACTATGTATGTGACTGTTGGGTGTATTTATTTATTATATTTTATTAATGACATCCTAAATGAAGGGCAAGGTAACACAGAAATTGAGAAATAATAATTATCTACCCTTAATGAATATGGATGAAGGAAGTGTTGTCATATCGTGGAAAGTGAAGAACCATAGTTTCTGCCTGCCACTAAGTGATACAGATACGAATACTGAAACGCCATTTAAATATTGTGTTGCACTTAACTACCAAACTTCCGCTTAAATGTACTGATAAAGTGGGACGTGGGTAGTTAATTACAACTTAATATTTAAATGGCGTTTGAGTATTCGGGCGTAAATATCTTAAACTAGTTGAATAATGTAGAATATTTATTTGTTTTAATTTAATTAACACGGTTACATACTTATTACATTAATTATTATTCTTACATTTAAATACAAATACTTTAGACGATTGGAAACCTCTTCGCCAGTTAACCTCATCTTCTTCTGCTATGAAGTATTAGCCCACCCTTAAATAAAATCTTATTTAAGGTTATCTAAAATCTGTTTTCTTTTAATTATTTTATTTTAATTTTAAGCCACTTATTATAAGTAATTTTATTTTTTTTATCAGTCAAGCTATTGATACACTATTGACTGTCCCCTCTTTTATCCTTCTCTTATTTCCATCCCAAGGTAGTCGGTAAGTGATTGCTTCGAGCGATACGACCGCCTTTTGTACTGCTATCTAATTTAATGTTTTTTTTTTTGTCAAACGTCTGTAATGTACAATAAAGAATATAAAAAAAAATCGTCTCTCCCTCTTTCCCATAACTCCACTGCCAAGGATTCTCTCAGCGACCCGTTGGTAGCCGGCATCAATTCCTGCTACCTTAGTCCTTTGTCAGACTTTATCATACCGCCACCCTGCACTAGGCCAGCGTGTACGACTATATGGCCTAACCCCTCTCAATCATACTCTCGATTGTAGAGCCGTTCTCTGCAGCAACGTATATGGGCTGATACAGATTGCATATTGCAAATGTTAATAACTATTTTAAGATCAGTCGCCTGGATGCCGGGATTTTCCTCAACGCTCATATTTGTATAAAAAATATATCTTACTTGCAAATTATTAATGAACTGCTCTGAGTTAAACCAACTAGTAACTTTTGTAATAATCACTATATTGTAAACTGGTTTTGAAATGAGCAACACTAGAGTTTCTTGCCCGTTCTTCTCTAGTGAAAACCGCTTTCCGAACCGGGTGGTAGGACAAAAAATCACTGAATCTAAATAATGTTGAACATTTTAATGGATTCAATAAATTATTTTCATTTTCATATTATAGTAAAAATACATTTACCGTGCAATGTTTTCAAAGTGTTTATCAGGAATCCACTCGATATGAAGTGCTGATATCGGTCAGTGATAGCCGACGTTACGATTGGTTGCAGTAAATCGTTTCAGTTATGCTATCGGGGTAATCTAAAGTAAATTATACTAACTTTCGATCATACTAACAAACATACACATTACATTTATTGGTGGTAGGTCTCTCATATGTGAGAGGCCGCCTGGGCAGGTACCACCGCAATGTCTATTTCTCCCGCCAAACAGCAGTGTCAATGCACTGTACTGGATATAATGAGACTCAACATATTATGTCTCAGGATGGCGAGCGCAGTGGAATGTCAAGGATTGCTTGGTGATTCATGGTGTTGTTTGGTTTTGCTACTGTCTAAGAGCGGTCGTATCGCTTACCATCAGGCGAATGGCATGCACGTCTCCGTGTGTACTCGAAGTGTAGTCTTTGGCAGAATGAGCGTAAAACCATGCTAGATAGTATGCAAATAACATCTGGAGTTGTATACTACACGGACCTTGTGGAGACTAGGAAGAATTTCCGTGCTTTCCGGCGATTTTGCCATACCTATTATTGGAATCAAGTATAACAGCTTACATAATAGGTCCCATTTAAATGTAATAATGACTAATCCGTGGTGCTTTACAGCTGGCTTATCTGGCTGTAAATGTCTTTATGCGAGGTTATTTACCTCTTTAGTTAATTGTTTTGTCACTTGCTTTATTAGGGAGGGAAGTGGACAATAATTTATTTCCAACTCCTCCTATTAATTTAACTTTTTGATTGATTTCGTTGCGGGTTAAAGACAAGTTAGACATTCCCGGAGACTCGCTGAGCTTCAATGCTCAGTGTCATTAAAATGCGTGCCACTGTTGATCCTGGCTTACAGGAGTTGCAGTGGCGGGTGTGAGGGCGGGACAGTCTCCAACAAACATTTGTTTTTTCGTTTGATTTCGTGGTACTTAAAGTAATTAAAATTTAAGGTACAAGACACGTATTATTTTTATGGTGTTCAGATTACTTATCATATGCGAATGTTGTATTTGGATATCTGATTCAACTTATACGAGATAAGGCAATCTGATTTGATGACTTAAATCTGAAAATTAAAAATGACTTTTTATAAGCCTCTGTGGCGCAGTGGGTTGAGCGCCGACTGAGAACCGAAAGCATCGAAACAAATATTTGTATGACTGACATACATTCGTTTCGCGCCTGCGTGTTTTGACAGAATCATAGGTATGCGACTTTTCAAATAAAACATAAAACAGCGTTACAATAATCAAAAATTACATTACATTACAAATCTAAAATCATTAATTTCAACTAATAGTTGAAATTCACTTTAACGGTAAAGAAAACATTGTGAGGAAACCTGCATACCGTACCAATTTTAAAGAATTTCTACGCTATGTAAGTCCGCCAACCCGCACTAGGCCAGCGTGGTGGACTATATGGCCTAACCACTCTCAATCGATTCTCTCGATTGTAGAGTAGGCCCGTGCCCAGCAGTGGGACGTATATGTGCTGATACAATTACAATTACAATTACCAGTCCACGTTTTTCCAATCAAGGTCGAACTCAGAAAGTCTCCTTGCTATCCAGCCAAGGCTGCTCTCGGCAGGCGGAAGTTAATTTCCCTTCCTGCGTCCTGCATAGCATCCTGCGGGGAGCAGGGTGTTTCACACTTCCGCCTGTGCAACACAGGACGGAGCAGCCGAGCGTGGCCCGTTCTATTCCTCATTGGCCAATCGCATCGCTGACTTGTGGATAAACGGTTGCTTCTTGGTTTCTATAGTGAATTTGTGATAATGAAAGTGTTCAGGTAATCTATAATAATATATTTAATAACAATGAAGTGGTAAATACCACTATATAGAATTACAAATAATATAAAAATGGCAATGGATTTAAGCTTAAGGAGGGTAAAGTCGTCTTTAATAAAATTTGTTTTACTATAATTGGTGTCTCAAAGTAACTTAATCAACATGAGATATTTTTATGTACGGATTTAAATCATGCGGGAAAGTTCCTTTGAATTGGCACATTTCTAACATAATTTACATAAATAAACTCACGCCTTTTTCCTAGAAGGTGTAGGAAGAGGTGTTACCAGGACACCCCCGTTTCGCATTATGTGTTCCGTCCCACGATGTGATAAGGGCTTATCGCCATATCAGGCACAATTTCTGACTCCGGGCTGATAATGAATGGAAATATCCAATTTCGCTGAACTTAATGTTCATTTCTAAAATTGTAACTTTTAGACTGCATACAAAGTTTTTGAAGAAAGTAAAAAAGATGGTATGTAATAGTTTCCATGCCGGGATCGAACCCAGATCTTTTCGCAGAGATCTTAACCGCTGTGCCACTTAATCGTCTTCTATGTCCACACCATACGTTCACGCTTGTATTCCTGGATGAGTAGGTAGCGTTACATACAGTTGACATCTTATTTCCGTGCCACGATATAAGAGGGGACAATCCAATCGCCATACCGAGCACAAATTACATTCCCAGGAAAGAATAATAAGACTTTCTAATGGTGGTAGGTCTCTCATATGTCAGAGGTCGCCTGGATAGGTACTACCGCAATGTCTATTTCTCCCGACAAACAGCAGTGTGAATGTACTGTTGTGTTCCACTTTGAGGGACATTGTAGCCAGATTAACTACTAGACATATTGAGACTTAACATCTTATATATGGCAAGCGCAGTGGAATGCCAAGCAATGCTTTGTAATTCATAGTGTCGTTTGGTTTTCTGTTGTCTGATAAAAATCTTTTCGAATTAAAAATCTCACACAAATTGGGATACCGTATCAGAGATTCGAACCAGGGAACTCACAGTTCATTATTACACATCTACCACTAAACTAATGCGGAAGTAACTGCTAGGTGAATAAAAGAGTAATTTTAATGCACTTTCTATTACAAATGTATTTAAAATGTTAGGCAATTACGTTATTCAAGGCTTGAACTTTTAAAATCCTTGAAAGCAGATTTCTTTGTACTAAATCAATTTCATTCTAGTTAAAATTAAGCAACGATACTAAACGAATAACTTCCAGGTAAAATAAACAATTATAATCAATGCTGAATTTAATTTACAAAGAAATCAACACGCGATAAAATAATATTCAATTATATTTTCCTTCAAATATGTTCATTGTACCTCATTCTTATTGTCGATTAGTACATACATAAACTCACGCCTTTTTCTCTGAAGGGGTAGGCAAAGGTGCTTCCAGGACACCCATATTTCACCTTCTATGTTGCGTCCCATGATGTGATAGGGGGCGAGCCTATCGCCATATCGGGCACAAATTCCAGACTCCGGACTGACAATAAAAGAGAAATCTAATACCACTTTTGCCCGACCCGGGACTCGAACCCGAGACCTCAGCTCTGCATACGTACCGTACAACTACGCCACCGAGGCAGTCTACTGTCGAATAGTTGAAAATATAAACAATGTTTGCTAAGGCAGTCTCGATTCACATGTGTTGATATGCTATGAAGTAAAACGGGGTTTTCTGTCTAAAAACACTAGAAATTAGGTACAATTTTTATTTAATTTTTACTACACTAATAATGGTCTCAGTGTGTTAAAACCGTGGCCTTTAACTTCACTAATATCTTAAATTTTCTTCTTCTGCACCCTTTTATTACGAGTGCGTAGATACTATGTTGAATGTAGGTAATACAGAAAAGAGAATGTTTTAATATACAACCAATAAAGTCAATTTATAATGGAAATAAACGACACGCCAGTTTGACAGAAAATACTCGTCTTAAATCCGAACTTGTAACCTCGCGATTCACGCTATCCATTAAACCGATGCATGTACAACAAACAAACAACTGATCCAATCACTCACAATTTAAAAAAAAAGGTATTAATAACATACATACATACATACATACATACAACCATACATACATACATACATAAACTCTCGCCTTTATCCCCGAAGGGGTAGGCAGAGGCGCCACCAGGACACTCACATTTTGCCTTGTATGTTCCGTCCCACGATGAGATAGGGGGCGAGCCTATCGCCATATCGGGCACAAATTCCTGACTCCGGGCTGATAATGAATAGAAAAATCCAATATCACTTTCCGACCCGGGACTCGAAACCGAGACCTCAGCTTTGTAACCGTACCGTAATACAACTACGCCACCGAGGCAGTCGCTATTAATAACATTTTACCAAAAACGGAATACGAAACTAATTCATATCAACATGTTAATTGTACATTCCGCGCAATTAACTCACTATAATACACAAAAACTTGCAACACTGCGTCTAAATTACATAGAACATGTGTTACCAGCGTTGAAATATCACCCGAACGTCAATCAAGTTGTGCGTTACGGCTGGTGTGGCCAATTAAAAATAATTAATAGAGCTTAAACGTATATGATAACCATTTATCACGTTTCAACAGATATATCAAACTAAATGGTTAGCACGACATCGTTTATAGTTTTTTGGTCAGTAAATTGGGTATTTGTGTCTGTATTGAGGTTAGTAATAGCTATTCCTACACGAGGGCGGATCCAGCTTCCAAGTGAGGGGGGGTCATATAGTTCTAGTCAGAACACTGGACGTACACGAATTCTATTACAATTACACATTTAAAAGTGATTATTTAAAAGTCACACCTGTGATTAGTGAATATGTTTACGATTTTATAAGTGAAAATCAATGATATATTTTAAAAATCTGTCAATCTGGAGTCAGTCCAGGGGTGGGTACATTCCCCCATGACCTCCCCCCTGGATCCGCCCTTGTTCATACGTCAGTCTGTTTATCGTCTAGTAGCTGTAGCTGTAAAAAATATGAATGGCTGGAGATTACAAAGAGGATAATAAATGGCTTTAAAGATCGTTTCTATACTCGTAGTACAAACAGAACTGACCACATCGTAATAATTGCTTGTCACACACCCTTGTCTCGAGGATGGAAAGCCCAAATATCTGATTACATCAGGCTTTACTTACTACACAACAATAATTTGAATTTGATGACAATTTGCTTAGCATTCTAAAACTCATCGCCTTGGAAGCTTTAACAAATTTGTTTTTTATGACTTAAACATCAAGATTCTATTTAGATTTATTATTTCTTATCGTTATGAAATTCAAATCAACAGGCTGTACGTAACAGCACCAGCTATCCTCATCTTCCTAGCCTGTTCTACCAAAGCTGACCTATTCTCAAAGGCGACGAGGACCAAAGCTGATGAAAGAGATCTGAGGAATAGTGTGTTTGACTTCATCATCGTCGGCGGTGGCACCGCTGGATGTGTGCTAGCTAATAGACTCTCTGCTGTCCCGGATTGGAAGGTAAATTTCAAACATGAAAAAACAAATAAGGACATTGTTTTAATTTCACAACTTTTCTAATAGTTACCACATACGACGGAAAGTTCTACACTCGATAAAATACACTGATTTGATAAAGGTAATCAACAAAGAAGATTCTATTGACATTGAACTAGTTCAGTAAAATACTTTCATAATGATAATGATGACATTTACTAAATATTATTGATTTTGAAAGATAATATCAATATTATATGTTTAATCGTCTATAGCTATTTTTGTAAGCTCAAAAAAATTATCTAACCGTGTTGTTCCAACTGTCGTTAAGTAATGAAACATATTTTCCGTTGGATGTCGTATAATAAGTAATAACTTAACAAACTTCTAAGATACGAATCTACCATCTGTTTCCAGTGGGTGTTCAGGGACGACATTATTCATATCAAATGGTGACACAAATATACACAAATATATTGTCCCGAGTTGCAATACAACTTATACAATGTTTATTGTCATTAAATATTATACGTTAATTAAACGCTCTCTTGCTAGTTCACTTGAATAGGAAAACGAAATACCTCGGCTTCGATTCCCGCAACTAGAAAAATAGACTGTATTTAACAAGCATTTTTTTTGGAGGACAGTGTTGGGAGACCGAAAGGCACTCGTTGTTTGTATATTAGTGTGCGATTTATGTGTGTGACTGTGTAGATGTACATATATGTATATATTTATTATCATTTAAGACCACCTATTTTTTTATTTCCAATACTAAAAATACTGTAGGTACTTATATTTTATTAAAATAGAATTCTCCTTTTATATTGAGCTGAATTGGAACAAATTATATGGACGCGTATTTTTATACGAAAATACCTTTTTATTAGATTTTAAACTTTAGGATTATAAATGTACGGTTCAAATTAGATTTGTCTATACCTTCTAACGTATGTGTACCTGCCACACGATGTAATTAGAGCTATCGATTTATTTTTATTAGCATAGATAACAATGAAATAGCTGTTGTAACACAAGGTAATTGTTTGCAATATGATGCCTATATTTGTTTATTAAGTCATTATGTTTAATTAAAATCAGTTTTTATATTTAGTTGTAAATATATTTTTATAATCTAGTTCCTCTCTACCGTCCAAATAAATGATAACTTCATTTGGTAATCTTTTATATTAATAACTATTATGTTCCAATTATAATGGAATGATGTGTTTTTAAAAAATTAATTAACTAATTAATTTATTTAATTAAACACTGTCACAGTTTTCCTTTATTGTATACCGACTATTTACAAACACATTTTTTTATTTTGTTTGATTTAGGGCATATGCCGTAGATAAACATTTAATCATTGTTAAAAAATCCATTTTGTATTACGAAATCAATAAATAATAAATAAATAAATATACGTAACAGTCACATACATAGTCCTGACCCCACATTAAGATCAATTAAGTCTTGTGTCGCAGGTATCAGAACTACGAGAGCCTTTTCGGTCTCACAAACACCCAGACCCGAAAGAAATATTTGTGGGCCTCACAAACATTTCTCTCGGTGCGGGGATCGAACCCGCGGCCTCTCGTGAAGTAATAAAGACCATGGATACATGTTAGATAGGTACTCTAATGTTCTTTCCGGTAATAGACGAGTAAGTATAAGTATAAACTCAATTTTTCATGAATCTTCTCAACCAAACCAAACAGATCCTGGTCCTCGAATCCGGTGACGATGAGAATATAGACTACGACATCCCAGCTGTCCCAACCAAGGACTACCGTCCTATCCTCTGGAACTTCAGGACCGAGAGGAACGGGTACTCCTGCCTCTCAAGACCTGGGGGCAGCTGTGAGGTCAGGACTGGGAAGGTCCTGGGAGGGTCCAGCGTGGTCAATGATATGAAGTATAGTCGAGGATCGAAGGCAGATTATGACGGATGGCATAGCACTGGTGCCCTGGGGTCATTAGATTGGAAATTTGAGAATTTGCTGGAGTATTTTAAAGCTTCTGAAGATAATGGTGAGTTTAAAGGAATACATATATGCACCTATGTTATTATACCTAAAAGATCCTGGGTAAATTCCTTGTCTAAACACTTTCATATGGTGGACGGAGGGCAATTACCGAGCATCCCTTGTCGCAAATATCTTGGTCACCTCGCCATCTTTCTCGAGGTCTACCTTTACACTGATTCCCGTCTTGAAGCACTCGTTAGTCGATGATTTTAGCCCATCGCTCTGGGTTCATCTATTGGATCCCAATTTCACTTTAATCTAGCAGTATTTTATATGCTACGTTGTATTATAATCTTTACATACTGTACTTCTTAGCGTCAAAGCGGTTGGTTCACTAAGCTATGTGACCGTTCTGCTCCATATAAATTATTTGCATGATCTGCACTTATCCTACGCTTTCATGGGTCATTAACATGACTATTATGTTGAATGATTTGGCTTAAATTTCGGCTATCAACGAGTCATAAAACCTTATTGGAATAGATTAGATTACGCTTATCTGGCACAAATTAAATCTTGTTGTGTTTTGTTTTAAATATAAGACCATATATGGCGGAAATATCTGTGAACCTAGCTGGAATGCGGTTGAAATTTCATTTTTTTGTGTTCCCCTATCTACTATGTTATTTTACATTAAAAACGTTTTGAGATGGATGCGAATTCAATTTCTTATTCTTTTTTCTATTTTAATTCAATTTGTTGAACGTAAATTTTGAATTTGCTGAACTTATGTTCCAATGACGGCAATTATTCAGGTTCACAAATATTTCCGACGGGTAATATACAGGGTATATCAAGACTGCGACCGAAAACGAAGCCAGGTGGTAGTATTAGTGACCTCAGACACAATGCAACGAAAAATATCGCAAAAAAATTGTCAACTTTGGTGATAAATACATAGTTTTCCTAAAATAATGATGTATACCGTTTTATTTTTTAAGACGCAATGGGACGATAGGGTTTAAATTACTATTTTTGCAATAACTAGGTATTTACTACTCAAACACAAGGACTTTTAAAAAATTGTAAAAAAAATCAGTCGCTTATTTTGCGAAATTTTTATTTGCGTTGTGTCTGTAACCACTAAAACTACCACCCGGCTTCGTTTTCGGTAGCAGTCTTGTTTTACCCGGTATACTCGTAAGACCATATACCTGCAGATTTCCGCACGAAGTTTTCAATTGTTTAAGCAATGACAAATATGACTATAAATGAGTATAAAAACACATGTAAATATAGTTGCACATTTAGGGCCAATTGCACAAACTAACTTTGCACATGACTTTGACTTTGAAAATGTCAATCCCATACATTAGCAATGTAAAATACGTCACTAATGTATGTCGATGACATTTTCAAAGTCAAAGTTATCGTCAATGTTGGTTTATGCAACTGGGCCTTAATATCATCAAGTGACCGGATTTTAAAATATAATTTTGTTGACAAGACAACGAACACGTTTTACAATCCGGTCTGTGAGTGTCAAGGACACAAATGTCACAAGGATGTTTATTATAAAAATAACAAACACGCAACAATATTCCAGGGGCTTTAAAATAACGATTAGAATATGCCTAAGTTATTGCATTTAATTACTCTAACGACCTTATTCATAGACAATTTTAAAACCTATTTTAGTTATCGAATGTTTTGTCTTCTTCGCTCAAACTGAATTCTAAAGTCGTTCGAAAGGAACAAAACATTCGATAACTAAAACAGGTTTTAAATCTGTGTATTAATAAGGCACACAACTCACAGTGTACACAACTAAGCATATTATTTAAATGTTTCAAAGTTATTCAAGTATGGGGTGTAGGTGAAAAATTGGTGAAGTTTCATTACAACGATGTTACGATATTACAATCGATGCTTGAATCACTGTTCCTTTCAAAACTATGCATCGACTAATCATACAGTCATTTGTTCCGGTACGGGAATCAAACCCATGCTTTACTACATAACCAGCTGTTACGTAGTTCGAATGTTCGATAGGTTTCACGGCGGCAGGTAGACATTGTGAAACGAGAGGCCACGGGTTCGATCCCCGCTCCGTGAAAATGTTAGTGTGAAAGTATTTGTTTGGGGTGTCTCTGTCCCATCCGAAAAGGGTCAGAAGTGGGTATGTGACTGTTGAGTCATGACTCATGACTATATTTTATGTAATGTTTATATTTTGCAACGAAAAATTCTCGCGATCTTATTTTCACTGTAGTAAGCAGAAATGTCACCAGTGACAATCATAATTCGCCAAGCTTAATTAAATGAAGGGATAAATTAGGAGGTAAGATTATCGCCTTTGAGATTTTTTACTGGATCATCAAAACTGGATGGCCTGACCAGAATATCGAACTCAGGACTTCACGACTTAGCACGTGTATTTGCGTGTAACTTTAGTGAAAAATAATGCTGATTCTCATTTTTTCTTAAAGTACAATTGAATAAATGTCTTCAACACATTTTATGTGCTTGATAATATAATAATACTATATAAAATATATTACGGTCACCTCTTTGGTATAGTCACATCGAGTATAATCTGCGTCCCGTGTGATGCTGGGTTCGACTCCCAGATCGACTAGTCATTGCAATTGGAAAGGCATATTTTTTTCTGGGCTAGGACTATTACAGACATTATACTGAGAAATTACTTAATTATGAAATGAAATGAAAATAATTTATTGAATCCATTAAAATGTTCAACATTATTTAGATTCAGTCATTTTTGTTCTACCACCTGGTTCGGAAAGCGGTTTTCACTAGAGAAAAACGGGCAAGAAACTCTAGTGTTGCTCTTTATCTATAAGTTCTCAATCGCCAATTTCTTACTTTTTCGCTGCCTTCTTGCTTCATTTAACTTTTTAAACACCAGTGAGGCACCTACCAAGTGCATAATGACAGTTAGATGCGTCAATAATTCACGATGCAATTCGCACAATAGTCCATAACACCACATATGGCGATGCGACCTAATTCGCACTTGCACTACGCACTATCTTGCATGCAATTATTATTAATGTTGCATTTTTCCTGTACATTATATTCCGATTGGCCTGACTGTATTTGAATTTCCTTGTATTCTGTATTGATATTCCTAATAATTAATTATGTAGGTATTAGTTATTTTATTACGCTATTTTTCAATCCAAATTCCGTGATAGAATAGAATTGGTATGTTTTAGATTAGTCGATATTTAGTACTACATACCTACTAGAATTCTCCAGGACATACTCTAATTTACTAAACTTCTAGTATTTTCAGTTGATTACTAGTATCTAAACTCTAATGTAATACAATTAGCATTAGCATTATGAACAATATCGAGTGCTCTTCAATGTATATGCATACGACTAACACTTGTTTTGTCCTACTTATGAACTAAACTGTGGTACTTGAGTAATTATGTTATCTTCCGAAGGACAAGTGCACTTAATTCCAATGAAAAATGTGTATTTTTTATATTCTAGGTGACTACGACATTCTCATGAACTCCTTCTATCACGCTCGTGGAGGAGAAATGCGAGTGCAGAAGTTTAAATACGTTGACCGTTACATCGAAGTATTCGCCAACGCTTTCGCCGAAATGGGCTTTCGAAGTTTGGACATAAACAGCAATGTACCCGAAGCTGTTGTTTTCAACCAATTCACAGTTTTCAATAACACTAGACTGAGCACTAATACAGCATTTTTGAAACCTGTCAAACATAGAAAAAATCTCAGTATTTTGAAAGGTGCAACCGTTACCAAAATTGTTATTGATAAGCAGGAGAAAAACGTAGAAGGGGTTATATACGAAATAGAGAAAGGGAAGGAAATACCAGCGTATGTGAAAAGAGAAATAATTTTAACTGGTGGTGCTATCAATAATGTGCGTTTGCTACATTTGTCTGGGGTAGGACCTACAGCTGATTTAAAGAAGCATAATATTAGTGCTATTCTAGATCTACCAGTAGGACATAACTATCAAGACCAAGTAACTACAGGCGGGCTGGCGTTTACCTTAAGCGATGTGGCCTCAGTCACCGAGAGCCAAGTCATAAACGATTTCAAAACTTGGTTCCAAAATCGAAGCGGACCTTTAGCTTCAAGAGGTATTAATCAACTGTCTACGTTCATACAACTATACGAAAACACGAATGCGCCAGATGTAGAACTGGCTTTAGAAGGAAACTTCATAAGAAGTGATAAATTTATGCTTACCAACGTAAGTGTGCATGCGGCTGAGGAATCGAATCTGCCCCTACCTTATTACAATCTAGTCAATATTTATCCTATTCTTTTAAGACCTAAAAGTAGAGGAAAAGTCATGTTAAATAAGAGAAACCCTAAGTATGGTAGACCAGTGATACAAGCCAATCTTTTAAAGGAAACTGAAGATTTGGATACGATTGTAGATAGCGTAGATATAGCTTTACAACTTCTTGATACCAAAGAAATGAAAAAAGCAGAAGTTAAATTTGCTCCCTTGGATTTATTCCCCTGTGATAGACTCACTAATAGAGATCAATGGAATTGTATCACGCGTCACTACACAAAAGCTATGGGACGTCCTGTAGGAACTTGTAGGATGGGAGAAAATATAACAGAGTCTGTAGTCGACTACCAATTGAGGGTTCATGGTGTCGAAGGCCTCCGAATAATGGACGCTTCAGTAATGCCGACCCACGTGCGAGGGGGCATTTTTGCTGCAACAATGATGATTGCAGAGAAAGGTGCCAAAATGATTTTAAAAGACTGGAAGGAAAACAAAGGTCATTATTATAATAGATGACGTTGAAAATTGTAGGTAAATAAAATACTATTTCAATACCAAGCAGTTTTTATTAAATCGCTGGCCTTTTCAGCAATCATTACAACCGGTGCGGCTGTGGAGCCTCTTGTAATTTTTGGCATTATCGATGCATCAACAACTCTTAAATTTTCTAAACCGTACACTCTTAAATTATTGTCAACCACCGACTCGGGGTCTTTAGGTATTCCCATTTTGCATGTACCCACATAATTGTGGAGGGGAGTAGAGAAATGTTTGATTATGCATGACCAAAACTCTTCAGATACACTTTCATGGTATTTGCAATCATTGTTTAAAATCGGAAGAGGATCAAATTCGTATTCAGCTGATTTAAACACTTCAGTATCAAAAAGCTTTATTACTTCCCGTATACCTTCCAATAACTTCCTTTCATCGGCTGTGATCTTCAAAAAATTTGGATATATCAGCGGTTTTCCAAATACAGGATCAGTTGCGTTCAAAACAATGTGACCTCTGCTACTTGGAGTCAAAAGAGATATACATATATCTATTCTGTCGTAATACATATTTGAGTTGTGGCCTTTAAATCTTACTTCAATGTCAGGAGTCCCCAATACATCTGACATAGTAGATTCAATATAGGCAACGACTTGAAAATTTGCTGACAAAGGTCCATTACCCTTAGTGTAGTAATCAGTTATGTCTTTCATCTTCTGAGGAAACTTTGACATCGTTGCTGTTTTAGTCAATTTTATCACTGGGAGGCACACAGATAAATGATCGTGGAAGTTACTCCCAACTGGTAAATCATAAAAAAACCGAACACCTACATATTCCAAGTATTCTTTTGGTCCCAAACCAGATTGCATTAGTAATTTTGGTGAGTTTATAGCACCAGCACTTAGTATAATTTCCTTTTTTGCGCTGACTCTTATTTTTGTACCATTTTTTATGTATTCAACACCAACAGCTATTATTGTATCCCTCACGTTTTTAAGTAATATTTTAGTAACTAGGGCTTCAGTTACAATGTCTAAATTGGATCTCAGTTTTTTTACAGGTTCAACAAAGGCTGCGTATGAGCTTACTCTCTCGCCATAGTATGACATAGTCTGTATTCTCATGAATCCAAGTTGATTTCTGCCGTTTATATCAGTATAGTTATATCCTAGCTCATTAAAAGCACTAAGTAGTATGTCTACATTATCATCTACGTAGGGATATCGTCCTACGTCTAAAGGTCCTTGGGTGGAATGGAAGAATTTATTCTTATAAATGTCTTTGTCGTAGTTTCCTTCTGAGTATTTGAAGTAAGGTAGCACTTGGCTGTAGCTCCAGCCCTCATTGCCGTTCAAAGCCCACTCATCGTAGTCGGCAGGACTCCCTCTCATGTAGGCCATGTCGTTGATCGTGGAAGTTCCTCCGAGCACTCTTCCCTGAACGACCTCACAGCCATTTTCTGCACGATTCTGGCAGAACCTGAAACGTGATACAACTATAGATTAATAATTTACAGTGTTGAATTCTAAAGATCTGATGAAATACTTATCCTGAATATTATTTTCTGTGAAATAATATCCCTGATTTGATGAATAATGTCAAAATTTCTGTTGCTTATAAGATATTCTAAGGACCCATATTATATGTTGATGATTATGATTTATATAATTATTATTCTTCGTTAAAACCCACCCGCTTTTAGGTCTCATCTTGTACTGCCAGTCTAAAGTAGATCCTTTGAATTCGCTAGTCAAGCCTGGTATTAGTGCCATTTTCGGTGCAACGGGTCCTGCTTCAATTAGTAATATCTGAAACAAATATATTTTTTCTCGAAATTATTTGATTTACACGAACAAAGAAGTAGATCTACATTTATCATACGCTCACGACTTTTTGAATTACACAAGAAATGTAATTTAAAGTGTATAATAAAAGCTTATAATTGAAATGGCTACAATTTTAAATGTTTAAAGATTATAATCATGCCAAACTAAGGGAATCATACGTATTATTTAAATATGAGTTTTCCTTACGCACAAGTAAAATAATATTATGTTCATGGAAATTAACTCAAGATCATGAAAGATACAAATTCTTGTATTTATTTTACAAATAGGATTCAAAAGAATCTACTAATTTAAAATAAGAAAGCGTTCATCCCGCGCTATATCTGGTGAACTCTGATAGAATGAACTGGAAATTATAACAAACGAAGACAATAAATAGATCATTTACCTTCCATTTCCTATTCTCCGACAATCTGCTAGCCAGGACACAGCCAGCCGTACCTCCGCCTATTATCACAAAGTCGTATTCAGCGTTACTTTCATCTTCAGGTTTTTCTTCATCAGGTATTTTGTGGAAATACCTAAACTGCCTCATCTTCACCAAGTCTAAATCTTCACCAGGCAGTCCCTTTATTTTTGAGTTTTGTGTTGGATTCTTACCAAAATAATCTGGTTCGGGAGCAATATGGCCGTATAATGTGTGGACTAAAGAGATTAGGAGTATAGCTGTTGGAGCACATTCGATTCTACCGTCACATATTTTGCATAGGTCATCGGTGACGTTCGATGTCATTGCATCTTTTTGGTTCCTTTCATTTATACCATTCTAATTTCCTTTGGTTTTGTTCTTCTTTTTGTATCTTTTAAAATTAAATTAACATTATCAAAATCTTTGCACGGACGTGGATTTGTTTTGTTTTTATTATTTTATCGCAACACAGTTTCTGTTTTATTTTTGTTGTTCATTAAAATTACCATTTTATGTATCTTTTTCTGATTTCTGTTGTCTAATTAGTTTTCGCTTTTTTTTCTTTAATTCAATATTTACACTTTCTATTTCCTCTACTTTAACAATTTAAAATACTTATATCAAAAAATATATTTACGCGTCTATTAATACTTTAAAATCAAAGACTTCCACTGTCTGTCGCTATCGGTTTCTCGAACAAAAATGCATTATAGTTGTCTCGTGCAAAGAATTTGTTGTTTACAAGCGTTGCGCCTTTGTTTAACATTTTATATGCATTGTTTGAAGTTCCAAGAGTTTTTTCTTTAGTAGAACGTCGTGTTTATATTTAGTGTATGTCGGCTGAACTATTTCTGAGAGTAGTCTCTTGACACCTTTGATGTGCTTGTAACAGAGAAATTTTAATTGGGTTTTGTTTAGTCTACAATAGAATTTTGCATTTTTGTTTATTGATATATCATTCGCATTTTATCTAACTAGTGACGAAGTTATATGTGTGGTGATATTAAAATTATAAGGAAATTGCTTTTCAAATATCTAAAGCAGTTATTAAGAGGAATGATTTGATTGTTTGTTTGCATTGAATAGGCATTAGGCTCTGAAACTACTGGACCAATTTAAAAAACTCTCTCAGCATTAGAATCTTACAGTATCCCTGATGAACATAGAATATTTTGAAAAAAGGTGTATCTGCACACGTGCGGAGCCGGGCCGGACATGTGAACAATAAGCTGCATTTATGATATTTGATAGTTAAGACATGAAATAGAGATAAAAGAGAAAGTATACAGTTATTGAATACATATTATACCATCTATTCTTTGTTAAAGAAAATGACGAGACAACCTGCGCGCCTGATGGTAAACATTACTTATCAAACCATTTAGAAGCACTGTATAGAACTGCCCTACGTTCGTCTTCTCAAGACATAGGTGTTAAATTTCTTCACCATCATCTCTTCAGCCACAGGAATAGATGAAGTCTACTGCTGAACACATGTCTCCTCCTCCTTCTCCTCCCCCTCCTTCTCCTCCTCCTCCTCCTCTTAAATCTTTTTATGCACGGTAATTTTACTGGCCACAGCCATGAAACTAAAACGCAATACTAACATTATCAGTTAAATTTAGCCCAATCTTTCCTCATAACAAAACCCAAACAGGGCCCCGAAAACCGGCAATTCAGTATGTACATTTAAATACATTTAAAAACTACATCACAATGCCCATTGTTAGCAAACAAAAACCTTTGTATGGAATGAAAGGTGGTCGCGTAGTTTCTATGTGTGACGTTAATTGATGTTTAACTAAGTTATTAGTATTAAATACTACATGAAATATGATATACAGTCAAAACCTGATATAACGACATCGAAGGGACCGTATAGTTGCCGACGTTATATCCGTTATTGACTGCCTCGGTGGCGTAGTTGTATTACGGTACGGTTACAAAGCTGAGGTCTCGGGTTCGAGTCCCGGGTCGGGCAAAGTGATATTGGATTTTTCTATTCATTATCAGTCCGGAGTCAGGAATTTGTGCCCGATATGGCGATAGGCTCGCCCCCTATCACATCGTGGGACGGAACTTACAAGGCGAAATGTGGGTGTCCTAGTGGCACCTCTGCCTACCCCTTCGGGGATAAAGGCGTGAGTTTATGTATGTATGTTATATCCGATAGTCGTTATAAGCAATACAGTCATATATACACAAGTACAGTAGTTACATTAACATAGTTATCTATCTAGTTTAAGTATAGGTTAAGTATGTAAACGAGTTAGAAAAGAAATAAAAATATTTATTACGAATAATTAGCATAAAATGTATTTAGCTGATTACAGTTACGAGTTATAAAACTACACTAGTTTTTAAAGTAATCAGTCATTTTGGTCTGTCTTTTTTTAGCCCAGTCTCAAATATTTTTTGCATTTTACATTTCATACGCCTCAAGGTATGAGTATCATCAGTATCAAACTATTCGTTAAAGGCAACTAATTTTTGCAAAACTGTTACAGGGTTAAGCAAGGTCAAATGGCCGCGAAGAGGTTCGGATGAGGTGGGAGAAAGTGCGTAGGTAATAATATGCTCAAATATTCCTTCAATGCTTATCTATAAGATTTAAAATCATTTGTATTGTTTTGTTTTGCTGAGACAAGGAGCCGTTGGTCGTTATAGCCGATGAATATCGATAAAATTTCGTCGTTTTAAGCGATATGTCGCTGTATCCGATGTTTGTATAAGCGGTTTGTTTACTGAATAGTTTACTAGGGATTCGGACGGGACCATACAATATAGCTGTAATAAACGATGTCGTTATAAACGGTTTTGACTGTATTTATCAAACGACGTGTTTTTATGTTTTAATTAATATAATTTGTTCGATAAAATGTAACATGAATAAGCTGAATTATAGATATTATTATGTAGTATTAGCATTAGTTGGTTTACAGCCAATTTTCGATCATCAAATAAAAAGTATGCGTTCAGCCAGGTTTAATATTAATAAGCTCAAGGGATCTTGCCTGGGCTGAATTACTTACATCTTATTTTCTTTATTGGCTCTTGTCCTACATTTTCCAACCATAAGTCAACTTTTTGCATATAAAGTTTCCCATCATTCACATGTATCATTCAACAGCTACCATTCGGCTATCGGCAAATAATAATTTGCTAAACGACCTCGTTGACGACAGCTGTCATTTGACAATAGAAATATTTATACCATTTATTTGATTATTGATAGAAACATCGTTTATACAGTTAACAAGGTGTGTTCAACGGATCAATAAAATTCCCCCGGTATCCGTTAGGTCAATGGGTGTAGTTACGGTTATAATATGCACGTATAATATTTTTACAGACCCTTTGGCCTGTAAAATATACATCGTTCATCCGTCTTTTAAAATCAGCGTACAAGAATGCAAAGCGCTGTGGAATGCCAAGCATTGCTTTGTAATTCATGGTGCTGTTTGGTTTTGCTACTGTCCTTGAGCGGTCGCATCGCTTACCAGGCGAATGGCATGCTCGTCTCGCCATTCATCGCGATAAAAAAAATATGGACAAAGGTTTTTCGAAATACACATTGATTCCGATCGACACCCGACCTAGTCTGTCGTTTGGGTGAAAATGTAATGAGAGAAGTGAGTGGGACGTCTGAAAACAATGCCAGGAGGAAAACCAACTTACCCAACCCGTTTAGAGAAAGAAACGCCGGATATCACATACGTGGGAGGAAAGACCATAAAAACGCAGACTAATGTAAAGTACTTGGTTAGTTGTAGCAGAAATTTTATTGGTTGTCTTTTTATTTACTTCTTTACATTAACCGAGTTGGACTGGCGTCATCGGGGCTCTGCAAAACACATATCGTTATGAAATTTTTCAGATTCTTGACCCCTACACCATAAAATACTTATACTATAACATCTTATTTCTTGTCATATGATACTAATTCAATACTCAATGCGAAGTTCGCTTTACGTTTTCTTATGAGGAGGGTCAAGTGATTGTATTAAGGTTTCATTTTCATGATCTTTTACATACATACATACATAATCATCAGGCCTGTATCCCATAGGGGTAGGCAGAGACTATGGATCGCCACTTTGCTCGATCCTGACATACAACTTTCGCTTCATCCACTTTCATCATTCTCTTCATGCATTCTCGTCGGTTCAGGGTACTTTTGACCTGACCCTTCTTGAGGATATCACCGATTTGGATGGTGTAAGTTCGATGAGGTCGACCCCTACCGACTCTTCCATCCACACTCGCCTTGTATATTTGCTTAGTTATTCTCCTTTCATCCATCCTCTCTACATGACCAAACCATCGTAACATGCCTTTGTCAATTCTTGTCACTACATCCTCTTTCACTCCACAAGTTTTCATCACCACGCTATTCCGCACTCTGTCACGCAAACTCACACCACACATTCCCCTTAACGATCTCATCTCCACTGCTCTAATTTTACTTTCATGCTTCTTCTGCCATACCCAGCTTTCACTACCATACATGAGCGTAGGCACTAACACTCCCCCATGGACAGCTGATGATCTTTTTGTTACTTATATTGGCTATTGAACATACAATGTACATGCTGGTGGTAGGTCTCTCATATGTGAGAGGCCGCCTGGGTAGGTACCTCCGCAATGTCTATTTCTCCCACCAAACAGCAGTGTAAATGCACTGTTGTGTTCCGGTTTGAAGGACATTGTAGCCAGAGTAACTACTGGACATCGATATGCGCTCGCCATCTATCGAGTCTTATCTAGTCTATCGCAGTCTATCGAGACTTAACATCTTATGTCTCAGGATGGCGAGCGCAGTGGTATGCCAAGCATTGCCTTGTAACTCATGGTGTTGTTTGGTTTTGCTACTGTCTATGAGCGGTCGTATCGCTTACCATCAGGCGAATGGCAGGCTCGTGTCGTCATTCATTGCAATAAAAAAACATTAATTCACAAACCCTTTCATCCGGAGTAGGAACTGTAATACACGAGGGCATCGGCACCGATTACGTTATTTTAGAGCTTATTTGTGAGTTCGGCCTCGACTGCGATAAATACTTGACTATTTATAGAGTTTCAGTTTTAGATTCATCGGATATACGTTAATAACATCCCGTGCATCTTTTAAAATAGTAGAAAATTATGTGTATTTGTTAGGTCTGTATTTTAGAAGGAAAAAGCAGAAATGCAAATAATGCGATAGTTCGTTTATTTCTACCCAAGAAGTGGTATCTGTTAGGGGTGAGACTATCATCATGCTAGACACGAATTCTAGTCTAGAGAACTCATTTGACATTTTTAGAATTGAAAAACAAACGTATAGATGATACATAGGAATTAAATTCAATACGTCCAGCGTCCAGATGTTGCGTAAAATAACTATTTCCATAAATGAAACGCGAATCTATGCTAATAGAAATGCTTCAGGCCTAAGACGCTTATTGCCGTGAAACAGCTGTCTAGACTGACATAGTGTATGAACTAGAAATGACTTCATTTTCCACGTAAGTGTCTAATCGATACGCCACCTGCGAACTTCCATTACTTGATTAAAATTGTACGCGACAACATTAAAGTACCACGTCATACTATATCTAATTACGTGTTATTTTCTATGGCCTTTATGATTATTTTGAAATACCCTTTCATGTTCTTTTTGATATTAATATTTCAAATTAATACAAGTCATTGGTACCCTGGAAATTATATGGATTGAGTAATGCTAAAATATAGCAACCGCATAATTATGTCAAAAACTATAGGTAAACTTACTAAAACACATTATTATTGACATTACTATACAGCAAAATCTGCTCTGTACTTGGATATGTTCATAACTGCCCTTCGCTGGCTTAATGCGGGTTGATAAACTTAATCTTTGAAATTCTTTTTTTGAAGTTATTTCCGATGTTAAAATTTTTCGACACTCATTTATTACAAACAAATAACAATATATATGTTACTGTAAAAGCTCGAACTGCAGTAAATCCTAAGATATTCCAGTAAAACCTAAGATCTACCAATTCCTAATGGTAAATGTCCGAAAAGGTTTGCGATTCGAACTCTTACCACCATTCCGTTGGTAAATCTTAGGATTTACATTAATGGCACGGTAAATGTTGAAAAACAAAACATCCGCCGATCCGCTCGCCTCAGTCGCTTGTTTGACACGTTTGAACTTGCACGATAATTTGATTTCTAATTGTATTTATTTGTCAAACAAGAAAGATAATTAGGTTAGGTTAGGTTAGGTTAGGTTAATGTTTTTTCAAAATAATTTAAATAAGTTGGTATGAGTTTGTACTTATTATGAAATGAAATGAAATGAAATGAAATTCGTTTAATGAAATGAAATTCGTTTATGAAATGAAATGAAATGAAATTCGTTTATTGGTCACGTAGGCAATTAAATAGCTCTTATGACAAGTCAATACACATAGTACTTATTTTCTATTTACAAGATATTCGTTGTAATTTTTATATTAATTTTATTATATTAAGTATTATATTACTTATTAGTATTTTATGGTAATTTTTTTCCCTTAGGACATACATTATTTACGATAATCGATGTCTAAGTGGACCATAAGTATTAAATTAAAGCGGTGCGTAGCGGTTTAATGTTACCACCGGATCTAACGCGGCCCTGGCTGAGAAGACCCGGCGAAACAAACTCAGTGGGCTTCCATTACCACTGGAAACTACGCGACGCGACCCAATTCTGAGTATATCCAGCGAATAGTACTCAGTGGGCTTGTTTTGGGTCCAATTGATTAAATAACGACCATACCATGAGTATTACTATCATATGATACCTTTATTATACTATGTACCTGTTTTGTCTAATAGTTTATTGAAGTAAATAATTAAGAATTACTCATTGTTTTATTCCTAAAACCAACATCTACCAGCTGACAGTGGTAAAACCTAGCATATACCGAATTCGAATGGTAAAAGCCCGAAAAAATCGTCGTATTTTCAGAAATACTTACATTTACCAACTCATGTCGGTAAATCCTAAGACTTACACGTAAATCTTAAGATTAACCGTAGTTCGAGCTTTTACAGTAACATATATAAATGGTAATGGTTTACGGTAGGCAGTGACTTTGTTGTGCTGGGCCCCTGGCACTGCGAAGGTCCATGAGCGGCGGTGACCGCTTACCATCAGGCGGGCCGCATGCTCTTCTGCCTGCGAAGGCCATAAAAAATAAAACAATGAAATATATATTTTTTAAGAAAGAATGCAGTAATTTAAGTAATCATTCTCATTATAATACATTATGACGAAATGAATCACAATGTGTGGGCCTAATGTATCCAAAACACGCGTCATAAAATGATGTTGGTTTAATATTTTTATTTAATCTGTGTGGGCCGACAGGATGGACAGTTTTCACTATTATGATTCCTACAAACATCGCCTTAGAATTCATTAAATATTATAATAATTGACTCTTAAATTTCGTTAAAGTTATGGTACTAAATAAAACTCATCGGAATAGAATTTTATTTTATCTACCTTATCGTTATAATAATATAACAAATCGATTAATGATTTTAGTTCATTCATTTGTTCTGTCGTAATACAATTTGTAAATATTGTAGAAAACAAAAGCATTACCCCCGTAGATTTGAGTTCCATACAAAAAATATATCTATTTTTAATATTTAATCCTATTTATAATTTGTATAAAAGTTTGTAATGTTTATTATTCATAATATCATGTATTCATTTTTATTATAACATTGAGACAGTATGGAGCAATTAAACAACATAATTGTATCCTATATACGACATTATTAGATAATTACAGAGCTAAATTATTTAAGGATCAGTGGAATAGCGTCTTTAAAGCAATTATACGTGTAATCGTGTTGATTGAATACACAAATAAGTTATTTACTAAAGTTCACGCCTTTAGAGGTTGAATTTACTATTTAAAAATATCTAATAACCTCCAGGACTCATGTATTGCCATACTTTATTCTGATTAGTATTTTTTTCTTTCAAACAATATAATAAACAGTCATATACATAGTCCTGACCTCACACTAAGATCTCGTCTTGACTTTTCGGTCTCACAAACATCCGAACCCATCAATATCAATGTTAGTCAATGTCCGAACCCGAAACATTTTTAATATTTGTTTCGTTGGCGTCTAATCAACAGCGCTACGGAGGCAGTCGATGTAATCAACATGTGTCCGCATTTAAATTTATTAATACGGCCTTTACCCTATGCGTACATATTAATGGGCAAGCTAATAATGCGGGCGGCAACAGAACGATGTTACATCGAGCCGAATTAAGCGCGCTCCATTGTTAATAGGTTGGGAATTTTGACTAGTTTTAATAATATTTAGTTTTAATAATCACCTGACGGAAAGAGACGGAGTTGTTTTTTTCAAAGAAAAATTCCATTTCATTCATTGACAGCCTCCGTGGCTCCGTCTACAGGTATTTGTTACGGGTCTGGGTGTTTGTGAGGCCGAAGAGTCTCTCGTAGTTTCTGATACCCTCGACACAAGACTCGATCTTAGTGTGGGGTCAGGACTATGTATGTGACTGTTGGGTGTATTTATTTATTTGGTAGATTTTTATTTTTATTACCATCATTATATATTTTTTTTACCCACTTTACTTTCAAACCACTTTACTCAGTCTTGTAGCAATATCTCCACGCTTTATCTTGCAGCATAATAGCTTCATCTAGAAAATACTTGGATCTTGTATTGTATACTTTGAAGTTCGGTTCCACAAGTATAAAAAAATAATATTCCAATAATATAAGATTTAGATCGTATAAATGGGTAACTGTATGTGAGTAGAATTAAGCGAGTTTTTCGACCTTGAGCGAAGTGGATCAAATCTGGTATAGTAACTATTATAATAACATAGTTCATTGACAGTCGTTGAATGCACAGTTTTTAATATTTATAGATGTCCTATTGTTTGATTCCTCTGGGAATTACGGTCGCAGATATAATTGTATCGAAATGAATGTAAATATATTCCGTAATTTTAATTATTCGATTAATCTTTAAATAAAACTTATTTTCGATCTCACGTCTCCTGATTATCAGATAGTTTCAATTGCGATAAAAACGAAATAACAACGAATGCATACGTAACTAAAAGCTCATATTTGTTCGACGTTGTATCCAACCCTAAACATTCTGACTGGACATTTGTTCAGCTACAACTTAATATAAGGGCGGTGCACCTGATGGTAATTGCTCAACAGTCAAGATTTCGATAGTTTCGATTAGAGTAGATGATTGAGTCTTGATATTCTGTTTGAGTGTGTGTGTATTAGCTCATATACGTCCCACTGCAGGGTACGGGCCTCCTCTACAATCGAGACGACGATTGAGAGGGGTTAGGCCATATAGTCCACCACGCTGGCCTAGTGCGGGTTGGCACTTTTGATTTGATATTATTTAACTTTTACTACTGTGTATGGGCAGCATCGATCAATTATACACTAGATACAACATGAGCGCTTGAAAAACGGCACCGAAAAAGAGTGCTTAAATCACGAGTAAGCACTCTTTCGCCTTCAGTCGCGCGCCGACCGTTGCTTGTGACAATGCCTAAATGCTCCGTAAAAAAGTGCAAAAACAACACGCTTACAAAGCTTAAAACTCATGGGATTTCGTATTTTCGGTAAGTAAAATTAATTTACTTGCTTCCTACTTTAATCAATATGTGAAATTGAGTACCAATAATTAAATATAAATTAATTTAGCAACCTAAAATCAACAAGTGCTGCTTCGCAGTTGTCTCTTTCGATACGTTTAAATAGACAAGGATGAGTAGCGTCATGATTTGGAACAGAATATACATGGAGTAGTTTTATTTTGTATTTTTTAGTTACTAATTTTAAATAATTTAAACTTATTATATATTAAAAATTAACATCAGAAATATTTATTACAGATTACAGAATTGATTATATTATGTACAGACTATGTTAAAATATATTAAAAGGAGACATTGTGAAGTAAATATAAAAAAAAATTGTTGTGTGTCAACGATTTTTGTTTCATTTGTTCATGATTTTGCCATATTCGTACAACATTTAACATAATGTAAAAGAAAAATAAACTTAAGTATATTTATTTATTTAAATCTTTATTGTACACAGAAAAATAACATACAGAAACAGAAAACCAAAAAAAAATAATTATTTTATTATTTTTTTCGATTTATCATTTTTACAAAATAATCACATTTTACATATCATATTTCATTATTACAATACAATAGGTAATAACTTTACCTATTATATTGTAGATTTTTATATTCATGTTAATTCATAGAAAAAATATGTAACAATTCGACTCCATTGCGCCCTTTATTCCGCTGTCCAACTAAAGTCATAAAATTTTATTACTTTCGAGGACGTCTCATTCAAAAAGGGACTTTATGCCCCAGGAATAAGGTGAAATTTGTGTTAATTTGTGATCTTCTTGTTCGGTTTTTTGTTTCAATGCATCGGTGCCACTTTTTAAAGGAACATTTACAGGGAACTGTGTATCTAGTGTATAATTGATCGATGATGGGCAGCTGTGACTACTTACCATGAAGTTGCCAGTCTGTTTTTTTTTAACTCCTATGCCATAACACAAAATAAAAACATTCCTAATTGCTCCTACACATTTGGTTTGAAGGACGCATAAACATAAGGGAGCCACATGTTCCATTACAAAATGTTCTACAGTCAAAATATATACAAATACAATATTAAAAACAGCTTTCTACACGAGTTGTGAAGCCAGATTCAACGTTTATGTTATCAAATTATTATGAACACAACACATCTGTTCCGCATTTAATTATAATTAATAATAAGCACAGAACTAACAATACTACACTAATAATGTTAAATCACAAATAGTTGAATTCAACAGCCATACATCGTTCCGTCCCAAGCATTGCTTGGTTGCTTTGGGTGTATTTATTATTTATATACTAATTACGTTAGTCACAGCCAGAGGACTTAAAAAAAACCAAAAGTTTTCTAATACTAATTTATTTAATAGATGTTACTTGATCGATGTTAGATACAAGATTGATTTTATTTTACAATTAAAACTTATAGCTACGAATTGGGGTCGCGGAGTCAGCGTTTTACGCTGCCTCGTGCCGGATGTTTCCACACTTATTGATTATGGAAAATTTCCATTGCATTGAGGGCGTCAGCAATTTTGGTATCGGCGTCGCATGTAACACCTCCCCCCTCAGATCAGCAACTATTTGAGAACGTTGAGCGAAAATGTTGCTGGGGTGGAAGTCCGAATTTTTCCTGTTTCAGGGGTTGCATACACATGGTCCTGGCTGGATGCTGTATCCTTTTCAGATTGTAAGGGCTTGTTTCCTTTAGATCTTTTCAGGTAATGCCGTGCAGTAACTCCAATACTTATTGCGGTTATAACGAGAACCACAGTGTAGAGTGGTATTGTGGTATGATATATAGCGTGGTCCAAATTTACTGGATGCTGTGCTTGGATTTTATCTTCGATATCATGTAGTCCTTTCAAGTTTATTGATGTCAGCTCAAGGCGAGGGATGCTGGTATCATCTCTTGTAAGGTAATCACTCGGTACGTCCGCAATTTTCAGTGGCTGGCCTTTAATTTGTCCGTTGATGTTAATAAGGGTAAATTCATCTGTGCGCAGCGAACATTTCGGTGGAATCGTGACGAGGTAGCTCCCACTTAGCGTTACGTAGTCCTGACGTCCACATTGTAGTTCAGCTTTCGTTGGTCTCGGGATGACGATCGTATAATGTTGATCATCTAGCTGCTCCATAGCTTCCTTAGTGAGAATGATTTCCGTCGGCTGGCATGACTTATGTAGGGGCTGATTGTTGATGAGGCTCTGGATACAATCTGCATGTCCTCGGGGTTGATGATTGATGCTCTCCTCGCATAGATGTCGACGATCAAACTTCGGGCATTCAGCCTCCATGTACATAAAACTTCTCCCATTGGTTGCCATAAATGGGTATGAAGGGATAAAGGTCTGGTGGCGTTTATTAGGAACAATGGAAAGCCTATACAACTCGAAATTATCTGGGGAGACTATGGGAAATTTAAAAATAATAACTATTCTTTTGCCTATGTAATAAAATCCTGGTTTGATTATGTTATAGTATTCTCTTAACTCCGCGTCTAATACTTGGTCCTTATTGTATAAAGATTTTAGCTTATCTATTATATTAACTAAGTTTTTTATATCTAACATACTATGATGAGTGCTCGATGCACTTATAAATGCTAAGGTATTTTCTAACTTAATTAACTCTAGAGATAAATCCTTCACATTATCGCCGATAATCGTTAATAACTGAGCAAATTTGGCAAATTTTATTAATGTATAATCTGCGTGAGCATTTTCGTCTAATAAAATCTCCAACGTCTTGTTAATTTTTTTCTGGTTATCAACGATATGTGTGATTAAACTAGAATATTGTGTCATCCAGTTTTTGTTAAGACTTATATGTTCATTTAGCTCAGATAACATCTTGTGTTCATTATTTTCTAAGACATTAATAGCGTGATTGTACCTTTCAGCATCGGAATGGTCCAAGTTTCCGGTTACACTCTTTATTAAGGATCCTAATCCGTCAATTAGGCCTCTCTTTACGCGGTTAGGTTCTAATCCTCTTAATTGTGAATTTAATGCTATTAATTTATTGCTAAGATAATCTATCTGTATTTCAAATAAAGCTAGTGTATGATTGTCTAATGTATTCGTAAAATAATTAAGTTGCTTTTGAATAGAATTAATTCTGTGCTCTATGTCGGATAATTCAATATACTGTAAGAAAGAGTGATAATGAGTAATAAGTCTTGTGGGTCCGAGGTTAAATGGTAGGAGGCCCGGTCCATCGTCAAGACTTTCAAGTCTTATGTCGGCCGCCAGGCTCAGTTGGACTATTAGTAGTAGTCGAATCCTGTAACAATCGAGATGACTTGCATGTACGTTTAAGTCTAGACTTGGCGATGGGTCCTTTCTTTTTAGACGTATATATGTGAATTGGAAGGTCTGCAAGAACAATGTCCTGAGTATAACGTGGCGCTAATTTTTGCCTACTCGCTAACGGGTTGCTTATAAAGACTTGTTGGTCGGGTTGATACTGTTCTTCTGGTTCTCTATTTTTATTTCGGTTATTCATTAAGTTAGTGCGATCGACCATGGCAGACTCGTTTATAAGATCATATACGACCTTCATCTGATCCCGGTGGTTCAAGATATACTGTTGCATGAGATGCCCTGTTAAGTCTACATCTAAGGGGTCCCTGGGGTCAAAATGACCACGTATAATATCATGAGGCCTGCACTTAGTGAAACTATGAACCGAACTATTGTACGCTAATACCGCATAAGGCATTTGGTTCACGACAGGTTCATCTTTTTGTTTTAGTCTTAATATACGCAAATGTTCTAATATGGTGGAATGGAATCTCTCTATAATACCGTTATCGTTAGGTGAGTTCGCCAAAGTCTTATGGTGGTTGATTTTATGTAATCTTATAAATTCGGCAAATAACTGATTCGTGAATTCGGTACCGTTATCTGTTACAATAGTTAAGGGTAGCCCATGGTGAGTACAAAATGTTAACAACCCTTGTAGAATACTAATTGCGGTTCCGTCACGTAAATGATAAGCCTGTCCGTACTTAGAAAATGAATCGACAAACGTTAGGTATTTTTCGGCTTGAGCGGTAAATAAGTCCATATGCACTATTTCGAAGGGTTTAGTGGCTGGGGGCACGATGTTAAATTGTGGCCTGATAGGGTTTCTATCATATTTTGACTGGCCACAAATTGTGCATTCATTTATATATTTAGTTATCTCCTCTTTCATCTTCGGCCAATAATAGCGCCGGGAAAGTGATAAGTAACATTCGTTAATTCCCCTATGATTGGTCTTTCCTTCGTGATAGTGTTTAATTATTTCTTGCTGTCTCAAGTACTCTTTGACATCTTCTAGTTCAGTCTTTGCTAAGACTAAATTCATAGAAGAGCTTTTAAAATTATTTTGTATAATGGGAATTATGGAGTACATCCCCAATGGTGGTGAGATTTTAAGAGCAGTTTTAACCTTCGGGTTAACGTATTCCTTAATCGCGTTAACTACGTCTTGTTCTAAATTAGATTCTGACACTTGAATATGAGTACGAGTGTGTGTGTCAAATGGTTTTGTGGCGGTGGTTCGTCGTTTAATATCACCTACTATTGTAAAACAAATCTGTCTATGAAACTTATTCAATGGCTCATCGGTAATTGGAACTTCGAGAATCGGGTTTTCGTTACTAGTATGAACGGTCTCAGTTGATGAATCAGCGCGACTAGGTGGTCTCTCTGATGGGTTAACGAGCATCGAGTCGGTTTCTTCGTTATTAATTTCGACTCGAGATAAGGCATCTGCATTCGTGTTGCATTTGCCTTTTTTATAGACTATAGTATAGTCGTACTCGCTTAACTTGAGCCGCCAGCGTGTTAACCGGGAGTTCGGCTCCTTTAGGTTCATAATCCATTGAAGGGGCTTATGATCAGTCAGAATTTTGAACTTACGGCCGAATAAATAGGGTCTAAAATATTTGGTTGCCCATACTATGGCTAACAGCTCTTTCTCTATGGTACTATAGTTTTGTTCACTGTCGTTTAAAGTTCTAGACGCATAACATATAGGCTTGTCTGATCCTATTGGTCCTTGCGAAAGGACGGCTCCTATGGCTACATTAGATGCATCGGTTGTCAAATTGAACTCTTTTGAAAAATCAGGATACTGTAATATCGGATCGTTGGTCAATAAATTCTTACATTTTTCAAAACTCTCGATATACTCAGTGTCAAACGTTATCTTATGAGACTTTTTGAGACATTTAGTCATTGGTTTAGTTATACGCGCGAAATCCGGAATAAATTTTCTATAATAGCCTAACAGCCCTAAAAATTGTTTAATTTCCTTACTAGTTTTAGGCAGCGGATATTTCTGAATAGCCGTTATTTTATCAGGGTTAGGTCTTATACCCTCTCGACTAATTATATGGCCTAGATATGCTGTTTCCAATTTCAGAAACTCAGACTTATCCATTTGAATTTTGAAATTGGAATCGCGTAGCCTTTCGAACACCTTTTCAAGATTGACTATGTGTTCCTGCAGGGATGTACTAAAGACGATAATGTCATCGAGGTAAACTAGACAGATTTCATTTTGTAGTCCCCTGAGCACATTGTCCATCACTCGTTGGAAGGTTGATGGTGAATTCTTTAGACCCATTGGCATGCGTAAGAATTCAAAATGCCCATGCTCGACATTAAAAGCTGTCTTTTGAATATCGTCGGGGTCCATCTCGACCTGATAAAATCCTGATGCTAAGTCCAAGGTCGTGAAGTACTGGCATCTACCTAGCTTATCCAAAACGTCCGTGATGTTGGGGATCGGATACCTATCGTCTACGGTTTTGTCGTTTAATTTCCTAAAATCGACGACTATTCTCCACTTTTGTTTCCCTGAAGCATCAATCTTTTTGGGGACTACCCAAATAGGTGAGCTCCAGGCTGAATCGGATGGCCTAATGATGCCCTGTTCTAGCATTTTAGTAATTTGGTCTCTAACTTCCTGACGATGAATAAATGGATATCTATAATTTTTACTATAGACCGGTAATTCGTCTGTTGTCCTAATCCTATGCTTGATTTTATTCGTAAACGTCAAGGGTTCCCCGTCAAGATAAAATACGTCCGCATATCTTCCACATAGAGCCTCTAAATTACCTTTTTCTTCCGCGTTCAAGTGATCGGTCCGCAAACGACTTAAAACATTTTTAACGCGTTCTGAGTCCGGCCCTGGCCTTATGCATTCGATATTACATACCTGTACGCGCGGTTGTTGTTCAAATGTAATAGTAATATCATTACAGGTGGGGTTTTCGATTTCAATGGTGCCTATCCGATCCGTGACTTTGGTAACACACTCGTGGATAATGCAATTAGAAACTATTTGCTCGGGCACATGCACGTCACCGTCTGAGTCATATATCGGCACATTAATCAGTTTGGATGAGTAGGCCGGGATCGTTTCGTGCGGGTTCGATTTCCGACACTTATAACGCATGAGACGTATTGTGGCATGTTCCGTAATTAACAAATTATTCTTTAAGTCTATGTTACAATTCTCTAACAAATCCAAACCTATAAGTCCGTCAAAATGATTATGGAATCTATATATGAAAAATTTCGCATATCTTTGTTCGTTAAATTCTTGAAAATGGGGTATTGTAATTGAATGTTCATGTACACTGGTAATTCGCGAATTAGTTACTTCAAACGGATCAAAATCACGCGGAACAGTGGGGAAAAATTTATCACATGCTTCAGGACTCAAAAAAGATTGATTCGCGCCGGTATCTACTAATAACTTAAGTGGGGGATCCGCTATCTGAATGTAGCGTAGTTCCCTTTTGGAATGTAAATTTAATTCTATCTTTGTTCTTTGTTGGGACGGCCCTTGGAAAAATCCTGCTCATTGTCAACCGGACTTTGCGCCTCGCCATCGGTCACGTTATTTGCGTTTGTATGATCATATTGCGAGCGATCGATATCATATTCATATCCCGAGTTGATATCGTGGTAATGTTCCAAATAAGAATATTGATATGGTTCATAATAATAATCGCCGTAATAATTATCGTAATAATCATTATAGTCTGCAATTTCGTTGAAATTCATTTCCCTACTTTTGAAATAGTTAGACGGCGGAGGGTTGCCATGAACTCTCCAATCGCGTCCCGTTATGTTTGGTGGTAATACTTTCGGTACGTAATGGCTAACACCGCTCATGGGTTTTGGCCCGGAATTATGTGGCTGTACGTTCCTAGGTGGTGGTAATCTAAAATTGTTATTCGGGTTATAGTTTGGCGGCAGCGCCCGGAATATTTGCTGCGTACGCGTGGGATATGTAGGCATACGTTGCTGTGGTTGAGAAATCTGAGCGTTAGGACGCCATTGCGGTGCCTGCTGCGGCATATAAGGGGGTGCAAACGCGGGTGGTGGTTTCGGCCAACCTGAACTAGGGGAAGGTACACTAAACACTTTATGTGGTGCGCTCGCATGTGCCGGCATGTTACGCCTATCAGGTACAGAATCATTTCGCTGCTGTAGGTACATCACATTTATTTCTTCTTGGACAAATTCCAGAGCCTTTTCAATTGTCTCGGGTCTCATGCATCGAATACGTGACCCGAGGGGTTCTTTTAATCCTCTAACAAAGGCTTGTTTAGCTAATTTACGGTAAAGATCACGTTTAGCCTCTACTGTGGTTTTTACTGATTCGTGTAAGGATACATACGTCATAATTGTACTAAATAAGGTTTGGCATCTGTCATAGAACTCTTGAGGAGAATCATTGCCTTGAGTCGCGAGAGAAAGATCATTATAAAGGGCGGTTTCGTCCCTTTGATCGGCAAAATTATTTATCAAAGCGTTTTTTATACCAAGCCAACTGTCGGGGATGCCGTTAGCATTTATTGTTCTAGCGGCAGGACCCGTGATTTTATTTAAGATGCCATTAATTAAACACAAATTACTTAATTGGTAAGCTGGTTCATTTATCATGTACTGTGCAACTATTTGGTCACAGATTTGGATGAACCGAGTTAGAACATTCGGGTTCCCATCGAACTCAGGGACCGGCCGCAGGGCTTTATAAATGTTATCTGGGTCAAACGACATTTTTTCTAAATTTCTATTACTGTCTAAAGCGTAATTTCTATGAACCTGTCTTGACGAGACAGATTCGTCCCCTTTATTTCTCGGGTGGAAAATTTTGGAAACAGGAGGCAACACTTAGGGTAAAATTTTAAGGTACTTACATAGGTTGGTTTTTCTTGGTACTGAAGTTCGAGTACGTCCCCGGCCGTGCCCTCGTAGGTTCGGATTCTAGACGATGGCTTAGGAGCCCGCCAGCGACTTTACGGAGTCAAGCTAGACAACGATTTTTGGAGCCTTTGACCGCCACGCACTGACTCTAGAATCCTACCGACTGCGCCAATTACGTTAGTCACAGCCAGAGGACTTAAAAAAAACCAAAAGTTTTCTAATACTAATTTATTTAATAGATGTTACTTGATCGATGTTAGATACAAGATTGATTTTATTTTACAATTAAAACTTATAGCTACGAATTGGGGTCGCGGAGTCAGCGTTTTACGCTGCCTCGTGCCGGATGTTTCCACACTTATTGATTATGGAAAATTTCCATTGCATTGAGGGCGTCAGCAATTTTGGTATCGGCGTCGCATGTAACATACTATAATAGTACGTTTTTATATTTTCATTATTTTTAGTAACATGCAAATATTATGGTAATTAATAGGTTTTAGCGATAATGTCGGAAATTCCATCGGACACGTGGCTACCACGTTATGATAATGGATCACTGTTTTCCTTAACAACTGTTAACTATTTGTGCAAAAAAGGCAATGTAATATAATTACTGGTTATTTTTAGCTCATTTAAAAAAGAGATTCTTTGTACCACTGAGTTATTATCAAAAATATATTGATCCTATTGTTGTCCTCTGTTAAATTACTTCAGTTCTCCAATACATTTTTTCCACGAGAATTATTATCATTTAAATTTTACAGCACTATTAATAAAGATGCAAATATCATTAATATAACTTATGGATTTATTCCAGAGAAAGTATTCTAGGCAATAGGCTGACAGAGAGAAATTATCTAGAAATATATAAGGTAGCCAAACGACCCAATGAAGGTTGGAATGAGGGAAATTTTAAAGTGAATTAATGAGTCTAGTTTTATTTAAATCACTTTTTAATCCAGAAAGTGATAAGGCTTCAGTCAACACTTCACCTAAAATATACATATACCTTATATCTGAATGTCAAAATAGCTAAATCACCATTCTATTCCATTGAAATATATTCTCCGTAAGTCGTTGTATAATACAATTAAAATAAATTTCACATTATGTCGATTTCATGTGGAATTCCCCATTTCAAATGGTTTCGTATTAATAATATCACATTGAACAAAACATTACAAACGGAATGACGTCATAATCGTTTATAACAGCCCTTTGTCTTTATCTGCAATATAAACCTTTATAACGGGAATATGCAACCCTTTCCGCCCTCAACAATATGTTTTAATTCGCGCCAAGGGATTGCATTTATTCGAAATAGCGCCATCTGTTACCGGTAATAAGAGTTCTACTCGTTTTGGTTCCGCTATTGCCCGCAGCGGCGGTAGTGTCGTAAAAGTTAACAGCCAGGCTTAGTAATATGCAAATACTATTGGATTTGAATTTATTGCTGCATTCGTTCCGATATAACGGTGGCGGTTAAATTTCATTTTATTTCCGTTTCCGAAAATGCCGTTGCAATTGTATTATAATTTTATTGGAAGGATTAAAATGATGGCGTTTTTTATGAAATTTATTGTTGTTGTTATTTTAATTTGTTTAAAATGTTAAACGTGTGGTGTACTCAATTTTAAACTGCAGAATTAATTTAAAAAATAAATTATTAAAAAATCTAATTGCCTAGATTGGGATGGTACTGCTTGTACTTGGATGTTCCATTTCTGTATCATCACCCCAAAGATTTCGACGTTAATGTGTGCTGTATCGGAATTCCATAACTGGGTTCGAATCCGATATCGCGAACCGTCGCTAGAGGGCGCAACCGAGCGTCGCATAGACAACTTCTCGACAGCCGAAAACTACCGACCAATGGGCGGGGTTCTAGAGTGACCAACGTGTAGGTCACGAAACCGTTGCTGTGGAAAAAACCCGCCACTCGTTTTTGAATCGTGGAACGAAGAAGTTGGTGGAAAAACTCCGCTGTTGCCCAACCTCGTAACCAAAGTCCAAACCTATACCCGAATTCCCGTTTTAACGTGTCTACTGAAGAGTATCGCTGTTGAAGTTGGCTGGTCTGAGAGAGCTGGTGAAGCCGGAAAGCATCGGTAAGTGGTAGACGATAAGCACTCAGTTTTGGGATTAACCGTTTTTCTGTAGCGCACATTGCCGTCGAAATTCCGTTAGGGACTTCTCCTTCGGCAGCTGAAAAGCTCAGCTGAACACCGTGTACAGCTTCCTTGCTGGTACATGTTTTTGGTGCCGAAACCCGGGAACATACGAATTAATTGTTTAAAGTGATTCTTTATATCCTAATTACCCTAATGAGTTTCGCATTTCTCCTATACGGTCCATTGTGATTTAAAGAATACTTATTAAATTTTACATATAATTTCCTATTTGTCCATTTTTGCTATTTATCGTTAAAATAAAAAAAAAAGTAAAAAAAAAAAGTTCGTTACGCGAGTTGTATCAATTTCCAATCAGCTGATAATTCAAACAAAGATCAGTACCTAACGTCAATTTCATAGCAACACACTTTTCAACTCTCATATTTTCGGTGTCTGCTGTGTTTTTTAAACGTTGCTATCTGATTCATTATCGCGCGTCAGCTGATTACCTCCATAGTCTGAACTTGCCATCGGTGTTGAATACTAACAATTATCATGAGTTATTCAAAACGAAAACTAAGTATCGCAAAGAAATCCCGTTCTAAGGATGCGTGGGAATATACAACCGAGAATTTACCATCTCTGCGTAGAAAGCGTACACTAGCATATAACCGCTTGACCAAGACCCACGAAATCGCAGCCCTTACCCTTAACGACCCTTCCCAAATCGAATTATTCTTATCCTACCATCAGGAGGTAAAAAAAATCGCGGCTACCTTCGAGGAAGCACACTTAACTATTTTGGATTTGGTCGACGATCTGGAGGAAGACGAGCTCATATGCAAACGTTTTGACGATATGTATTATGAGATTATTCGAATTCACCGATCAATCACAAAACCCGCCTCACACACATCTGAATCTCCACTTGAATACACAAACCCACACTGTACTAACTCACACGTAAAGTTACCTAAGATAACGCTCCCGTCCTTCTCCGGCAATATAAAGGAATGGCCTAAATTTATTTCTACGTATGATAACCTAATTCATAATACACGTCTGAGTGACACCGATAAGTTCAACTACTTGACGTCAACATTACAAGGCGACGCATTAGCACTCATTCGCACATTCCCGGCCACAGGTGATCACTATTTCGATGCATATAATAAATTGATTTCGAGATACGAAAACAAACGAGACCTAGCATTCACTTGTTGGCGCGATATATTAAACGCAAGCTTCACGTTAAAGAAACCACACGATTTTCGCCGTTCACTTGATATGTTTGACGAAAACTTAACCATCTTGAAACGTTTACACCTACCGGTAGATCAATGGGATTTCGTATTGTCGTATCACATTTTGTCAAAGATAGACCCACAACTACGTCGAGAGTTCGAAGAAAGACATTCTACCATTGAGCTGCCGAGTTACACGGATTTACAATCGTTTCTGTATTTAAAGTGTGAGGCTTTGATTAGAGATACACATTTCACTGAATCCGGACCATCAATTAGCACTTCCACATGCAATAGGGAACAATACACAAAGTCGAATCTAGACTTCCGAACCAACAAACCGAAAACAGGTCATTCCTTAGTAGCTGCGCAGGACTGCACTCATGAGGCGGCGGTAAGCGGAACGGACATCGCGCCCCACTCGACGCATTTGACTCCGCCTACAACTAGCAAACCGGTTATCAAATGCGCCTATTGTTCGGACGGACATTCAATAACAAGTTGTAAATCATTTTTGCAAAACACTGTAGATGAACGAATTAATATAGCGCGTAATAACAAGTGGTGCTTTAATTGTTTACGGACATCACATACAATCAGAGACTGTAAATCAATGTTTTCGTGTCAGAGATGTAAACATAGACATCACACACTTTTACATCAAGACGTTTCGATTTCGCCTGAGTCGACAGCGCATACTACATTATTTACACGACACGGCTTAGCTTGTACTAGCCCTACTGTGCTGCTCGCCACAGCTATAGTATATGTGTGGGATGCTTTCGGGCGCTCGTTGGCTTTCCGCGCCGTTTTTGACACTGGCAGTCAAAACAATTTTATAACACAACAGGCGGCCGACCGACTCTGTTTCTCATCTCGACCGTCATCAGTTAATGTTACTGGCTTAGGAGGTGCCGAAGCATCAATTAATGGTGTAGTGCGGTGTAGTTTGGGTACGTCCTGTAAAACCTTATTCGATTTAGAGATGTTAGTCATTCCCAGGATATGCAGCGACCAACCCATAGCAAAATTGAACACACACGGCTGGTCGAATATTAAATCTTTAAAATTGGCCGATCCTGGTTTCGATATTCCCGGTCCCATCGACATTCTGTTAGGTGCAGACGTATTTGCGGAGTCTTTATTAAATGAAAGGATCCGGGGTCAAGGATCTCAACCTCCGGCGCTTAGATCTGTGTTTGGTTGGCTTTTACTGGGGAAGACGTCCATAGTCCATAGTTCCTTGCTCGGTATTAACGCAACCGCGGATAGTGGGCAGTTGGTCAGTATAGTTCAAAGGTTTTGGGATATAGATAATGTTCCACAGGCGTCCACTTTTACGCCCCAAGAGCAGCTATGCGAATACAAATACGCATCGGAGCATACCCGGGACCCAACGGGGCGTTATATCGTGACTTTGCCACTCAAGGACAAGTCGGTTCCAGTGTTTAGCGGATCACGTGACATTGCCTTGCGGAGATTCTTCGCAATCGAACGACGCTTGTCTCGGGACTCTGAACTACGAACGCAATACGTGGAATTCATGAATGACTACTTAGACAGCGGCCATATGTCATTGGTACCGGGCAATAAATTGGGAAACGGACGATATTACATCCCACATCACGGTGTTCTAAGACCAGAGAGTACAACCACGAAATTACGAGTAGTGTTTGATGCCTCGGCAAAGGATTACAACGGCAAGAGCTTAAACGATACTCTACTAACGGGTCCTAAACTACACAATGATATTTTTTCAATTCTCTTGCGTTTTCGGGAGCACAAGGTTGTTTTTATGGCGGATGTACGGCAAATGTATAGGCAAATTCTAATTACCGAGACCCAGCGGGACTATCAGCGTGTTTTTTGGAGATCATTTCCGACAGAACCTATTAAAGAGTACAATTTAAACACTGTCACTTACGGAACATCCGCAGCACCGTTTTTAGCTTGTCGTACGTTGCAACAGCTGGCGTATGATGAAGGTGACGCATTTCCAATCGCAAGGCAAATCTTACTGTCCGACATTTATGTGGATGATGTAGTAACCGGGTGCAATTCGGTCTCGGAAGCCCGTGAAGCCAAATCACAAGTCATCAATCTCTTTTCTAAGGGTCATTTCCTTCTGCGCAAATGGGCTAGTAACGTCCCAGATCTGCTTGACGACATTCCGGATCAACATAAGTTACTCAAAGACACGGTGAATTTTGATGAAACGCAGAATACAACGTTGAAGGTGCTTGGCTTACGGTGGGAACCATTGCGTGACGCATTCGTTTTCGATGTAACACCTCTACAACAGCCGTGCACAAAACGCAATATCTTAAGCGAATTGGCCAGGATTTTCGATCCACTGGGATTTCTTTCGCCCTTAACCATTCAAGCCAAATGTCTAATCCAAAAATTATGGATAATCGGTACTCCGTGGGATGAGACGCCCCCACACGATGTTATCGATCACTGGGCCCGATATTTAGAACAATTGCCTCACCTAAAGCGTATTCAAATTCCACGTTGCGTCCACTTTAGAGCGAACCCGACATTCGAACTTCACGGCTTTTGTGACGCATCGGAACGGGCCTATGGAGCTGTAATTTACGTTCGTGTGGCCGATACATCGGGTACAGCTCGTACATTCCTACACTGCGCAAAGGCTCGCGTCGCTCCCATTAAGAAAATTTCGTTGCCTCGTCTCGAGTTGTGTGCGGCGGTCCTTCTCATTCAGTTACTGGCAAGTGTCAAATCGGTATTGAGACTTCCCTTACAAGGATTGAACTTATGGTCAGATTCTACGATTGTTTTATCTTGGTTACGATCCCACTCGTCACGTTGGGTCACGTTTGTGGCAAATCGAGTGAGCCTAATTCATGACAGCGTACCGACCGAATCGTGGCGACATGTACCGACAAACGACAACCCCGCCGACATTTGTTCACGGGGACTAATGCCAATTAAACTCATCGATAATAGACTATGGTGGGCGGGCCCCAGCTGGTTATCGCAATCGCCCGAAACTTGGCCACCTAACCTCGTGGAACCAAGAACGCAGGAGGAAGAGATCATCCAATCCGAACAACGATCCCAGTCAGCGTTGGTGACGGAGACGACGACTGAGCCTGTTGGTTGGATCGATGCACTATTTCTAAAGTTTTCTTCCTTAGATAAGATAATAAATATTATCGGGTATATGCGCAGGTTCATTAACAATACGCGTCGAGCATCTTCCCGCCTTGAGCTCGTAATGAGCTTGACGGACGGTGAACGACTTGAAGCTTTATACGTCGCGGTACGATTCTATCAAGACAAATTCTTTCACGATGACATAGCCAAACTAAAAAATCATCAAGCATTAGCTAAATGGTTGCGGAAACTCACCCCATTTATTGATAGTAAAGGTATCCTCAGGGTGGGCGGCAGAATATCTCGTAGTGGTTTAGAACATGACCACAAGCATCCCGCTTTGTTACCCACTCGGTGCCCACTCACTACTTACTACATTACGTGGGTGCATCGCAAACACTGTCACACCGGTATTAACACTACACATTACCTAATATTACAACAATTTTGGATCGTAGCGGCAAAACGCGTCATCCGTCAACAATTATCCCAATGTGTACGTTGCTTTAAAACGCGTCCGCAACCGCTTCAACCTGTTATGAGTGATCTGCCAGCATATCGAGTGAACCAAGTCAAAGCATTTTCGATAGTAGGGGTTGATTTTGGCGGTCCCTTCCGGATTAAGCTGGGAAAACATCGTGGTGCCAAGTTGGATAAGGCTTATCTGTGTCTGTTTGTGTGCCTGACCACAAAAGCAGTCCATCTCGAAGTAGCTTCTAACTTATCCACAGACGCCTTCGTAGCAGCGTTGAGGAGATTTGTGGCGCGTAGGGGGAGATGTTCTATCATCCATGCAGATTGTGGGACTAATTTTGTAGGTGCAAGAACTCAATTATGTAAGTTGATGGATCTAGCCGCACAGACCGAACGTATTCAGTTTAAATTCAACCCACCCTCGGCGCCACACTTCGGCGGGGTGTGGGAAATCCAAATAAAGGCCGCAAAGAGCCATATGCATCGCATTGTAGGGGATCAAGTCTTAACATTTGAAGAGCTTAACACACTTTTCACCCAAATCGAAGCGGTCCTCAATTCGCGACCATTGTGCCCCATTAGTTCCGATCCAAACGATTTAAATGTTCTTACCCCGGGGCATTTTTTAACATTAGAACCCTTAACCAGTGTGCCAGAACATGATTTTACCGCTACAAATCTAAACCGTTTGAACCGTTGGCAACTTCTACAAGCCTTTCAACAACATTTCTGGATACGATGGCGGAACGAATATCTCCACTCCTTAACGCAAAGAGCAAAATGGACAAAGGATAGTAAACCATTGCCTTTAAATTCTGTCGTAATCATTAAGGATGACAATCGAACACCATTACAATGGTCTGTAGGTCGGGTAGTCAATGTGCATCCTGGTCCGGATGGAGTAATTAGATGCGCATCGGTACGGATAGCTAACAATCATATCATCACTCGCCCACTGGTGAAGCTTTGTCCTCTACCCATCAGTGAAGAACAAGGTTCACCAGTCATTAATTGTTAAAGCATCCAATGCGAAACATAGTTAATTCTACCTCATTCATCAATTCTAATTTTTTTTTTTATTTATCTTTCCCTTTTTTTTATTTATTTTTGTTGTACATAAAATACCTTCATATTTTGGTGGGCGGTATGTATCATCACCCCAAAGATTTCGACGTTAATGTGTGCTGTATCGGAATTCCATAACTGGGTTCGAATCCGATATCGCGAACCGTCGCTAGAGGGCGCAACCGAGCGTCGCATAGACAACTTCTCGACAGCCGAAAACTACCGACCAATGGGCGGGGTTCTAGAGTGACCAACGTGTAGGTCACGAAACCGTTGCTGTGGAAAAAACCCGCCACTCGTTTTTGAATCGTGGAACGAAGAAGTTGGTGGAAAAACTCCGCTGTTGCCCAACCTCGTAACCAAAGTCCAAACCTATACCCGAATTCCCGTTTTAACGTGTCTACTGAAGAGTATCGCTGTTGAAGTTGGCTGGTCTGAGAGAGCTGGTGAAGCCGGAAAGCATCGGTAAGTGGTAGACGATAAGCACTCAGTTTTGGGATTAACCGTTTTTCTGTAGCGCACATTGCCGTCGAAATTCCGTTAGGGACTTCTCCTTCGGCAGCTGAAAAGCTCAGCTGAACACCGTGTACAGCTTCCTTGCTGGTACAATTTCATTAACCTCAGTTAAATCGTCGATACCCAAATAATAAGTTTTGATTTCTTATGACTCAATTGGAACGCTTTTTTTTAAACGTATAGACAGGAAATCATTATACAAGTATAAAATAGCAGCATAGCCAATGCTATGTGTGGCTAACCCAATAGTTAGCCTATAACACTTAGTACTTACATGACTTTGCAGGAAATAAATCCTTTAAAAAGCGCTACTTAAGATTTGCTTCCCGGGAATTGAAGTCAGCAGTGTATACTGAAGTCCCACTACCACTACCCATAAACCTCTAAGGTGATGCGTTAGTAATATAATTACAGGCAATGAAATCAGAATACCGTGCAGGACTGTCGGAAGCGGCCGACACACGGACCGGTCGGGAACACGCGCTCCAAGCAATTTGTAATATATGGCGAACTATTTTGATTGATTTCGTTGCGGGTTAAAGACAAGTTAGACATTCCCGGAGACGCGCTGAGCTTCAATGCTCAGTGTCATTAAAATGCGTGCCACTGTTGATCCTGGCTTACAGGAGTTGCAGTGGCGGGTGTGAGGGCGGGACAGTCTCCTATATGGCGAACTAGACATTGCTCATGGCTTTGCTCGCGTGGTTATAACTTGGGCACAGTGTTTCTTCTTCAGATTCTCCTTCAACACACAAAATATTCCTATTTCTGTCATTTAGGCATTAAATTGTAGTTTTTATGTGGGTAGGCCGTGTTTTACGCCGAGCTTAATTTTATCGGATAATCGTTATAATTTTCCTATCACAGATAATTTTTTTAGGCGAAAAGTACCCATGTTTTTTTCAGTACCTTTGACAATGTATTTGCAAAATTTTGTGGTGACTGTTTCAGGTTTTAAGGCATGACAGCATTGCAAAGAAACAAACGTTAGTAAGGATGTGTTTTAAATAACCCAATAACGCATTTAAATAATGCTACCTCTTCACCACCTTAAGGTAGACAGTGAGATAATGCCTCAAGTATTAAATCCTGCATACTATTCAGTATATGCAGCTTAAATAAAATAAAATATTATACTGAAGGAGACACCGCAAACAAAACATTTGTAAAAATAGAGAGCAGTAACATTATTTCTTTTTCTGACTCTTTCCTTCCTACGCAGTCTTCCTATCTTTTTTTAATTGCAACAGCATTTCAACTTTAAAAGGAACTGAATAACAAAGTCTCATAGCAAAATAGGGACAGCCTTTCGGATTACTTTTGAACCCGGCTGAGAAATTTTGTCAGTGTTCATCACAGCAGTCGTGGCCGAGTGGTTAAGGCGTCTGACTCGAAATCAGATTCCCTCTGGGAGCGTAGGTTCGAATCCTACCGGCTGCGAAGTCCTTTTTTTCATTTTTTATATACATAAACAGTAAGTTTAAAATCAATTAAATAAATGGAATACTTAAATAAATATTTCCTTCTATTACCTTCTTCGAAATGTGTTTCATGTTCGGATCGTACCACGAGTGGCTGAAGGCCTCATCCTTATAATTCTGGTTTTTAATATTTCACTATTTGTATTTTATTTCCTACTTTTGACAAAATTATGATCTTTGGTATATTTTTTCAATGTGATGACAAAGTCTGTTAAAATTGTGACCAATATAAATTAGAGCGTTTAGTTACCTAATAGTGAATGCTGAGCGTAATGGACACCCAGCAGTATGCGCTTTCTACACCCACGTAACTGCACTCTGGAGACAAATGTTGCAATGTTGGACAAAATATTTCATGAAATAAATTTAAAAAAACAACATTTTATTAAAGGATATCTACTGAAGAGATTTCTTATATAACAATTAATTGTCGTCTTTATTTATTTATTTATTCTTAACTGCACAAAGTAAAAAAAGGAAAAGCGCTTAAAGATATTACAAATCAAGTAAAAGTACAGATGGCGGTCTTATCGCTCTCGGCGATTTCTTACAGACAACCTTAGGATGGATATAAGAAAAGGAAAAAAAAATACAACAAAGGTCTAGGTTTAAAGTACCCTGAACCGACGAAAATGCATGAAGAGATTGATGAAAGTAGACAAAGCGAAAGTAGTGTGTTCATTCTAAAATAATTTATTATTAAAACTAAACAGAGAAATATCTGCTTTGTAGGACAGTGGAATACAAACAACGGCTATAATATTTATATTAATATTATTGTTTTTTGTAAAAATATTGTCGATCGTTGATCTATAAGCAGATTGCAACTTCAAACATACAAATAGAACTTCACAATTGTTTGTCTACGCAAAGGCTATCGCAAATTAAATCTTTAATTATTTTAGTTCTGTGCCACTTTATATTTTGATATAGCTATCGTTGATTGCCTCGGTGGCGTAGTGAATACCTCGGTGGCGTAGTTGTATTACGGTACGGTTACAAAGCTGAGGTCTCGGGTTCCAGTCCCGGGCCGGGCAAAGTAATGTTGGAGTCTCTATTCATTATCAGTCTGGAGTCAGGAATTTGTGCCCGATATGGCGATAGGCTCGCCCCCTATCACATCGTGGGACGGAACATATACGGCGAAATGTGGGTGTCCTGGTGGCGCCTCTGCCTACCCCTTCGGGGATAAAGGCGAGAGTTTATGTATATATGTATGTATCTTTGAAGTCGATTTTCGAGCACTTCCAATCGTCGAATTGACTTTAAATTTCTTATAATCGTAAAGGACTGATGACAATACAATAATTTTAAAAGTATGTGACATTATCTTAACCAGAACCTTAAGATTTTTTTAAATGGGTAATTTCTGTGCAACTTGTATTTTTAGTAAAATAAACAAATAACAAATTACTTTTACTTTTTTTTGTCAGGTCTTTTCTAAAGCGTGTATTTAAGTTTTGTAAACTATTATTAATTTATATTTGTCCAACCACAAACATAAGACCACTGGGCACGTAATTGCGCGCATTAAGAAGGAATCTCGACGTCGAGTCGCTCTGCAAAGAGTTTGCGTGCGCAGTTACTCTCACTGCACTTTCATCACACGGAACAAATGAAAATTCCGTGGGGAAAATATTTTCTATGCTGTGATGTTATAAATGTATTATAAGTAGTTCAAAGAGGTTATGCTTTTGATCGTGGTATCGTATGTTAGTTTCAAAGTTGTCGAGATCATCGTAGTTTCTGATATCAACACAAAACGTGCATAGCATTATATTAAACTATAGAATAAATAAATAAATACACCCAACAGTCACATACATAGTCTGGAACCTACACTGAGATCGAGTCTTGTGTCGTGGGTATCAGAAATTACGAGAGACTTTTCGGTCTCACAAACACCCAGACCCGAAATAAATACCTGTGGATCACACAAATATTTGTTTCGGTGCGGGGATCGAAGCCGCGGCCACTCGTTCCACAGCTAGCGTCTAACCAACTGCACCATGGAGGGTGTCAGGAAGTCAAGAAGTCATTGTCATAGAGTTGAAACTATGTGTGTGAATTTTTACAATTATCTTTCTATAAAGTAGCCTTTAAGCGAGCGAGTCATTTTTTCGATTGTTCTAACATCTTAACTAATTAGCAATTTGACTCTTATTAACCGCCGAACACAAATATTCTGCTTATTATTATACATAGTATAATATATGTATTTAGACTTACATTTAAACAATCATTAAAGTTATTGTACAACAACATAAATAATAAACTGATCTCAATTACGTCGTAATATATTTTGAACTCACAATGGCGTTACAAATATTAGAAGCTTTAATAGTGGCGGTATAAAAAGGCCAACGAACATAAATCTCCATAGATATGGTATAATGGCACATAATTCTAGGTTCCACAGACCTGGGGCGAGGGAAAATTGGACTCACAAACTGGTTTCTCAAATTCGGTGGATGGAATTCGTGTTCTGGTTTCTGTGTTGATGTTTGTAGCTTAGTGAATTGTATCTTGTCTTATTTTTTAATAAATCTGAGTTTATTATTCTTTGAGGATTTAGGAAATGGCAAGAAATGATTCACTGCGTGCAAACTGTTTATGATTTCCTTTACTAGCTATATAAGGAAAAGTAAGCTGTATTTTAAGTAACTAAACATGAATTATTAGCTTCAGTTCAGTACATAATGCAGTCCACCTTTAGCATTGCAGGTATGATAGTAAAAATTGAACGCTCTATGCAATGTTGGGAAGATAAAAAATATTATTTTCTTCAACAAAATACGACGTACATATTTGGTAGGTGCTTACAAAATATCCTAGAGCGATAAGACCGCCATCTGTACTTTTTTGTTGATTTGCAATATATTTAAGTATTTTTCCTTTTTGTGTGCAATTAAGAATAAATAAAAAATAAATAAAGCTAAGTAATTAGTAAATACGCATGTCGCGTTGTAACTGTAACACGTGGGTGACCACTCATCTTTTAGCACTCAGCACTACGAGTATAACGGTGAAGGAAAACATCGTGAGGAAACCTGCATACCGTAGTGATTTTAAAACAATTTCTACGGTATGTAAAGTCCATCCAGCACTACGCCAGCGTGGCGGACTTTATGGCCTAACCCCTCTCAGTCGTTCTCTCGATTGTAGAGGAGGCTCGTGCCCTGCATTGGGACGTTTATGGGCTGATACAATAGAATACAATACTCAGCTTTTTGTTGTACTGCGGCGTGAACAACAGTACCTGATTTTCAGTGATCACCCACGAAGAGACGGACGTCATGATGATGACGTCAGCGGATGATCGACTCTTAAAGTATTTTCATGTGAAAAATATTTCCGGTCTGTTTTATTCAGCTGTTCCGTTCCTACAAAATCGTTTTTCGCTTGTTCATTGTATCACATTTACAATGTCACGAATCAACGGAACATGAATACGATTTGTATAATGACTTAATGTTAAGCAAATATCGAAGCGAAATTACATGGTAACATAATGATATGTATCGTACAAACCCAATGTGTTTTATCTCGGTAATTACTACCACTCATATATTATCAGAGCTGCAAAAAGCTTATTTATTGCTTGTGTATTCACGAATGTATTTTGCGATTTCTATGGCCATATTGAAATACAAATAACGATGTTTCAAAGCATAAAGACTACAAAATTATATCCAACTTGGGAATCATTTGATAAATTAATCAATGTGCCGGAATGTAATAGTGTTTAACCTAATAATCTATATGCAAATGTGCGGTGGCCTATTTAGTGAACCAGCGATTAAGATGAAAATGAAAATCGAAATCCATAGTTAATGACCTTTCACTGCGTTGTACATTATTATTATTGATTTATGTATTGCGTAAAGTACCAACCTCCCGCCGCTAGATGGCGCTATTCTCAACTCACGCCTCTATAACACAGCAGCATGTAGTGGCGACAAACATCCATCATTGATTCCGCACGGCTGTCGCCGGCGCCGCTGCGTGCCGTTCGCGCCGCGCACCGAATTAACACCTTCGTAATAACCCCCTAGTAGTGCTACCATCATTTATAAAAAGTACTACTAGGAATTCCTGAAATATATAACCTACCAAAATCATTCAGAGAATTGAATGATCTCATTAATCATAAATGTTCATTGTTTAAATTTCTAAATAATAAATGTTTTAATAGTTTCAATGATTTTCTTTGTGATAATTGAAATGTAATAGTTTTGTTTTGTATAGTGTCCGTATAGTTTTAAGTTAGAATTTAATTAGATTTCTGTCAAATTATTGTATGCCAACACGGCGGGCCATAGTTGTCACAACAACCTATGTACCACAATAAAAAATATTTTAATTTTGAATTTGAACTGTAAGACTTTTACATTTACAGCTTCCATGGCGCAGTTGGTTAGGACAAGGCTGTTAAACAATAACGTTGAATCGATCCTCACACCAAAATGAATGTTTATGCGGTCCAAGAAGTTGTCTCCGGTCTGGGATTTTTAGACGGAAAAGTCTCTCGTGGCTTCTGATTCTTGCAACACAAGAATTACATTTTAGTGTGGGATAGGATAATGTATGAGACTGTTGAGTATTTTTATCAAAGTGGGCAGGGACTTGGCTTTTCCACTAGCATTGCAAAAACCTATAAGCGTTGGTGGCTGCTTACTGGCTGCTCGCTTGCTCGTCCGTCTACATAGTCTATGCATAATATTATTTGGAAAACGCGATAAGACCGCCATCTGTACTTTTTGGTTAACTTGTAATAACTTTAAGGGCCAATTGCACATACCAACGTTTCCCATAATTTTGACTTTGAAAACGTCAATCCCATAAATTAGCAATTTCAAATAGCCACTTACACGTCCCGACCTCCGAATTTGACACATGTCACTTAGTTTGACAAATATCGTCCGATTCCCCGCGTTTTTTCATGTTTATTTTGTAATTATTTCAATGCATTATTATTTTTTTCATAATGTTTTTTCAATTATTTTGAGTGTAGGACATAGTAAAGCTTTGAAATAATGAAAAAATAAACATGAAAAAACGCAGGAATCGAAGATATCTCTCAAACTATGTGGTCCAGTCACGCGGATGAGGGAGTGGGTAAGTCACAAATGTATGGCGATGAAATTGTCAAAATTAAAAGTTATCGTCACAGTTAGTTTAAGCAACTGGGCCTTAGTGTTTTTCCTCTTTGTGTGCAGTTAAGAATAAATAAATAAACCTGTCATGTCGTAGCAACTTCCTACTTATATGTCAAGAGAATCCAACCGTCCCTTACCTCATGGTGCTCCTACACAAGGTCTTTTTACAATATGAAAAATTAATTTAGTTTTAATACGGGGTCCCGGCGAGGTGTAATGTGCCGTTATGATAATATTTAAATTGCACCGCTATTGATTATTATTTTGACATGTTCTATTAATCTCGCGAGCGGTGATTGAAGTCTTTTGTTTCGTTTTTGTTCAACAGAAAGCCATCTTTTCATTAATTGTAAGGCTGGGCTCAATATGAATACCTACCATACACAGATGGATGGCAAAGCTATACAATGTTGAGGTAGTTTTTTTTTACAAAAACCTATTTATTCCTGCCTTGACTGCCTCGGTGGCGTAGTTGTATTACGGTACGGGTACAAAGCTGAGGTCTCGAGTTCGAGTCCCGGGTCGGGCAAAGTGATATTGGATTTTTCTATTCATTATCAGTCCGGAGTCAGGAATTTGTGCCCGATATGGCGATAGGCTCGCCCCCTATCACATCGTGGGACGGAACATACAAGGCGAAATGTGGGTGTCCTGGTGGCGCTTCTGCCTACCCCTTCGGGGATAAAGGCGTGAGTTTATGTATGTTTATGTACTATTTATTCCATTTATACCATTTACCACATATTTATACCATTCTCAAGTGACTATGGGAGGAGTAATAACAAGGTAAGCAGGAATCTAAATTAGGTACTTTTTAAATTAAAACCCAAAAGACGAGCAAATGGCTCGGCCAATGGTTAGATCACCATCGCCGATTATTATCCGCGACACATAAATTAATTATAATTGCGTCAGAGACAACTCAGAATTGGAGACTAGAGAAGGGAATAACTACCTTGTAATGGAAAATGGCTAAGAGAATGAAAAAGATATTGATATCACCAAAGGTTATACGATAGAAAAGCCGTCGCTTTTCTCTGAGACAGTGGTATCTCTTCGGCGGCCCATTCTTACTGTAGTCTAAAGTAGCAGCGTGTCTACCTACCACTTTGCACTTTTTAAATTTACAATTTTTTCACATACTCCTTGCCGCCACACTACAAAATAAATGAATAATAAATACAGACACATACATAGTTCTGACCTCACACAAAGATCGAGTCTTGTGTGGGTATCAACTACAAATTTTTGGTATCACAAACACCCAGACCCGAAACAAATACCTGTGGATCTAAAATAGTTATCACGGTGTGAGGATCGAACCCGCGGTTTCTCGTTTCACAGTCAGTAACTGCGTCATGTAGGTTGTCTATACAAATATTCGAATAAGAATAACACTACAAAAATCTAATTAAAAGTAAGTCGCTAAGTCAATCCGCTATGCAATTTTATAACCTTATAACCACCAAGTCAAACAGTTTAAAATTAATTTCCAATAAGAGCAGAAACTGCTCTGCGGCTGGAACAAAGCACGCATGCTCAGGTAGCGCTGTCCGCGGCCCGAGGCGGCTAATTAGCGGTCCCGGGTTCGATTCCCGATGGTATCGCGTGTTGCGTGCGCGCCGATTATACTCGTTTTGCTCTCGTTGCTTTCGTAATAGGTTTTGTGTCGTTTGGATGTTGAGTTACATTGTGGAAATTCGTGTGAGTCAGTTTTATGTCGATGGCTTATAAAAATGACTCTGTGACTTTGCGCTTACCACTAGGCGCAATATTGCCACTTTCATACATTTTCCCAGACGGGGTAGGCAGAAGTTCTACCACGTTTCGCCGTATGTGTTCCGTCCCACGATGTGAGCAGTTGTAGGGGGTGAGCCTATCGCCATATCAGGCACAAATTCCTGAAGCCGGGCTGATAATGAATAGAAAAATCCATTATTACTGCCCGACCTGAGATTTGAACCCGAGACCTCAGCGTTATAGCCATACTGTAGCACAACTATGCCACCGAGACAGTTACATGCAGTACAAAAAATGTAAAAATAATAAAATATAACCGTATCAAAACTCTGCAAACCTATTTTTGAAAACTGTGTGGCGAACAAACAACAAAATCAGCAATTGCCCACAACGTCCGGCAGCGCATCAATTTCGCATTAACATATATAATTGAATAATGGCTTTCGTCCGTCCGCTTGTCCGTAGCCGTGTGTGTGGCCTAACATTGAGATGCACCGCGTAGAACACCGTAATCGATTCAATTATACGCGACATTAAACCGGGCCGTGTTGCGGACAAACTGGGCGTTTCAGGCTATTCGTCAAATGTCCGGTTAATAATATGTGTGAGAATTATTGTATGGTAGTTAATGTGCGAATAATGGAGGCTTTATATCGATTTTCAATGCATGGATAAGTGATGGTTGTAAGCGAGTGGAAAATGACGGGTGATTTTATTGATTGATATTAACTTTTGCATAGGACTTTTTATAGCGTACGCAAACGAGACTACTCACTCATAACATCGCTTATCCAATAGAACAATGACTTAATTACGTCTTAGCTATTTTTCAGGAGAACGTTTTAAAAGTTTAATGTTGAAAATATAATGTATTTCCAATCATTCTGATTACTTCTTTTAATATTTATGTAAGTTACCTTACTATAAATGATAATATACAATAACTTCATAAGAAACACAATAAAACTTTTAAATAAGACATCCAAAAGTCATTTTCGACTTTTTTGTAATTACGTCGTTGTTCCATTGGATGAGCGACATGTTGTTTAATTTCGACAGCCTCCGTGGCGCAGTTGGTTAGACGCCGGCTGTGAAACGAGAGGCCGCGGGTTCGATCCCGGCACCGAAACAAATATTTGTGTGAACCACAGGTATTTGTTTCGGGTCTAGGTGTGTGTGAGACCGAAAAGTCTCTCGTAGTTTCTGATACCCACAACACAAGACTCGATCTTAGTGTGGGGTCAGGACTATGTATGTGACTGTTGGGTGTATTTTTTATTATTTATTTATTTATTATTTGAAAAACTCGCACGAGCTCTAACTGGGTGCAAGATTCATAGAATTTGTAGGTTATTAATGTACCTAAGTCTAACTTGTTCCTTACCACTTATAGTATTTCTTTTTGTCATGCTAGTGTGAAGAGAGAAAACCTCATCTTATTATTTTGACTACGGATTTGGCGACAGAAGATTGTAGACGAACTATACACTAGCTTGTCCAAAGACAACCATAAAACATTTCATCAAAACACACTCACAATATATTCTACTTTGTCTATGGTACGTGACGCATTCGAAAGATAAATTAACGGTGATTTCCACTGCCATATAAGGAAGGGCTTTGTACCAACGCTTTAGTAACGTTTAGATGATCTCGTGATGGTGATGATAGCAAGTCATCGCTTGCGTCAACGGCAAGACCGGGAGGTCAGCGGTGGTATTAGGTACTATAGTAGTTTCGAGACGTTTTCACCGTCCCCGATCACTCCGCTTTATGCAATTATTTGTAAGAACTCCGAAGCCGAATTTCGAGGGATGTCAAAAATATTCTCGGATTTTTATTCCTCCATCGTTCGGAAACGCTACAGTTGTTTCCGTATGGAGATTCCATAGATATGTTAACAATATTTTCAATGTCCATCCATCCGGACTAGACCAGCGTGGTTATAGGTTTGTGTAATGTGATATAATATTAAAAAATATCATACAATGTTCGCAGCCGGTAGGATTCGAACCTACGCTCCCAGAGGGAATCTGATTTCGAGTCAGACGCCTTAACCACTCGGCCACGACTGCTGTGACGTACGTGACAAAATTCGTTATCGCAGTCCAAAAAATACTTAAGGCTCATCTCTATTTTACTATGGGACTGTTATTTTCAGACCCTTTTAAGGCTTAGATAATGTTGTAGTTAAAAGACTACGTTTATGCAATAGCCGTCACGACCCATTTCGTAAAAATAACCAGAAACTATGATTCTCCATTTTACTATTTGCTGACAACACTATCGGCTATTATTAGACCAGTAAACTATTTTATTAGTAGTCTATTTTATTTTCTTCAAAAGTGGCTTATTTTTCTATGTCACTATGACAGGTTTTCCAAAATCGCGTAGGGTAGTTGTTACTCGAGTGGATGCTAATATATGCCACCAAATCTAAAAAAAAATCACAAATACAAATCATACTTCAAAAAACAATACAAATATCTAGAACAGTTGCCAACAGCATTTCCTTATAACGACGACCTGGCGACCTTCAAAAGAAGAACGTATTCCCACTTTAAAGGCATCGCATAAGGTCTATGGTGTTCCGATGTTTATGGGCGGCGGTGTTCACTTACCATAAGGTGAACTCGTAATGTATGCTCGGTCGCCCTCTATAATACATACATACATACACCCACACCTATCCCAGAAGGGGTAGGCAGAGGCGCCACCAGGACACCCACATTTCGCCTTGTGTGTTCCGTCCCACGATGTGATAGGGGGCGAACCTATCGCCATATCGGGCACAAATTTCTGAATTCCGGCTGATAATGAATTGAAAAATCCATTATCACTTTGGCCCAACCGGTATTCGAACCAGAGACCTCAGCTTTGTAATCGAAACTGTAGTACAACTACGCCAAAAAAAAAAACAGATACAGAATCCGCCAGTGACATTCAGCAAAATCCGTTTAATTTCTCATACAAAGCCGGAATATTGTCCGCATAACCATATAATAAAATCAGATAAAGTCTATTAGGTTTAGTTATGGTAAGGCGTTATTCAACGGATTTAACATTAACACACGGCTTATATTCGATTGAATTGCAAATACGAGGTGTCAAATTATACAGCGCTCGGTGTCTCCTTGTTGTTGGAGAAAAACGTAAAGTAATATGCGTTTATAGGCTTAGGTGGGGACGTGGTTTAAGTATTGAGAAATGGGTATAACTACAATTTATTTACGTAGGAAATTCGTATCCGGCCGTAGAGTAATTACCGTACACAGTTGCTGATACCACCAGGCCGGCATTATTGTTTTAACCGGCGAGAGATAAATAAATAAATACACCCAACAGTCATATACATAGTCCTGACCCCACACTAAGATCGAGTCTTGTGTCGTGGGTATCAGAAACTACGAGAGACTTTTCGGTCTCACAAACACCCAGACCCGAACAAATATCTGAGGATCACACAAATATTTGTCTCGGTGTGGGGATCGAACCCGCGGCCTCTCGCTTCACAGGCGGCGTCTAACCAACTGCGCCACGGAGGCTGTCAATAAGGATAGCCATGCCGTATTGGTATGTACAGTTGGAAAATATTGATAAGTTGCCCAGAACTTGAACTTTAGGCTGACTTACTAATTCTGGTAATGTCAAACCTATGTTTTTGCAAATAAATAAAAAATATTATTATTACATGGCAATATTCTAGTTCCCTTTTCACCTGGGGCGAAAGTTTAAGAATTCTTTCATAGTCACCATAAATATTTTAAGGCTTGACTATAGAGATTCATTGTATTGTTATGTATTTAAAGTATAATAATATTGTAGTTTGTGTATTTAAATTTGAATATGTGTGTAGGTTTTTGTATTTATATAGTATTATCTATATTTAAATATATCTATGTAATAAATTACAAGTTTATTGTTTAATTATTCTAGATTATTATTTACTCCTTGACTTCCCTCTCATTCTCCTGTTTTTATATCCATCCCAAGATTGCCTGGAAGAAATTGCCCAGTGCGATAAGGCTGCCTTTTGAACATTTTTTTTAAATATTATTTCATTGTAATTGCATTGTTTTTCTTTGGTTCAATAAAGGATAAATAAATAAATAAATCCATTGGGTAAAAGTCTCCATTCCCTATTTACCAGTATCTCGCGTGCTCTCACATCTCACGCCCATACACTGAGGCGTGTGGACTAGTTTTTACACGAGTAGTACTGTCTATAACACTAGATCACTCTCTCTCACCGTGTCGCGCTTTTTGTAGAACAAATTATAAGCTCGGTAAATACCTGCATTAAATGAATCGCGAAATGTTATTGCTAGTCGCTTTGAAATAGACGTTATTGTGGATTATTTTAGTTGAGATGATTTTGCTATGATCTTTAACTAAAGTATTTTTTTTATTGCGATGAATAGCGAGACGAGCATGCCATTTGCCTGATGGTAAGCGATATTACCGCTCATGGATAGTAACAAAACCAAAAAAAACATCATGAATTACAAAGCGATGCTTGGCATTTCACTGTGCTCACCATCCGGAGACATAAGATATTAAGTCTCATTATGTCCAGTAGTTACTCTGGCTACAATGTCCTTCAAACCGGAACACAACAGTGCATTTACACTGCTGTTTGGCGGGAGAAATAGACATTGCGGTGGTACCTACCCAGGCGGCCTCTCACATATAAGAGACCTGCCACCAGTAAAAAACTATGTATTTTATATAAGGGTACATCTGTGTCTTCGAGACGGTAGACAGACATGCCATTCGTGCGGGGCCATCTACAGTTCGGCGATTTTTTTAAGGATCATTAATAATTTGTTCATTTATTTGTTTCAGGTATGAATGAATCATCATGATCATCAGTTTTGTGCAACGTTTGAGATTTGTAAATTAAAAGGCCTATTTTCAATCGAGGATTCCTCGGGCAGATACATTTTTAACATCATCTAAATACAAAGCACTGCCAGGTAAGAATAAGAACTACCAAAATATAATTTATTCGATTATTTATTTACACTTTATACGTAAATGTGTACCAGGTGGCAGGTGGTCTTAATGCCCCGGGCATTCTCTACCAGACAAACATTACGTGTATGGCATAAGACTGCGTTAACATTACTCGCCCCTAATCACCACATTTATTACCAAATGTTTTACAAAAAACTACTAATTTGTTTTCATCACATCGTCTATTACGTATATAAACGATTCCTTTTGTTTCAAACTTCAAAAGTAACGCAATGCTAATACAGTGTCCGGTGAACTGTCATTAGGCGGTGTTTCGGCTCCCACAGACAAACGGACATTACGATTAGATATTACTCCGAATCGAGCCCAATTTGTACCGCGTTTATTGCTCAAGTTTTAGTGGACATTAAGCAGTGCTTTACTAAGAATATCATTTGACTTTATGTCACTACTCAATTGTTTTGATAAAGTTGAAAAATTATGCTTTACCAAAGACAGTTACGGCGCTGTCTTGGATGAAGTATAATTTTCCAATTTTTATTTTTATTCGTTCCTTTCATTATGAGTTATAGGAAATATGACCATCTTACCATTACTTCTTCGGTACATTGTCTTTTTTAATTTTGTTTTCCTTTTTCTAATTTTGTTAAGAATCTCATACTACAAAAAAACTTGGGCAATAAATATGTCAGCTTTTTATTTAACTTTCATCCGTAAACTCTACTTTAGTTGTCCATGTTTTGATTCGTTAAAGTCTCCTTCATGACAATTTAACTAATTTAAACTTATTAATTTAAAACCAAATACTTGGTGACAACATAATGACGCAATTTTTATTTGTAAAGTCTTATAACATGTGTTTTAATTAATTATTCATAAAAAAAGCACCTTAATCGATCCACAAATCTCAAAACAAATCTTATATTCGTATAATCGTATATTATATAAATTCTTAAAAAAACACTGAGATAAACCACACAGTTCGAGCATATCTGCGGAGGTTAAAAGTATTTCTCACATGTGAGTAATGCCGTGGTAAGAGCTCACTAAGAGCTTATTGTGGCCACGATGAAGATAACGGGGAAGCTCACTTCAACCCATTCTTTTGTACTCGCCCGGGAGCATGCTGCGATCATTGTAATCTAAGCCCGCTAACCTAGTGAAATGTAATTTTATAAATGCATAGATTCTATATGTGATAAACTGTCCACAGAGCTTCTGATGCAGCTATGTTATTGACCCTTGGCATACGGAAGAAATAAGGAATTTTCCACCAAAAAAATTGTGTTTACTTCTAGATTCCATTTACTTGTCGATAAAGCTCTTTTTTCAAATCCAAACTTTCCAAACAACACTTAAAAAATTGAAATTCTCGACAGCCCTAATTATGAAAGTAGCTCTCACTAAAATAATTCGTTTGCCTGTTAACAAACGATTTATCAACACTTAAAAATGAGATCGGATTTGTTACTATCACAATGGCCTCTATTGTTATGTAATTAAAGATCACTTTCGGGTGTTTTGGCAGTTGTAAATAATTGCTTTTTGACCCGAGGGCGTGGGTAAGAGTGGACGTGGAATAGGCGGGGAGCGCCGGATGATGAAACATGTTTTGGAGCACACTAGCTATGTCTCGCGGCATTTTGAAATCATTTATTCCTTAAAACCAATTCTGGTGCATTTACATTTTTAATTACGATTTTAATGTTTTGAATATACTATATGTTAAGTGTATAAGTCCAAAATAGGGTCCACGTCCAACCTGATATAAAAAGACGGGACCACTTTAGACGCAAACGAATTCTACGTTTTACATCGGACGCTAAGAAATCATTCGCTGGGAATATTTAAAAGAAAATTACGACCAATTGAGTAACTTTCGTGTTTTAAGATTCGTTTGCGTAAGAATAAATTGGGAGCAAAAATAAACAAGTAGGCTAAAGCGTAAGTAGCGATCTTTTTGATCACGAAAAATATCTACTTACGACACTAAATGACCAAGCGGGTATTTAACATTTGATTCTCTCAATGGGCTGGTTGGACTGTAAAAGGATCATTCTCGTTCACAACGGTAATTAAACTAAAACTTTACTCTCACATTACTTGTTGTTCATGGGCATAATATTCAATTTCATTTGGCATAAAAAAATAAGTGACTCCAGTACTGCTATTAAAATGGGGTTCCTCCTTTAAAATTAGAAGATTGGTTACATAAGCAACAAGGTTAAAAACAAAACTGACGACATCATTTAGGAGACCAGATACTTAACAAGATTGACAGACAGCCTCCGTGGCGCAGTTGGTTAGACGCCGGCTGTGAAACGAGACGCCGCGGGTTCGATCCTCGCACCGAAACAAATATTAGTGTGATCCACAGGTATTTTTTTCGGGTCTGGGTGTTTGTGAGACCGAAAAGTCTTTCGTAGCTTCTGATACCCTCGACACAAGACTCGATCTTAGTGTGAGGTCAGGACTATGTTTGTGACTGTTGGGTGTATTTATTATTATTATAACCAACAAGGCAGAGAAACCAAAACTTATTGACGAGTGGTGGAATTTTAGGGAGTGGCACATCCGAGTGACGCTTGATCGACCAGCCCCCCACGAAATTCGGGTTCATTGAACACAAATGGTCGCGTTTACGAGTCATTGTGCTGACTGGTATGATTGGCGGGGCGGTGAAGCACGGCGTAACAGATCTATGAATACTGGATGTGGAATCGAGATTGGGATTTGAGAGTGCTGAAATTTCTCGTGTTAATCTATGGTATAGGCCGTTGGTTTGTAGGATTTAGCAGTCTAACTTTAGTAATTATTTGGGAATGGAAGTACTATATGCCTTCTATTCTTTATCTTTTATGGCTCATAACTAATGATTGCTTAGGTATTACGGAAGTTCAAAAGCACATACGGGCACTTTATATCAAGTTAAATTACAAAAGAATGGCTTCAAAAAACAATAATAATAATATATTGTTTTTGTACGCTTATACTAGTATTTTACCTACTGGTAAATATCTTTGTATAAACAGAAACAATTGAAATATTGACCACGCTAGCTCGCCTACAGCCAATTCATCGACAAAGCTACCATAGTGCGCGAATAATGACCGTCTATATATAAAACAGTAACAAATGCAATCTATGTAAAGATTATTGAGCAGTAAATCAATGTAGCGATGGAATTCCTGATGGGGCGGCGATCGGCGCGTGCGCATCGCGCTACCACAAACTCGAGAAACTATCTCACTTGGCGAACGTCTTTGAAATTCCTGGGCTGGGAACAGCTTCATAAAGTGCGGATGTCGTAAAAACTGAAGGTAAAGGAGCGTTTGTTGTATTCTTTTGTGCGTTTGCGGTGACTGGAAGGGGAACAAATGGTCTTTAGAGTGAGTGGTGCTCGTAATTTTGAGATGTAAACCATAGGATTGCATAGGATATTTACCTCAAGACACAAATGTAGGCAATAAAAACAAAAGAGCTCTGGCAATGTGAAGCGATGATTTCGTAAGGATACTCGGGATGGATGTGACAAGGCAGGAATCGAATAAATGCTGTTCACTTGGAGAAGTTCGAGTCGAGCAGTAGAAAGCTGTAGTCTGATAATGGCGCTGATATTATTTGATGATTTTCGATATATTTTATTTAGAATATATAAGTCGTCAAAGTAAAAGAGTAAATTATAAGCTGTATGATCAGAGACATAAAGGTAGGAATAAAGTAGTTATTAAACTAGATATTTCTTAACATGAATCAAATAATACGCTTATACCAATCGTTGGAGAAACACAGGGGCTCTAATAAGGTGCGAAGATAACAAATGTAGAGGATGTCAATTTATATTTGATGCTACTGTAATCTGTAATCAACAATTAATTGACATTCGATACATCGGTAGTGTGATCTGTCGCCGCTAATTAACTGATTTCACAATCACATAGAAAGAAAAACTAGTTGTGAACTAGAACTGAAACAACAAAAAATATAGAGATAAGTTCTTTGACATCAAACTTGTAGATAAACTTGACATCGATGATGTGTTGTGGAACATTGTGGTGGTTAGATTTTAATTGTAATACATCCGTTTACAACAATATTAATCATAGATTTCTCAAATCCCAACTTTCATAACATCTATAAATTTAATATTATGTTGTTCATTATTATCATATTCAGGCATGAGAAATCCACTGCTAAACGTTGGTCTCCTCCAAGGACTTCTAGCTTCATATTGGGGGTGGGGTTGAAATTATTCGTCATCCTTGGCTGACTGGTTAGCTAAGGCATAGCTTGTCGCGCTAATGATAATACTGCTCATCATCAGCCTATCATATGACTACGCAATTTCTGTAATATCCTGCATTTTTTCAGCGGCTAGGGCCTCGTCGGTAGCCAAGAAGGCGCAACAATTATTTATCCAGGCAGCACGCATATGAGGGTTGAAATTAAAATTAATAATTAATCAACGCAAGGTAGTTTATATTCATAAACTTTACATGTTTCTTCTCCGCACATACGACGTGCTAAATATATAAATGCCATCGCTTGTAAAGCTGTTACTTTCCCCGGCATCTTGGCTTATCTTTTTAAATGGCAGGTGATTAATCACATTTGCCAACCATTTAAATTGTTGCGTGTGTTTCTAAGTAATTTTATAGTCAGCATTTATCTGCTTTCCACATATCACGAAGCTGAGTATTTAATTTTGTAAGTTCATTAATTGGTGAAAAACGGATGCACGATTAGCTATTATTAATATTTCTTGTTTTCTTTTTTTATTTAATTATTATCAATATCCAGTTCTGTAATCGGTAAAATGTAAAAAACTATAACTGTTGGTTCTGAATTGGTGAGCAATTATTAGGTATAGAAAAGTTCATGTTTCAACTCCATTTTTCCATAATTTTAATTCAAAACTAAAAGTACCTACATTTGAATCCACATAACTTTATCAATAACCTTCCTTCAATAACCGATCCTAGTTGTTGTAGCCCAGCTCTTTTTGGACCACACAAAAAATTGTCTCGGGGCGGGATCGAACCTGCTGCCTCAAGTATAACAGCCTTCTCTCACCTCACTCCACCATGAATCCATCATCGTGGTCACTATATCTTAGTACAAAAATCCCATTAAAATTAATTTCAAAGCGATACGTCCACGAGTTTCCGTGATACAGGCCGCTGTGAAATCATGCCAGGCGCAGTCATTACCTTGATTGCTGGTAGCGAATGATCCGGGACCCGTTCCTTCGGGAACACCGCTTATGATTTTTACCCTGCATTCCTTCTGCAACGCCTTGAGACTTTACCGAGCGTGACAGATTTTTGTTAATTGGAAGATGATACTAAATGGGATTAAATAATAGTTTATATTTATATGATTACCAAACATTTGGAGCAAAATAAAAAATATGTGGGGAAATGAAAAAAGCGCTGAATGAAAAAAACTGACTACCCGCAATACCCGAAGTCTGAAGTAGGTATGTATGTATACGAATATATTCACTTCAACTATGGACAGTTAAGAAAAAGTATTTATTTGGCACATCCAACAATATTTCTATTATTTCTACATTTCTCGTGTTTGTTGGCTAAGGCAGTAGAATATTTGGAAATATTCATAAATATAAATTAATTTTATTAATGAGATTGTAAATGAATGCATTAAAAGGAATAGCAGAATATAATATGTAGCTTACTAAAATTGAAAGATTCACTGAAAAAATTTGATAACACAGTGGAAATCTAACCCTAAATACATCTGAAGATTTTCACCTATATTTCCTTAAAATCTTGAAGTATCCATAGCCTCTTATAAAATATAAATCATTGCTCTAATCGCAAACCACAACCGATCCCGGTTATTATAATAAATATCACTCAAGCACTATACAAATTCTAAATCTTCGATTAATATCTGGCAGTAAAAATTTGCCTGTTACGACGCCATTAAAAACCTCATCTCGGTACCATCGGCTTTCTATCTTTAATTAAACATAAAACGTTCTCGAAACATTAATTTACGGTCCATATGATTAGCATAGCGACATAGCAATATTCTGTGTCAATTATTGTCGTGTATCGTGGCGAATTTGAGTCGTTGAAGGGATGGTTTCGTGTCTCTTTCAGACGTGTGCGTTGTGATATTTTTTGTCTCGTGTCTGCAGCCGTGGTTCGGTTGGTTGCGCTCACGTCAGTCAGTCGCGCATGCGCTGTCGCGGGAAGCGTTTGTATTCAAACATTTGAATTGTTTTCGCGCGTTTTGTTTTGGTTTTGTGGTTTCGCGTGGTGGGATGGTGGGATGGTGACGTGGTTATGTGGAACCACGCTCGGTGGCCTGTCTCGCGTCAGTGCGGTGATAAAGTGTGCGTTGCGTAGAAAGTGAACCATCACAAAGGATTACAGTGGGGAAACACGTGAGATTTTGCGGTAATTCATTGCATTTGGAAGGAAATTGACGGTAATTTAGGAAACTACCCTAATATAATTTAGGTCCGAAACCTGAGGCATGAGAAACTAAATAACTCCGATATAGGAGTGTAAAATTGTATTTTTTACGTAAAGTAACTTGTTGGTTATTTTTAACATCTATATGTTTTACAGTCCTGCCAATTAATTCAGTAATTACTACTAAGCCTTAAGTGCTAATTAATATAGGCACGCCAATCGCCACACTTAATTTTAAGTATAATGATAGAACATTATAAAGAGCTATATACACATCTATCTCAAATTATATTTTTTTCCGATTACCCGATGAGTTTATAGACTTACATAAAATCAAAATATTATGTTGTTTATATCGCATTGATGTCAAACTAGGTAAGAATTTTTGAGCCGTAGTAATCTACTTTAATCTAATTTACATATTTCTGAAGTCATCCATTATCCATTTTATAAGACTATCATCCGGTCTCGTATTTTATTGGTATCTAGGCTTCTCTTTAGCTATATCCATTCCATTTTGTTATTAACTTTGTAATATCTTAGGTTTAACCTAACGCTAAAGGTCACAATGCCCCACTGAAGAATAACACACGGATGAAGATAAGATAAATGATAAGGCAGCCCATGGTACAGAACTGTTATAGTGTATGTCCTTAATGAGTATAGTAATTATCTTTTTGTAAGAATTCTTATGACATTTTTATACATACATATAAAATATATACATATATAAAAATAATATATTATTATTATTATTATAAGTATGGTCATTGGTCAGGTATTCGTACTGTCAGAATAAGCTAGACACTTCTGGTAAGTCTTATCGCATAACATCATTGTTAATAGCAACAATTAAGTTATGTGCTATACTCGTTTAGGAGTCCTATCTCCACGTCAAGTCCCCTCTAAACATTAAAGAATATTTAAATCTACTATTATCCAAGATGATTACTTAGTGCACAAGAACTACGATACACGTACCAGCCATCGAACCTGCGACCTTCTTTTACTATTAATTAAAGAAGTGAAGAAGTATTAATTAAAGTACTGTCTCGGTGGCGTAGTTGTATTACGGTACGGTTACAAAGCTGAGGTCTCGGGTTCGAGTCCCGGGTCGGGCAAAGTGATATTGGATTTTTCTATTTATTATCAGCCCGGAGTCAGGAATTTGTGCCCGATATGGCGATAGGCTCGCCCCCTATCACATCGTGGGACGGAACATACAAGGCGAAATGTGGGTGTCCTGGTGGCGCCTCTGCCTACCCCTTCGGGGATAAAGGCGTGAGTTTATGTATGTAAAGAAGTGCGTATAACCATAGGATTTCTACTGTATGTACGAATCTATATCGAATATACTGTATGTACGAATATATAATCTATATACGAATCTATATCGAACCTACACTCCGTGTGCTGTGTTGTTAAGGAGGTGCGTATCATCAACTCAGGTTTATTGCCCTTATTGATACTAACAGTAATTCGATATGTATTACAGGAAATATATGATTTCAATAGTGAGGGAATATAAAACAAATTTTATTCGCTTTAAAAAAATAATTAATAATGTATTTTTTTTTTTAAAATAATTACTAATAAGTAATAAAACACGCATAAAACGTGTTCTATTCCAAAAACTATTGCATATTTTCCGGATAGATAATTATTGATTACTGTTTTATTGTAATTTCAAGGCCGTGTAAAAATCTAATGCATTAGAAATAATAGGCTACTATATGGTACATAATCATTTTACACAAAATATATCAGTTTATCAGCCATCGATATCAATGTTACACGAGATAAGACATTTAGTATAAAAAATGTGTCCCACCTACTTGCGGTGCATGCACCACACATGACTCAGTTTGCTTTGTGACTGTGACAGTGCAGTACGCCTTACGTTTAAAAGTAATAAATGAATTTTCACCGTCAAACCGAAAGCAAATCGTCTGAAGTTACAATATTTTAATAAAATACCAGGTAAGTGATGTAATATTGCAGTGTGCTTTTAAAAAACGGGGGCACTTTATTTCTTTGACGTGTCTCGTCTATCGGTAGAATATAAGTCAATGTTATCAGCTCTTCCATTTAACAAGTCATAGCCCCATTACGCGAGCCAGTCTTATACCAAAGCCCAGGCCAGACCAATGCGGGTTGACAGACGGCCTCAACAAGCCAATCTTAGAAATAAACCCTGAATTTATAATTAAACGGAGGAATGTTACTTTTATTCAATTATCCTATCCCGGGATAACTCAGTACATTAGGATTCCGCCACACGACCAGCTCTTAGAACAATTTATATGAAAATGAAGTGTTTATTTATATGAGAAAAGCGGAGTCGATACAAGTTTGCGAATAAATTACCGATCTTAAGGCGTTTCATACTAGAATTTTCATGTTTTTTGTGTTTCGCATTCTTTGTTAATCGATCGGAGATTAACGGGTTTGGTTCCTTATATAGGATATTTTTATGATAATATTGGCAAAAGGTGGCCCTGTTAAGGGACTTACGATATGTAGGGTCGAGCAATGTATGTTATTCTCTGTTATTAGTAATAGTTCTTCAGGATAATATTACGAGGTTCAATACAGTACTGTATCAGCTCATATACGTCCCACTGCAGGGCACGGACCTCCTCTACAATCGAGAGTACGATTGAGAGAGGTACTCAGGTATAATGCATTTATCTATAAGTATCAGTATAATATTGAAATAAAACTATTTTATACGGATTTTATCGCGATTGGTTTAATTTTTACATTTTTTAACTTCCCGACGTTTCGATTACTTTACAGCTTTCGTGGTCGCGGAGCGGACTGAGGTATTAGTCATCCGCTCAGTGACTGTTACAATTTAACTACCCTTAATTTACAATTATTAAATTAATAAATAAATTTAACCACCCTTAATTTACAATTATTAAATAAATTAATAATTGTAAATTAAGGGTAGTTAAATTGCAACAGTCACTGAGCGGATAACTAATAATACCTCAGTCCGCCCCGTGACCACGAAAGCTGTAAAGTAATCGAAACGTCGGGAAGTTAAAAAATGAAACCAAATTGCGATAAAATCCGTATAAAATAGTTTTATTTCAATGTGTAACATTCGCGTAAATCTAAGAAACCATTATCAGTATAAAAATCTGTCTCACTGCGGAAATAGTAGGTACTAGCTTCCTCACATCTCACAGTCGGCGTCTCTAAAGCTAATAAAATCGTGTTGTGAGAAAGCAACAAATAATAGGTGAGAACAACAATAATATAATGTGTTACAAAACTATATGGTGGGGAAAATTTATTGTTGAAATCGCCAACTCAGCCGCCATTGTTTGTCTGAGAATCGCGTGCGTTTGACACGGCCGCTCATAACTTGTATGGGAATCAACACATATAATTAACACGAAGTTGCTATTGAAAGTAATTAATGACATTAAATTAATTTTCTAACCCAACCTAACATTGAAATAAAACTAATTTTTACGGACTTTATCGCGGTTTGGTTTCATTTTTACATTTTTAACTTTTGTGCAATTTCATTTTTAATTTCAATGTGTAGTATTCGCGTAAATCTAAGAAACTATTATGCCAGCCTAACATGTTACGGCGTATTCTAGCTGATGCAAAATATTCGTATTTGCCCAAATTGCGACAAACTTACACGATAGTGGAGAGCCAATATTCCACGCAAGTATATTGTGTTTCAGCATCAGAAAAAGTTTATTATTTGGATTCGAGTAGGGCAGGTTAATGTGTCCTCTATTTTATTTATCTCTCTCTCTTATTGAGTCGATTTCCTTATTGCTGACGGTCTGAGGCTGAGGTGATAATGAATAGAAAAATCTAAATAACACTTTGCCCGACCCGGGATTCGAACCCGAGACCTCAGCTTTGTAATTGTACCGCAGTACAACTACGCCACGGAGGCAATCCTTTTTTACAGATACCTTTTTTACATTATTTAATTTCAACCATTCTCTTACCACCTTGCTGTTTTGCCTTCTCAACATAAACACGACCTTCTTATCACCCTCTCTTAAATCCAACGTGAACAATAAATCCAATAACTCCACGAAACCTAAGAAATCATAAACAGAAACGTAAATACTAGTGAATAATGTCCCCTCAAATCACTCACTTGTCTAAATCGCGCCGCGGCGAGCCTTATAAGTCGGCGAACGAATGGCCCCGTGTAAAAACCCTAAGAGCCCGCCTTTTACCTGCCAATCTCGGCTCACGGATAAGGCAATATAGGGACACGCGACTCAAGATAGATCTTGGTGTTTGGATGTGCTGTTGCTGGATGTGGCTCATAGAATAGCAAATAGAAGTGGGAATAGGCAGGGTGGATTGAGCGTAGAACTAGTAGACGTGGATAAAAATATTCGGAAATGGAATGCACGTACTGAAAAACGTAGTGTTAGACGCGCAAGGTGGACAGGTGTAGTAAATGTTGCATCTAGCGCCTCCATCATTGAAAAATCGAATTAAAGTTTTACCATACTCGTATTGATTATTGATTAACAAAGGAAGCACTTAAATGAATACACAAAAAAAATACGACATTCATGGCTTAGGTTCAAAAACAACCAACCTTTTAATACAACTGATAAACATACTTATGTATCAAACAACAGCATACCGGATTTACCTTATTCCCCATAATTATCCTGCATAATGATGATGATAAAATTTCGCCGTTGTCGCATCCAGGGCGCGTGAATCTTGCTTGTCCATTGAAATGTCGTTTGTTTCCGCCGCGTGAACTAGCGCTGAGCAAATTACGGGCGGGGCGGAAAAACGTCTCACTCCAATGGATACTGGCATCGGGATAGGAGTGGCATTCTGTGGTAATCGCGGCATATCCTTTGGTAATGCTTGCTTGGACAAACGAGCTAGCGACCCTGATGGTAAGCTAAGACTCTTGGACTTTGGTAATGTTAGGTGGAGTCACTGCCTATTGTGATTTTTTTATTGCGTTGAATGGCGTGACGAGCTTGCCATTCGCCTGATGGTAAGCGATACGACCGCTCAAGGACAGTAGAAAACTAAACACCATGAATTACAAAGCATTACTTGGCACTCCATTGCACTCGCCATCCTGAGACATAAGATGTTAAGTCTCGATATGTCCAGTACTACAATTTCCTTCAAACCGCAACACAATAGTGCATTTACACTGCTGTTTGGCGGAAGAGATAGACATTGCGGTGGTACCTACCCAGGCGGCCTCTCACATATCAGAGACCTACCACCAGTAAAATGCAAGAAATGAATGCCCATTAATTCAGTAAATGAATGCTCTCTTCAAGTTTTTTTGAAAGAAACGTTGACTTTCGATTATTTCTGGTGCATTTGCGATAAGCACCTATGATTCATTAATATACATGAATATCGAAAGTTATAACTTATCTCAATGGTAGACCCTTGCCTGAATATTGAGTAAAATATTGACAGCCATTATATTGACAGCTTCCGTGGCGCAGTTGGTTAGACGCCGCCTGTGAAATGAGAGGCCGCGGGTTCGATCCCCGCACCGAAACAACTATTTGTTTGATCTACAGGTATTTGTTTCGGGTCTGGGTTTTTGTGAGACTGAAAACGTCTCTCGTAGTTCCTGATACCCACGACACAAGACTCGATCTTAGTGTGGGGTCAGGACTATGTATATGACTGTTGGGTGTATTTTTTATGGGTGTATATTGAATGTAATTTCCCCATCACCATCATGAACTCAAATTCCATCGCCAACTGGTAAGGGCATAAAGAATGCACAATTAGACACCGGCAGAGTTTACGATGTACAATTTACAACGTGCAGTTTTCATTCACCTCGTGATTTATTCGTTTCGTGCTCTGCCGTCGTCTTGTTAAACTACCACTGCCATTTGCCTTATTAAAAACTTAAAATATTGTCACGCCTTCTGAACTGTGTCTTGTAAGACGGGAATGAATTGCTAGGTTACTTGTTCCCTTTTTAGAATTTTAAACTAAGCAGGAAAACGCAATTTGGGCCTTAAAATTTTGTTGCCGTGGTGGATGTGGATGGAAGAAAAACAATAATATAATTAGCAAATAATTTAGGTTCAGTCTTGTTGCGTGTAATTGTGTTTTAAAGAAAGGTAACTGATATTCGGATACCAAATTAAGCAAACGCTTCGTTATCAGAATAACACACGATCTACGGAGACTGATATAATAATAGTGACAATAATGATCATATTTTGATTATCAAGCAAAGAGACCAAATTCATAGGTTTATTGATCTTGCAAAAATCAATAGCTACATAAATATCTACCTGGGAATCAAACCTAAGATCTCCAATTCACAGCTGCGCTGATATACAAAACCAGTCCCGTTTTTTGTATTGAGTTGTAAAAATATGAGAAGAGCTGAATTAACTTGACTCAAAGCCTGAATGCAGATAAGATAAAACCGGTGCGCTGTTACTTGATTAAGTAATGCTTAACTGTTACTTGTTTTACACGGGTTTCGATAACCTCGGCTACTTTGATGTTAATTATTCTATGGAATTTTCTTGGATAAAATGTAAAATACTCTGACTGCTTCGGTGGTGCAGTTGTACTACGGTACGATTACACAGCTGAGGTCTCGGGTTCGAATCCCTGGTCGGGTAAAGTGATTTTGGATTTTGCTATTCATTATCAGCCCAGTCAGGGATTTGTTCTCCTTCTGGGAAAAAGGCGTGAGTTTATGTGTGTATGCAAAATGGAAAATAGAACTTACTTGTATACTTGGTAGGGTCTTGTTGTAGGTTGTTAAACATATGTATAACAAACAGATAAGCGTAGATTTGATATTATCATTCCCACTTAAATCATCATACGTAATCTCTCATAGCCTTAAAAGCATTTTTCGCCTATTAAATTATATGTACCTATTTTATGTACAGTGAACAGTCTATAATTAATTAATGCTTTAACTAAAAATTGTTCATATTAGAACAAACTCATGCGTTCTCACAGTGCATTCTCGTTTGACATTTCATGAATGCCAACAGACGCCACAACCGGTGGTTACGTGTTTTTTAACCAATGTTACAAAAGTAATAGTAATACCTTCATTTGGTGCCAAGGCGTCCGGAGAAGCCAGTAATTTAAGTGGGACCTATCCCGGGGCTCTTTTTACGTTTGTATGTGTATCAGGATAATTAAAATTAAACTTTAACGCGATTGAATAAAGTTGACTACTGTTTGACAAATGTTGGAATTTGTGTTCAATGTGGGGTAATTAAAATTAAACCTTATTTACATGGTAGAGGGTTGGTTTTTGCGTGTGGCTAGTTACGAATGGAAGGAGTCGGTTGGCAGGTTAGCATTTCAGACCCGACTTCGCCCGGGGCCACAGTGACTACTGATTATTGCGGTGTCCTTATTTTTTATTTATATTTAATGGGATTTTTCAACAGTATTATTTGGATTTATAATTCTCGGAGTTTCCCTGAACGTGTTATTTTTATGATTAGGTTTGTTGGGGGTCTCCAATCTCCTGTTGTGGGTGCCTCGGGTCTAATTTGCCCGTTCAGTTATTAGCAGATTATAAATTGTCATTGATATCTGATACAAACCAGTTTGGTAGCAATAAAGAACTTGTGTTGATAAGATCTTCGTTAGTAAAATTTACTTCATCAATTTAAACACCAAACTTTAAAAAAAATATGTTTTAACACATTTTTATTATTACAATTTGATATATTAAGATAATTTGATATTTATATTTTGACAATCCAACAATGTACTTCGGTATCTTAAAATTTGAGCTCATAAATATTACATGATACACCTAATTAAACTAAAAATTACAACACAAAGTTTTGCACAACCTATTCGGAGAGAATTCCGTTCAGTAGCCATCTCGTACAGAAATCTCGCATTTACATAACCGACACGCACAACAATATAGCCGCTTCTTTCACTTTCATCGCAATATGTCACGAGTGAGCGAGACGGCGAGTGTTTATCGTTTTTTCGCCTCATTTACATGCACGCCTGTGCGTAAGCTCAGTGCTCCGTGCACGGGGTTAATAAGGCGATTTATAAATACGATAACGGTGTAACAGCATGCCAGATCGTTGTCCCATACCTACAGATGTTGGACAAATCGGATGGTTGAATTGGACCTTGTTATGCCGAAATGTATTTAAACAGCAGTGTAAATGCACTGTTGTGTTCCGGTTTGAAGGACATTGTAGCCAGAGTAACTACTGGACATATCGAGACTTAACATCTTATGTCTCAGGATGGCGAGCGCAGTCGAATGCCAAGCATTGCCTTGTAACTCATGGTGTTGTTTGGTTTTGCTACTGTCCATGAGCGGTCGTATCGCTTACCATCAGGCGAATGGCAGGCTCGTCTCGTCATTCATTGAAATAAAAAAAATTAAAAAAAATGTTGCTACATTTTTTTTATATATTAAAAATATGGCGGTACAAGATGTTGGCAAACCCCTTATAGTTAACCACGTACATATGTCACGTTTAGGGTTCAGCCTGTCTATATCCGGTTTCGAGCAGGCCGACAAAATTATGGCTAATTATTGTGCATTGCCCAACAAATTATAGCCATTAGTCTCTATGCCGTGGTATAAACAAATTACTCTTCTTTCGTCATTTCACCTGGTTTTTAAAGTCCTCGGCTGCACGACCATTGTGTCTCTTCTGTCAAACATAGGAAGTCCACTGTTGGACTTGGGCCTTCCCCAAGAATTTCTATACCGACCTGTTGGAAGTAGCCTGCATCCAGCGACTTCCCGAAGCCTCATTACCTGGTCTGTCCACTTGAACTTCCGACTCTAAGGAGCTTTAAATCATTTTCTAGAATTCAATTCACTGTAGATATCTTTCGGTATAACTGGTCCCAATTGCCATTCATGTATGGAGTTTCCTTTATCCGTATGATTAATGACAGTGTATTGTGGCTTGCTAATTGATCCCGATCTTTACTCGCGTTAATTGTGATGATCTCGCGCCGCGGGTGGCGAGAAGTGAGAGGAAGCTGTATCGGGATTGGTACCGTTAGGTTATGAGGCAGCTGTTTTTCGAGAAATTTGTTGAAACAATTACATTACAGGTATTTTTTCGGGTCCCGATGTTTAGACCGAAAAATCTCGGAGTTTCTAATACCAACGCAGTCACATACATAGACCTGACCGCACACTAAGATCGAGTCTCGTGACCTGGGTATTAGAAACTACGAGAGACTTTTCGGTCTCACAAACACCCAGACCCGAAACAAATACCTGTGGACCACACAAATATTTTTTTTCGGTGCAGGGATCGAACCCGCGGCCTCTCGTTTTACAGGCGGCGTCGAACCAACTTAGCCACGGAGGCTGCCAAAACTAGATGTGATTCCAAAGTCACAAAAATGGCTCATTTGTTTTTACAATCACATCCTTTCAATATTACTCCGGCAGTCACGATTTTTATCAAGTAATAAAATATAATAAATTTTTATGCGTCCAGTCTGCCGGCGTGCAAAACTTTTATGTTATAACGTCATTAAGATTAAACAAATGTAACGGGATTATGTTTAATAAAGGATTTTGGAGAAAAAATAAACGTTTAGATTCAAAAAAATGCAAATTATTTCCGCAATTTTTAAAATCCTTGGATTTTTGTGCAAAAGTGGGTATGTGTTCGAAATCTACGGTACGGTTTCTTAAAATATTTGTTATGCATCTGGATGTTTGAGCATGTGTTTGTATATGTAAGCTCACAACCGGAACGGAAAAAAACCTCCATATTACAAAATGCCAGTGACCTGCAAATAGCTCTCTTTGAATCATACTATGCGAATGTGACTATACGTATGTATCCGAAAAAGCGCGAAAAATTGTCTGTACCTTAAACAAACTTTGTTACAAGTATTGGTTGGATGTTTTGGGTACCCCTGCCTCGGTGTCGTAGTTGTACTACGGTACGACTACAAAGCTGAGGTCTCGGGTTCGAATCCCGAGTTGGGCAAAGTGATATTGGGTTTTTCTATTCATTATCAGCCCGGAGTCAGGAATTTGTGCCCGATATGGCGACAGGCTCGCCCCCTATCGCATCATGGGACGGAACATACAAGGCGAAATGTGGGTGTCCTGGTGGCGCCTACCCCTTCTGGGATAAAGGCGTGAGTTTATGTATGTATGTATGTTTTGCTACCAAACGTGTCCAATAAATCAACCGTTTTTCCTCGATAATTAAGATTTTGTTTTTAAATGAAGACTTGTATTTTGATTACTTAATATACAAAGGAATGCATTAAATCGGTGTAATTTGGAAGACTATAAAGTTTCGAGGTTGTTTTGGGTTTAACGGTGTTAATTAAATTTTAATTAAGGCGCCTTTGATTATTTTGGTCGGCATTTGTATGTGAGTCAGTCTCATTAAATAAGCAGCCAAAATAAAAACAGGTCAAACTACAGTTTGAATGAACTAACTCCACTCACTATGTATCCCAACTACTATATTTCCGTAAAACAAACATTTATTTGTACAAAGAATTATCTTAGTGAGGGGATCGAACCCTCATCTTCTCGCATCACAGCCGGCTATACCAAGCCTGCTACAAAATAACAATCATAACCCCACTCATTTCACGTCATAAATCTAGAATCCTATTGAGCATTCGCCCATTTTCCATCAGTCTATCGCACTGTAATCTGCGCCGATCATAACGGTGGCGGGAGCGCACGCGCACGCGCACCCATTACCCCCTCCCCCCTTACTCCCTCCCCCTTCTGTCCCCCTCTCCGCGCCCTCCACCTGCTATCCCATCACTTCATCTCGCGACTGCGGTTACGTGTTATTACGCCTTATTTATTCCCATACAGGAACGTGATTTACGTGTAATGGTTTTTTGTGATGATGTTATGTTTGAAGGAATTCAAGTTTTTTTTATAAGTCGAGATAAAGACAAAAGCTAAGTAATATGATGTCTATGTTTGACAGGCTACGTAGCGCAATTAGTTCAGAAGCCAGATGTTAAACGTGAGTCCAGGGGTCACATATTATATTACTTAGTTGGGTGTTAGACTGTCTCGGTGGCGTAGTTGTACTACGGTACGATTACAAAGCTGAGGTCTCGGGTTCGAATCCCCGGTCGGGTAAAGTGATATTGTCTGTTCATTACCAGCCCGGAGTCAGGAATTTGTTCCCGATATGGCGATAGGCTCGCCCCCTATCACATCGTTTGACGGAACATACAAGGCGAAATGTGGGTGTCATAGTGGCGCCTTTGCCTACCCTATCTGGGATAAAGGCGTGAGTTTATGTATGTAGTGAAATCAAACAGACATATTAATAATTATTATTAGTAACAGATATTTCTGTTTGCCTACCTCAAATAGCTTTAAGCTATCGTGGCGGAAAAGGATTCTAATATAAAAAAGAGTAAGGCGCAAACCTAGTCGTTAGATTTACTCAGACAAAGTAGATAAAACAACAATGGACGTATTGGCCTAATCATTTTCGCAGAAATTCTTCACATGGGCGTAATCCCCGAAGCTCTTTCACAAGTATTCAGTTAGTGAGTGGGAAGTGACTAATGACATAATGCCAACCGTACCTACTGCTTCAGAGTAATATTACATTATCGTGCCATTTTGATGCTGGTACTTCATAGATCCTTTATTCCATATACTTTATACCCTTATACCATCCTTCAGTTTCTAGGTCTTCATGATTTTCATGACGCCACTAATACCCAGGACTTACCATAATTTTCTCTTCGTGGTATCTGCAGACGTTATTATTGAAAGTGATCTAATAAACGTAGGGCCGTCATACTAAATACAGAAAAATTCTCTGAAGTCGTCGATAAAATTGATGTTCCGCGGTCGTAAAACACAAGAAAACGGTTTGAATATGGCGTGACTAATGTGGCTAACTGGAATGGACTCACCAATTCTGTGAATGCATGGGGCAAACGGTTATGTATCGTGCCTCCACAAATTACTACATGGAAATTACCTATGGTTTGAAATAGTTCTCGAACGGTGCCCGACATGGTTAATTATTAATAGTTTCGGCTACCTATCAATAAAAATGGTAGAGTCGCTCTGTATTTCTCTGAGATTACTGTATGGCCACTGAAATGTGAAAAATGAACTGAAAGTGAACTGGTATGAACTCGTCCTGTGAACGAGATTGCTGGAGGCACAATAATCTTTTTCTTTCTTTCCCTCTCTTTCCTTTACTAGTACATTCTGTGAGGCAGGCAAAGCATCTACAATTTATACTTAAATTTAAATGACGGTAATTACTTAACATCAAGTGGATTGTTTGCTTGTCTGCCTGACCTGTGTAATAAAAATATAAATTAGGATAAGAAGGCATCGACCCTTAGTCTGGTGGCGCCGCTGCTTTTAATCTTACACAAACATTATAAAACAACAATAAATCCTTCCCCACGATCAATAAACACTGTTATAAATTCCCAACAAATGTGTCACTCGCATATTGTGGCTGATGAGAGCACATAACCAGTTATTTTATTCCTCGTTTGGATCTTTTTTATTCAAATTTCAACATATTTCTACATCCACTATGGCAATTATGAAATTTATTCATTTAGAGTAGTCATGGTGGATGAGGTAATCAGAAACCTTTGGGATGGGACGCTAATGATGAATATAAATACGAGAAATTTTGAAATAACCAACAAGTTACTAAAAGTTATTTCAGACAATCTGATCGAGATGAGGAGATAATAGGAGGTTGTCTTATTTTTTTTTTATTTGATTCTTCTACATAGATTAAACTAGATTCAGCTTAAATAATGCTTAACTAAAGAAATATCTCCGTGCATTTTTAATATAACATCGTAGAATGCAGTTCGTTAAAAAATGCCGTAGGTTGTTATGTAAACTAGACTCGTTCGCCCAATCTTTACAAGCGAATACATGTTTGTGTTACAGCGAATTAAGCCATTAGATAACACCGGTTTTGACGAGATTGTCGTTTCTAACAAAAATTTCCTGCCAAATGCTATGTCTAATGTGAATTCACAGTAAACAAAATGTCGGCCACCGCCACAAGACATGTAAAATCGTCCAACTCAGCCAACATATTGATGTGCAAACAATGGTGGAAGGTGTGTTGGATGTACGGAGATCAGGAAAAGTACTACAGACAGTTGTACGGCAAAAGAAAAGTGAACAAAAGCAATTTCTTCAACTTCCACGATGACGACACGAAAAGACCAGGCGCGCAGATCACAGAACTCACCGACGAATTCTTCGAAGACCCACAAATTGAGCCAGCACCTGACGAAGATCCAAAAAGACTGACCTTCGGAGTAGAAACCGAACCAATATACGGCTTCGAATACCAAACATGGCAAAAGGACCAAAGACGGCAACCAATAGCACAGAATTACGAATATATGAACACTACAGAGCTAGATAGGATATGTATAAGCGCGGATAGTATCAAAACGATGCTGCAGAACGGTCTACCGCAGACTGAGTTAATAGATTCTAAAGAAGAAATAGTTAAGAATGGTGATATGATTGGTAAAACGGTTAAAACAGTTAGTAAAACTAGGAGAGGTGCAGTAGTTACTGAGGAAACGGAGGTAGCTACTGACGGAAGGTCAGCTGCGAGTCTTAAATTCCAAAGGTCGTCGGTGAAGACTGGTCCTAATATGGGCAAGGAGGTCCTACAACCTCTAAAGGAGGATAGAGTGCTGGATGAGTGCTCGCGGAGGAGATGCATTGGTGATGTGGTGACGACCACTACCACCACACTTGTGACGGTGTCGCAGACTGCTACTACTTCGTGTAATGAGTAAGTACCTTATTAATAAATTTTGTAATAAGACCTGTAAGGTTTGGCCGTTTCTAATGTTTAAATTCAACATTTATAATTTCTTTACTTTGACCGAAGTTGTTTTCCCTACGTTTCTCGCCTCCTATCTTTCTACATAAATTTTGAAGGCATGCGACACACTTATTACCTTCGATTTCTTTTTATATCCCGTTTTTAGAGGGGGTATAATCACTATAATCTACGTGACTAATGACTATGTCCTCCAGATGCTGTGGATGTTCATTATAATAATGAACTGCATGTCCGTGGTTAAACCTGTGCTATAAAAATACGCTTTTTTGCGAAAAAACAATACAAAATACAAAACTTCACAGAAGACCACGATACTAAACAGTATGGAGACTGGCATTGTTCCGTACGTGCGGGCCCGAGCTATTCCTGCTATAATGAAGTTACGCGGAATGCCACAATGGCACCGTGCGACCACTGTGGAACCGTTTTACTGTCTTATTGACGATTCTTGATGTTTGCAGTGTTCACGTATGAACAATGTTGAAGCGATTGTGATGTTAATTGTGAGTGTTGGAGATATAGAAGATTTGTGTAGCTATTAATTCGTATTAAAACCAATTCCTTATACGAATGAGTAGCTGAAGATGTCGAAACTCTAGTAAAAGATGTTTACTAATATTACTAATACGAATTATATGTATAGTCTAGAAATAAATTATGGCACATTTTGAAATAAAAAATCAAAAAACTATTATGATTTATGAAGAAACTAATCATAGAAGCTTTATAGAAATAATGTGGTACAAAAAACACATTAAAAACTTTAATGAAATAAGTAATTCCATTGATAGATTGAAATAAAACTAATTTTTACGGTTTAATTTTTTTTTTTTTACAGCTTTCGTGATCACGGGCCGCACTCCGCCCCGAATGTAAAAATTAAACCAAATCGCGATAAAATCCGTAAAAATTAGATTTATTTCAATGTGTAACATTCGCGTAAATCTAAGAAATCAATTGATAGAGACAAGTTTCTTTTAACAATCATACCGGAGTCGCCCCAAAATATTTTGACTCAAAATCCCCATAACTTCCATATAATAAGCTTATCTCAAAATCAATCTGTTTCATCATACAACACATTTTAACGATGTGCTATATCGTTAAAAACCAATTGTTGATTTAAGTTTTCACAAGGCAATAAAATGTTTCGGAAATCCGAGAGCTGTTGAAAGAGTCACGCCTTCTATCAAATTAATAGTACTTCTGTTTGTCACGAATATAAAAGCTGGTTTGTTTGCATTTTAAATTTGTATTCAACGGGTATTTAAATACCGAGTATCATATTGCAGTGGTATTTCTGAAGTAATAAAATGAAGGTGTAAAAAGGTAGAATTTTAATCATCGGCGATCCAAAATGCCTTTATTTTATTGTTGATATGGTAAGCCATTGTATTATTTACGCACAAGATTTATAAATTATTAATATTATTTAATCGTATCGTTATTGATGAGAACAAGTTCAATTTGACGATAAAATGTTTAAAGCTTTTAAGCAGGCCTGGATAATCACATCGATCGGTAAGAGATAAAAATCTTTCGGCAGTCCATACTGTTTATTGCGTATATAATATCATGAGCTGTTAGCTACTTAAAATTTAAAAGAAATGGCATTTATGTTCCTTAATAAAAAATAATATAATAATTTACAAAAGAACATTCGTATTTAAACTAACGTACTAAATTAAATTTCGTCTTTAGTACGTATATTTTTTATCTATGTCATCAGATATTTCAGCTAGTCGACTCATCTGCAAAGAGATGTTGTCTTAAACAGCCCTTTCACTTCCTTTAATACATCCCCCAATTAAAATCTTTATCTCACCTTAATTATTTCGTTTATTATTTGATTTCCTTCTCCGAATCACTACTTTCGCTCGGAAATCATCAACGTTTATTTAATCATATTTAATATCATTATAAAATGTACATTATAGCTTTTTGTCTAGTTCTACTGGCATGGAGCAATTAAAGGAATCCAACGTGTTTATTTAAGATCGAACTCATTCAGCTTCAGCTGACACAATTGAGCAACAAACATCCATAAATCTTCACATTCGCATTTATAATATTAGCGCGAGAACCCCATCCGTTGTCTATGACAGGCCGAAGAGCAAAACATAAAAACCGTAAGCGAAAATCGATTGAATCGCTACGATTAATACCCATTCAATAAAATCTTTGATTTTTATCTCGCAATTTATTACTTGAGCTTCAATCTAAACGGTAAAGCGTATGTCCAATCCACAATTTAATCCGCGCAATTTAACGACAAGCCCGTACACGGAGCCTTTGCTCGGCGCGAAAAAAAAAAAAAAAAAAGATGGCAACCGCCGGCCAGAGACAAGCCGATTTTATCTCGTATAGGCTACCGTTTACAGGCATTGACGTCGAAATATACAGCCTCGATTGATCGATTGAGGACCGTCGTCCGTTAATATGTGTTTTTATTTAAATGTTATGGTGAGTGATTGCAAGGCTTTAAATTAAACGATAAATAAACGTCTTGGGATGTGTGGACATCTTAAGTAGATTGCGAAATTAATCATGATATAGGTTTAAATGTATACTCACTACTCACAACATAGGAAGGTTATTGTGTAATCAAAATCACATGGCCTTTGTTACCAAGGCCACCTGATCTGTGTACTAACTAAAATACGATAAATAATTCATGATACGTTTAAAGTAGTAGCGTCGCACGTAGTACGGGTATTGTCAGAATGGCTCGGTATTACAGGGTCGACCAAAGTAGTACTACATAGAAAATAAATGCGAAACGATGGCTTTGATATTGTATTTCGTGCCGTAAGTAAGATTGTAGAAGACTCAAATTTCCACCAGTCCAGTCTCCAGTCCCTGTTTCCTTACATCAGTTACTTTCCTCCCCTCTTCCATTTGCAGAGGCCGATAACACATCGACAATTTAAGAATTAGGATATTATAGAAGTTCATAGGTGAGGATAAATAAATAGACATAGACAAGAGGGCCGGCAGCGACAGGATGCGTAAAGCAGCAGACCGGGCTCTGTGGCGTACCTTGGGAGAGACCCATGTCCAGCAGTGGACTGCAACGAGCTGATGATGATGATGATGATTATGATAGGCGATGATAATCACTAACCATCAAATTAACCGTGATAATCGTCTGCTCGGTTGCCAATCTTATGTAATTAAAATCTATTCTAAACTTGGTTCGTCCATACACTAATCTAACAATATTTCCCAAGCAGTCGCGTTAAATGTATCTGATGCGTGGCTAAAGGAATGGCGGGAAGGATACAAGGTAAGGCTTCAGAATCTCCGCTTCCTCCCAAACCTGTTCGCTTTATAGGGTTTTGGCGATATCAGTAGCCGCGAATTAATTTACATGCCTGCATACAAATGTGTGTGATACGTTTATTGGTGTATTTGTTTTATAATTGTTTATAGCAGGGGAATTTACATAAATAAATTGGTACAGGCCGTTGTTAAAGTAAATGTAACGTACTAATGGACGGATTAAATTTTATTTGTGTTATAGTCCCGCCAGATCGAATTGGGTACCTAAACCTGTAATGACTGTGTGTGTGTTGAAATAATAAATAAATAAAATAAATAAATAAATAATTTTTTTTCAAATACTTAGTATATATATAATGAAAATAATATTACCATATCTTCATTTAATATAATGTTAAATTTCATATATAGAGTCAACAAAATTATTGTTTTTAATTTTTTATAAACAAATTGCTGACAGCAATTCCTTTTCGATTCGTAGTAACCTGGATAGCCACAATACATGATGGTGAAAATATACAATACAAATATTTGTGTGATCTACAGCGATTTGTTTCGGGTCTGGGTGTTTGTGAGACCGAAAAATCTCTCGTAGATTCTGATACCTACGACACAAGACTCAATCTTAGTGTGGGGTCAGGACTATGTATGTGACTGTTGGGTGTATTTATTTATTTATTTTCGTACTAGTACAAAAAGTTGACCTTAAGTAGGTTGGACATCATTTGGGATCATTGCTATTGCGTCTTAAGAATACGACGATAAGTAAAAAATTATCTAAAAAAGCTGTCGATTTTTTATGCGAAAATTTTAGTTGCATTGTGTCTGAAGTCACGAATACCACCTGGCTTCGTTTTCGGTCGCAGTCTTGATATACCCTGTATATTTCATAGTAGTCAACGTTTCATTTTGTTTTTATACGATGTGTTTTTTATTAATTTGTAGTAGAAATAAGCGCTCAGTCAGGTTGCAAAAAATAACCGAGACGCTGCCAAAAAACAAAGGAAACAGGTTTAATAAATTGGTGCCGGCGCTTAATTTGATTTTAACCTTCGTTAAAAGTGTAGTGAATAAATGTAATTGCAATACTAGTTTTGGTCTCGTGGCAACGTGGAATGAAAACCGCTAGGTTTTGGGTTCAATACTTGGGTACGTCTTGGTACTCTACTTTGTTTTTTTTCTAGGTTATATAGTTTCTTCAAAGAGTTGATATCCACACTAAGGCCCAATTGCACAAACTAACTTTGCCCATAACTTTGACTTTGAAAACGTAGCAATGTCAAATACGTCACAAATGTAATGCGATGAAATGGTCAGAATTAAAGTTATCGTCAAAGTTAGTTTATGCAACTGAGCCTAATTGTTGTATTGTTTGACATTTCAAACATCGTGTTACACTAGCCATGAACAAAGAAAAAAATATACAAATTTCTTTTTTGTCATTATATTATATTTTTACGTACTAGTATAAACAGAAATAATTGACAGCAAATAACGAGTCTCCGTAACAAGTATCCTAAGATTTAACTAAAATCGATATAAAATCGAAATCAAAATGAAAATTCAATGTTTATAATGAGCGTGAGTCACGGCGATCCTCCCGCTGTGAGGCTCACGAGAAAGCTTATTTAATATTATTGGAAACATTTAAATATGTAGAGTTACTTCCATATTAAGTATTTATGAGCTGTCTATCGCTGGAATCAATTGCTAGTTGCGTTTGATTTGTTGCTGTTAAGTGTATGGTTGCTTTTTGATGATATTAATGTACATTTGACTACAATACAAGTAAGTATTGGTTAACCGATTCTTGGTGTTACTACATCACCACAAGCCTATAATAAGCTGTTTGACATAGGTCTTCGGTTACAATTTTATTTTAGCATTAATAGGTACTGTCATTAAGCTAGTGGTCCTTGTGATAATTGATTCTGAGTGCCGCATATATAGATGTAGGATTTGAATGTTATTATGAAAGATAATTAGAACGAAACGTTAGACTAATGACTGATATGGAACGTAGTTTATGTGAAAGAGATAACGAATGGAAGTACTAAAATTAAAAGAGTGAGAGGATGAATAATAAATAAATAAATAAATAAATACACCCAACAGTCACATACATAGTCCTGACCCCACACTAAGATCTTCGAATCTTGTGTCGTGGGTATCAGAAACTACGAGAGACTTTTCGGTCTCATAAACACCCAGACCCGAAACAAATACCCGTGGATCACACAAATATTTGTTTCGGTGCGGGGATCGAACCCGCGGCCTCTCGTTTCACAGGCGGTGTCTAACCAACTGCGCCACGAATGATTAAGATGTTGAAATATGAAAGGATGGAATACGAGAGAACAGTTTGGAAGACGTGAAGACGATAGAACGACGTACGAAGAAGACGATGAAGACGAATTAAAAGACTAAATTAAATAAGCTGAAGAACATCTCAACGATCTTTGTTTGATTTGACCCCTAACGGAACTGTTCCCACATAAATAAATAAACGATAGAAGATATTGCACAGAACATAAAATAGTGCAAATATTTGAAATAGAGGATTTCAAATATTTGCAGGCATAATTATTTATCAAAATATTATCAATATAATATCTAAGCCACAAAGTCCGGCACTTCAGTGTAACGGTCCAGCCGGCAACACCAGCGGTATCGACGCTGCGGTTCATCTCGTGAGCGAGATCCATAACGATACGGCTACATTTAAATTAATATTCATTCAACCTGTATTCCTTATTATTTATTGAATAGGGTTTTGAATCATATTATGACATGGTGGTAATATTTGGGGCTGTGGGTCTGTATTTAGTAAAAAAATTGTAAGGCTCGCGATAATTGTTGTGGCTTTAACATTCATGATTGAGTCCAGGGTAGTCAATACAGTTTCAAGTAAAGCAAATTTTGGCTAGTATTCCTTTCTTAGAATATGACATACAATAATTTAAAAAATGTTATTCACCAATTTGCATTACACAAACTTGATGGTCTAAAGCCTTTACCACGGACGGCTCGTTCCTGCCAATGTACTGGACTGTATCAGCCCATATACGTCCCACTGCAGGGCACGAGACTCCTCTACAATCGAGAATACGATTGGGAGGGGACCCTGCCAATATTTTGACAGCCTCTGTGGCGCAGTTGGTAAGACGCCGCCTGTGAAACGAGAGGCCGCGGGTTCGATCCCCGCACCGAAACAAATATTTGTATGATCCACAGGTATTTGTTTCGGGTCTGGGTGTTTGTGAGACCGAAAGTCTCTCGTAGTTTCTGATACCCACGACACAAGATTCTATCTTAGTAAGGGATCAGAACTATGTATGTGACTGTTGGGTGTATTTATTTATTTATATTTAAACTGCTATATGTAGAAATAAAAAAACTGTATACTTACCTTTAAAACTGAAAACCCTAGAGTTTGCTTGTGCGTATCAAAACCCCTCACGAGGACCAGTAGTCAGAACCACTACCAAATTGCAAATAACCATACACTGCATTTTATATCTCTTACCCACCCAATCTAATTAAAATTCCGCAATGCAGTATAAAGTTTTTATTTCAATTGAATGAAACAGTACAAGTCTTTTAATTATAGCGTGCGTTCATAAGTCTTTTGGCGAGAATCGAATCCTATTACTTCGTAAGATGACTTCATAAACGCGCGGGAGCTGCCGTAGAATGAAGCACGACTGGATAGTAAGTTGTGAAAACTTTTTGTGTAGTATAAAGTATGAGTATTGGAAATATTATTTTATTAACAAGCCAAATTGAAAAATAACAATTAACAAGATTAAGTTACAGTAATATATAATTATGACATTGATAAATGCAACGAGAAATCACTTGCAACCTGTATGTATCAACTGTGAAACGGGTAAATCCATATTTTTTAGTTTTAAAAATTAATTATGCTTAAAATCATGCAACATATTTTGACATCGCATTTAAATTCAAATAATCACGTATTATTTCATGAGGAGATTTTTATTGTACAGTTGTGTATAAGGAATAATCAAGAGCACTTTTAAACCAACCATACCCACAATTTCAAAAAGTCCAGATCCACCCTTTAGACATCCAAGTGCCGTGTCGGGCGTCCATAAATCGCCTGCGCGGGCGCATGATTTATCCGCGGCGAGGCACGCTCCGTCCGCGCATTCAAATCCGCCATGCACCGCCGCACGATTAATTGCAACACTAGCCTTTATAATTACTACTCACTGGTCTATACTCTATAGCAGTTGTTCCCAAACTGGGCCACGAACCACCAAAAACATCAGCGGGCTGGCATGATTGTATCGAATGGTATGAGACTGCGGTCTGATGCCATTCGATACTCTATCTGGACGGCATTAGCACTTACCATCAGGTGCAACGCAGTCACAATGCCGTGCCAGTTTAAAAAAAAAACCTGCCAAATTCGCGACTCACCTTTGGGGAATGACAGTATAGGTAAAACATTTTTTGTCATTACAACTTTAGCGTCAACTTCAATTGTAGTTTGGTCGCAGTGAGTGTGATGCGCCGAATTTATTTCGGTATTTAGTTTAATAATGAGCATAGCCGAAAATTCGGTCTTATGTATACGTATGGAAAAATAACTCTAATCTATATATAATCATATCTCAGGAGGCACCTAGTACCCGTTTGCAACCTACCAGTGCATCGCGATCCATGTTTGGGAAATGCTGGTCTATTGTCTATTGGCTATGGTGTAGGCTATTGAGAGCTTCGGACTTTGTAATTGTGTTTAACGGCTTTTGTGTAATATCTAATACAGGTATGTGCGAAGATGTGAAGGTAATTAATAAGTAAGGGTGTTGTGATAAATTAATTTGAGATGGTAGAGCCATGTAATTATGAGTAGAATATAATTTATACTTCTGGTGAATTTAGTTGTAGGTACAGACAAGCTAGCGTCCTTAAGAGAATCGATGAGCTCCGGAGCTCGGTGTTATTCTTTGCGGGACACTGTTGGGTCTAGAATAGAGGCATAAGATCACTCGTGTCATCTAGGTGATACTAATATTAGGTTCTAGAGTTTCTTGCCCGTTCTTCTCTGGCGAAAACAGCCTTGTGAACCGGGTGGTAGTAGAAAAAAGTGACTGAATCTAAATAATGTATGACATTTCATAGCTTCAATAAAATATTTTGATCTCATTTCAGTAAGTAATTTGATATGGTAGGACTACTTTTTAACATTGACTAAACCTTATGCGCCAGTTTAACAGTTGTAGTACCACTGACGCACAGAATATTAACATCAAGTAACAGATTTGGTGTCGCCTTTCTTTGTTCACTATAGTACCCAAGGCCCAATAATCAGCTATAAAGAAGTATGTCAATATCGAGCAAAGTGGAGATCCATAGTCTCTGCCTACCCCTATGGGAGACAGGCGTGAAGTTTATTAATATCAGCATGTCATTAATCTGACCCTGTTTCTTTAACTATTTGTTGTCTCCTCTCATTAGATACGTGATAAATCAATATTGAAGATTGACTTCAAATGTTGGCCCAGTAATCTTACATTTCTTACGTCCAATCTTTTCATCCTCCGTCTTGAAATGTCGACAACAAACTAAAGGTTCTTTATTATTGAAATTTTAGGTCCTATTATACTATTTTATAACTTTAAAAGCGATTCACGAAATTCTTCAGCACAGAGTGACAACTGTTCCCAATCCAAATATTACTTAGCGATACATGAAAAGTCTACTGCAATACGCTACATAAATACATAGACTAAAAAAAGACTACTGCATTACTATGTCACATAAACACACAGTGCATGTATTTAAATAGTTACGAGCGCCCGAGCGCCCATCACACGACACAATAAATAAATAAAGCGACCGTTTGTAGTACATGTATTTAAAATATCAGAAACTGGTAGTGTTTGTTCGCACGTCTTTGTTAGTTGACGCGTGAGTGAGCAGGCGTTTGGAGGCACGCGAGTGTTGAAGGAAAACCAATTGAATTGAAATATTTATTGTATATTGATTTTTTTTTAAAATAATGTTCTTCTTGTATCATTGATTAATGTTAGTATAAAATTGAATTAGTACTCAACACTTACTAACAATTAATTATGATCATAATTCAGTGTACAATAAATAGATACTAGCACATAATATTAGATTTATAATACTAACAGAATAGATTAAACTTGTTTCTCCCTTTTTTTAAAGGAAGCTTAGTTTCATAGTTTTTCAATCGACTGATTGTAGTTTGAATATAGGGACATACATATCATAGTCTTTCTAATTGACAACATAAAAAAAATTAGAAGAAATTATACATGAGCTATATTTAACCCTTCATAAAATAAAACCACCCTTCCACCCGTCCATCCTTCAACACCAACTCACTATTTTACATACATACATAAACTCACGCCTTTATCCCCGAAGGGGTAGGCAGAGGCGCCACCAGGACACCCACATTTCGCCTTGTATGTTCCGTCGCACGATGTGATAGGGGACGAGCCTATCGCCATATCGGGCACAAATTCCTGACTCCGGACTGATAATAAATAGAAAAATCCAATATCAATTTGCCCGCCTCGGGACTCGAACCCGAGACCTCAGCTTTGTAACAGTACCGTAATACAACAACGCCACCGAGGCAGTCACTATTTTACCTTTACTTATATCCTACGGAACCTGGAGTCACTTTATCTAGAGAGAGACAGAGCCGTTAAATTTCTCGGTAGCCCGCGAGCAGAGTATGTTTGCGGAGCGCTCGAATCGAGTCACGTTGGCTCTTCCAATTACTCGCGTTTGGTCAGGGAGCAGGTGCGTAGGACCCACGGGCACGCAAGCTGCAGGTCAGGTGGATTTTGGAAAAAATATTACGTACAATATGTATGGTGATTTTTTAATTAATCGATGTAATTTTATTGGTTCGTAGCGAGATACGACGATGTTATATAAGACCACGTAGAAGGATCCCGTCAGTACTTACTATCTCAAATATTGGATTATATACAACCGCATAGCCGCCACATACCATAACAGAACACTACGTTAATAAAATTAAGTAATTACACCATAAAAAGTTTTACTATCCAGCCACGCAACTTTTACTAAATTTTACAATCTCCGATCTGGCGCGTTCATGCTATCTCGCCGCTGTGCCTATTAGCATGCGATAAATAAAGGTCCCATTAATTGGTGGCTTGTAAGGGCGCGGTACAAGCGCGACACTACGGTGTCGTCGCACGCTTATTACCGCCTCCTAATGAGGCTTCTAGGGAAATATCAAAGTATAGCATAGATACCTACAAGATAAAAGGAAAAATTAAATTTTGAGACATAAAATGTATGGAAAAATATGTAGTTATTGAATTTAGGAGCGCGTTGATGTCTTTTGTTGGGAATAACGTAATTCAGTTGGCCGCGCGCTGTTATATTTGATTGTTGAAAGCCGAGCGACTATGTTTGAGTGATAACAACGTGAAGATTTCAATTATTGATGTTTCAAGTTTATTTTGTTTTTTGATTTAATCTTGAAGGTTTAATTTTATCTTGATAAATAATAAAAAAAAACAACTGCAAATACTGAACAATTATTACATTTTCTAACTTCCCAACGTTTCGATTACTTTACAGTTTTCGTGGTCACGGGGCGGACTCTGAACTTACAATCATGTTCACGGCTTGACAGTCGATCATACCTATGCGATAAAAAAATAGACAGCCAGTTCTCAAATAATAAGACGTTGAAGACCCAAAGGGCAACAGCTTTCCCTTCGAAAAAAAAATTGAAACATCAAAGTACAACATACATTCGTAATATCAAATAACGTATATATAACTTGATACACGTACACATCGTGAGAAATGTACCGTACGCTAACCGTGATCCCGCCTAGTGTACGATTTCTCATGATTATAATTAATAAGAAACCATCAAGGCAATTTCTTCGACTACTTACTTGCGAAGACCTAAGCTGTGTCCTAAATGTCTAACTCAGGTCTAAATGCTATCTAACGGATAACTAATGTCATAATTTTCTAGACCTAAATATCTTCGAATGGTGGAATTGTTGACATGAGAGTTACTAAGTATCTTTGACTTTGACATACATACATAATCGTCACGCCTGTATCCCACAGGGGTTGGCAGAGACTATGGATCGCCACTTTGCTCGAACCTGACATATTACTTTCGCATCATCCACTTTCACCAATCTCTTCATGCATTCTCGTCGGTTCAGGGTACTTTTGACCTGACCCTTGTTGACCTTTGACTTAGAGATCTTAATAATTAGAGATAGAGCATACAGGTTTAAAAGCATAATAAATGAATCAGAAATGTTGCATATTTCCTAGTAGCGAGACAACAATTTTTATATATCACGATGAATGGCGAGACGAGCATGCCATTCGCCTGATGGTAAGCGATACGACCGCTCATGGATAGTAGCAAAACCAAACAACACCATGAATTACAAGGCAATACTTGGCATTCTACTGCGCTCGCTATCCAGAGATATAAGATGTTAAGTCTCATTATAACCACATATCACCAACGATTCGCTTGTATTTTGGTGGACAGAGCCTTATTTTGTATATTAGAATGTTATTTTTAAAGAAGTGTTTCAAGTAATGGAATTTATGTAAATAGTAAAAAACATAGTCACAGAATTCGTTAACGTCGAAGATAATGAAAAACCGAACTTTTTTTTTCCACAACATCCAGAAGCGACTCAAATATTTGAAGTGAAAGAAAACATCCGTCGTAAAGATGCTACTGACAGCCTCTTGTTCCATAGATGAGTTTTCACTAATTGCGCCACATAGGGTGCTTTACTTGTCTTCTTAATTTACCGTAAAACTTTTACTTAGACAGGAGGTGTAAGTAAAAGTATTACGGTAAAAAAACACTCTTAAAAATCTTCCCTTAAAAATCCCTTAAAAAAATACTCTTAAAAATCTCATTCAAAATAGACCACTAAAACCCTCAGATCTTTATCAATCCTTACCTCCATCTACTCTCCTCTTTATTACAGCAATCTGCAACTATTTATATAAAATTACGTTCAAAAGTCGTAATATTCCGGTTCTATTAGCTCTACCAGGCGATGTAGAGTAGCGAGCGTAGAGTCGGAGCGTGCGCGCCGGTTAAGGCTCTAACAACTGCCCGATAATTAGCTCAAACCGTCCGAATACGCTTCATTTGTACGCCAGCTGCAAGTGGTGGATATACGGGGAGATATTACGTACGGAAACACTGCGATTTTAAAAAAATAATGGATTTTTTGTTGAGAAGGTTTACGTCAAGATTTAAAAAATTAGGTGTGGTAATTTAAAAATTGTAGCTAATCTTTAGTTAGAGGTATGTATGGAGTCTATTATATAATTTTTAAAGAATGTTTTTTTCGTTATCTTTACTCCATAGTTATAAAATAATTTTCATCGCATTTTTTTATAAATTGGATATTTAAAGATGTTGCAAAATTTAAAATAAATGTAAAAAACACAGATCGTTTTGGTTTGCCATATATTGCACGCATAAGAATGCAATAAATTATTATAATTTGACCTATGCACCCACAATATTGTTACGAGTACATCTCAATCCTTGACATTTAACATCAGAAATAAGACAATTAATTTAAATCACTTTTTCAAATTAACAAATCCAATTTAAAACCGAGTTTCAAAAGTTAAGGTCACTAACAAATAACTAGTAGTTAATTTATCGAATGAATTTAGATTATTAAATAAATTTTAAAATATTTATTATACTCCTTAAGATCATTTCAATACTACCACTGCATAGTGGTTTCTTAGATTTACGCGAATATTACACATTGAAATAAAACAAATTATTACGGATTTCATCGCGGATTTAAAAATTAAGCCAAATCCGCGATAAAATCCGTAAAAATTAGTTTTATTTCAATATTACCACTGAGTCGGAACTGCCTGCTCTTTTTCTCTTATCTTTATTCTTATAAAAGACAATCTATAAAATTAGATGTGTATAAACGCAATACCCATCCGTATGTCACCACTACCTGCCGCTATTGGTTCCGAATGCATTATCTAACATTCCCCCGGGCCGGCATTGATCGTATTAGCCGGGTTTTTTACAGCCCAATATAAATAGTGAATATGGAGTGGGTGTGGCGCTGTCGTGACCATTTCAATCATAAATGTAGTTTGCTGATGTATATCTGGGTAAACAATCTGGATTGGTAGGAAACTTCGTATTTTAATGATATTAAGTGTAACAACTTTGGAAATTAAGACGCTTAGGGTAATTAAATAAGTACACCCAACACTCACATACATAGTCCTGACCCCACACTAAGATCGAGTCTTGTATCGTGGGTATCAGGAACTACGAGAGACTTTTCGGTCTCACAAACACCCAGACGCGAAACAAATACCTGTGGTTTAAACGAATATTTGTGTCGGTGCAGGGATCGAACCGGCGGCCTCTCGTTTCACAGTCGGTCTAACCAACTGCGCCACGGAGGCTGTCGAAATTGGAAATGAAAAGATTGACGACATAAGGCCAAGTAGCATGCATGTATTAATTTGCATTGATCAACATAGTAAATGTGTATGTTTTGCAAATTTTTGAGGGAAAGTTCGAGAACTTTAAAACACTACCAGAATAATGGTTAAATAAATTGAATCAATGTAGATTGTATTTTTTTTTATTGCTATGAATGACGAGACGAGCCTGCCATTCGCCTGATGGTAAGCGATACGACCGCTCATGGACAGTAACAAAACCAAACAACACCATGAGTTACAAGGCATTGCTTGGCATTCCACTGCGCTCGCCATCCTGAGACATAAGATGTTAAGTCTCGATATGTCCAGTAGTTACTCTGGCTACAATGTCCTTCAAACCGGAACACAACAGTGCATTTACACTGCTGTTTGGCGGGAGAAATAACCATTGCGGTGGTACCTACCCAGGCGGCTTCTCACATATGAGAGACCTACCACCAGTAAAAATGTATAAATGGTTTGTATACTACAATCTATAACAATGATGCAAAAGAAGGTTCTAAAATACGAGGAAGACCCCTCAATACCATTAGACCAATGGCCAACGAATAGCACCAACGCTTGATACAGTCTTCAAAGCACAATGGATATCCAAAAGCTTTAATTACTAATCCAGACAACGTATTCACGTAAATAACGTAACCCAATACATTTTACACAACAAAGAACTACATTAATATCATCAAGTCTTCCGGGACAAACAATACGCAAAACCGAAGTAACAATAACCAGTAATTAAATACTTTAACCACCGCCCATTCAGAATCATTTGAACAAACGATAGATTTAATGAGTGGCCTGACATTGGCCTTTATTATGTTGGTACTAATTGACGTTCTGCCGTGATGTTGGTACACCTGCGCAGTTAATGACCCTATTGAAAGCACCGTATTGATCGCAACTGATTGTCAATTGATAAAGTATTAATGGATTGCGTTGCTGTGGTTAAATTGGGTGGAGATAAATAACTGCGTTTTAAGATTTTTCTCCTTACTGATATACATACAAACATAAACTCACGCCTTTATCCCCGAAGGGGTAGACAGAGGCGCTACTAGGACACCCACATTTCGCCTTGTATGTTCATTCCCATGATGTGATAGGGGGCGAGCCTATCGACATATCGGGCACAAATTCCTGACTCCGGGCCGATAATGAATAGAAAAATCTAATATCACTTTGCCGACCCGGGACTCGAACCCGAGACCTCAGCTTTGTAACCGTACCGTAATACAACTACGCCACCGAGGCAGTCAGCCTTACTGATATATTATTTATTTATTCGAAAATTGTCTGTAAATTCCGGTTTCTCGGTATTCAATTCACAGACTGTAATTAAGAAATTAAAAAAAGATTTGAGACCATAGAAACATTAGCAAAATCATGTAATTAATAATTATTAAGCTAAATATGGTAAGAGCTACGCTTTCTTGTTCATTTTAATTCAATTTCCCTTCGAGATTGAATTAAAAGGAGGAAAGAATAATGATGGAACTAAATATTGAAAGATGAGTTCCGCTGGTGATTTTTTCCCATAAATATCACGAAAATCTTTATCTTACCTAACACTGTGGGCTAGATAGTTCTAAAACACGTCTGCGGAAATGAAAAATCATGGTAAATTCTTACGGTACATTTAGTGGTCGTTGTCCAAATGGGTGAATTTCGTGATGGCCATAATAGCTACGGTACAATATTTCTAATCGGTTATTTCCTCCGTGAAAGCCTCCGTGGCGCAGTTGGTTAGACGCCGGCTGTGAAACTGAGCCACGGGTTCGATCCTCGTACCGAAACAAATATTTGTCTGATCCACAGGTATTTGTTTGGGGGCTGGGTGTTTGTGAGACCTGAAGTCTCGTAGTTTCTGACACAAGACAAGACTCGATATTAGTCTGGGGTCAGGACTATATATGTGACTGTTGGGTGTATTTATTTATTCTTGTCTGTTGCGTGTTGTTTTAATGTCCTGTGCTTTGAAAATTATCTTGAAATCTACGGAAGTGGTGCACGGCTTAAAAAATCGTACTATACCGTGAGAAAAGAAGTTAAAATCACCGAACCGAAACACCCCAACTTTCAACCCCTCGCCTAAAATAACAAATCTACTACCTGGGGAATTATTGTAATTATAGTATAAGGTAAGAAGGTAAGGTAAGATGGCGCCTTTCTTATTTTTTGTGTCGGAAAAGGTGGAAGTTAAACACCTAATAACTGTCGACCATACCTGTGATGACCTTTAAAATGGTACTGTCTCGGACCACTAAAAGATGATATCAATACTTTTTAGTGTAAATGCACACTTATACCAGGTATATCAAGACTTCGACCGAAAACGAAGCCGGGTGATAGTTTTAGTGGTTACAGACACAAAGCAAATCAAATTTTAACAAAATAAGCGACAGATATTTTTTGCAATTATTTTAAAATCTTTGTGTTTGATTAGTAAATACCTAGTTATTGCGAAAATAGTAATTTAAACCCTAAGTGCCATTGCGTCTTAAAAACTAAAAAGGTGTACATCATTATTTTAGGAAAACTATGTATTTATCACCCAAATAGGACGATAGGAAAAAAATTTACGAAAATTTTTAGTTGCATTGTGTCTGAAGTCACTAATACTACCACCTGGCTTCGTTTTCGGTCGCAGTCTTGATATACCCTGTATAATGCAAATTCAAAATATTCAGTTTTTGTTTCGGCTCGGACTCTTGAACATGCATCTGATATAAGTTTACTATCATCATTAACACTCTTAACTTTGTCTGGATACCGAACACTATGAATGAATGAGTCGTAAAATCCACTTTATTACCAACTGACAAGACTTGACCGCCTACAAGATGGATGGAGGACCTAGTTAAGGTTGCTGGAAGTCGCTGGATGCAGGCCGCTTCTAGCAGGTGGACGTGGAGATCATTGGAGGAAGCTTATGTTCAGCTGTGGACTTCCTATGGCTGAAGAGAGAGAGAGAGAGAGAGAGAGAGAAGCAATGCAAGCGCTAAACACAATAGTGCCAGACGATGCTCTGGATAGTAACCCACTTACCATCCAATGATCGATCACTTTAATTTACATACATACATAAACTCACGCCTTTATCACCGAAGGGATAGGCGCCACTAGGACACCCACATTTCGCCTTGCATGTTCCGTCTCACGATGTGATAGGGGGTGAGCCTACCGCCATATCGAGCACAAATTCTTGACTCCGGGCTGATAATGAATAGAAAATCCAATATCACTTTGCCCGACCTGAGATTCGAAACCGAGACCTCAGCTTTGTAACCGTACTGTAATACCACTACGCCACCGAGGCAGTTTAATTTACTTTAGATTTTAGATTATACAACTTGAATATTTATAGATAATAAAAAATACAAGCACTCAACAGTCACACACATATTCATGACTTGACATTTACATTCAACTCTTGTAATCCTACACTACGAGAGACTTTTTGGTCCCACAACAGAGCCGAAACAATTGTACTCACAAACATTTGGCTCGACGCAGGCATCAAACCTGCACCGATTTTCTAACCATACGCCACGATTATTTTACCTCACTCAAGGAAGATACGTAAGTTAAGTAACACGTTATATTTTTTCTCACAGAAGCTACCTCGTGACCTGTCCATTACCCGTTAACTACGAAAACCTGTTTGAAAAATTCCTTAGCTTTTGTTTTATGGACCATAGAGCATAGGCACACGCGAGTGCTGCCGATAAAAAGCAAACATCTCGAAGGAAATGGCTATAAAAGGTGTTTCGGTACAGGATGGTCGCGTGCTTGTTAAATATTATATAGTATACAGGGTATAGCAAGACTGCGACCGAAAACGAAGCCAGGTGGTAGTATTAGTGACTTTAGACAAAACGCAACTAAACATTTCGCAAAATAAATTGTCAACTTTTTTTTGGTAATTTTTTACTTATCGTCGTACTTGGGTGATAAATAAATAGTTTTCCTAAAATAATGATGTATACCTTTTTATTTTTTAGAACGCAATGGTAAGTTGGGGTTCAAATTACTATTTTCGCAATAACTAGGTATTTACTACCTAAACAGAATGATTTTTAAAAAAATTAAAAAAAAATGTCTCTTATTTTGAGATATTTTTATTTTGCATTGTGTCTGTAACCACTAAAACTACCATCCGGCTTCGTTTTCGGTCGCAGTGATATACCCGGTATTTATTTAGTTTAAAACAATGTTGGTATTTAATCAGTTTACCATAAGATAAAAAATCCTGTTTAATAAATCTATTGTTTCAGTATGCCTTAAGCTCCATTTACACGGGGAGTTTCTCGCGGCGAGAATCGTATGCCATTATCTCATGACGTAACCGCCATAGATTATTGTGTTCTGACAAACGTTGACACGATGCAACTTTTTTATATCCTTATTACAATCGTATCTTATAGGCGAGAAACTCTCCCTTTGTAAATGGGGCCTTATAGGTAAAATTACTGTGGTGGTAAAATTAATATAAATATTATAACAAATATCTTGTAAATAGAAAATAAGTACTATTTGTATTGACTTGTCACAAGAGCTATTTAATTGCCTACGTGACCAATAAACGAATTTCATTTCAAGTTTGCCTCAAAATAGAAATATTGTTGGATGAGTTCTTAGGGCTCGGTATATCATATTGGAATTGGAAGGACAGGTTTTAACATATACGAGTATTTAGAATGTCTTGTTTGTAACGGCAAAGCATACGTGATGCTTTAGATCTTTATAGCTATAGTACAAATAGATTCTCTTGGCTAGGATTGTACCACAATAACAGAAAAGCGACATGAAGTAACAACTTTGCTAGAATAATCGCTTAGTTAAAATATAGTGACCACTGAACACAAAGGTGGAAAAACCGTCATAGTGCTTTACGCAAGTGTATAAGTTTAGGGTTCAGTCTTTATATATCAGGTTTCCATCAGGCCGTATGTTCTAATTATATGTCGAAGATTAACATTATTGTCGTTCACTTCCTCCGACACATATATGTTTTGTTTTACATTGCACTTACCATGTTCATTGGCTTAAAACAATACGAGCCCAAAGCAAAATAAATAAATATGAATACACCCAACAGTCACATACATAGTCCTAAACCCACACTAAGATCGAGTCTTGTGTCGTGGGTATCAGGAACTGCGAGAGACTTGTCGGTCTCACAAACACCCAGACCCGAAACAAATACATGTGGTTCACACAGACATTTGACTCTGTGCGGGTTTCGAATCCGCAGCCTCTGGTTTCATACCCGGCGTCTGCGCCACGGAGGCTGTTATTATGAAAATTGAAATCGCTCATTTTAAAGAAGACACTAGTATTAATCACGTTTATATCACACCAATTTATGTAATCACAAAAAATAGTACGGGCCCCTCCACCGCTGGTACAATATCAGCGAACTTGACCGATATCCCGTCGGTCCAGTCACTGGCAACCAGTTTGACCACCTCCGTCCTCACTAACAGGTACATTAGCTTTTTGTTCTTATCGCATGACAGATCCTAATAATATTTCTACTAACGTCTTCAGCTGTGACAGGAATACTTAAGTAAAATCGCAAGATATAGTTAAGTAATAATGGTTTCTTAGATTTACGCGAATGTTACACATTGATATAAAACTATTTTTACGGATTTTATCGCGATTTGGTTTAATTTTTACAATTTTTTAACTTCCCGACGTTTTGATTACTTTTCAGCTTTCGTGGTCACGGGGCGGACTGAGGTATTCATCCGCTCAGTGACTGTTACAATTAAACTACTTACAGTAGCTGAAAAGCAATCGAAACGTCGGGAAGTTAAAAAATGTAAAAATTAAACCAAATCGCGATAAAATCCGTAAAAATAGTTTTATTTCAAATAGTTAAGTGATGTTTATTGGAGGTATAACATTGTTTAGTCATCCTCTTCGTTGTTCTTTCTCAAAGAATGGCAGTTAATAATCATCATTTTGAATCATAGAAAGTTTACATATCCATCCAAAGGTTGCCTGTAAGAAATTGCCTAGTGTGATAAGTCCGCCTGTTGTACTATTATAATGCCATTTATTTACTGTAAATGTTTCTTTTTGTGCAATAAAGGATTAATAAATACATTAATAAATAAGTCCAATTTAGGAAATAGAAGTTCTAACTTGTCGTAACTTCTGCCAGTTACACACAAGCTGATGGCAATACAAACAGCAAAGATAACCATCACGAAATTATATCGATAGATTCTCTATTTAGCGGTCTCCGTGGTGCAGTTGATTCGACTGCAGCAGCAAAACGAAAGGTTGTGGGTTCTTTGTTGTCCACAAGTATTTGTATCGGGTCCGGTTGCGAGACCGAAAAGTCTGACGTAGTTCCTGATATGACGGACAGAAGACTTGCATCTTAGTGCGGGTCCAGACCATGTATGTGACTGTCCGATGTATTTACTTATCTGGATTTCACTTACCATTGTATAATAGTGAAGTACCAAATGAATTGTAGTGACTTCGATTCACCACCCTTGACAGGCGGTTGGCGCACATCAAATAGTTTCTCGCGATAATTTTGATACTGTTTCTATTAAGCTGACTTTTGACTATGCTGTCTTTGCCAGTTATTTTGGAATTGATCCCATCAGTGTTTCTCTATTGATAAGAAAAATCATCAATAATTGAAATTAGTTTTAGCTCCCGAAGCTATTGGTGTTAGATCCATACACTTGCTTTAAGTAAAGTAGCTCGGTCATTTTCTTATTCAATTCCATAAAAATAATCCATATATCTGGTCATAGATGTCTACAACAGGCATTACGACAGAAAAGTTTAAAAAATCACCTAAACCTTACATTTATTACTACGCCAAACCCAGATACAAAAAACAATTTAAATTGCTTAATCCACTACCAGTTACGCGAAACTAGTTCATCAATATATAATTAAATATGTTTAGTAAACTAATTCCCTACATACTTAGTGTTTACCAAACTTAATTGCAAAAAGCTGTTTTGAAATTTTAATCCCACAGTGCCAAGTATTTTTAGTTCGTGACCTTCGGTATTAAAGAATGTTTAAACAGCATACCAATTATAGTTGATTTTGTCAAAAAATATCAACACATATACTTATTTATTTATTTCAAGTAAAATGCAAGCTTACAGTATTTAAACCAAAACACTTACATCCTAAATAATAAACAATGGAATATAAACAATCTCAATATTAATTCTACAATCTAAACAACAAAGGCCATTTACATATATTAATCGGTGAAAGTAAATAAAGGAATCTAATAAAGAACAAAGCAAAGGTAAACATAGTTTTAGTAAACAAAAAATAACAATTAAATAAAAGCCTTCCTCCTGGCATAGGATTCCTCAGCAATGAAGAGTTCAGTCTGTCATAACGAACAATGCTGGCCGCAGCTGGTTGGTGATCTTCACATACTATAAATAATCTAATAAAAATCTCTATAGTGAACAAGTTTCCTGTAATTTTAATTTAATTGTTGACAGCCTCCGTGGCGCAGTTGGTTAGACGCCGCCTGTGAAACGAGTGGCCGCGGGTTCGATCCCCGCACCGAAACAAATATTTGTGTGATCCACAGGTTTTTGTTTCGGGTCTGGGTGTTTGGGAGACCGAAAAGTCTCTCGTAGTTCCTGATACCCACGACACAAGACTCGATCTTAGTGTGGGGTCAAGACTATGTATGTGACTGTTGGGTGTATTTATTATTTATATTTATTTATTTCTATTTAAATAAAACAATACACACATGGCCTTAAGATTCTAAGCTGGATAAACTACGGTCGAATTGGCGTCCTTTCCCAACAGACCTCCACGTACTTAAAGTCGCAACATTATATGTAATTATCGATTTGAAATTATCGATGTATGTACGCCCTGAGGCACGCATCACTTACTCTAGTAAATAATTGGAGATTTAAATTGCAACATATGCTCGGAATATTAATAGGAATTTCATGAATATCAACGTGTTATGCTTGCTCAAGGGTAAATGGGTGACATTTGAATTGCTTTGAGGTTCGAATCTTAGAGGAAAAATGCTTAGGTCATACAATCTTACAATAAGTGCGTGGTGGCCTGTTGGTAACGGACCAGACGCGGCTGCCTACATTTTCATGGTGGTCGCGGGTTCAAATCCCAGCGCACACCTCTGACTTTTCGGAGTTATGTGTGTAATGATAGCTAGTCAATCACTACGCACTTTAACGGTGAAGGAAAACATCGTGAGGAAACTTGCATACCGTAGCGATTTTAAAGAATTTCTACGGTATGTAAGTACGCCAACCCGCACTAGGCCAGTGTGGTGGACTATATGGCCTAATCACTCTCAATCGATTCTCTCGATTGTAGAGTAGGCCCGTGCCCTGCAGTGGGACGTATATGGGCTGATATAGATAGATACAATCTAAGATCGTTCAGTCATGACATAGTGAAGTATTGAGGCCTGTCCGCCTGGGTAACAAAATTCATGTTATTATGAAGTTAAGTAACTTGTAAGCAGCTAAAAAGCTAATAACAGTTTTAGTTAATCTTGCAAAGGTTATCGGATCATAAGTAGCATTGTGAAATGGCCTGCAACTAGCAGTTAATAACATACATAAACTCACGCCTTTATCCCCGAAGAGGTAGGCAGAGGCGCCACCAGGACACCAACATTTCGCCTTGCATGTTCCGTCCCACGATATGAAAGGGGGCGAGCCTATCGCCATATTGGGCACAAATTCCTTACTCCGGGCTGATAATGAATAGAAAAATCCAATATCACTTTGCCCGACCCGGGATTCGAACCCGAGACCTCAGCTTTGTAACCGTACCGTAATACAACTACGCCACCGAGGCAGTCAGCAGTAAATTAATCAAGAGTTTAATAATAAAAGATATAGAGATTACAAAATGGCAACTAAGTCAAAGCCACTTTTCATCTACACTGCGTATATGTCAGTGCAACCATGCTGGCACTACTTTTATAAAAACCGGTGTGAAGAGCATTGTGCAATACGCGATATCTTGCAACTCCAATTATAGCATAACTCCTTCAAACATCGCTTACAGTCTGTGAGCAGATTTAATAGACAGGGCATATCCAGACTGCTACCGAAAACGAAGCCAGGTGGTAGTATTAGTGACTTCAGACACAATGCAACTGCAAATTTCGCAAAAAATCAATCAATTTCAAGTTCAAGTCTATTTTTATTTTTTACTTATCGACATATTTGGGTGATAAATACATAGTTGTCTTAAAATAATGATTTACACCTTTTATTTTTAAAGACGCAATGGCACTTAAGGGTTTAAATAACTATTTTCGCAAAGTCTAGGTATTTACCCTCCAAAAACAATGATTTTTAAAAAAATGCAATAAAAATCTGTCGTTTGTTTTGCGAAAATTTTAGTTGCATTGTGTCTGTAACCACTAAAATTACCTTCGTTTTCGGTCGCAGTCTTGATATACCTGGTTTATGTCCCAAATAAAGATTATTGTATTGTTGTATTGTATCAGCCCATATACGTCCCACTGCAGGGCATGGGCCTACTCTACAATCAATCGATTGAGTGTGGTTAGGCAATATAGTCCACCACGCTGGCCTAGTGCGGGTTGGCGGATTATAAGATAATGATTAATTATTAAAAATATTTTGTATTGTCTATGACTTACAAAGCTTATCTATTGTTATTTTGACATTATATTGTTATATTGACGGGCTCCGTGGCGTAGTTGGTCAGACGCCGCCTGTGAAACGAGAGGCCACCGGTTCGATCCCCGCACCGAAACCATTATTTGTGTGATCCACAGATATTTGTCTGGGTGTTTGTGAGACCGAAAAGTCTCTCGTAGTTTCTAATAACCGCGACACAAAACTCGATCTTAGTGTGGGGTTAGGACTATGTATTTGACTGGTGGGGGTGAATTTTGAATTTAATAAAATAAGCTTAGCAATGATATGATGACCATCAGTGGACTTATGTGGATGAATATGATATACAATCCCAAACTTATTCATAACTTGCGTATCTTGTAATCGTCCTTGTTTTTTTCTAGACAGCTATCACGAAAATGCAAAGAAATACAATATAATTCCCAGTTTTAAACTACTAATCTATCTTAATTGTTACCGCCTAAGAAAACTCATAAAACTAGTTTTATTACTGTTTCGGACATTATATTGTTCACGGTCCGCGATCGTTACGGAAGCGTGTCGGTCACGGGCCTGGTGGTCGCAAGGTCGCCGGCCAACAACTTGATATTGAAATATTTGACATTTAGATAATACCGTTTATTAAACGGTATTATATGGGTGTGGCAGGAAAAAATCTAATATTATACAAAATATATATCAAATGTTCTTTTCATTTCAAAATGTAGAAGACAATAAACGCCATTTATTCGTCCGACGAAAAATACATATAAAAATACCATAAAGAGAGCTTGTCACCCATGAGTTGAGTACATTGTAAGGTGTTTAAAGTCGGGGTGATTTTAAAAGACAGTGCAATGAATGAGACAAGAGGAAAAGACAGATTTGGCTGGAACTCTACTTATCTCACTGACCAAACGTATCGTGATAGTAAACCTGTTATATCGTAGCCTTTCTGTGAGATAACGGTGCCAGCCCAGTCCAACCGGTCGATTATACTGTCAAAACTTTTATAGCTAGTTTGGCTACTTAGATAACCGCGCAGAAATTTGTATTTGTATTCAAACATACATTAAACTTGACAAGTGGAAGCAAGTTGTCTCCACTCATAATATATGTTGTAAGATAATAACACGGCTATAAAAGTGATATACTGTTGTAGTAACAACATAATATGTCTGTTCGTTGAAGCTTTGGAATTTATATTAGTTTAGTTTATACTACTGATGTGGTCCGGCTTCGTCTAATAGGATATTTACTTTGATTCAGCCTCTGTGGCGCAGGTTACATGCTGCCTGTGAAACAAGAGGCCGCAGGTTTGAGGCCCGCACCATGACAAATGTTTGTGATGCCCACAATTATATGTCTCGGGTCTAGGTGTTGATGAGACCAAAAAGTTTCTAGCAGCTTCTGATATCCACGACACAAGACTTAATTGATCTTAATGTGGGATCAGGACTATGTATGAGACTGTTGGACCCAACAGTCTCATACATAGGACTTGAAAGAAACACCCGTGTTTCTTTCAAGTCACTTAGATTCGCATCACCACAATCATCCGCGGATTTTGCGTGATGAATATTTCCTACGCATTGTTTTCTTTTTCAACAGTATCTAAAAACCTAGATAATATATCGTAGAAAAACATAATACGTATAAACCTTAGCGTGGCGAAATAATTTATGGTAAAGTAGATTAAGTTATTAAGTTATAAACGCACAAACAGCCGTCGTCGACGACGAAATGACGTGTTTTATAATACGTGAGGTGTTCGTTATGATAAATGTTATCTCCAAATGGGTTTATTAATATGTATAATGTATGAAGAGTTGGGCAGTAGTGGGTCTAAAGGTGATATATCATATACAATTGTAATCTGACATTAGAAAGCCTCTGTGGCGCAGTTACACGCCGGCTGTGAAACGAGAAGCCGCGAGTTCGATCCTCCCACCGAGAAATGTTTGTGCGAACCACAAGTATTTGTTTGGGTCTGGGTGTTTGTGAGACCGAAATGTATCTGGTAGCTTCTGATACTCACGATCCAAGACTCGATCTTAGTGTGGGGTCAAGACTATGTATGTGACTGCTGGGTGTATTTATTATTATTTATTTATTAGTTGGTAGGCCACGGTAGTACAAATACAATGAGAACGTACTAGTTTTTCTATGTATTTCCCTATTTAATATACTTGTATCAATTCAGCTTTTTTTTAATACATACATAAACTCACGCCCGTTTCCTGAAGAGGTAGGCAGTATAGCCCATAGACATCTGTTTATTTTACTTCATTATATTAATAATGTTTTCTTTGTTTCAGGTGAGTACCCAACATCACGCTTACGAGTATTTATGGAACAGTAAGTTTTATCATAGTACATACAATAAGACTAGTCTTTGCACCCGGCATGTGACGGGCTTGCGCCTTACAACAAAACAACAAATCTAGTGACGGAACTAAGTTTAACGAGTTTTCGACAACCTACTAAGGAGGTAAAAGTGCGTGGTGGCCTGTTGATAACGGACCAAACGCGGCTGCCTACATGTTCATGGTGGTCGCGGGTTCAAATCCCAGGGCACACCTCTGACTTTTCGGAGTTACTTATGTGTGTATTGATAGTCAATCACCACGTACTTTAACGGTGAAGGAAAACATCGTGAGGAAACCTGCATACCGTAGCGATTTTAAAGAATTTCTACGGTATGTAAGTCCGCCAACCCGCACTAGGCCAGCGTGGTGGACTATATGGCCTAACCACTCTCAATCGATTCTCTCGATTGTAGAGTAGGCCCGTGCCCTGCAGTGGGACGTATATGGGCTGATATAGATAGATAGATAGACTAAGGAGGTAACTACCCCTTTAAAGACAACCTTGAGTTTCAGAATTTATGTGGCATATACGTCCAATTGCTAAACGCTACTATAAAAAGAGGCTTAAGCTCTAGTTCTAGGTTGATTTAGTGCCGCTATATTGACTTCACAGACTTGAAATTCTTATCGAGAGTCTCTTAGGTTAGGTTTCCTCTTGATATTTTTATTTCCCTTTTTTTTCCTTTTACTGATGGTAGCTCTTTCATATGTGAGAGGCTGCCTGGGTAGGTGCCACCACAATGTCTATTTCTCGCGCCAAACAGCAGTGTAAATGCACTGTTGTGTTCCGGTTTGAAAGTCATTGTAGCCAGAATAACTACTGGACATAGTGAGACTTAACATCTTATGTCTCAACTCTCAGGATGGTGAGCGCAGTGGAATACCATTACTTTATAAGTCATAATGTTGTTTGATATTGCTACTGTCCATGAGCGGTTATATCGCTTACCATCAGGTGCATGGCATGCTCGTGTCGCCATTCACGGCAATAAAAAAAAGGCGCAAATAAATAGCATTAACTCAACCTCCGCATTATCAATAAACTGCCAACGTCATCACCCCGATGCTCCCTAAATAATTCTAGAAAGGCCTACTCATTGCACAAGGACGATCATAATGAGAGAACCAAGAGTTTCATAACAGCATGTTTGGGCGCGCATTAGGAGCTTCGTGAGTAATAAACAAGCTCGCACGTCATACGCATTGCCGCTACGATGTGATTGATGAGTTTCAGATAATGTTTAGAGCCATTGTTAGATGCGATACGATAAAGCATCAAATGGTAGTGTTAGGATTAGAAACAACCTAAGTTCATCTAATAGGCTATTTTACTCATATTTTTTTATTGTATTTATCAACATTGACAGCCTCCGTGGCGCAGTTGGTTAGTCGCCGCCTGTGAAACGAGAGGCCGCGGGTTCGATCCCCGCACCGAAACAAATATTTGTGTGATCCACAGGTGTTTGTTTCGGGTCTGGGTGTTTGTGAGACCGAAAAGTCTGTCGTAGTTCCTGATACCCACGACACAAGATTCGATCTTAGTGTGGGGTCAGGACTATGTATGTGACTGTTGGGTGTATTTATTATTATTATTATCTATATCCGAAATCTATGTAACAAAGAATTTTGTAAGTCCATTCAGAATTAAACAAGTTAGAAACGTTTTGAATCTTGTAGTGGGAGTAAAAGAAAAGGATGCAAAACAAAACTAGTGAGGTCATTAGTCCTTATATGTATTACAATGTGCGTGTGTGAAAGAGACGGCAAAGTGTCCCCACTGCGCCCCCACTCTTTCATTTAAAATACTAAATTGTATATTTGCCCATACTCTTCTGTCAATTTATACTATGATTAATTTATAATTTACAATTATTAATTTTCACAAATACGTAATCCACCTAACCATCCCAATTTAGTCAAATATCCAGATGTAATCGTCCCTCCACAGTTGATACAATATCCGTACAATCTTACAATCTGTACGCAGTCTATTTTGTCGCGATTCTGTACAAAAATACAAAACATAACTCAAATATCTAATCGTGCGTCAACGCGAACGCGCCACATGCAGTAACAGGTATGAAATTAAAACATTTTTTTCAATAATAACCGAAGGAAATCAATTGGGCGCGGTAATTATGCTCGCTCCGCTTGATATTACAAAATTTAATATACCAGTTTTAATTTGAGCATTCTTAATAACTTTTTTCTTGTGCTCATTTCCAGGGCGTTGTAGTTATTTTCTTTTGCCTGCGTAAAATCAAATGTTGATTTATTTGAGCTGCTTTTAAAGTTACATCTTTATAGGTTGTCAGGAGTTTATATTTGTGTGTGCAGTTTTAGTTTAACTAGAACGGGATGCATAATATGGTTCTGTTAATTGTTTTCAATGTTCTTGATAGTATACCTAAGTCATCTTATTTCTATTGGCGTGTGGCGATATTTGGAACTACAATAAAATTTAAAACACATATATTTAACGCATTGCTTAATATATATATATTGCATATTTTTATATAATATAAACAACAAGCATTTATACTCGTAATCTAAAAGTACATATTGACATGTCCAATGTAATACAATCTGAAGAGAGAAAAACTATTCTTATTATTTGACAACAATGGATTCGGACGCCAAAAGATCGTAGACAATCTATAAGCGAAGTGCCTTCCAGTCAGTGTATTGATCGGCTAGGTTAGCACAAAGACCAACAATATGACAAGAATATGATCTATTTCATGTAGACATTTATTTTTTATTTATTTATTTAAGGTACATCAGCAGCTTACACACTAAACTGACAAAAGAATAACAGAAAAAATACAATTATACAAACATGCGAGCCAATTACGGGTATTCACAGTATAGATCAAAATAAGTAAAAGACACTAGAAATGAGTTAGTTCATTGTAACAATACTATTAAAGAAGTTAGTAAACTTAAGAAATTAGTGAAACAAATAATTTAATACAATAAAAATTAAAAAAATAAATAAAAAGTAAACAAAAACAAAATTTGACATAATCACAGAATTCGAAGTAAGATAGTAAGGCTACCTAGCACAGGATCCAAAGGATAAGGCCAACATACAACAGCTGAAATGGGCTGATATAGATACTAGACCTAATAACTTCGGAAAAATAAAACTGGACAACAGAACATGACATCCAAGACATGACGGGTTTTAAACCATGCGTGAAGTGGTTTATCAGTCACCATTTAGTTGAATGCGAATAACCTTCCATCTGACAGCCTGCATGGCGCAGTTGGTTGCACGCCGTCTGTGAGATGAGAGGCCGCGGGTTTGATCCCCGCACGAAACAATTGTGTGAATCACAGGTATTCTTTTCGGGTCTGGGTATTTGTGAGACCGAAAAGACTCTCGTAGTTCCTGATGCCCACACAAGACTCGATCTTAGTACGGGGGTCAGGACTATGTATGTGGCTATTGGGTGTATTTATTAAATTGCTTATTATCTTTTAGAGTAATGAAGGAATAAGCGACAGGATGTATGAGAAATGATACAAACGTTGTAAAGCGGCGTGCTCTGCGCTGACACTCAGCCGCGACGTCACCGCGCCACGCAACCGTGCTAACTCTCGACTTAATTCCACTGTAGGGCTGAGAACTGGCGCTTTTATTGCAAAGTAATAGGTTCTGGAATGGCAAGTGAAGTGTCGGATGCCCGACATGGTGGACGGAAGACCTAGGTTGCAGGAAGTCGCTGGATGCAGGCCGCTTCCAACATTTGGTGTGGAGATCCTTGGAGGAGGCCTATGTTCAGTAATAGACTGCCTGTGGCTGTATAAATAGATAGATAGGTTGTATTGGGTCTCGAAGATTCGATAAAACCATGCTTGCAATGGTGGAGCGACGATATTCGTGGGGTGGCTGGTAGCGGTTGGCGACGATGAGCTGAAGATCGCGCTCAGTGGCGTGCTATGGGAGAGGCCTATGTCCAGCAGTGGATGCAGAAGAGCTGATGATGATGATGATGATGATGCTTGCAAGCTGTTCTTTCTTCTTCAATTTCTCCTCCTTATTTGAGAGACTGGTAGTGCGATCAAGTGTGGTGTGTTGATGGCTGCAGGTTATTACTTATGATCAGATGTGCTGTTAAGTCGTTTGCTGGACTGATGCAATTTAAATAATCTACCTGTTGACCAACATTCCATCTCCATTCTCAGTAAGGCTTCAAAAGCAATCTGCTTTTGTCTAGGTGTTAATCTCTAATTATTACTTTCCCTAAGTCCAAAAAACAAGAGTGCGCTTAACAATTTTTACCAATAACTTTTATGTTGACTATTACAAAAATTTCTTCTCCGTATTGTAACATTAATTTGCATTTAATCTGACATAATTATAGCAAAGCTTTATCCCCCAAATACGATAATCAAATACACAACCAATACAATGGTTTACAGAAAGATCAAACAATATTCATTTCTGCAGACATCATTATAAATACTGCAGGTTAGTGGCAGCCCTAAGCACCCGGTCTGTGTGCGTAGCATTTAAAGCTCTTTTTATTTGATCCCAGAACGTTTTGTCCGAGCGCCGGGCCGGCCGACCGCGCTCTTATCTCCCATACAACGCACTTTATAGTAGCCCCTGGTATTTTTATTAATATTTTTAGAGTACCGTAATTGGTTTTAATAATCCTTGCGAAGAAATGTTTGATACCCTCTCTCGCATTTGCTATCGCTGAAGCAGGGATTACTGAGCTGTGTTATTATTATCACCCCCGAAATAGGAAACAGTTCCAATTAATAAGATTGGTCTGTCAGATATTCTTCTTTGTCTATCTAAATTTATTATAGATAGACGTGTCGAAATAAAATATTTAACATTCGCATGCTGCCCAAATATTACTTACAGTACACAATTACTTCTTAGGGATTGTACGGTTAATGAATGAATGTATATTATTGAATGACTCTCTTGATAAATAGAACATTTTCTAATAGTGGCAGAGCTGTAGCACTGTATGTAGGAATAGGTCGGCTCGACCGGAGTGGTTCTCACTGTCTTAGAGAAGACTGGCGTGGAGCGACGGTTTTGCTATTGTATTTATTTCGGGGAGTGATATTTCGGGAGGTCCAAAAACCCTTTCCTCTCCTAACTCTTTTTCCTTCCTCTTCCCATCAAACACCTACCTAGGATCGAAGTGCTATGGTAACTTATGCTATTAGCTAATGCTTATGTTAATTGGTAAGCGCTCGGTTGCCAGACCTAAGTTGTTCGTAGCATGCTACTTTATAGTGCACAGAATAACCAAGTTCAAATTGTCCCGCCTTCGCACCTGACTAGTCACTAATTAACTGATTTATATAATCATTTGTCACCCAATAAACCCCTCTCAATCGTTCTCTCGATTTTAGAGTAGGCTCGTGCCCTGCAGTGGGTCGTATATGGGCCGATACAGTCCAGTACTCAATAAACGAATCACTTAAACTATAACTAATGCATGCAATGCGTCGGTGGCGTAGTTGTATTACGGTAAGGTTACAAAGCTGAGGTCTCCGGCTCGAATCCCGGGTCGGGCAAATTGATATTGGATTTTTCTATCCATTATCAGCCCGGTGTCAGGAATTTTTGCCCGAAATGGCGACAGGCTCGCCCCCTATCACATCGTGGGACGGAACATGCAAGGCGAAATGTGGGGGTCCTAGTGGCGCCTCTGCCTACCCCTTCGGGGATAAAGGCGTGAGTTTATGTATGTAGTGCATGCACACCCACATTAGAATGATTAATAATTGTCCCAGATGTGAAAGTGAACATCGCACAAACGGGTAGCGGCGTGAACGTTAGAAATTATATTCTAATGTAGTCTCGATTTCTCCAAGTTTGCTCCTCAACCTGTTCCTATATAAAAACACGCCGCCGCCTTATAAGTGTGAATATAGCTTTTTACTCCTATTAGTACGTGTGAAAAGGAAAGGTTGGTCCTTGTGTTTAGCATTGGATTTGCATTTAACGTACATAGCCGAGGATATATCCTATCGTATGACTAATGACTATTAATCATTCTTGACATATCACTTTCGCTTTCATTTCGTGAATCTAATAACGGTTGCTTGATAAAAAATCTGTAGCTAATATTATGGATGAATTATGAAACAAGTCTAGAATTTTAGTCATGTCGTATGTTGGCTTGCTGTCTTAAAACTTACACAACATTATTGAGGAGCTTTTAGTCTTTCTTCAAAACTCATTTTTTGTACAAGCATTTGACACTTAAAGTAGAATTGACAGGGGGCTAATTATGGAATATTCTTGATTGTAACAAAATTGATTTTAGATACGGATAATAAGTATAAAGAACTCAATATTTAGTCCGTAGTCCCACAAAAACCATACAAGAATTCTTGTTCGAAACCGATAAATTATTTCTATCTACCCGTCGCACTAGATAGAAAGACACTATTAACAAGATTAACTCGTGAACGGTACAAGAACAAAATTAACAGGCCGTGCTCCTTCCGTTCCTAATCTGTACCGTTTCTAATCTGAGCTCAATCTACCAATCAGAGCCGCAATGTGGAGATAAGACAATTTGATCGAAAACCGTAACAAAACCATGGATTTCTACCGTGGAAAGCATTTCTTTGTTATTTATGGGAATGAATCGAAATTAGAAATGATTTTGTGATTTGATTTGATGGAACTATTGTGGATGGAGGTAATCGATTGGTCTACTGAACTAAAAAGGCCTATTTTTTTTATTAATCTTTATATTGTAATGTATTATAATTCAATTTATAGCATCAAGGGTAATTTTGACTGCCTCGGTGGCGTAGTTGTACTATAGTATGGTTACAAAACCGAGGTCTCGGGTTCGAATCCCGGTTCGGGCAAATTGATATTGGATTTTTCTATTCATTATCAGCTCGGAGTCAGGAATTTGTGCCCGATATGGCGATAGGCTCGCCTCCTATCATATCGTGGGATGGAATATACAAGGCGAAATGTGGGTGTCCTAGTGGCGCCTCTGTCTACCCCTTCTGGGATAAAGGCGTGAGTTTATGTATGTATGTATGGGTAATTTTATTGGGCACAAAATCTTTTCTATCACATTCGTATCCATAACATTGTTTACTATCGTTCATAGCAATAGATCTTTATTTTAGGCTTTTTTTCTACATCAGTTCATATTTTCATATCTACGAATTTTATAAATTTAAAATCATATGTACATATAGAATTACTTCGATTTGTAAATTACAATGAATAATAAATCGCAATGTTGACAAAGACCATATTTTTATGTGACTGGCTTTGAATACGACTTTCTATTACAAGCTTGATATCAATCAAAACGGCCACTTCCTAATTTTAGGTTTCTAACTTCTAAAAATAAAAACAAACCTACAGCCTATAACCTAACCCCTCTTAATTGTAGCGGAGGTGTTCAACAGTGAAACATATGAGCTAGATCATTATTATAAACATAAATAATGGTATCTTTAATGCGGCGAGTGCTCGTTAGCCCCAACAATATAGTGTCTATTGTGGGGATTCGAACCCGAGACCTCAGCTTTGTAACCGTACCGTAATACAACTACGCCACCGAGGCAGTCTGATATAATTAAATTATTCTTATTATAAACCTACAGAACCCTGGTATCGAAAACCAATCCCTACCTGACTGAGTCTCCTTTATTTATAGTTTTAATAGTGTATCTGTACGATATCGTATTCCTGCGCCGCGTTAACGCGTAATAGTTTTGCATATACTCGTTTTGTTCTATCTTGTACTTTTAAATGGTATTGCGGGAGGCTAAACGGTTAATTACTGGGTTCCCATCGCGAGGGAGTGGTTTCGAAACTTGATTGAGGTAATTTTATACTTAGATTTATGCTGCGATTATGCGCACACTGGGTTTTAATCCACGTATGGTGTTATGTGGTAAATTATTATATTGAGCAGTTATTGGAAAGAGGTTTGTTATAAAATTACGAAATAGGCTAAGCAGGAATAAATTGAGGAATCGAAAAATAATAATATAAGATTAGACTGTGAAAACAAAAGTTATTGCAGAAACTGTGGCAAGTTTAAGTCTTACACAAACAAATAATATCTTAATTATACAGCAATCGACTATTACCATTCCAATTTATCATCACTTATTTAAAAAAAATATAAAAGGAACCCGTACAATAACTTTATTACAATCTTGTCCAATGCTTTAATACTTACAATAAATTAAACACAAACATTGGCAATAATAAGACAAGCAAACATGAAAAATAATACACAACTTGGCTGACTTCGAACGTTCCCGAGTATGATTAAGTCTTTATCCGGCTCGAAGGACCACGCGAATCGCTGACAACTTCACACGGGATTAAGAAAATAAAGCAAAATCATGTTTCGCACACGCTACGCCTGGGTTCGGTCTTTTTGGTTGATGAAGACTGGTTTCGTGATTTAAAAAGGATTAGTGAGCTTGGTTAGTTTCTTTGTTTTATATTGGAGTTGATAAAGGAAGAGATGTCACTATTTCGAGTATGTTGAGTTAGAAATATTTATAATAGATATTAACACTTCAAAGTTCGTATTTTCGTGTTTCCACTGTCATGTAGAGTTGATTCTATGACCTTATTATTCTTATTCTTCAATTGACATAATATGATCAATACTGCTGAACATAGCTCCCTCAAGGATGTCTACATCGTTCTATTGGTAGTAGTCTCCCAATGACTTCCTGAAACATTTATTACGTCTGTCTTCATTATGGGTCATTATGGCTTGCCAATATGCCTCTGAGTGCGTGTTAACCCTAATTATATCGATTAATAAGTATTTATACTTTGTGACTTAAACATATTGACAAAAAGCTGGTCACTGTTTTAGTTAAATCAATTATCCTCAAATGTACTGCTAACTATAAATAACAATTCAATGTGATAAAATTTATATAGATTTATATCTTAGTTTCTTCTTTTCCTAAATAATGAACGGCTTAATAAATATATCAAATCTATTACTGAACATTTTATATTAACAGGAAACTATATATCAACGACGAACATGCTACCAATTTCATTTAAAACAAAAAATGCGATACTATGCAGTGGGAATGCTAATATTCCTTCTATTTAATTTTACGCTCATTTTATTAGCACTCGTCTATTTAAAATATAGCAGCGCGTTCCTCTGATACTGTATCGTAATCCAGTACAATCTTTACTTCAATATTAATATAGTCAGATGCCAAAGTATTTTTATTTTATTTATTGCGGTAAATGGCGAGACGAGCATGCCGTTCGCCTGATGGTAATTGATGCGACCGCTCATGGACAGTACCATACCAAACGACGGCATGAAATACAAAGCAATTGGCATTGCCCTAAGCTCGCCATCCTGAGACACAAGATGTTAAGTCTCACTATGTCCAGTGGTTACTCTGGCTACAATGTCAGAGAAATAGACATTGCGGTGGTACCTACCCAGGCGGCCTCTAACATACGAGAGACCTACCATCAGTAAATTAGTAGTAATATTGGGTTTGTCATTATTTCAAGCAACAAAGCAAAATATGATCGATCTGTTTTTAACAAAAAATGTGAGGGAGTTACACAAGTTGCGTTTAATGACAGCTAAATACAGAGTTCATGAGATTTATTACAACGTAAACAAATCACTAGTAAATTCAGCTCAGTATAAAACTGTCCTCTCTTAGCATATCATTTTGAAAAATTCCTGAGAGTTTATTACCTTTAAAGTTTGTGCCTAGCATAGTATAGACACCGTTATATCTTGAAACATAAATATATTCGCCTTACTGCGGGAGACACTAGAGCTAGCGCTGGTCATCCAAGAAAACAAGCTTTACGTGTATTACTTCATTCTATTGTGTGAACATGCTATGACAGCCTCCGTGGCACAGTTGGTTAAACGCCGGCTGTGAAACGAGAAGCCGCGGGTTCGATCCCCGCATCGAAACAAATGTTTGTGTGAACCACCTTTGGTTGTTTACCCACGACACAAGACTCGATCTTAGTGCGAGATCAGGTATTTATGTGACTGTTGGGTGTATATATTTATTTATTATTTATTCCGACTCCATGTAAATATTCTAAGAATTCTCCTCAAAGAAAACAAAATAGATGAAGATATCCTCGGATAGCATCTGTGCTCGGTTTACGTCAATGGCGGGTTAATTGCGCTACCACGCTTATCTCCCATCTTTATGGCGACGCACCGGATGATTGGCAACACCGTATCATGGAGACATCAGGAGACATCAACTCTAATGAGGCTAAATAATTGTATTGATGTGACTTCAGGTCGCATAGGTAAATTGGATTAGGATGTTACGTGATATTTGGAATTCATGTTTGAATTTGGATGTAATTTTGTCTAAAATTGAATTGAGTTCTTTTAGTTGCTAAACTGCTAGCACCGGATTTGCAGTTCTGCCAACATTGGTTATTCATAGGGCCATGCCCCTATCAACTGCCTATAGATGAAAATTTGCTCTTATGCTTTGAAAAATATGTTATAATATCAACCGTAACATTATCTTCTCCTATGACAGCCTCCGTGGCGCAGTTGGTTAGAGGCCGACTGTGAAACGAGAGCCCGGGGGTCGATACCCGCACCGAGACAAACGTTTGCGTGAAGCACAAATATTTGTCTCGGGTCTGGGTGTTTGTGAGACCAAAAAGTATCTCGTAGTTCCTGATACCTATGACACAAGACTTAATTGATCTTAAAGTGGGGTCAGGACTATGTATGTGACTGTTGGGTGTAATTATAATTAATTATAATCATCTACAAACCCTTCTACATATATATCAGCCCATATACGTCCCACTGCAGGGCACGGGCCTACTCTACAATCGAAAGAATCGATTGAGAGTGGTTAGGCCATATAGTCCACCACGCTGGCCTAGTGCGGGTTGGCGGACTTACATACCGTAGAAATTCTTTAAAATCGCTACGGTATGCAGGTTTCCTCACGATTTTTTCCTTCACCGTTAAAGTGCGTGGTGATTGACTATCAATACACACATAACTCCGAAAAGTCAGAGGTGTGCCCTGGGATTTGAACCCGCGACCACCGTGAACATGTAGGCAGCCGCGTCTGGTCCGTTACCAACAGGCCACCACGCACTTCTTATTCCACACTAACGACGTTTGATGCAAAATGATTCTAATGTTACCGTTCTTTTCTTTAATATTTTGCTCTAATCCGAAAAGAACAAAACTAACCATATAACCGCAGAATCTGGAACCTTATTGTTCACCTACTCTAGCCATTCCCAAATGCCTAAGCCACAATTCCCTAGCAATCCGCGTCCCTTGTTTCAAATTCAAATATGCAAGTAAACGTCATGAATCGGCAATCACGGAATAGAATCGTGTGTAAAATGCGCAACGCCCACGGTGCGTAGGCGCTGCGCTATCGGCACGACACGACACCGTGATGTATGGTGAGTGATTCGCGCCGGAATGAGAATTATTCAGAGGTTGTGTTGAGTCTTTTGTGCTGAGTTAGGGCTGCCAGTTTGGTGTTTCCAGATGTGGGTGTTTTGAGATTGGCAGTTGCTGAGTTAGGGCTGGCAGTTTGGTGTTTGAGGTGTGGGTGTTTGGCGGATGGTAGCGAAATAGGATTGTTTTACGTTTTATTGTAATTTAAGATGTGATGACCAGAATGATTGACTATTTTGTTTTTAATTTAATGTATTGTCTAGCAGCAATGCTTACTATTCAACTTATGGTTAAAGTCACTTTGTTTATTGCTTTGATAAACTCAACTATAATTTACCTAAAAATATATTTAAAAAATCCTATAATTTTGTCATAATATAACAAATAAAAATACCCTACAAAAATCCAAAGCAAAACACTTGTAATTCTACAAATACAAATGAAATATCAGACAGCGGTTCTCAATCGATATCTGCGCCGCCCCATTACCGGTAAGTGGAGACATTAATGCAGGCTGCCTGATAGCCGCGCCGCGCCGTGTGTGTCGGTATCGGAGGGGCGTCGTACATCAAAGAGGACGCCACTCGCGAGCTCTATCGCATACAGTATCTAGGCAAGTGGTTCTTAAACTTTGTCAGTCAGTAATCGTTTTTGGTTTGTATAGTGGTGTTTATTTATTATGCGTTATTTAAAGTAATAGTTATTCAGTATTCACATAAAAAAGTAACTATCTATATAAACCCAGACAAAATCCAGTTTTAGCCAGCCATTTCTGAGCGAGTTTCAGCCTTCATCAATGGAGCCAAAAGCTCATTGCATGTCGGTGAATAAATATAATGCTTCTGTTTGCTTAAGCAAAAAGGAAAAAACAGTCTTTCTACCTCGTATTTGATTTGATTTGATTTTTATATCTTTGGGATTAAAATAGAATGGTCTTGTATGTAAAAGTCGTTGTATTTAAAAATTTAATGTTGAGAACCACATGCAATCCTCAGTCCTTAGACGATATTAAGATAGCACATTATCAAGTGATGTGAAGTGATGTGCGCCGCCCTCTTTGAGTGCAAATACATACAAAAGTTTTAGTTGTGAAAAATATGTCACCGTATCACAGATTTTACCATTTATAGCTAGAGTTTCTCATTCCTAAAAGATGAGTCTACTACAGTCCCGTCAATCGATTTGCAGACATATAAATTCTAAAGTAGTCCGTTTGATGTACCATGCTAGACTAATGCGGTTGGCAGCAAGATACCTTCGAAATTTCTGCGAAGAACTCTCATTTATTCAGGTGATTTTCTGATGTTTTCCTTGTGAAGTAAGCGATATCTAATACACATATAGCGAACTTCGAAGAAAATGTATCATTCTCGTTTATAAAAAGTATTAATGTAATTTTTATCCATAATAGTTAAAGAAGCACTTTTTTGTATTTCTGTATTACCTACCTTAAGATTATGATGGGGCGGGCATGCCGAAACATGCCAAAAGTCTTAAACATAGAGAAAAAAAAACAAAAAAAATTATAAATAAGTGCTTTATGACAAAGCTTCTTTGAATTCCCGTCTTACGTAAAAGTAGCTGAATGAAAAAGGATCGGATACCGCTCGTATAAAACGCAATATGATTGAATGTGGCGCATATTCCTATCACGTTCGGATAAGGACGACATACGTTCTAAGATATATATACAAGTCATTTGAATTCAGCGCTGCGCAAGTCTATCGCAAAATTTCATCGGAATATGTCAGGACTTTTTACATCTTATTCAAAAATATTTATTTTGTAACACTAACGCTTTTGTAATATAAAATGGGTTTGAATTTAAATCCGGGTAATTCACATGACATTTTCAAACCGAATAACTCACACGGGGATCGAACCGAGAACTTTACAGCTCACAGTCCAAGCCCATTGCCACTAGACAATCCAAACATAATGATGTTTTTTTTTTATAAATGTTATTAGTGGATTTCAAAATATCGACCATAAACATTATAAAACTCAGCTATCCCGTATAATTCCTCCCTCCCCCCCACCGCCATCAACCACAACTTCATATTGAACAGAATCAACGCACACCGCAAAATTCTCTTATATTTTGCGGTGGAACTAAAAAACACCGTTCAGAAGCTCAATTAGGCGCACAATGGCAAAACCTGATATCCCAGTTTCATTATAAAAATTCGACGCAACGAATATCATCGTGCAGAACAAAAAAATGATTATAATGCATCGCGTGGGATGTATTTGGAGTTTGAACGAGGGGGCAAAGGGCTCTTTGTAAGAAATAAAAAGTTAAATTGATAAAATTCTGTAATTTTATGCGAAAAATTATTTCAGTTTATAACCTTTTATAAGGGTTATATTTATTCTCTTCTGCACTATTTTCAACATGACTTGCTAAGAAATATACATAAACAAACAATTATATGTGACCTACGTAATTTGGGAAAATCAGAATATAATCTATAGGTTTCATCGCCTAATAATGAAAAGGTTTTAAAGTGTCAGGAAATAAGTAAACCAGGAAAATAACAACTATACAAATAAATACTATATTATAATAGCTCCAAATAAAAAACCAAATACTAGATACGGCCCACAAAACATCCGTTATAATTTAAATAACCATGTCACCCTTATCACACACGCAACATGGTCTATTTTCCTTCAAAAAGGTAGGCGGTCCATTATTACGGCAGTGTTGTAATTGTGTTTTATTTTTGTTTTGACATGCGTAAAGATGGCGAGATTAAGAGGTTTTTAAGTGCCTTATTAAGATGCCTGATCGTGTTGCCAAAGTGACACAGGTCGACATTTGCTACAGATTATTATCTTTTGTCTGAGTGCAGGTTTTCAATATTGACATGTGTGAATGATGTCTTTAGAGATTTTAGATTTGTTGGTATATAAATAAATAAATAAATGCACTCAACAGTCAAATACATAGTCCTGACCCCACACTAAGATCGAGTCTGGTGTCATGGGTATCAAGAACTACGAGAGACTTTTCAGTCTCACACACACCCAGACCCGAAACAAATACTTGTGATTCACACAAACATTTGTCTCGGTGCGGGTATCGAACCCGCAGCCTCTCATTTGACAGCCGGCGTCTAACCAACTGCGCCACGAAGGCTGTCTTGTTATGAGTCAAATTGTACCACAATAATGCTGTTTCTTTTTGCCTACGTGCTCTAATGTTATACTTGCGTCACATAATGATAATTAAATTTGAACAAAATGCTCCCACATCTGAATTTTCTCGATAGATCTGACAGGCGTGCCTGAACAATGCTGCCAAGCATGGCCAGAACCATACATATATCTGCCGAATGCCTGGCTATTGCTGCTTAGAAAGGACTAAAATAAAATCTGTATAATGATAACTCATCATATTTGTGACCTCCCTTGTCACTCAAAATTTTATCGCAATAAGAATATTGCTTAGAAAAGCTATCTCAAGAAGCGAACTCGTCCTTGAATAGTGCATGTACCTTGAAATAATCTTCGAAGGTGAGTCACAGGATACATCGGGCAGAATCTCATTAGCATATTAGCAGTAATTGCAGTAAAACTGTACAAATTATGGAACACGGTGGGCCACCAGACCGCAGGCTGAATTTGTCGCTGCGGGGTATAAGTATTAGAGGCTTACTTAATGGTTTTCTGAAGATGATTATAATAAAATTCAAGGATTCTTTAATAAGGATTGCCTCTTTGTTTTACGTGTTGTTCATCGAAAAATGCCTTTTTAAATGACAGATCTCTCAATCACATCTGAAACCTTTGGGATTGGATAGTTTCGAAAACTTACTAGTATTAGTTTTATTTTGAATTGAAATTTTACTCTGAAGGTCTTTGGAACGTAACGTTCATAATAATGATATTGACATCTGACATCTAAGCCAGGTTACTGAAGCTAAAAAGGGCACAGGGTCTGCAAGTCAATTTGAAACGAACATTAATGCAAAAATTATTGAACAAATACCACAATTTGATCTTTAAAATTGAAATGTAGCACCTAAGCACAATAAAAATTAAACAATCAAACGATGCAATGGCACAGAACACTACAAACAACATACACAAAATAGTAATAGACATTATCCGTGGATCTACAAGTGAGGAACGCGTGAAAGCCGCTGCAGTGCAGACGAGCTGACGCACGAGCGAACACACAAAAAGCGATGTGTGTCGTGTGACCGTTGCGTACCACTGCAGGGCTGACGGGATCCAAAATACATACTCAGATAATACAATTTTCAGAACACCGAGCTTAAATCAGTTTAAATAATATAGAATCGCTTAAACTATGATGCTTAAACCTAGAGTTTTTGCCCGTTCTTCTCTAGTGAAAACCGGTTTCCGAATGGGGTGGTAGAATAAAAAAAATCTGAATCTAAATAATGTTGTCTATTTTTACATATTCAAAAAATTATTATTTATGATTTGCTTCGTTCTGAAGCACCAATTTTTATTTTCCCGATCGGCTATCCTCAGAAGTTGATGAAGCAACTACGACATCCCAAATGCTGTGCGTATTCAGGTCTGTTGTGTATGTGAATACTGGATACACTTCTGAGTTCCGTGCTGAAAAAAAGATGATAAATAGAGCCTGATGAATAACAATCGTTTACTTTTTTACAGCCCCGATAGAATCCTGTGTCACAGGTGGCACTTTCCCTTGATCGAGCCCTGAATGCGCCAGCTCGTCAGTGCTTCCTTTTTCTTAGCACTATGAGATAACAAGTCTAGAATTTAAGATATTTATTTACTCAAGTGCGTGGTGGCCTGTTGGTAACGGACCAGACGCGGCTGCCTACATTTTCACGGTGGTCGCGGGTTCAAATCCCAGGGCACACCTCTGACTTTTCGGAGTTATGTGTGTATTGATAGTCAATCACCACGCACTTTAACGGTGAAGGAAAACATCGTGAGGAAACCTGCATACCGTAGCGATTTTAAAGAATTTCTACGGTATGTAAGTCCGCCAACCCGCACTAGGCCAGCGTGGTGGACTATATGGCCTAACCACTCTCAATCGATTTTCTCTATTGAAGAGTAGGCCCGTGCCCTGCAGTGGGACGTATATGGGCTGATATAGAATATAGATTTACTCTAATTACTTCTTTTTAATATGACAGCCCTACTAGTAACACGAGCTACATTCGCGCCGCAACCACGCGACCCGTGAAAGTCCTCGGCTCGGGTTACGCATACAGTTTCATAGAGGTGTCGCTTCACATCAGGCCAGGCGTCCGCTATTCATATTTTAAACGCCTCGCTTGGATGCATATCTTGGAGTTGGTAGTTCGAACGAGAGCCAGTAGATGTCGCTAAAATGGAATATTGAATTTGTTGTACCTGAATATGTTGTATAGGTTTTTGAATAGTTGGTGCCATTATTTAAATATTTTGGGAAACAATATTTGCCTACTGGTAGATTTTATATGCCAATAAGGCTCAGATCATTCATTAATTGGCAATAGATTAACAAACCCAATACACAGTTTCGTCTCCTTTGAAAATTATTGTCATGGCTATTAGAATCTACGAAAATGTTTTTGAGTCGCACAAATGGCATATTCCAAATATGTATTAATCGATCATACAAATATTTGATAAGTGTGTCACTCAATTTTTTGTAGACCAATATAAACGTGTTGACAAGAGATGGTTATCTCTCGCCAATCGAAACTAATATGCCGGTATTCAGGTGGGTTGAACCTGCCACTTTGAGGTGTCGGTATGAACAAAATATCCTGTTCAATACATCGCAATTTTGCTTATCCTGTAGAGGTTACAGGCACAAGTATGTATATACATACATACATAAACTCACGCTATTTTTTCAGAAGGGGTAGGCAGTGGTGCTACTAGGACACCCACATTTCGCCTTGTATGTTCCGTCCCACAATGTGATAGGGGGCGAGCCTATCGCCATATCGGGCACAAATTCTCGACTCCGGGCTGATAATGAATCGAAAAATCCAATATCACGTTGTCTGACCCGGGATTCGAACCCGAAATCTCAGCTTTGTAATCGTACCGTAGTACAACTACACCACCGAGGCAGCACAAGTATGTCAGCATATAATTTTCCAAAAAACAAAATTATCGTTAATAAATCTATTAATTTATTTACCGAATTATTGCCAACATGCCGACCCGCGGGAATTCCTAATGTTCCCGTAGGAAAACAAGCCAGGTTGTAATTGTAAAGCCGTTAACACATTACGAAATCATTTTAATGACGAGTAATATGTAACATTTCCTTTAACTGTACTGCATAGATAAACTCTTTTAATTCGCATTTAAATTTAAACCTTATCTTTACTAACGTAAGAGCTATTTCAAAATCGCATATACAATAGTCTGTGGTTTTAAAAGATTAATTCATAATAAACTTTATGTAGTAAGAAATATAGTCCTTTTTTGAATGGGATGGTGTAGTTCAAAGTAATGTTAGATGGGCTATTATGAGAAGCCAATGGTGGCTTTATTGCCGATACAATTTTGTTTTTTGATTAGATTTACATGGGTTCAATCCTAGCGTGAATGTTGTAACATTAGGTCAAGTCGTTTATATTTAAACTGTTTCTATAGTGTTTGGTTTATAAAGCCTTGGACTCGAATATTGAGACAAATATTTCCAACATTTGTATCCAATGGAAATATAAGAGAAGATTCCGGTCGATAAAATGCCAAAACAATAACGTGTGTTCTATTAACATTGACTTCTATTAACGTCCGTTAGTCACAATTCGTGCGTGGTGGCCTGTTGGTAACGGACCAGACGCGGCTGCCTACATGTTAACGGTGGTCGCGGGTTCAAATCCCAGGACACATCTCTGACTTTTCGGCGTTATGTGTGTATTGATAGTCAATCACCACGCACTTTAATGGTGAAAGAAAACATCGTGAGGAAACCTGCATACCGTAGCGATTTTAAAAAATTTCTACGGTATGTAAGTCCGCCAACCCGCATTAGGCCAGCGTGGTGGACTATATGGCCTAACCACTCTCAATCGATTCCCTCAATTGTAGAGTAGGCCCGTGCCCTGCAGTGGGACGTATAATGGGCTGATATAGATAGTCACTATTCGGGCAGATGTGAATGTCCTACCCGCAATTAAAGAACAAAGATGACTTACCAATAATCATCCTTTATCCCTATTAATTTAACTTTTTGATTGATTTCGTTGCGGGTTAAAGACAAGTTAGACATTCCCGGAGACTCGCTGAGCTTCAATGCTCAGTGTCATTATAATGCGTGCCACTGTTGATCCTGGCTTACAGAAGTTGCAGTGTGAAGACAGGACAATCTCAATTCAATCATCCTTTATGTTAGTAAGTAAACTAACAAGGAAGTTATGTATTTAGTAATCTTGATTATGATTTTCTTCGAGTTGCCATTTTTACCCCACAGGCTGTAAACGATATAATGAATTCTTCCAAAATCACTGTATCAGCCCATATACGTCCCACTGCAGGGCACCGGCCTCCTTTACAATCGAGAGTACGATTGAGAGGGGTTAGGCCATATAGTCCACCACGCTGGCCTAGTGCGGGTTGGCGGACCGCATTTCAACATTTATTTAAAAATAAAAGCGTATTAATAAATACACAGACCTTATAACTGGTGAAATATACAAGATATATTTGCTTTTACTAGAGATTTTCTCGTTAAGTAAAATACCTTCTCCATAGCAGTGCCATTACTATAAATTAGTAGATGTAAATCAGCACTAAGGGCCTCTAAATAATAATCAACGGGTTGACAATAACGACCATCAAGACTTGACACTTATTCTGCTATTAATGTTATGTAGTATCAGTTCTTTCTTAACGAGTAGTAAATTGGATAAGAATTTAGAATATTATGTAAATTTTCAATCGTGATCTATCAAATTTTAGGAAAGCATCTGTAATTTTCATTTATTTTTTATCTGACTAATAATTTTGATTTACAACTGCAAAATCGGCTGTAAAAAGAATGAGATCAATCTAAATTGGAGATGTATTTATAACTCCAGTATAAGTCGAAACCGATAAAAAATGAATTACAATAAGATCTTTGGCAAATTGACATTGAAATTCCGTATTGAACTGGCTTCGTTAGCGGCACTCAAGTCAGTGCTCAGTGGTGCCATAAATGTCCAATTTAAAACGGCGGTACTGCACACTTGGAAAATATTAATAAACGAACATTATGGTAGCAATATTTTAGAGATTTTATTACTAATATATCTAGATGTAATTAATTGTAGACTTTATTAGGGCAATTACAAAGCTATTTCTGTAAAGTAGGCTTTTAAGCATACGTATATAAACTTGAAAGTTATCGGAAGGTAAAGAAAACATATGTTTTCTTACAACATACTCACTTAATAAAAACATAAATGACAGCCTCCGATGCGCAGTTAGTTAGACGCCAGCTGTGAAACGAGAGGCCGCGGATTCGATTCCCGCGCCGAAACATATGTTTGTATGAACCACAGGTATTTGTTTCGGGTCTGGGTGTTTGTAAGAACGAAAAGTATCTAGTAATTCCTGATACCCACGACACAAGACTCGATCTTAGTTTGGAGTCAGGACTATGTAAGTGACTGTTGGGTGTATTTCTTTAATGTATAACCAAGAAACACCCACCTACCCTCAAGGGGCTAAGCCGAAAATGGCATCAACGGAATAGACTATGGTTATATCTAGCAGTCAAATGCCGCAGATTAATAATGCTCCTGATTTTGATATAGACCATTACAAAAATGACTAAAACTTTAGAAATGAAAACAATAAGACTTACAATCATATCAACAAAGAAAGTTTATAAACATGTAAGTAAAGGATAGACAAGGAAATGGGAATTGAAATGACTTCTAGCACAGGTCATCTAACAAGCTACTTGCGTGCGTACTCGAAAGTTAAGTGATTTACTTAAGTTGCTCAAGTTACGCGGACGTCCAGCTGCGGGAAGCTTTAATAAGTGTTAACAATTTTAACTTAAATTAACTTAATTATTAATATTGAATGTTTCCGCGTCTAGGCACAGTTAACATAAATCGTACGGGTAGTGTATAGGGTTGGCATTATAAATGCGGCTGTTATATGTATTTATAAATTAAAAATAACCAAGGAAATGAAAGTCATTAACCTAAAGGTAAGGTTATTTATAAAATAGACGGAAAATTTCGTCAAAGTTAAAATAATCACGGGAACAATACTAATTAGTGCATCTCTCAGCGACAATATTTCCTAGAAGTAGAATGACTGGTTATACTTCTGCCTACACCTTCAGGAATAAAGGCGTAATGGAATGTTATGATTTTTGTACGCTATTTAAGAAGATATTCTTTTTATTTCAAGATGTATTTGCTTCGGCAGAACATATAAACTTTTGATATTTATGTCGTACCTATATCGATCGTGAAGAATACATGTAAACTGTATTATCTTACGTGTCTATTCGTGGTTAAGCATCACTCCATTTAAGGGTGAAGGGAATCACAGTGAAGAAATTTACGTATGTACTACTCCACAAGTATTTTCAAGGTTTTTAGTATACTTTTTTGCCTGGCACGCTAATGAGACTGCAGCCTACCTGATGGTAAATGCGATGCCGTTAAAAATAGTAGCAATTGGCAACAGGACATCATCTTTTGCAACTTGATATAATTACGCCCTATTATTTAATTGCCTCTGAGCGCTACTGCGGAATAACCTGGGGTTATAGCAAGGAAGGTAATAAGTCAGCCAGGAAGTTGTTCTATAGCTTAATATAGCAAAAATAAGGTAACGCTCATAGTTCGGGTCACCACCAAATTGTAGCTTCGTAATCCGCCAATACAGCTTAACCCTTTTAATAATTTGAGTGTAAACTGGTATCTAGCAATTTAATGTTATCTAATTTGTTAATGTAGAGTATTGTGTAGACTCCCCCTATCCCTTACCAGTCAACAAAAAAATTCTCCCTTCAAACCGTTGACTAGTTTCCTTCATATCTTATCTATTCGTTGTACCCGAACAAAAACTCATTAAAACCAAAATCTCGGCTATTTCCGGTCCACTGCCGCCAGAGGTCGTTGCCACCGCATCTTACGAAAATGTTTAATTACATACTTCGGCAGTCGGTTTGATTGTAATGACTCTAATTTGAGGGGGGATTATTGTTTTAGCGCCATGTTTTTAATTGAATAATATTTAATTAATGCTTTATACATCAGTCATTCCCAGTCATGACAGCCTTCGTGGCGCAGTTCGTTAGACGCCGCCCGTGAAACGAGAGGCCGCGGGTTCGATCCCCGCACCGAGACAAACGTTTGTGTGAACCACAAGTATTTGTTTTCGGTCTGGGTGTTTGTGAGGCTGCAAAAGTCTCTAGTAGTTCCTGATACCCACGACACAAGACTCGATCTTAGTGTGGCGTCTGGACTATGTATGTGACTGTTTGGTGTATTTATTTTATTCATTTATTACTATTTTTTTAACTGACAAAAATAAGTCTTGTACAACAATGTCCAAGAAATGTCAATAAACTGGAACCGATGCAAGTATAATGTCGTACAGTTAGATAATCGACTGTTGACAGACGATAATCTTCCGCCATTTGACACAAAGGCAGCCGATACAAGTTGCGGTGCAAACGGATGTTACATCAACTTTGTAGTGGGTTCGAACTCTGGATATGAAACATTTTATTCAACAATTAAGTATACTTGTTTGACTTGTTAACCTAGTAATTAGTTCGAAACTGATATTCTTTATTTTTAATTCATAATAAAGTAACTATTTTCTGAATATCCTCAGTAATTAAACAATAAGCCCTTGTTTAGTCTCTTAAGATAAACTATAACAAAAAGCAGTGTTTTCCTCTGAGAACTCCTTGTCTTACGTTTTGGGAATTAGCCTCTGTGCGGAAACATTCTGATAAGATACGCTATACTTTGTATAATAACACACATTGTAAAAACCACGTTACTGTTAGTTTCCGTCTGTAAGGATGGATTTATTTTTTATATATCATCTCTGTTTGGAAGTTATGGAAATCTCGTCACATTGATCCATCCATACATATGTACATAAACTCACGCCTTCTTTACGGAAGGGGTAGGCAGAGGTGCTACAAGGACACCCACATTTCGCCTTGTATGTCCCGTCGCACGATGTGATAGGGGACGAGCCTATCGCCATATCGGGTACAAATTCCTGACTCCGGGCTGATATAATGAATAGAAAAATCGAATATCTTATTGCCCTACTCGGGCTCGAACCCGGGAACTCAGCTTTGTAACCGTACCATAGTACAATTAACCCACCGAGGCAGGATTTATCCATCCGGATACCTAAAATAGGCTGTTCTACAACTTTTTTTTTTTACAATCCACTTGTAAGACTACACTAACGTTATTTTTATAAACTTAATGGTTTTTTAGATTTACGCGAATGTTACACATTGAAATAAAATATAAATATATTTTATAAACTTTCTTTTACTAGGCGCATCAGCCGTATTTTTCACAATGTTTATTTATTAACGATTCTCCTCACAGGCGACCCTCGCCATGGGAATGTCCGTCCGTACCACTTAACTACCCACAATTCATATTCAAATCACGCCGCAACGGTTCTGTATAAAAACACAACCTCCCGCATTCTTTGTTTGACGTGTTCTATGATTTAGGATCTAGACAGTTTATTGGAATTTTAATATCCCATTTCTTGAGTAATGGACAATTTGGTATATAACGTACATATTATAGGCAAGTTGCGTCTTTTTGATGAAGGCATATGAGTATGCAAGCTTCCTGATAGTTAATATGAATGCTGTAAAAGAACACTCAACACTTGGGATGTAATATAGTGAAAATTGTAAAAAACGATACGATTTTTAAATATTTTGATGATGTGACTGATGCGTGACGGTCTCTTATTTAATTTTGGTGGGTCTCTCATATGTGAGAAGCTGCCTGGGTTATGTATCACTGCAATGTGTATTTCTCGCGCCAAACAGCAGTGTAAATGCACTGTTGTGTTCCGGTTTGAAGAACATTGTAGCCAGAGTTACTACTGGACATAATGAGGCTTAACATCATAATATGTGTCAGGATGGCGAGCGCAATGGAATACCAAGCTTTGCCTTGTAATTCATGGTGTTGTCTGGTTTTGCTACTGTCCATGAGCGGTCGTATCGCTTACCATCAAGCGAATGGCATGCTCGTCTCGCCATTCATGGCAAAAAGAAGGTGTCGTGTATTAGAAATTACGAGAGACTTTTCGGTCTCACAAACACCCAGAACAGAACATATACCCCTGGATCACACAAACTTCTAGCGTATAACCAACTGCGCCACAAAGACTGTCATCACTCATGTATTCCTGAAAGCGTAGCCTCTATATACAATACTTTAGTCTTATACTAAAGCATCACAAACAGCTATATCTATATCATGTGTTTACCGCAGAGTGTATTCAAATGACATCCGTGGCGCATTTGGTTGGACGCCGGCTGTGAAACGAGAGGTCGCGGGTTCGATACCCGCACCGAGACAAATGAGTGAACCACAGGTATTTATTTAGAGTCTGGGTGTTTCTGAGACCGAAAAGTCTGTCGTAGTTCCTGATACCCACGACACAAGACTCGATCTTAGTGTGGGATCAAGACTGTTGGGTGTATTTATTATTTATTTATTTTATCAAGGCAATAAGCATTTTGTTTCGAACTACTTAAATGATAGATTGAAACAATATGCAACGGGTTCCTGCTAAACGCGCTCCAGAGCATAGTTATTTGAAATTACTGTCGGTATACGTTACTGCATATGGAGGACTTTGTGTAACAACTATACATCCAACCCAGAAACATATTATCCGCTTATAATATTGTTTTATTTCATACATTTTATTTCCTTACACTGAGATTATTCTTGTGTTGTAGATGCTTTTAATAACAATGATTTCTATTTATAAACAATACACGAATATTTTTACAAATATACATAAGTACTATCTCCCGGAAGGGTAGGCGGGGGTGCACCGAGTGCCAAGTGCCACCTTCAGACACTTCTTCTTTCAATACCGGACACGGATCCTGTCGCAATACCGGACACAAACCCAGTCCGAAACAAGTCATGCCAGTTTTTTCAAGCCAATAACTCATACAATTTGAATTGCTCAACTTTGGACTCGAAATTTCGACAACAACCTGATACTTTTCATTTGGGACTAGTTTTTATTCTACCTGTACCATTTTGTTGCCACCACTGGAAATCAAAATCTAGTTTATTTTTTACTTTTCCCCTACCATACAGCATTGCTAATAAAATAATAATGTTACAATAAAACTATTTTTTACGGATTCTATCGCGATTTGGTTTAATTTTTACATTTTTTAACTTCCTGACGTTTCGATAACTTTACAGCTTTCGTGATCACGGGGCGGTCGAAGTTTTATTTCAATGTGTAACATTCGCGTAAATCTAAGAAACCATTATAATTGTGTTATTCACTTCACTTATTAGACTGTGTTAGAGTAGTCAAACATGTGTAATATTAACGTGTCTATTGTCCGTCTGTTTGTAGACAGCTGTACCTCTGTATTACACCTTGCCTCATACATTATTCATATTGCAGACCCGTTCGGTATGTGTGCAAACATTTGATTGAACTTTGGATCAAACTATTTGGAATTTGTGACGGTTGATGACAATTAATCAAGTAATAAGTACACACTAAATTGATATGAGTATGTAATACCAACCTGAGAATAAGCCTCGTGTGTTGGAAATATGGATCTGACTATACAAGGGACTTCTCGACCGCGGTAAGACACTTTTATAGAAGACAAAAACGGCCGTTAAAAACTGGCCAAAAACCCCTCTTCACGTAATAATAATTTTAAAATAACTTGATTCATCGATTGTTATCGTTATTTATAGATAATAGCGCGGGAAAGTGACTGCACTGCCAGGTTCTTTCAATGCCATCCAAATAAAGTACCGATTGATAACAGACCTGCCCTTGGATATAATAATACACATAGGTAGCTGTTTCTCCACGCAATCTTATAGTTATACCGTTCACTCTCACCCTCAGAAATGTAAATTATACATTCCCACAAATCGTTAACTAAAAACGAGTTAGTAAATAACTTAATAAAAGTGTTGCGTAATAAAAAACGTGTTGAAAGACTTTTACGACCCTCAAACGGCGCGGTCGGTCGTAAAGACCGGACGGCGGGTCAAGTCGATACGTTTTGTGACGAGCAGTGGTCACTCAAGGAACTTTAGTTGAGTGCATTTTGCAGGATTTATTATTATTTTTGTTGAGATATTGAAGACTGAAGTTTGCTTCTTGTGATGAGTATTGAAATATTTTTAGAAAACCTGGGCACAAATATAGAAAAAAAGCTTAAAAATATTTTGATGTGTGGCCCAGCGAATATCACACTCTACTTTTTACCCCAGAAATACACTAAATTCCCTGCTTTTGAAGCCAATCCAAGCTCAAATCTCTAACATATATTTAGTTCAAAATATCTTAAAAAACATTTCTTGTGTAATGAATGTGTGAGCTAACTTTTAGGCAATAAAGTCGCACATGGTCGTTTGCGTAAAAGTAGCTCCTATTAAAGAGACCATGCATAATGTATGAACGAATCAATAAGTATTTTTATACACCCACGCATATATGTTAATCGATATGGCAGAACATCGCTACCGCAATCAAACTATTGATCCCATCACAAGAACGCATTGAAATTGTATTGACAGTACGTAAAGATATTTATAGTTTGTAACTGATATTTGATGTCAATATGTTTGCAAATAGTTTTTATACCCGTGTTAAATTCGTATCCGCTTGATTGCATACAGGATAATTTTGTCCTGTACTGTGATCAACTTACACAAATCTGCTTTAGAGCAAACAAACATAATTATGACGACTGGCAAGAAATATTGGTATCTTGCTTTATAATAGTCTATCTAAATTATTTTTGAGAGATGACTTGAACTTCGGAAAAAAAAACAATAGATTTTCAAAGCACCGCATCCCACGCATAGTATAGTATAGTTATGGTACGTATCCAATTGGGATTATATTGTAGTCACACAACACCTGGATCTAGGCTGGAACCGAAATAAATATTCGTCGATCATAAAAAGTTCGTGACAGCGAACACAATCGCTTACTGGAAATCCGATAACAATTTCTAGCTTATGAAACTCTAAATCTTTATACATACATATAGACTCACGCCTTTATCCCAGAAAGGGTAGGCAGAGGCGCCACCAGGACACCCACATTTCACCTTGTATGTTCCGTCCCATGATGTGATAGGGAGCGAGCCTATCGCCATATTGGGCACAAATTCCTGACACCGGGCTGATAATGAATAGAAAAACCCAATATCATTTTGCCCGACCCGGGCTTCGAACCCGAGACCTCAGCTTTGTAGTCGTACAACTACGCCACCGAGGCAGTTACTAAATCCGTATTAAACCAGCAATATTTTTTTAAACTACTAGGCGCGTGATGATTTTTTTACCGAGTACGTCGGCACTGCGCTTACAAGCAAGTGAGTGATGTATTGGCGCTTATCGGCCGACGATCGTTCCGATGTGGAGCGGTCTGTTAGACCGCCTGGATGGCATCCGACGGACGGCGGCCGCGCTCGCAGGGTTAGGTAATAATATTGCATTAATCCGCATTAGTGATGTTTGGACTTAATTGAAAATATGTGCAATAAGTATTAAATAGTGGAGAAGATCCTGTAGGCAATTGGTATTAAGGTTGGCAATTGGGGTACAACTGTATTATCTTAAATCGACTTGAAGTTCATAACATTATGGCTTTCCTTTCCTCTTCAATTATTAAGGTCAGCAAAGAACGATACTCAAAAAATACTTTTGTGTTAGCCACTGCCCCGTTTTAACTATATATAATATTAAATATTTGTGAAGTAAAACTAAAGTCTAGAAATGATCATTTGAATAAATATTATCTATTTCATTGCAAAGCTTAAATAAAAATATAATGTTACGATTGTCGATGTTTTCGTTACCATTTCGAATTAAATTTATTACTCTGAAAGCTTACGAGAAAGGGTTAACAAAAACATCTACGGACATATCAATTCCACAGATCTGAATAAAAATATGATGTATGCCTTCCAATATCGCATCAGGCATTTTACTTGCGCCTGACTGATGTATCGGCGCTTATCGTGCGGCGATCGAATCTGGGCTAATGTAGAGGGTATGTTCGACCGCCTGCATTCCCTACGTGGCTCCAAACACGGCATGCCGCGCGCAGGGTTAACTGACAAATGATACTGCATAAATCTGCATTAGTAAACAGTATGTGGTCTTATTTGATAAATAAATGCAAAAAAATCCTGTAGAGTTATGTGTACTAAAATATAATGAGAATTTATTTACTTTCTCAATGTGCAGGAATTGAGATTGAAGTGATTTTTATACAGGGAATTAGCCGAAAACAGACATGGATTAATGCACATAATCATCGGAAAATGCAGAGTTCCTAAGGATTAAATTGCCATACTTGTAATTTAGCACTGGTGAAATATGATTTCGAACAGTTTGACACGTCGATATAAACCAAGAGAGCATTCGTGATTGCAAATTAAAGTGCAACTAGCCTTAAAAGTTACACCAAGTCCTTAATCCCCATAATCTGTGGTTTTGTTTCTATTCCCATTCATCAAACATTTTTACTTATAAGGCATTACTCATCAAAACTTTCGGTAGATGCGCTGATTCCTAGAAAATTACGTCATAACCCTATTCTTAATTCAAATTTATTCCTTCCAGGCACAGGTCTTCTCAAGTAAAGTGAAATTAAACCTGTTAGGCACATTATCGCAGGAAGCGAGCGTTTAAGGGCTTGCAACCCAATAACTAATACGCAGACACGACGGCCCCATTTCCTATGTATATTAACAAATTGACTCCACTGACACGATAACGGCCGCTGGTTTTCTACACAACCATTCGCTTAGGCATTTGATATTTTCTCTAATAAGCTTTCGAGATTTATGAACTTGTTTCGAGAATCTATTACATCTTGATAGCTTGGATTAGCTAGAGTAGCTGTATATTTTGTACTTAAGCTCTAAAGATTAGTATCTGTAACTATTTTGTTCTTGTTAGTATCATAGTTGGCATGGCAATCTAAAAATGAATTAAGTATACAACCGTCTCCTTTTTCCCTAATAATAGTAGGCACTAGACAGACTGCCTCGGTGGCGTAGTTGTATTACGGTACGGTTACAAAGCTGAGGTCTCGGGTACGAGTCCCGAGTCGGGCAAAGTGATATTGGATTTTTCTATTCATTATCAGCCCGGAGTCAGGAATTTGGGCCCGATATGGCGATAGGCTCGCCCCCTATCACATCGTGGGACGGAACATACAAGGCGAAATGTGGGTGTCCTGGTGGCACCTCTGCCTACCCCTTCGGGGATAAAGGCGTGAGTTTATGTATGTATGTATGTACTAGACAGAAATTATGAACTTCCACTTTTCTCGATGATTCTTCCATTTCACTTCATTCGCTATCATCAATGTCATGTGTCACCCTTATTGTCACTTCAGTAATGCTAACCTGAATCTTTTGGGTGTCACTAAATTGGATTCAGTGTGAAAATAACTCTAAAAGAAAATGTTGCTCAAGCGTACTATTTTAAAATAATATTAGGTACTACTACGAACATCACAGCAGTATTTATAACAACAAGGTCTTAAAATGAAATTAAAACCGAAACATACAAATTATATTCTTCTCTAGGTTTAGAATCGCCTTTACAATAATGTCACAACATATTTGATCTTAGATAATTTCAAATCAAGCCACAATGTAGATCTAATACAGATACGCCTACCTTACTGCCAGCTTTCAAATCTACAGACCTACCAAATATTTAATAGCTAAAGTATTCAGTGATTAATCAAGCACAAAACGAACCGCCGTCGATTCTGGACCATAAATCACTCGGCAAGACGCATTATACGATATAATTTCTAATAGATACTACGGTGCGTCACGAGCTATTGTCGATGACTGATGGCAGAGAAGAGATTCGTGAATTAGATCGTACGGTTGATGGCTATATTGCGGTTTAAGATACTCGTATTGTATTAGATGATTTTGATATAACAATAAGTCTCTAAGCAGTAAAGACAGGAGCAGCAATGACCATTAATAGTGTATTTACATTGTTAATGAAAATAAATGAGCAAATTTTGATGACTGAGACAGCTTTTGCTGTTAATCTAAAAATAAAAATATTTGCTTTTTGAATTTTGCATAATATAACCGTTTTTCTTGTCTGATTATAGAAAATACAATATACACTGATGAAATATACATACTGAATATGCGTTATATTTAATAATTTTTCCATTCATCGAGTTACTTTTTAATGTTTTCAATTGCCACAAAAACTAACTTTAAATTCTCTTTGCAGGCCCGTGTGCAGAAACTGCGTGGTATCGCCAACGGGCTCGTCACCGCCTCCGCTGCAAGAGCATCCGTCATCACCGCCACCACCAGCGCCCTCCTCACCCATCACCTCACCAAGACCCTCGTTACCATCACCACAACCCAGCCACAGCGGCTCCTCAGCGCCCAGCCAGTCAAACTCCCCTCATCCGTACTCCTACCCTAATTATCGAAGGAGCCAACCAGTCCAAGGCCATTATCCAGAGTTCAACCTCCTCCATAGTCACAGCGTGTCACAACTGAACCAGCCTGGTCAGAGTTACCACTCCCCACAATCTCCTCAATCGGCGATGTCGCTGTCTCCCCACCCTGTGCCTCAGGGCAAGTTCAGGGGATTGCTGGAACATGCTGAAAGGCTGATGAAGCCAGCAGACCCTCACAGACATTCGCAGAGTGACGATGATTCGGGATGTGCTTTGGAGGAGTATACGTGGGTGCCGCCTGGACTGCGGCCGGAACAGGTAAGATATGATTTAGTTTTAAATTATAACAGTGGTTTTACCGTAGGACTTTTGTGGCATGTGCCATTTGCAGAGCTGTTGGTTTTGGGTCTTATTAAGTGCAACGACATAATATGTCAACTTTTATTGTGACTCTGTTTTCTTAAACCAAAATATATTTTATAGAACAAGTTGAAACATCTGTAGTAAGATTACAATGACTTGGAACTCAGTTTAAAAGAAGACGCGAAAAAAATCAAATCAATTTTTGATATTTCATAAGATCTAATAAATTGATTGGGTATTTCATTCCAATTTGTTAAACACTCAATTGTTGTATTGAATTTTAACAAAAACTAATACTAGACAACGTTAAAAATAGAACTCTATTAATATTTAAGCGTCAATTCACTCTTTACACTTCCGTAAACAAAATTTATATCATTCACTTGATGAGTAGCACCAATCTTATCTCTGTTGTCATCTAATTCTACAGTGCAAGAAATTATTTTCTGTATTACTTTGTTGCCCTGGTCTCTCATACACATTATTGAATAAACTTCAAAACACCAAGCTTGTTTTCTGCGCATTATCTTTCAACAATGTATTACTTTCAATACCATCTTCACGTTCAATTTCAACTACGTCTCCAATGCATCTATCTGCATCTCCCAACAATATCAAATCGATAATATTTATTTTAGTCAACATCACATTAGCTTTGTAATTATTATCATCGCATTTCGCGGTCCGCCGCTCTCGATTGCGAAGTGGCTTAATCATTCATTATGAATTTGATACGAATCTGCGTGACTCACCGAAACGTTAACAGCCGACATACAGTTTGCTCTTATTTTACACGAATAAGTATGGAGTTGATGCACTTAATTGAGATGTTAATCTGGCAAGTTTTACATGTTTGCGGTTGATTCGATGTATGTTTTTGAGAATTACAGTATCTGTATCTTGAAATTATTATTATATAGCAATGATTCAATACAATTTTGGTAAAGTTTGAGTTGTAAGCAGCTCATTGGAAAGTATTCCATATTTAAACGCAGGCTACTTTATTAGTTTATTTATAATTCATAACTGCCGTTCAAAATCACAGAAGAGAGTTGAAGAATGTTTTCAGGTTGGACCACGGTCTGACAAAGGCCATTGACATTTAGTAAAGAATTACGATTGCGTTACTGATACTTTATATCGTTTTCTATGAGATAATATTACAATACATGTATACCGAAGTGTTAAATAGGTGCAAGACTATCTCGGTGGCGTAGTTGTACTACGGTACGATTACAAAGCTGAGGTCTCGGGTTCGAATCCCGGGTCGGGCAAAGTGATATTGGATTTTTCTATTAATTATCAACGTAGTCAGGAATTTGTGCCCGATACGGCGATAGGCTCTCTATCACATGGTGAACAGGAACAAACAATGCGAAACGTGGGTGTCCTGGTAGCATCTCTACCTACCCCTTCTGGGAAAAAAGGTGTGAGTTTATGTATGTATGTACTGCCACTTTTAAGGCAAGTCTTCAAATGTCCCTTAAGCAACAGAGGTACAAATAATTATATGAAGTAATGTTGTTTATGTAGCAAAGGTAATATCACTTGTACAAGCTGGATGTACATAACTTGATAAAGTTGTGGTGAAATGTGTGTGTAGTTTGTTGCGAGATATTGTACTACTTTCTCTCCGCCCTCGTTGCGCATTGTTATATGCATTCTTACAACTAACACTACAAATATGTGGATTAAAATCCATTTAGTAATTTTTTTTATACACCCTACAGTCACATACATAGTTCTAACCCCACACTAAGATCGAGTGTCGTGGGTATCAGGAACTACGAGAGACTTATCGGTCTCACAAACACCCAGACCCGAAACGAATACCTGTGGATCACACAAATATTTGTTTCGGTGTGGGGATCCAACCAATTGTTCCAAAAAGGCTGTAAAGATTTACTCAAGATTAGATAGATTTTGTCAAGATTATTGTCACTCATGTAACCAATACTTCCCGTGAATTTCTATGACTGAGAATGATGACAGTGGTTTCTTAGATTTACGCGAATGTTACACAATGATGACTAATACCTCAGTCCGCCCCGTGACCACGAAAGCTGTATAGCAATCGAAACGTGTCGGAAAGTTAAAAAATGTAAAAATTAAACCAAATCGCGATTAAAGCCGTAAAAATTAGTTTTATTTCAATGAGAATGATGATATTAGAAACGTTTCACGATTGGAGAGGATTGTTTTGCTCACTATAGAATAGGTTCGCCTTTACGTCTTGGAATGAAAATTAAGTTTCGCCAATTGTAGGTAACATTAGAAGTACCTCTAACACTTGGGGCATATTGATGTGGGCTCACGTATCTGCTAAAATAAGCTCTATTATGTATATTTATAATATTTATTTAGAGAAAAATATTTGTGCGGCCCACAAATATTTCTTTCGCGTCTGTGTGTTTGTGAGATCGAAAAGTCTCTCGTAGTTCTGATACCTGCGACACAAGACTTCATTGATCTTAATGTGAGGTCAGGATTATGTATGTGACTGTGGGGGTATTTATTTATTTATTTATTTTCAGCTACAAATTCTCCTTTTAGCAATACTTACTGCACTACCATTGTAATAATAAAAACCTAACATCTAGATATTCAGACCCGTACGGCGTCGGTAGTGCGTCGCGTCGCTTTTGTCCGCCCACAAAGCTATTGTCTGGTAAAGTTTGCTATTCGACAATCACTCTTTAAAGCCTTTTGTCATCGCTAGTTTCAGGAAATTGGAAACGCTGGAATAAAAATGTTGCTCAATGGATGAATCGTCAATGCTTTGCTGCAGTTATTTTTGGTTCACGGCTTGTTATACTTAGATTTCCCCTGGCCTGGTGCTGTTTCTTTAATGGGTAGATTTTATTAGGATTACAGCCGAATATAGGATTATCAAGTCGTATGTATTACAACTACAACATTATACAAGAAATAAAATGAAATGGTCAACAAGCTAGACTTAAAAAGGACAATCACAGAACCAATACCCGTTTCTAGACATTTTTTCTGACATGAACAGATATTAGATTCAGACATTCATGTCCTGTGCAGTCTAGTCTTAAGTAGTTACTAACCATGGTACAAAACTTATATGTCGGAGGAAAGTGGACAATAATTTATTTCCAACTCCTCCTATTAATTTAACTTTGTGATTGATTTCGTTGCGGGTTAAAGACGAGTTAGACATTCCCGGAGACTCGCTGAGCTTCAATGCACAGTGTCATTATAATGCCACTATTGATCCTGGCTTACAGGAGTAGCAGTGGCAGTGTGAGGGCGGGACAGTCTCCTAAAACGTATGACACTGGTGTTAAACTTTGTTCATTCAGAGTCACTACCAAATTATCAACTTTACATTAATTTCGTTCAAAAAATTTCCACCTTCGCGAGTTATAATGTTTACACACGTACGTCTGTCATTCCATGTAATTATAAGAACATTATCGCGTTCTGCACGCGCTCTTCGCGTCGTCGTTGAAAATCATTACTTATTAAACATATCATTATATTTATATTATACAGAACTTAACCGCTGGAGGCTACCGCGATGTTCCGAGATTTAATGTATTATCAATGCAAATTTTAGAGCAGTTAAAATAATTATTAATACATGTTACGGAGCAGTGAGGTGGACATGACGAAATAAACTACCTACAACACGAATTCAGTGATATCAATTAAGTTACATGTGACATAAAAATTATACATTCAATCTTTACGCACATCCAATTATTAATAATTTATTTTTGGTAATATTATTCAAGAATAATCATTGTATCCAAAGCGCTAACTAATATTTACAAATTATGAGATAAAAATAGTTTAATAAAACTATTTTTTTTTACATTATTATAAAATATGTCGACCTGCTGGAACTCATGAAATGAAATTAAATTCGTTTATTGCTCATGTAGGCAATTAAATAGCTCTTATGAAAAAGTCAATACACATATTTTTATTCTCTATTTAAAAGATATTTATTATAATAGTATTATTTTATATTAAATTTACTATATTTCGGTAGTCAATAAGTATTATTCGTCACTAAGTATTAACAGCCTCCGTGGCGCAGTTGGTTAGACGCCGGCTGTGAAACGAGGGGCCGCGGGTTCGATCCCCGCACCGAAATAAATATTTGTGTGAACCACAGGTATTTGTTTCGGGTTTGTGAGACCGAAAAGTCTCTCGTAGTTCCTGATACCCACGACACAAGACTCGATGTTAGTGTGGGGTCAGGACTATGTATGTGACTGTTGGGTGTATTAATTTATTTATGGATTTATTACATGCACTTTGTAGAGCAGATCAATTGCCCAGAGTCGCGAGCGCGAGTCTCGCTCGGCGCGTACGCAACGTATGAAGTATCTATTAATAAATATACCCAGTAGCTATATCGTTGTACATATATAGTATTTTTTTATGTAAAGGCTCACGCGATAACTTGTCTCTGGTTCGAATTAATGTCATGTATTCCGTATTAACAGTTATTCCACCTGCCGCGATCCACGTCTACGTGGGGTCAATTAATATTCCATGTAGTTTATCATTTCAAATAATTCATTAATTATTAGAATAAACGTATCGTTCTTGATATTCCTCTTCTTCGTCGTTGCACTCCTGGCAGAGCGGTCGTGGTCACTTTGTTTTTTTCCCTGATGATTATTTTGCTCACCGCACCATCTATTTTCATCTGTCTCTGTTAGACAACAATCGGGGCATTCGTTTACAAGGCCTCCTGCTGCAGTTTTCATTCGGTGATTTTTCATTTGGTGATTTCACCTCATGTGTGTCCTGACACGAGGTCTATTTCCGTGTATTCTGCCCTGATCTTGATATTATGATGTCCATAAATTAGGAAAAACTTTTTCAAAGTAAAAGCAAGGCAAATACTTTAAATAAACCACTACGTTCCCAGACGTCATTCCCGAAGCTAACCTTAAACAAAAGCGTCTAACAAACAGTAGAATACGTTCAAAAACAAACAGACGCCGCAAGCCTCCAATAATGAGACAAAATGCTTTGAATAACAAATACTGGTATTTATAATTACAGTTGAAACAAAGTATTAAGAGGTTCGGAGACGCGGTGGAGCAAAAAATTAAAACGGCTCTCCGGGGCACCTCCCTTCCTAATGACTGGATGAATTTAAGAAAACTTTTAAAACATCCCGAAATAATTGCACTGCTTGAGTTTGAGGAAGCAATTTTTTAAAAGCTTTGTTTAGGTACAATTGAGATGTTTTAAGTGTTGTTTTAGAGACGCCTCGTGCCTTCGTTTGTTCGCTAAAACTTCGTAGATATTTTTTGAGGCGTGAATACCGCGCAAAACGCTTTTCAAATTATTTTTACGAATTTCTGTTTACTCCATATTTTTTATACAGTATTAAAACTGTTTTATTACAAGTAATTAATTTGTTTAAAATACCTTAATTGCAGTACTAAAAGATTTTATTACATTTTCAAAGACTATAAAATTGTAGGCAGTGACAAAAATTTTATTCAAAAAGTAACACATGTATCCTCTTAAAACCCATCAACAAACGAAACAGAAATATGAACAACCTTACATAAATAGTATGATATCAATAAAGCCCCGGTTTCATTAGCCAGCTCGTTTAATAAAGCGGCTTATGGTCTGAGTCCGTGGAAGCGCTAATGAATACCCGACGTGCTCGGAATCTTACGCGCCCTCGGCCCTGCACATGTATCTGTCTGTTGTTACGTTGTTAGGTTGGCTGCATTGATCATTTAAGTTGATAGGTCGATAGAGCCGTTGGGGTTCAGGAATATTACATTCATATATGTTAGATCTAAATAATCATCTTTATTTGATTCGAATAAATTGAAGAAAAAGGCAATAACAAACAAACAGTAAAACATTATTTTAGGTGCCACTAGGCCTATCCACAGTTCGCGAAGCTTATTTCGGTACCGGTCGGATAATGGCCGTTCAATCGCTATGCTGGGTACAAATAATAGTCTTGGGCTTGGCTATTTTAGCTCCTAAGACTTATCGCACCGAAAAATCATACAAAGCAGGTTCGACGTGGGATTCGAAACCAGAACTTAACGCAGAGTCAATACATGCTATTACTCACTAGAATCCATAATATTCGATTCAGACAGCCTGATCTGGCATTGACTTACAATAAATACATGACTAAAAATACTTTCCTTGGTTCCAGGTGCACCTGTACTTCTCAGCGCTGCCGGAGGACAAGGTTCCGTACGTGAACAGCGTGGGCGAGCGGTACCGCCTCAAGCAACTGCTGCAGCAACTCCCGCCACAGGATAATGAGGTCAGGACTTAGGAGACCAGGTTACATCATAGCTAACAGGACTTTTTGAACCCGTCAATTTGTCGTGCCAAATCGTGGGGACCTAACTCTACAAATATAGCAAAAATAAAAAGTGCAAAATGTAAAATAGATTCACCTGGTGGTAAGCGACTACCACCGCCCCCAAACTGCTACAATGCTTGGAAGGTGGTCACATACGTTGCCGACGTATAAAAACGGCATGGAAATGGAAGAAGAAAAAGGTATTAGCTACCGACAATGTCGCCCGTTGAAAGAAAACAGCAAACTTATTCACGTCTATTTTCTGTGTTATTGTAAAAATAATCGTTTTTCTTTCTTGTGCTGCATATACTACCATCTTTTGGACTTCTCTAATTCTAATATACCCACCGGCACATTCCAGGTGCGGTACTGCCACGCGCTGTCCGATGAGGAACGGAAGGAGTTGCGGCTCTTCAGCGCTCAGAGGAAACGGGAGGCCCTGGGCAGAGGGCAGGCGAGGCAGATACACGCGCCGGCGCCGTGCGAGAGGGTGAGTACATAATATATTCACAATACTAGGTGACTACCAGAGGAGAAGCGTGTATATCAAGACTGCGACCGAAAACAAAGCCAGGTGGTAGTTTAAGTGGTTACAAACACAATACAACTTAACATTTCGGGAAAAAAGCAACAGATTTATATTTGCAATTTTTTTTAAATCAACTTTTTTGTGTGCTAAATATCTAGTTTATGCGAAAAAAGAAATTGACATTTGACACACTTGCGTACCATTGTGTATTTAAAAATAAAAAGGTGTACATCATTATTTTAGGAAAACCATGTATGGATGACCCAAATATGACGATAAGTAAAAACTACAAAAAAAATGACGATGTTTTTTGCGAAATTTTCAATTGCGTTATGTCTGAAGTCACTTATACTACCACCTGGCTTCGTTTTCGGTCGCGGTCTTGATATACCCTGTATATGGGTTATGTAATCCGATTCCTACCGGTTTCCCTGCTGTACATGGATCCAAAATTTTCTCATATAAGTAACATTTTCGTTCGGCTTTGGCTCTCTGATTTTTTAATTTTCTACTTATGCGTTTTAAGTTTTGAAATAATTTATATGAAACGCCACGTTAAGAAGGTGGCTTTAAAAATAATTTGTTATATTTACTAGAACAAAATGTTTCGCCTCTCCCGAGTTATCACATGGGGGTCATTTGACTGGGGTCTGGGCTGACTCCAGATAGACAGATTTTTTTAAATATATCCATGATTTTCACTTAAAAAAATCGTAATCATATTCACTAATCACAAGTGTAACCAACTTTTAAATAATCACTTTTAAACGTATAATTGTAATCGAATTCGAGTACGTCCAGTGTTTCGACTAGAACTATACGACCCCCCCTGACTTGAAAGCTGGATCCCCCTTGACTATTCCGTTCACATTTCGTACATAAATTGTTGCAAGTTAATTTGGGAGGTCACTGCGGCGCTAACTGAATCATGTCATTACGGTAACACGGATATATTACACAGTTGCTGCCTGGAGATAAGGGAATCATCTTTATGAGGTAACCAATTATTATGTGGCAGGGCCCCGAAGAAGCATTTTTCTTCTTAGAACACGTGCACGTTTATGGATAATAGTTATTTGTTTTTGGTGATGTATGCTGTCTTGAAAACGTCTCTATAAAATAAATCATATTTTATTTAATACATAAATACATACATAATCTCAAGCGTTTATGTCCAAAGGGGTAGGCAGAGGCCCCACCAGGACACCCACATTTCGCCTTGTATATTCCGTCCCACGATGTGATAGGGGGCGAGCCTTTTAGTAGACTGTGATATTCTTTTTTGTATTAGTCAAATTACAAAACTAGTTGATTTAAGTATGACGGCATACATTTTAAACTGCATGAGTTCACCCGCGTTCATATCACTTAAGACTACTATTATGACTACACGCATTAATTGAGCTTGTAAATGGTCAGTCTGGTAATTATTCGCTGGTGAAGATTAACTCCTAAATACGAGTAGTATGTGTAAATACTTACAATTATTAAATGAAGTATTTACATTGATGTCCTGATCCCCTAGCCGGAACATTTTGCAGTATCGTAATAGAATAGTAATAGTAAAATTTTGTATGGGAATTCAAACAGCGCCATTGTGAGCATATTTGGAACTAAAATTTCACAGCGGGAAACGTTTACTTTACTATACGAGAATTACTATACGATACTTCAAAATGTTCCGGCTAGGGGCACTGATCCCCTGATTGAGTCTTGCTTGCGTCCTGCGTTTTAAAAACTACAAGAGTCTTTTCGGTTTCAAAAGCACCCAAATTATCAATTGGTAACAATCGCTTAATATATAAAGCCCATTGTGTGAATAATATACGTATTATTCATACTATTACGCTACGGCGAAAAATAGTCTAAAATTAATACAAAAAATACAAACTTTATTTTTCCGTAAAGTCCATAAATCAGCCGAAAAGTCGTCACGCAGTTTCCGAGACATTTTGTTTAAAAGAGCTCTGGTGCAATTAATTATCCCCCTTGACAAATGCGGTGTACATTGAGCCGGCTATTCGTTCATACACTGTTGGTATTAACACCTCCCACTACGGGCTGTGGATATGTTGCGTAAGATAGCGAGTTCGATTTATTTTATATGAGCTTAGAAAACAAGAAAGGGTATAGCCAATAATTGAATAATTGAGGAAGCATAAATTCGAGTTAAATAAATAAAAAAATCCTTACCAGGATATCGAGGTTATGAAATCACTATCCTCACTTGTTAGACAAAGCCGTTAGCATACCTAGACTAAAAATATGTCATAGTCTATTCTTATATGGATTTACTATACAAAGCTACGGTATTGCTTTACACAACTGATATCAGATCAGTTCAAGTCTATAACACCCGATCAAATGTCAGTTGATATGTATTTAATTAAGCGAATTAAGAAAACAAAACCCACTAATAACAATATTAAATACTTCTTCATTTGAGACACGAACATGGAATATTTATTACTACGTTAAAACTGCTGTTGAAAATACACTACTCTATTTTTTCAAAAGCGCACAACCCGCTACCCGCTCCGCTCGGAAATGTACACGCAACACCATCCGATTTTCCCTGTTAAGCCGAACATTTTAATCCGAACAGTATAAATCATGACGGCCCCTCGCTGCGATGCAATTGATGCCGGCATTTTTTTCGCACTCAATCTTGTTTGTTATTTCGCTATTTATCTTATGAGCTTTTTACTTTAAGACTTTCTTTAGTAAAATAGAAACGGTTGTTATTCATTCGAAGAGAATTTCCTTACAGTGTTCGTGAGTGTAACAAAATGGGTCTGGAACAAATAGGTGTGGATGCAATAACGATCTGAAATAAATAATATACAGATATTTAAAAAAATATTTTCATTCAACAGTACAAGAAGTATATCCACCTTTTGATCAGTGGCATTATTGTGACAAATGGCGAAAGAAAATTGTCGTTTAAAAATATTCTTTCAATTTATTTTTTGGTTCGTTTGCATTTTTCAGTATCAAAATTAACTTTCAGTGCATACTTTCTTCATTTGCATTTATTAATTACATCAAAAGGAAAATATTATGCACCGTCGTCACATTCTAAAAATCCCTATAAATGTTAAAACTCCCAAATTAAAATCCTCAATTAAGTAAAACATCTTAACTACGAAAATAAAATTAGTGAACGGTACAATTATGAATTCCACCCCCGAGGTTTTTGTAATTAAACTCCCCAACGTGAGGTCCAAGGTTCCGTTCCCGGTGCGCCGATGTCTTCATTTGTCTAATCGCCCAACTTTTAAATTGCTAAAGTCAATGAATACTAATTTGATTACTCGAGAATGCAATTAAACTTTTGGGATTTTTTCACGAAGTATGTTATAAAAAATAATGGGATTTTTTAGTATAATTTTAAAAAGTAGCTTAATATTAACACTTTTACTTACTAAAAAATATTACACAAAGATTAGCTATACCTATTCTGTTTTTAAATAGTACAAATAAACAATCAAACAAAATATCAGTTTGAATTGCAATAAGTATATGTACATTTTTTGATTTTTGCGTAAACATTACCAAACAATAATAACATTCGGATATTGGAAATATATACAACGAAATTATAATAAGTACATACCCTTCTGTACCTATAAACAAATGTTTAATCAAACTTCACAAAATCGGGGCAGTTATGAAAACCATCAGAATTCCGTGTTGGAACCGCGACACCGTGAAATCACCCGCGAGTCACCCCCTTCATCCCCTTCACCCCCACCACTTACCCCCGGCCAATTAGCGATCAATGTAGTGGAAATACTTTCCTCTCGCTATTGTCGCTCGCCGACGCAGTCTTTCATTTTACTTGGATAGTGCGGTAACATTGTATCTTACGATACGATTTTTATACATACATACCGGGTATATCAAGACTGCGACCGAAAACGAAGGCAGTTTTAGTGGTTACAGACACAATGCAACTAAAAATTTCGCAAAATAAGCGACAGTTGTTTTTTTTTGCAATTTTTAGAAAATTTTCGTGTTTGGGTGCTAAATACATGTTTTTTGTGAAAATGGTCATTTAAATGGGCTTTAAAAATAAAAAGGTGTACATAATCATTTCAAGAAAACTATGTATTTATCACCTAAATACGACGATAAGTAAAAAATTACAAAAAAAAAAGGTTGTCGATTTTTTTTGCGAAATTTTTGCTTGCATTGTGTCTGAAGTCACTAATACTACCACCTGGCTTCGTTTTCGGTCGCGGTCTTGATATACCCTGTATATTGATGATATGACTGATGCATGACGGTCTCTCATTCAATCCTGGTAGGTCTCTCATATACTTATGAGAGGCCACCTGGGTAGGTATCAGTGCAATGTGTATTTCTCCCGTCAAACAGCAGTGTAAATGCACTGTTGTCCGGTTTGAAGGATATTGTAGCAAGAGTAAGTACTGGACATATGAGACTCTCAGGATGTCTCAGGATGGTGATCGCAGTAGAATGCCAAGCATTGCTTTGATTGATGGCGTTGTTTGGTTTTGCTACTGTTCATGAGCTGTCGTATCGCTTACCATCAGGCGAATGGCATGCTAGTCTCGCCATTCACAGCAATAAAAAAATAATCGAATGTGACGTGATATTACGAACACGCGCAATCGTAAGAGCTATTCAACACTTTTAGAAGAGCAGCGGTTATAATAGAGGCCGCCACCGGCGCACAGATTTTATTCCCGTCGTAAAATAGAATTTACATTCCACTTCAAAGGGAACTTTTAACTTCGCTAGTTTTAATTGCTCCTATTAAACGCCTGTCTCATCTCACGGTACGTTGATAAAGTGGCCGTTTATTTGTGGTACTTAAAACTTAAATGTCATCTGTATTATAAAATATTAACGACTAAAAGACTAGATTTAACTTAAAGAAGTAGATTTAAGACGATGAATTTTTGTAAACGGAGTTTTGTTAATTTTAGTTTAAGTTTAAATATCTCAATTGGTAAACTAGAAACTTGGAATTTTGCCTACTAGCTCCTATATAATAAAGCAGACAGAGATTCACGGCCTATTTCATAGACAGATTTTAAACCTATTTAAGTAATCCAATGTTTTGTTTTCTTCGCTCAAACTGAATTCTCAAGTCGTTCGAAAGGGACAAAACATTCGATAACTAAAATAGGTTTTAAATCTGTCTACAAATAGGGCCGTAAGAATTTTTTTTTTTTAATTATTCTTATGATTGCACGCAAGTTCGTGGTTTTTAAAGTTATGAATAGTGACAGTGTGCTGCACACTTCAGACATTTTCCAGTAGATAATATTAAATGCATTATAAAAGAACTTTAAACTAACACAAACAATGGCTTCCGTATGTACTTATATAATTAAATATTACCGTACAGTCTCTTAGTGATAATATGCACGTCACTTTGTTTCCAAGTTGCGAAACACAGATGGCTCTTTGTTCAATATATTATAATAATGCGATTGGGTGTGTTGGTTAGTAGCAAAGGGGAATAAGCGAATCTATTATAACATATTTTATTGTTTGTTGTTTTGTTACTCTTAAATTTTTTGATATTTTGGGTTGTGTAAATCAAAATATGGAAATAAAACTTTAATAATTCATCAAAATAGTTTGAAATAGATGAAATTCCAATCGAGAGTTGTAAAGCATGTATAAACTTTCGGAAATATCTGTGAACCTAGCTAGAATGCGGTTTACATTTCATTTTTTTGTGTCCCCTATCTACTATATTATTTTACATTTAAAACGTTTTGAGATGGATGCGAATTCTATTTTTTATTCTTTTTTCTATTTTAATTCAATTTGTTTAACCTTTATTTTGAATTTAATGAACTTATGTTCCAATGACGTCAGTTATTCAGGTCCACAGATATTTCCGACGGGTAATAAAGACTATTGTTTTTTTAACATTGTCAAATAGACGCAATGAAGCCCTATCAAATTGTGCGTTCTTACCGAACAATGCAGTGCTATAAGATGTAATTATCTAGAGCCTAGAGCCTGTCCAGGAAATAGCGATACCCGCCGGTCCGTCCAGCGCTCAAACGTTTCCGCGATTTCAAAAATGTAACAACAGCTTCCTACATTCACGCTCTTCTAATTAAGCCGCTTTGCCCGCGAATTCATTCGCAGGAATTCCCGTGGGAAAGTGGCCTATTATATCACTTGTAGAATAAAATACCAACTGACTGACGGACAATGCATAGCCCAAACCGTTGGGCTTAGAGAAATTGAATTTCGCATGAAAATTCCTTATTTAAGGAGCGTATGAGTGTTCACTTCCTATTTTTGAAAATTTTAGTTAAGGTTATAACTCAAATAAGAAATTAATATTTTTGTGGTAGTCGGTCGTTTTTGAAGTTACAAATATATTATATTAAGTTAAGATCTAAAACACTATATATTACAATATGTTACAATATATTACTTTTGTAATCGAAGGGAAAATGCTACAAGCAGTTCCTTTCTAAGAGAAATCGTAGTATTTATGAAGTACTTGATTTTTAGAATAATGATTATATTATGTGTATAATTAAAATAACACGACAGCGTAGTTTTAAAGCATAAACAAAATAAATACAGTATGTTAAAAACTGCATAACGCCTACAAACACAAATACTTACTTCGAACAATCCTTTACAAAACATACGAACACACAATTAATAACAAGATTAAATTAATTAACTACAGTGCAATAAATCTGTACAGCCAGCGAGCCATATATTCACTTGACAAAGACCACGTCACGTCGCCACATGCGGTGTACGGGCCATTAAACCGCTCGCGACTCGCATTGTTACTGAATTCCAGATTATGCTTGAAATATGGAGTGTGGAGGGAGTACATACATAAACTCACGCCTTTATCCCCGAAGGGGTAGGTAGAGGCGCCACCAGGACACCCACATTTCGCCTTGTATGTTCCGTCCCACAATGTGCGAGCCTATCGCCATATCGGGCACAAATTCCTGAGTCTGATAATGAATAGAAAAATCCAATATCACTTTGCCCGACCCGGGACTCGAACCCGAGACCTCAGCTTTGTAACCGTACCGTAATACAACTACGCCACCGAGGCAGTCTGCAGTGTGTTTAGGCATTGTGGAGGGAGTTAAGGGGTGAAATTACATACTAGACGTTGATGACTTGACTTATGCAATATGTATGCAATAGGAATTCTGTTGGAGAATATCTATCGTCGATAATATGATCATGAGTTAATGATGTGTCGGTAATAATGAGGTCTCGGGTTCGAATCCCAGGTCGGGCAAAGATATGGCGATAGGCTCGCCCTCTCACATCATCACGGAACGAAACATACAAGGCGAAATTTGGGTGTCCTGGTAACGCCTCTGCCTACCCTTTCTAGGATAAATTGTTGATGTGGATTTAAAATAATGGTGTCGACTTTATAAAGTATAGTGATCTTTTTTTCCATAAGTGGTGGTGAATAAGTGGGTAGGAAAGAATATAAATACCCACCCAATTTTGTTTATAAACATTTATCGTGTAATATCTATACATTAGTTCCGATATAGGAAAATCGATTTACTATGTTCAATAAAATTATTATGTAAAATCTGAAGTTCCAGTTGACGTGAATGTAAAACTGAGTAATCCCAAAATAAATCGATAAAATATTGATATTCCATAATAATATTAGTTTAAAGTAATTTTCCTCCTTCCTATTAACATTCCATTATAATTTTATGCAGCTTATGTCCAATGACGAGATATGAAAATTCATGAGATATTAAATATGAGTAAGCCGGTGACAAGCGACTAAACGGGTTGTAAATTGTAATAAAATGTGAAAAATGATACTTTCTAATTATATAAAATATTGAATTGAGAAGATTACGCTTGTATCAAAGTATTCGTTACTCAAATAGCTGCGTAACGTATACGTACTTTTTCTTTTTTTCTACTTCCCACAGATATTTTAGTGGTGATTAATTGTAATATTATATCCTATTATTTATATTGGGACAATAAGAGCCACGTCTAAATATAACTCGCATCATTGATTATGATCAGTTCGAGTTTATGAATGTCACATTAAAAATAGCTTGAAAAATCTTCCGAAAAATCAATTCATGCATAATTTTAGTCCTCCTAATACCTTTTAAAATCAATGAAATATCACACTTGAGAAGATCGATATTAAACAAAGTTTCGTATAAAAACGAAAAGATTTCCGCTTCCTAAAGTATTTGAATAATTTTAATAAAATCTTTTGCCGTCTCCAGCAGGAACTTTCACCAATAAAAATGTTATTTCGCCATTCGCACCTGCATCCGTCGTTACGAATGTGCTCGTAAATACAATCTTGCCCCGGTTTCCTCCAACTTTGGTAGATATATTACAGAAGTTTTCCGCCCTCTGGTGTCATATTTTTGATTTATCACCTAAAGTAATGAGTGCGCGCACGGTCGACAGATGGCACCACTGAGTTGTTTATTAGAATCCCGCCGATTTATTGCCAACGAGGGCTTGTCGGACAGAAGTTAACGCTTATTAAAACACAGCTTTTATTGTTATTGTCGAGTGGAAATGTGTTTTAAATTACTTACGACGTGTTTAGGAAGAAATCAAGAAGGAAATTGTGTTTCAATGTTACATCTAACTATATGTGTTGCCGTAAATACTAACTGTGAAATCACCTTAAGTATCTAAGTGGGCTATAGCTTAGTGGAGAGCAGACGGAGTTGATAATTAGTCGAAAAACACCTCGAATTCAAAAACATAACTTAAGTTTTTCGAGTTTACCTACGTATTCGTAGTTAATTAACGCTCATTACAACGGTAAAGGATACCATCGTAAGAAAACCTGAGAATAAAATTTCTGAAAATTACTTTCTTTAGTATGAGTCTGATTAGTCTGTGGCGCAGTTGGTCGGACGCCGGCTGTGAAACGAGAGGCCGCGGGTTTAATTCCCGAACCGGAACAAATGTTTATGTGAACAAGTATTTGTTTCGGGTCTGGGTTTTTGTGAGATCTAAAAGTCTCTTGTAGTTCCCGATACTCACGACACAACACTTGATCTTATTGTGGGGTCAGGACTATGTGTGTGACTGTTGGGTGTATTTATTTATTTATTTAATCAGATAATCTACACTAGCCTGGATCAAGGAGTAAACAGGCCAATTACGAAAGGGTTAAATAATTAAAGCTGGCGATCGGTAGCCAAATCGTTCTGCTACATGGGAAAATAAAACGTCGCACTGATTACTGAATCCATGGAGTTGTGTGATATGGGTAGGTAGAACAAAATAGAGAATTAGTTCTAATGAGATAACTAACATAAAATTATGAAAATTACGTTTTATTAAATGTTTATAGCATTAGGATAGTAAATAAAACATATTATTATGTTCGTTTATTACACTTTATGTTATAAGATTTAATTAAAGCTATAAGGTATTTTAGTAAATAGCTAAACATTAATATTTTTGAAATATGTATATTTTCGGTATAATTTTTACATTTTTTGACTTCCCGACGCGACGCGACGTTTCACCTACTATACAGCTTTCGTGGTCACGGAGCGGACTCAAGAAACCATTATAATTAAGTTTGACTATCCTCACAAGAAATCATACATACAAAAATCTGCTTAAATTATTGTTTTTCCTAAGGCTTTTTTTTTGTGAAGCTTTGATGTGACATACGTGTGCAAGAATTTGTACTACAATTTTACTTTGTCTCCCAATTTTCCATGTTTGCTATTGTACTGAAGGCAATACAATTTTTTTAACGCAGTACAGCGCCATCTATGTCTTATCGGGGATTTTACTCCAACGAAAACAAACATGCAAATAGTACCCGGCTCTTACCATAGATGTCGCTTCTAAAGTTTTAAACATTCCATTGTTGCGTTCCTTACAAAACCATAGATGGCGTTAATAAAAAGTACGTATAATAGCAAATAGATGTCGCTGCTTTCCACAAACAGAACATAGAATGTACAATAGGTGTCGCTGCCTTCCACTTTCTCACAAAAGCCCTAAGAAAGTTAATGCATCCATTATTATTTTACATTCGTAATAAAACCATCTTTAAAAACCTTTCCGCGAAGGTGTGAAAATGATTTTTGTTTTTTTTTTTATTACGACTAGTGGGTTTAGGCGTGAGAACCGTTCAGCAGGTAGTGTTTGCGTTCTACTGATTATAAAATGTTGTAAAAGTTACGCTTGTGTATTGTTAATCTTAATTATTGTTACTATATACAAAGTTTTTCTGCTTTTCTTCTTCCTGCGTATGAAGTACCTATTTTAAGAGATTAAAACTAATAAGAGAGAAAAATTAAAATATTAAGTATCTATAAACTTTACAGCTGAGTAAAGAGCACTTTCTCAAACTATAAGTAAAAAGTATAAATTCTGACATAGTGACACAGTTTTTATTTCTCAAATGAATATCAAACGTTTGCGTCAATCCACTTAAAGCAACATCACATTCTTATACATTTTGCATTGAAGCTCTAAGCGTCCGAGTGGGCACTAGCCCATAGAGATTTTTTAACAGCCCTCAATGTCCACTAGGCAACGTATTATAACTAGGCTTGCCAGACGGCCGGGATTTCCGGGATTGTCCCGGAAATTTGCCTCTTGTCCCGTGTCCAGTAATTAGAGCTTATTGTCCCGGATTCTAAAAAAATACTATATTTTTAAACGGTTTTATTTAGCTCGACCCGTACGGTATTTATGAACAAAATAAAATAGGGACGAAATTGGATTTTTCTATTCATTATCAGCCCGGAGTATCAGCCCCCTCTGCCTACCCCTTTTGGGAAACAGGCGTGAGTTTATGTATGTATGACGTATATTTTCTACTATGGCCACGACCCGACATTATTGTCCTAGAATTGTCCCGGATTTGATAAGTTACTATCTGGCAACCCTAATTATAACATTCAAAATGGACCACTTCCATACTCTACTAAAACTCTATGAGATGTTTGATATAACGTTGTTTTTTAATCGTCAATTATAAACTCGTTGAATAAATGACCATAAAAATACTGATTATTAATAAAAGACACCTATTGCATCATTTCAAAATTCGAACGTGGTTGTGAAATCAGCACTTATGTAGTAGGTTTTCGTTTTATAGATTGTAAGAATAATTACATACATACATATATATAATCACGCCTTTATCCCCGAAGGGATAGGCAGAGGCGCCACCAGGACACCCATATTTCGCCTTGTATGTTCCGTCCCACAATGTGATAGGGGGCGAGCCTATCGCCACATCGGGCACAAATTCCTGACTCCGGGCTGATAATGAATAAAAAAATCCAATATCACTGCCCGACCCAGGACTTGAGCTCGAGACCTTAGCTATGTAACCGTACCATAATGCAACTACGCCACCGAGGCAGTCCGTACTAACGAGTAATTAATTTTCTACAAACCCAGGTTACTAATCCGGGGCGTTGTCCTGCAATCCATTCACGGCCACTACTGTTTATCCATCCCCATGGCCGTACACAAGCGTGTCAAACAAACCGACATCACGAGATCAATGGAGCTTCAATTACTGTTTGTTTCTAAACTTTACTGGCTTTTAACTGCAGCTTTGTTGTTTCATTAATGATTGTTTTGAAACTTACATCAGCTGTTATCAATAACCTGGAATATAATTTTAATATTCACCAGTGCTAACAAAACACAACATGCTTTGTTATTAAAAAAGCATATAACAGTATTGCGGAGTTTCTCATGGAAAAGTTAAACTGAAACGATAATAAGAATATTTAACAAATAAATTTAAAGGATTGTCATCTGACCTAACTTATCTACGAACCTATTGTTTGCCAATGTGGCGGGTCGAAGTTAAACGAGTACCTAAACATATTATGTTCCACAATAAATATATTTGATTTGATTTGATATGCAAGGAAGTTAATACTTACCATCTAAAACCAATTTTTTGTCGATTATTTTTTTTGTGGACTTAAATCAAACTAGTGGGATTATAGTCGATCCTGGCCATTCATACTTAGTTATAGATAGAATTGCATCGACCGCCGAGAATTAATGTTTACAGCACATTTTTATTTTTAATTGCGATGAATGGTGAGACGAGCATGCCGTTCGCTTGATGGTAAGCGATACGACCGCTCATGGACAGTAGCAAAACCAAACAACATCATGAATTACAAAGCAATGCTTGGCATTCCACTGCGCTCGTCCGAGACTTAAGATGTTATGTCCAGTAGTTACACTGGCTACAATTGTTCCCAACTGGATATTATTAAGACGACAATGCACTCATCCTAGATTGAAAGCAAACAAATCACTCAATATACGTCCAACTGGAGGTCCAGAGCATTCACTATGATTGAGAGGGTTTAGACTACAGTCTACCACGCTAGCCTATTGCGGACTTTAAATACCTTTGAAATTCCTTTTAGCTTCTCTAATTAGTATGCTGGTTTCCCAACGACGTTTTCTTTCACCAACAGCCCACCATGCGCCAAAACACTTCTAAAACGTGTCATAATGTACATATTTAAGCAAAATATTAAAGAAATATAAATCGTCTCCGTTATGGTGCCTGTCTTCAACTACAAAGAGTATGTGTGGATTTATAATAAATGCAACAACGAAAGGCGTGAATGGCCGACGGATTCCACAGTTTAAAGCTTTCTCTGAGCGGCTTCCTTCAACGTATAAATAGAATAAGAACGTTTCATTCATAACGTTGGCTGCGCTTTGGGTCAAACGCTGGGTGTATTATTGTATTCATTATTCAGTGCATGCGGAATGTTGGCCGCAAGTACGACAATGTTGGCGTGTGTGGTTTTCATAACTCGGCTATATTTATATTCTTTGGGTAGACAATTGTGTGTTAATATCTCTTCTTGCTCATAGAAATACTAATAGATATTAGTTAATGAAGATGAGTCATGACACTACTATGAACTTCCGCTGACCCCTATTTTTTATTAAACAAGTTAACCGCTCATGACTTTACAAATGCAATAGATATAAGACAACTTTAAACTATACTGGCTGTTAGTGTGCAAAAATCATTTCGTTGAATCATAAGTAGTTTATTAGTAGTAACTAAGAAGTCCCCTTTGAGCTACTGGTCGACTACCCTAGACGAGTTATAGATGCATTGCAGAGCTTTGTACGAGGAAGAGAAGTACAGGAGCAAGGACTATGGGATTGGTATCATGTCCATTGGATGGGATTGGGAACAAAACGCAACAAAAAGCCTCTCTCTCTCTCTTTTCAGCCATAGGAAGTCCACAGCTGAACATAGGCCTCCTCCAAGGATCACCACATTGTTGGAAGTGTCAATCAAGATTCGCCACATTCAAAACAAACATAGCGTCAGATTAATTTATTTGACTACTGAGCTGCTCTATCACAAGGAAAAGTTGCTACGGTAGTGTAGAACTACGTCACTTTTCTACCCACAATTTTCAGAATACCCTCATAAAAACTAGACTTCCGCGAACTCACCGATAAAAACTGAACAAAAGGTGAGCACAGACTGTGTTTAATCATTTTTTACGGCAACATAATATTCAAATTGTGAGGGACAGTTTTTGCCTTACACCACCTGCCTGTAAGCTGACGGTGTGATAATGTTGTATGATTATGTAAGAAACGTACAAAATTACACATTTAATTAAATTATTGGAATACCATAGCATTGTTGTCTCATATAGACAGAGTATGACTGAGCCATACCGGCTAAAAACCCTCACTACGAAAAAGAATACCCAGGTATTACAGATTAATCATTTACATTTATAGGCAGTATATACCTGTCATAAACACGATCATATATTAAGATATATAATATGACATAAGTGTCATATTTTGAGGCACTTGACCTTCTCGATTCACACACCAAAATTTTGACACTCCGAGGATCGAGCCGACAAGCACTCCTTTTTCAGTCAGCTTTTATCCCATTACACTCAACCTGACCATTAGGTTTCCTAAAGTAATTCAGAGGAGACTAAAACAAAACTGCGACCAAGCCTAAATGGTGTAGACTTTTTGTAAAGTCCTAAAGACAGTACTCCACAAACGGTTGCCGCCTGCCACTAAATTAAGCACCATTTTATGTAAGGAGAGCAGCGGCCAATTTTGGAAATGGTTTTTCGAAATTACCCCAATGATGAACGGTGATTTATTGTCAGACCAAAAAATTAGGGCTCATTTTTTGAGTTACCTTTTTTGGATTTTTTTGTTTCTGTACTCATACCATTTACTAAGAACTTTTCTGGTACATCGAAACAGCTTAGCTGAATGCCCTGGTATTATGATGTCAAATGACTGCCTCGGTGTCGTAGTTGTATTACGGTACGGTTACAATGCTGAGGTCTCGGGTTCGAGTCCCGGGTCGGGCAAAGTGATATTGGATTTTTCTATTCATTATCAGCCCGGAGTCAGGAATTTGTGCCCGATATGGCGATAGGCTCGCCCCCTATCACATCGTGGGACGGAATATACAAGGCGAAATGTGGGTTTCCTGGTGGCGCCTCTGCCTACCCCTTCGGGGATAAAGGCGTGAGTTTATGTATGTATGTATGATTGACAAAGTTTTGTGTCGTATAACAAGAAAGAAACTTCAAAATATTATTTCGTTTTAAAATACAGACCCGAAACAATCAAATAAATAAATACACCCAACAATCACATACATAGTCCTGACCCCACACTAAGATCGAGTCTTGTGTCGTGGGTATCAGGAACTACGAGACACTTTTCGGTCTCACAAACACCCAGACCCGAAACAAATACCTGTGGATCACACAAATATTTGTCGCAATGCGGAAATCGGTCTCTCGAACTCTCTTTTCACAGCCGGTGTCTGACTAATCGCACTGACGAGTATTAGATATTAGTGAAGTCTATCAGCTCTTAGAATCTAGACCAGCGTGGTAGACTAAGGCTTTACGCATCCCATTCGTAGAGGCTTTTGCCTATTTTTGTTACAAAAATAAAAATAAATATAGATATTGCAAACCTTGTTACCACTTCCGTATCCCTAAATAGTATAGCCGAATGTTTGTAGATGTTGGTTATTTTTGTTTAATGATGAATTTACATAGCGACAGCAGATGCGCTGCGCTTTGCATCGTGCGCCACTTAGGGTTGTCCCTTCATCATCTCAATTTTTAAAAGCTTGTAGTTGCGCGCGCATAATTCTAGAAGATTCGAGATCTTTCGATGGAAAGGAGTTGTCACATTTTACACATGTCATTGATATTCAATTTATACGTCTGATATTCATATTGTATTCCCGTTCTATATTTTGTACATAGTAAGTGTATATTAAAATTATTTACAAAAGTTTTGATTATATTATTGTATCCACATCCACTTACAAGCTTAATAAGTGACTTTTGGGAATTAGATAATGTATGATCGTTTTATCTGTGAACAAGTTGGACACACGGTCTAATGTAGGTGGTAGAAAGCTGCTAGATGCAGCCCTACTTTCGCAAGTCACTGTGGAAGTCTTTGCGGGACACATATGATTGACATCCTGGATTTCAGTATCAAGATGAGTATTTACATACAAATTTAAAATATATAAAAAGGCATTTGGCCAAAAGCTGCGGTTTTGATCACCTAACGAGCAATAATTTGTATAGCCTTCAGATGACCCGGGCCTGGGTTATAAATATAAAATACCCACAGGAACAACGAGTATTGAAAAATCCGAGGTATTATAAGAAATACTTGTTTATAAAGTAGGTAGATACTCGTCATCATTCTTAGCCCCAGGATGTCAACCATTGAACGTCTTGTCCTCTCTCAAATATTTTTATATCGATTGTTAGAAATGGCCTGCACGCAGGAGACTCCTATGACTTTTACTAGTATATTTACTGAAACTAGTATAGTTACATAATTTCTTAGGTCTTTCGTCTCGGACAACCCTGGCGCAATCAGCGAACGCAACGTCGCAGCGCCCAATAACTTTTTGCCTTCTGTTTTTATCCAAACACGCCGCCGATCTACTAATGTGGAGCTTATGTTACCGTTTTTTCTGATACTTATCTCTCCTCGGCTGTTTGATGGTGGAGAAAAAATTATTTTTTCATAAACTAGAGCCACGACATATGGGCCGGCGCGTGCTGGCACATTGCGTAGATTTTTTTCGCATCCGATTCGAAATTTAAATACGCCGCATGTGCCCGCCGATATTGTGTTTTTGTTTAGTTTTTTTTTATTCCTTTCAGACTGGCAGCCGGGCTTTTTGCCCTCGCGTGTATAATAATCTAATAAAATGCTTTTAAATAAATTCTGATATGGTTTTGATAGTCGTACATGTGTTTTTAAGTTTTATTGCGTCGTTTGAACGCTGTTGCTGTCTGTGATCGTTTTTTGTTAAGTTGGACAATTTAAGTAGACCTATAGATGGAAAGTTCGGTACATTTAGTTCAGAAATTATGTCGCTAAAATTTGCTTTAATTTTCGATGAGAAAATGAAGAAAAAATAGCAATATTTCAAGTGATATGAACATAATACTGCTGTTCTAAAATATTTTTAGGATTGTATAAAATATTATTAGTTTGTAAATTGTGAATCACTTAATCCCGTTCAGTGTCTTATAGTTTTCTGTTTTTTTTTACCATTGCAAGGCAAAGGCACAACCATCATGAGCCTATTAAGTTGCACCAGACACTACAAGAAGTCACGTACAGAAAAGATTTTGAATAATTCCAAACCAGACGAAAACAAATAATTATTCTGCCGGAAATATTAAAAACTAATAAAAATATAAATGTTCGTATTACATGTATACCATGAGGTGACTGTCCCTATATTCGACGAAGTTTTTTGTCTGTCCGTCTGTTAGGGAGAACCGCATTAAAAACACGGGGAGTTTTTTTTTCTAATGCCTCAGCGGGATTAGCACTTTCTAATTTGGGTTTTTTATAATTATAACCCGTTGATGAGTGCGGTTAGGGGTTGAGGATTTATGCGTTGGGTTCGATGCCCGGTTTCGTTTTGCGGTCTATATCAGTCTCATTAGGATCTCACCCTTTTTAAGAAAGAAATATTATGTTTTTTAATTGCCGTAGTTGTGTCGTAACGAACATTTAGTGCGTACTATGATAATCTGGGTTCAATTCCTATATGGGCAATTACGTCAACATACATTCGTTTAAAAAATATATTTCCGAAAACCAACTAAAGAGATTAACGGTGAAAAACTTAGTAACTTCTAGTCATGCGCTAAGACGTCTTAGGCACGCCTACTCACACCTTTAATTAAAGACATTATGGAGAAGGCTAAATTGCAAAGCAATTATTATAGTTGAATCTACCTGAGGGCATATTCTTCAATGTCACTATAGTATACATCCTTTTATAGTGTCAGTCTACCACGAAGGGATCAAGACATACTTCCGACATACAAGACAATCTATGCATTTCATATCAGGTGCATTTTAAAACTGGCTAGTGTAAAACTATCAAATTTAAATTCAAAAACCGAATTAGGACCAATTAACGGCTATAAAAATTAGTTTTTAATTTTATTTATGGTTATTATGAGAGGGCGCCACTATCAACCCCGTGTTTGATGCGAACCGATTTATTAATCAATTAACTATATGAATAATGCATGCTGTAGTAAATTTAAATTTATACGCTTAGGGCAAACATCGTAACTCCAGCGTTTTTTGTGATAACTTAGTCTTTTGTATGTTTTGAGACAGAGATAAAAGTGAAAATGTCTATATCGTATGGATTGCAATAGACATTTTCACTTTTATCTCTATCTAGGCACTGGCCTCCTCTTGATTAGGCCGACCGAGCGTCCTAGAAATTTAAGTATCGACAATTTAACCTGTAAATTGAATTAGTTACATCTTATTTATTGGCCATTATATTTGCATTTTCACATGCAGACGATGTTAAAAATATTTGCCATAATCTTACTCAATTCCCCGTCATAAAAAATAGGGAAGCGTCAATGAATTTTCGTTTAATGGTTTCTTAGATTTACGCGAATGTTACACATTGAAATATAACTAATGTCTACTGATTTTATCGCAAATTTGGTTTAATTTCTACGTTTTTTATCTTCCTAACGTTACGATTACTTTGCAGCTTTCGTGGTCACGGGACGGACTGAGGTGATATCCATCCGCTCAGTGAATGTTACGAAAACTACCTTAATTTAACAATTATTAAAATTAAAATTAAAAAGTAAATTTGAAATAAATTCGCGATAATCCGTAAAAATTGGCTTTATTTCAAAGAATTTTCGTTTAGTGAAATTGGTGCCGAAAACCAGGTCCCATACCTAAACCACAAAACCGATAAAACACGTCAATCCTAGCAATAAATCCGCGTTTGATCGGATAAAGACGTCAATGAGCGTTGTGCGTAAACTGCCAAACATGGCGCGCGCCCACGACACACCACGAGTGCCAGACATCAATGAACATCAATATTTTTGGCAAGTTTGATGTCATGTATACTGAATTACTCTGTAAATTTTTCTTGAGGTTTGTTTCTAGTGGAATATTTACTATTGTTTTTGGAATTGTCTTTCTTATTTCCTTAAGGATTCAACGCCTTATAATGATGTCTATTTTCTGTGCATAGTTAAGGCAAGTTCACTTTGAAAATTTTCAATCGCATGGCGTCCATTCTAGTTCCCAATTACTAATGCCAGGCAGTTATTGTGAAAAGTTAATATTAAGTGTTTTCCTCTAACTTAGAATCCAAAGCCTCACCATTCACATTTTACAATGTATGCGGTACCACCAAGACCTCACGAGTCCTTGTGAATAAAAAAATACTACAAAACTAATTAATTATCCCACAGCAATATAGTTCTACAAAATCAAAATATTCTTTATTCAAATAGTCTTTTACAAGATCTTTTGAATCGTTAGTAACTGCTGCCACCGCTGCGGAACGTGTTGTAGCTGTGAAGAAGAAACGGCGTAAGAAACTCCCGCAGCAAGACCAACTGTCTTCTTTTTTCTGTTTTTTTAAAGCCATTTATAATTAATTTGTTAATGTCATTTAAATGTCACAATAATACAGCATCGCAGGTCCAGTACTGTCTTGTACTAATGTATCATCAGATTTAATAGTGGAGCCAATGACAATATTCTTCATACAGAGCTTTTTCAGTTGAATCCTATCGGTGGAAAATCACTTTTCAGCGATCACACAATGATTCTTATTATTTCACGATCGGCTGTATACAAAAATATAGATCCAGAGTTGAATGACCTCGTATCAGTGTTACGCGTAGCAGTTAGTGGATTACGATCAGTTTTTTGGCAGCAGACGCGCCTGACGACTACACCGCCTCCCCACCCCCTTCGGCTTCTCGTGTTTTCCCCACTAGTCTATGCAAAAATAAATTACGCTGTTCGGTATAGTGGGCTGCCGAAGCTTTGTGGGAAGTATCGATAAAATCTAATTTTCTAATATGTTTATTATTTACGGAGCTGTAATGTAATTACCTTTGTAAAATATTTCAGAATATTGTAAAATTATAGGGCATGTGTAAAAGCGGAAAATATAAGTGTGACGCATGTTTTACATGATTCACCATTTGCAATGATTACGAGAGCTACCTCGCCGCCGCCGCTCGTGTTCCGCTTGCCGCTATTTTCCCGCTTTCTTCGTGGGCGCACCCATAAGATTTAACAAACATGATTTGCTCGACGGTGACAATTTTCATAATAGGGTAATTTTTCACAATATATAGTAAGCGGCCTATAGCTAACAAAATAGATTCCCTGTCCTGCCAAAGGCATCCTGTATACCAATCTTCAAAATTCGTATACACAACACTATCATAAATACACAATTGTTGTTACACCAATAACGCACAGCAAGCAAAATGTATTAATAAAATAAAATTCTGTAAAATACTGAGTACATTACAATGAAAATATTTTTCAACTAAAAACAATTGGGGCCTCCTTTAATATTCCTTTTGATGCATGAGGTTGATATAAAAGTGCTTTTTAACGACATCAACCACGAATGCGAGTTCGACGTGTTCCTTTTACGACGTGGATTATGAAAACTTTAAGCAAATGCTAGTTTAGCATGGAACATTTTTATTCTATCAAATTGATATATGAAAGGAATATTTTAAACAAAAAGGTGAAATAAATCTTGGCAATAATATCAGTTTAACAACTAATAGGTCCTAGTACAACTGAGGTCTGCAGGTACCCTTAATTAACAAATCACGCCATATTAACAAAAATATAGATATTCTAGATAAATATGAGACATTTTCGATAAAAATTATAATCCCTATCCCTACCGAAGTCGCCTGCACTAAATCGTCCCGTCGTTGGAGTAATCCCAAATGAAAAAGGTCTACTAGACACAGCCTATTGCGGCTTGGCACTTGTCCTGCCATCTACTATAGTAGACTTTACTTTTGAACTCGTGTATTCCGGTATGTCTCTTGAATATACGGAATAGATGACTGACTTTATGAACAATATGATTTTGGCAGCATGCGTGGCGCAGTTGGTTAGACGCTGGCTCTGAAACGGACCGGGTTTGATTCCCGCACCGAGACAAATGTTTGGGTGATCCACAGATATTTGTTTCGGGTCTGGGTGTTGATACCGGCAAGTGTCTAGCAGTTTCTGATACCCACGACACAAGACTCGATCTTAGTGTAGGGTCAGGAAAATGTATGTGACTTATGAGTGTATTTTAATTATTTTGTATTTTTAATCGGTTATTTTTCTACAATACCTTAACAATGTGACTACAATTCAAGTCTTATACCATAATCAAAATAGTGTATCTATCTCCTATTCCCTCAGCATAACCAGGTTATACACAGCTTGTACCCGAAAGTGACATAATTGTGAGCGCCATTCAAATCAAATCAAATCAAATGTCTTTATTTGCAGAATATAGCTTACATTATTACAGATGTTCCGTACTTGACAGCCTCCGTGGCCCAGTTGGTCAGACGCCGCCTGTGAAACGAGAGGCCGCGGGTTCGATCCCCGCACCGAAACAAATATTTGTGTGATCCACAGGTATTTGTTTCGGGTCTGGGTGTTTGTGAGACCGAAAAGTCTCTCGTAGCTTCTGATACCCACGACACAAGGCTCGATCTTAGTGTGGGGTCAGGACTATGTATGTGACTGTTGGGTGTATTTATTATTATTATTATTACTTACAAAGTTTCTCTGTATTCAACCCTGGCTGAAATACACCACTTTTTGGCCATTATGGTAGATTTTCCACCATCGTTTACAGTGGTCGCCAGTCGTCTATGAATATACCACCAGCATCTTACATATACATTGGAACTTATGTACGAATGGTGAAATCTAATTTTCCGGCACATTTCATATTAGTCTTGCTAATATGGTTCCTTCCACACTGAGTCGGATATCGACTCCACCTGTTTTAACCACAATCCAAGGTATGATCAATGCGGTTATGAGTCAGGATGAGGTATGTGTGACTATTCATCTAACAAATGCATTTATATGTTTGTCAAAACATTCGATACCAAAACGATCGAATAATAATAAACAGGGAAATTTATGAGATAACATTCCCAAATCGCATTACGAGAAAAGCGCTATAAAAATATAGGTCAAATGCGTTGGGACGATTCATTCTAGTTAGTATCTCATAAATTTGTATTTATTGCACCGAATCTCTGAGAAATTCCCTCGTAAAATAAAGGGATGTTGACACATTCGTAGTATATGCAATAGAATCTTATATATAAACTACTGGACATATTGAGACACGACATTTTATGTCTCAGGATGGCGTGCATGCAGTGGAATGCCAAGCAATGCTTTTTGATGGTGTTGTTTGGTTTTCTACTGTACATGAGCGGTCGTATCGCTTACCATCAGGCGAATGGCATGCACGTCTCGCCATTCATCGCAATAATATATATATCGGGGGGGTTGGGGCTGCCGAGATTCCAGTAAGCTATGACAAAACAAATTGTCAAACGAAAAACGCCCTAATCATTGAACAAATAACCTACACAAGACCATAGTAGTAATGTTACTTATTTTTGCATCCAATAAGATCATGCTCATCCACAATATATCCAATGTTGAAAATAGGCTTCCTCCAAAGGCTTTCACATTGAAGTGTTGGATGCGCCCTACATCCAGCGATTTCCCGCAAGCTTTATAAGGTCGACCGTCCACTGGCGAGCATCTTAACCGTCCATAATTATTTATGTCTGTATCTGAACAATGTCTGGATCAACTGGGATTTTTAATGCAGACACAACATTCCCTCCCTTGCAATAAATAAAGATATGTCAAAACACTATCCGAAATCGCGACATGTCCATTTAAATACTAAATGGAATTCGCTCAAAGGATGCTAAAATTAAAAGGTTGTTTATTCTAATTATATCGGAGACACTTCTAAATGCGGAATAACTGAGTATTTTCACAACGTCCGCCCGGAGGCCAATTATAACGTGTCCAGACAATATGAACGGCGAGAATTCCATCTCACTGACTTACTTCTCACTATAATAATAGGAAACGTGGCAATTTAATTATTTAGTTTCATTATTTCATGCGTATTTTTAATTAAATTATCATGTTTCTGTTTTCGCATCTTTACACATTCCGGCACTTAAAATAGACGCAGGGAATTTAATAAATCATATTTTAATTAAATATTTTCGCGGCTTATTTTAAAGTTTGTAGATTTGTATGCGTAAATTTTCTGTAAGTATATGGTGGTATTATTTAAATTAATTCGCGTGTAAATTAAATATTATGTTTCTTATTTTTTGCACCTATTTTATTTTTCCTGTAACATATAAACAATTTAAGTATTTAAAAAAATATGAGACACTGTTCAACAACTTACCTTACCGAAAGTCAATTTACGGTACAAATAATAAGTCAAAGCTGAGTAAAAACCGCCCCTCGCATATGAACAGGGCCTGACAAACATAAATAAACAATTAAGTTCCACTCATCAACGGGCCACGCCCTCAAGTTGGTGCAAAAAAAATAATTACATCCACATTAGCCTCCGCAATTGGCATTTTATTCGCGACCGTCGCTTACCGGGGCTGATAGAGATCTTTCACATTATTAAGCCCGTATAAATTGTGACGTTGCACACATTTCAATACGTGCGACAGGAAAACGCGTGTCCCGTAGTATCGCGCCCATCAATCTCTTAATGTGTAAAGAAATTTCATTTTAATTATTTTGTTTGTTAATGAGTTCCAAAGCGGTGTTTTTAGAGTACGGTTGAGCTGCCACCAAAGCGTCAAGTTCGAAATATTAAAGTAAATTTTATGGCAATATAAATTATAAATAACCAATAAGAATCGCATACATACTCCTATCTCCACATAAAGTACCCTGAACCGACGAGAATGCATGAATAGATTGATGAAAGTAGACGGAGCGAAAGTAGTATGTCAACATCGTGCGAAGTGGAGATCCATAGTCTCAACCTACCCCTATGGGATACAGGCGTGACTTTTATGTATGTATGTCGTGGGTTAATAAAATTTTGTGTCTCAATTCTGAAATTACCGAGAGATATATGCTGTAGAAGCTTAAACTACTGTTTGAATAGGGCGGTCCACTGTTCTCATGAAAATTCTGTGAAGGGATGACTTTGCTGTCGTGTTTCTTTCAGTGCGTGAAATTCCGAACGCTCCTAATGTTTGCTAAATTATAAATTCAATTTATTTAAAGAGTTATGAAGAAAATAATCCCGTGCAAGCTATCTAAACATCGATACCAAAAGGGTGGATTTTATATCGTTGACAGTATTAGTGTGGGGTTCAAACCTACAACCTCTTGTTTAAGACCGACTCACTACGCTTCAAAAGACGACTCCTAACGGATGTAAATAAATACACCCAACAGTCACATACGCTTTATTAGGGAGGGAAGTGGACAATAATTTATTTCCAACTCCTCCTATTAATTTTACCTTTTTGATTGATTTCGTTGCGGGTTAAAGACAAGTTAGACATTCCCGGAGACGCGCTGAGCTTCAATGCTCAGTGTCATTAAAATACGTGCCACTGTTGATCCTGGCTTACAGGAGTTGCAGTGGCGGGTGTGAGGGCGGGACAGTCTCCAGTCACATACATAGTCCTGACCCCACAAGATTCGAGTCTTTTGTCGTGGGTATCAGAAGCTACGAGAGTTTTTTCGGTCTCGCATACACCCATACCCGAACCAATTAGCTGTGGATCACACAATTCGTTTCGGTGCGGGGATCGAACCCGCGGCCTCTTGTTTCACAGCCAGCTTCTAACCAACTGCGCCACGGACGCTGTCGATATATATCTACAAATGATTTTTGTCTGCTAAGAAATTCTCAGAACGTATATGAAGTAAATGTTGCTTTTAGCAACGGTATGTTTGCAAATAAATATCTAAGTCGATGGCCCCCAACAGACCGCCGTGTAGACACACTAATCTCGTAGAACTGAATGATAATTATTATAGGATTTATTGCGTTTAATATTAAACCTCAGCAGCCCTTTCTTATTCTACTTTTATAACATATATATGTATTTACCCATGTTTCGTGTAATTTCATTGATTCCAACACTTAGAAAAATAAGTTTTTACGTAATGTATGCTTAGCAGATATCGTTCACTAAACATTGTGTTTTCACAATAGGTTGAAGGAATTATTGAATTTAAAATAAATTTTACATATATAAAGTAATCATTACGTTGTTTATTGCTTTTATGCGTTCTTTGTGCTATTAGTCGTCCACGATCACAAAACCACGGTCGTTCGTTTCCCATCCGTCTTAAAATAAATAAATAAATACACCCAACAGTCACATACATAGTCCTGACCACACACTCAGATCGAGTCTTGTGTCGTGGGTATCAGGAACCGCGAGAGACTTTTCGGTCTCAGAAACACCCAGACCTGAAACAAATACTTGTGGTTCTCTCAAACATTTGTCTCGGTGCAGGGATTGAACCCGCGGCTACTCCTTTCACAGGCGGCGTCTAACCAACTGCGCCACTGAGACATTAATAAATACTAAATATTTTTAAAATAGTATATGAATCTCAAAAAGAAAACCTAAGAACGTCTGCTGTGGTGACTCGTGAGTCAACATGCGCACAATAAATCCAGCGATGTCTATACAATCCAAGCTAGTTGGAAATCGTCTTAGCACGGGATGCGCAGACGACGTCTCGACGCCTCCCCCCTCCCGCGCCGCGCCCCGGCGCCCCCCCGGCGCCTCGCACTCCGGATATTTGCAAACGCACATCAATTAACGTGTATCCACACGAATAATTAATCGAAATTAGATGTTCTCTGAGAATTTTATTTGGGCATTTACTTCATTGTACACCAAAAATATGTTAAACCATTATGGTCCTACTGCATAGCAAAACCTGTACAATTAAAAGGGTTTGTAAATCGTACGGCCTTATTCATAGACAGATTTAAAACCTATTTTAATTATCGAATGTTTTGTCTTCCTCGCTCAAACTGAATTCTAAAGTCGTTCGAAAGGGACAAAACATTCGATAACTGAAATAGATTTTAAATCTATCTATGAAAAAGGCCGTTTGACTACCACGCTGCTCTAGTGCTGGTTGGCTGCCTTCACATACCTTTGAAATATTGTTCAGAACTCAACAAGTATGCAAGTTTCCTCACGATATTTTCCTTCTCCATTAAATATGTTTTAAAATCGACGGTCTTATTGCTATTAAAGGCTTTGTCCAGAATAGATTGAAAGAATATGTAGTAATTCAAAATTACGTAGGAGCATAATATAAAAATTGTGTTTACCAAATGGAAATTAAATAATTACAAATTACAAACGTCATGTAGGTATAATACGCTAAATATACATAAAATATTTATAGCCTTAAAGCATAGAAACGTGCCTCACGTAGAAACGTGTTACCCGGACGGAATTGTGCCGATGAGTAAGTCCAGGATTTCAATGATTAGGCCACGGATGCGCTTTCGTAATAGCAAATAATTTATGCACAGTGTGGTCAATGTACCATGTAATGCTACCATGAGTAACATTTCAAAAGCCTTAGAATTACTTTTCTTCATTTTAGCTTCAAAAATTTGTTTATCTCATGTTTTATCCCTAGGGGATGAATTTTCTAAAACTATTTATATTGGGCTCCTAAGCAAAACTAAAATGTTTAAAGGCCCAAAGATGAATACTCTCTACTCCCAGGATTTACCCACAAAACCTGGTTCCCCAACCTGGATTCAAACCTATTTCAACTGCAGTAGCAACACGATACGTATACTTATTGAACTACGAACCGCTAAATCTAAAAATACGTATGTCTTATCCGACCACATAAAGCAACTCTTTATCCAATTATGTCGCGTCCACACTCACATAAACTATTGTAGTTACTTCTTATCAAAACTTTAAAATGAATCCAATACACCCGATAGGAGATTGTCCTGCCCTCACACCCGCCACTGCAACTCCTGTAACTTGTAAGCCAGGATCAACAGTGGCACGCATTTTCATGACACTGAGCATTGAAGCTCAGCGAGTCTCCGGCAATGTCTAACTTGTCTTTAACCCGCAACGAAATCAATCATAAAGTTAAATTAATAGGAGTTGGAAATAAATTATTGTCCACTTCCCTCCCTAATAAAGCACATTATTACACCCAATAGTAAGTGTAGTGGAAATAGTCTATCCACATAGGAAAAACAACGATCTCTTACATATCCACATAATTTTATGCTGGCTTGTAAAGTCACCATCATTTTTACCAGAATAGCTTATAGCGGACTAACGCCCGAATACTCATACGCCACTTAAATATTAAGTTGCACTTAACTACGAAAGTCTCGCTTAAATGTAGGTACTGATTAACTGGAACGTGGGTAGTTAAGTGCAACTTAATATTTAAATGGCGTTTTAGTATTCGGGTGTTACCTAGGTAAATTAAAGCGTAATCCCTATCACTCCAAGACTTGCTCAGCAGTGATATGTATAATATGATATTTATTTCGAGTTGATATACTAGAATAACAGTTAAACTAGTCGGTGTGGAAGCGACGTTAGGATGACGGCGTGGAGCGAGCCGCGTCTCGCCGCGCATACTTCACCTACGCAGACGGGCCCGCAGACGACCGGGGTGTGGCACAAGTCATAACATATAGCGACTTTAATATGAATACGATAGGAAACCTACATGTCTGAGAGGTGCCTATAAGCCACAAGACCCTGTTCTGTATCAGCCCATATACGTCCCACTGCTGGGCACGGGACTACTCTACAATCGAGAGAATCGATTGAGAGTGGTTAGGCCATATAGTCCACCACACTAGCCTAGCGTGGGTTGGTTGCCACAAGACCCTGTAGTGCTTTTTTTCTTACCTCTCCCATTTTAAGAAAACAATATGGCACCCGTGATCGAAGTGTTGTAAATGTTTATAAGTGGCGGTCATTCCTTACCCTCAGATGAATTGGATGCTCATTTGTGGCAATAAACAAGACTTAAAAGTGTAAATTTTGTTGTTAACGCATATTAGGCCAGCATAATAAGGTAACTACATCTTAACCTTCCATTATGTTATAAGAAGTCTGTGATCAAAAGAAAGGCGAACATCGGCTAATACAGATAGAGCAACACCACATAATACTCGTATAGTCTTAAATATATCTTATTAGGTCATACTGATCGCAGTACCATTCGCATTTCTTTTCCTCAATATGATTGCCAGAAATCCGATGATACCATTAAATATGAACCAAATTTGCCAGAAATCTATTAAATTACAAAAGTCAAGTTTCTGCATAAAATGTTAATAATAGTGTAATTTTACGGCGTCTCTTCATCAATATGAAACTTAATTTTACGCTTATTAGAAACTTTTACTCTATTGAAAAATGCAACTTTCACCTCTTCTACGAATTGAATACAATTTTGTATCTACAGTAATTTTTTTTCCAATTTCTACCCGTAAACTTCGCACATCATAATTTTGTGAATGTTTTTTTTTTTATTTTTTAAATATTACCTAATTCTAGGATACTACATTTTGCATAGCCGATAACAACTTCACGGAAACCCAGAATAGCAATTGTAGGCCATCAATTCAATATTATCGATCTCACAATCTATAAATAAAAAAAAATCTAACTATCGTGACTAATCGATTGTCATACCCACATTATATTTGTGAAGCTCACAATATCGATTGTAAACTTATCTTCAAATTAGAATACTAACTTCTAGTTGGTAGATGCACCGAAGTTGTATATTTCTCCATCAATTAAGCAATTTATAAATCGCTTTCTCTCATGTCACGCACCACGTGGCAATATCTATTTTGGAACAGACGCACAAAAGAAGGTTACAACGCAAACTTGGATTTTTTTTTGAGGAAATTGCCAATGTATAGTCCTCGTGGGCGTACTAATCACTTACTTTTTATTTTTACCCAGTGCTAATGGCGTGCCTATGTGTAGGCGATTTACCACCAAAATGCCCCGGTTCACTTATTAAAAATAGACATTGTGCTGTAAGAATAGGTGTAAGCGTGAAAGGCTGTAGTTTGTTGACTTTGCTAAAAATATTGGCTACTGGATTTCTTTGTTACGAAATGGCAACATAATATTGTGTCTTAAAAATATAATTCATTTCTGTATTTTTCACATAAAGAAATTAAAACAATTTGCTTTATATTTCAAAATACACAAAAAATATTTACATAAAATAAGAATAAATAATTAAATTAGAAATACTGAAATTAAAACAATGAATAAATTAAACATGAACTAAAACCTTTTTATTTCGGTTAGACATGCGTTTGGACGGAAACCACCGGTGACGTACAGAAACACAAGTATACTATAAATGGAATACAAATTATCAATAATTGTGTGTACAGTTAGATGCGCCTACGCGGCCTTCACTGAACGATCAAACAAACTGACCGAATGTATGATATCACTCGGTATTACGTTTTATGGGACTTTTTATATTGAGAGTTGAAAGGGCATACGTGGCTATACACGATTGTAGATAAGCCACTACTGTTGTGATTTTTGTTTTTATTGTATCAGCCCATTTATGTCCCACTGCTGGGCACAGGCCTACTCTACAATCGAGAGAATCGATTGAGAGTGGTTAGGCCATATAGTCCACCACGCTGGCCTAGTGCGGGTTGGGGGACTTAAATACCGTAGAAATTATTTTGAAAATCGTTACGGTATGCAGGTTTCCCCACGATGTTTTCCTTCACCGATAAATTGCGTGGTGATTGACTATCAATACACACATAACATATTACCAGCATATTATATGTTGGTAAAACGAAAGTTATTGCTTAAGCTATTGCTAACAATAGATTTAGTTAATTACACGCCTTATAACATGTGTTAGTGAAATCACGTGTAACTATTGCAGTGACTTAATTATATACTTGATTTCAATCAAACACACGTCATTCAATATTTTTATATAAATATTCACAATATTTGATAACAAATAAATCCAACAGCTGCAAGTCCTGTGTCGTGGGTATCAGAAACTACGAGGTACTTTTTGGTCTCACAACAATCAGATAGGAAGTTGGAACAAATATTTGTTATACCTACATCAAACATTGGTCTCGTCGTGGTCATATCACAACCTTTAAGCACAATGTTTCTCAAATTCAGTTTTTCAAAAATAAACAGAGCAAATGTAATTATGTAGAACAAATAGAATAATAATTTCAAAGTAAAAGTTGTTAGCCATTGGGAATGTCTTAGAACGAAACTCGTCGACAAAAAATGCTTTAATTGTCAAAATGTAAACAATATATTGTCTGGAATAAACAGGAAGGGTAGGCATCCGAATTCCGGATTTTACGTATGACTAACACCTATTGATATTTTAAGCCGTTTAGTATTTCACACTCCGTTTTAAAAGATAATGCTACAACTGAATATCGACTGTAACGTTTAAATTACAATGACATCTGGAAGTCTTAAAATAAGTGAACGAAACACTTTATTTTTCACGAAGATTGACACAGAAGCTAAGAAACTCTATTTGTATTTAAATCTTACATCTTAGTTCTAAGACCTAATATAGCTTCATAGGCAAAACACCTTTAATGTACTAGCAGATTTAGATTCATGTCCCATATCAACAACTCATACATATAAAACAACAGCTTATCTCTCTCTCTCTCTCTCTCTCTCTTTAGCCACAGGAAGTCATCTGCTGAACATAGGCCTCCCCCAAAGACCTGTTGGAAGCGGCCTGCATTATAGTTAACTGCTACAACCAAAAACACATATCACTTCAATAACCATTGTAAAGGTTCTAAATAGCTCCAAACAATACCTTCGGCGATCCAAGCGAACTTCACCTGCTCACGGTGCAGCCTGCTATATAACGGACAAAGTTCAAATAACCACAGAATATCCATTCGCAATGATGGTATAGTCAGATGAGAGGCTATACCGTTACTAACGCTAAAAACTAAGTGACCAACCCAACTGCCAATAGAGATAAGTATTAAAAAACCACAAGAAGTGATTCTCAGGAATAATATCGGTAAAGAACTTCCTATGACTGAAGATGTTGATCTCAATATGCTTCAGAAGCACAGATGTCAGAATAATAAATATTTTAGCATCGAACCTTGGTAAAACGTAAGGGATTCGTACGCAGGTGACGGCAACAAAGCAAATATAAATTACAATAAACTCGCTACAAGTTCACCCTCGCATAACTGGATCATATGGACCGCTAGTTGGACAAAAAATGGCCGCATCATCCCCGCAATGTGTCATCTTAAAGCCGACATCTGGCGCGCCTTCGCGAAAACCATATATCTTGCGCTAATGGATCTCGCGCTCCTTAATGCATAACCTATAAAGATCAAATTTGATTGACACCACCCAATTCCGAGCAATCTAGTTTGAATCTTATTACGATCAAATTAAGTTTTAATTTTATCTGGCAGTTCCGTTTATTGATTGATGCATTTTGAACTCTATAGCAAAAAATTTAAGGTTGTGTTTAGTGTCGATATTTTTTCGGGTGTTGTAAGGAGTATCGGGTTTCGCGACAGATGGGTCGGGAGTTCGGGTGCGCACGCGCCTGCGCTCGATGACAGCCTGCGTCAAACTACAGTTGGTCGCAATGTTGTCTCGGAGACATGTGGACCCAAGTTCAAGCTTGTTTTTAAATCGCATGCTTTAATTTTCAATACATAACTATTACTAGATTCGATGTCTGGTTGAATTCTATTAATTGCAACTTTCAAAAATATGGTTTGGTTGTTAGTTTGGCTGTCAAATCGTGAGATAAATCTCAAACGTTGTTGGAAACCATGTTACTGACAAGCGCAGTGTCAATCATCCAACCTTAAATGTGGATGGACCTCCTGATGAAGGCAGCTCCAAGCGGCCCCTGGGTGCAAGTCGCATCCAACAGATTCTGTCTGCAATGGCAAAAGTCTATATCTATACATAATTGTGGAAAAAGATTTTTCCTACTCCCTTTTTTATTTCTAATTAATTTCTTTGCGTGATAAAATGCTCTAAGCGACTTGCCCATACAAACAAGATTAGTGAACAACATAGAATAGTGGCTAAATAAAAATAACATCCACCCTTATATATTAACAGTAAATTGCATAACAAGGACGCCAATATCCACCCTATTTTGTAAAGACATTATGGGTTGGTAAGCAAATCGCTTAAACCTGCGAGCACAAGCGAAAAGCGCAAAAAGCGCTGTGAGGCCAGGTGCTTGGGCAGCTGCGCGGCGCGTGCGGCAACAGATGTGTCCCGCTAAATAGGTCAGGCTTACGTCTAGACTGAGCCTTATGCCTGCACAAATCTTGTGAACACTTGGCTAATACAATTGAGAGTTGGCTTAAATCATAGTAAGAAAAAAAGCTTATAAAATAAGCCTATTAAGTCATATATTTGAATTAGAAAAATCTTTTTCGCTTTTAAAAATCTAGATAACTATTTTCTCAGCGTGAATATCAAATGAGGTGACCTATACCCAGCAGTGAGTTCACGTGGGATGATATAGATAGAGATAGATAGATAGAATATCAAATTCTATACTTCACGTTTCCGGTTTTATGTATGTCATGTAGACAGAAGACCAAACTTACAATTGATCTATGTATGATATAAGTTATTTCAGATTTTCCAAACGTCGAGAATGTAGTTATGTATTTATTCTTTGTGCATTGATTATATTTATATTCAATTATTTCCTTTCCTTCCTATACAATTTGTTAAATTAGCTTCCTGTTTATTCCCCAATTTTACAGTTTGCGTGTTTTCTTAAGGCACAATAACAATATTATTCAAATTTATAAGCCGAAGGCGACAGTATAAATGCAGTGATGGGATAAATGCATTGTTTTGAAGCATAGCTTCTTTGTAGCATAGGCAGACACTCCTTCGTCGTATATTAGTCTAGTCAAACGTCACATGTTAACCGATATTCCGGACCCACTAATTCTAGATATCATTCTAAGGTTTATCAATCTCTTTTACGCGAGTTTACCCTTGGAAAAGCTTGATTTCCCATGATATTAAAATGAAAAGGTTTACCTCAGATGAACAGCTGATTAGAATTAAAATATAATCCCTTGTAGTAAGATAAGTTCACGTGAAGGTGAAAAACACTTTATAGTTTAAAAGATGTAGGTTGTAGGCAAGTATCACAACCGCAAAGAAAAATGACTAGACGCGACAGTCTTGCTATTGGGTTCATTCTATGACTGAGATTGCTTGGCGTTCAATACCCATACTGTTTTCTTGTTTTTGACACTTTTTGGAAGCCAGCAATAACACTCCTGTATTGTTTCCTTCTCTTTCTACTCTCATTTTAGGACTGAGCAATAGTCCTTCACTTCTCGAGTAACCCGTTCGCTCATCTGGAGTTCGGAGCTATGCAAAAACTCGAAAGGCAACAATAGCTGGTAATTAAGGCAACAAGTGATGCAAAAAGACTAGTTCTCGCGTGCGGCTCCGCCCGGCGCAGGTGATGCTCCACAATTACGCACGTGAAACCTTTTGTACTTTTTAGGGTGTACCGGTTTGCCTGGACTATAATCTTGTACAAGGATTTTGAGAGGAGCTAGGGAATCTGGGTACATTATCATGCTGTAGTTTGTATTACATAGGTATCCGAAGTATCGGATACTTCAGATACTTCGGATTACAAGAATCCGAAGAAATTACATTTCCCCCCACTATTATTAGACCTACATCGTTTAAAAACACAAATTAAGCACGGGACCCGGACAAATACCTGTAACCCATACAAATATACGCGGGGATCGAACCCGCAACCTTCGATGCGGAGAGGCAACTTCTTAACCTGTACGCCTATTGCACTTTTCTTTCATCTATACGTGACTTCGAGTGACCAAAATAATTCAAAGCGCCTAAAAACTTCCCAAAGCGTGCGTGTAGCCTTCCAATAATACAATACGACCACAAAATACCTATTTAGTTATATTAAACGGTGTTGTAATACCACCGCAATTAGGGGTCGCGAATTTACACAAAAAATAAAAAATTAAGGAGTCGTTGAACTCACGCCATCTGGTGTGCGCCGTGCGAGACTAAAAAACGAACGGCATTCGGTATTCAGTACATATAGGCTTTGTTGCTATGGAGTAGGGATTCGGGTAATGATTTGAAGATTTTTTTTGATTTGGTGGCTATAGTGATAGAAATTATTCAGAAATTGTTCATTGTATGTGGAAAGTATTTTCCATAGCGTTAGATGTATTTGAGAAACAAAATGATGCGATTTAATTTTCTCTCCTTTCGCAAATACCTAAAATTAAACAGTTGTTAAAATCATAACGAATATCGCGTATATCACACCTTCAGAAATTACCCGTTTTTATTCGTTTTCGTAATAAATCGTATGTAACTACGCTATGTATCTTCGCGATTCATCGCTCATGAAAATCTATTACCAAATAAAAAAAATGTAAAAAATATGCGTACACTAAATCAAACAATAAACTATTTCATCAAACCATATTTCCCCACTAAAGATTACATCCCCGATTGTACCAAATAATAAAATAATAGTACAAGCCCAATCAAACGCAATCACAATCTTAACCATATTCTCGCAATTGGATGATTGAAAGAAAAAAATATGATTTTATTTTATCTCACCCCCATCTCCCCAGGGGAGGTCGGGGGAGGATGGGGTGAGCCCAGTAAGTAGGCCTCGCTGGCACGGGACTTGGCGTGACCGCGCAACCATTTGTCAACTTGCCCGATTTAATCTCGAATTTGTGCCCGACGTAATGTCGGCTCGGTTTGAATTGGCATTTGTTGGGCAAAAGATTTTAATGTGTATTGATGTTGTGGTTGTTTAATGTGTTACTTCAGCTATTTATGCAGTAGATGGAGCGTAAAAGTTCTCGAATAGCCTTGTGTAGAGCTAAATGGTGGACACATAAATCGAAAAATACCTCTGATAGTGGTTATAAGCAAAGAGCTTCTAAAATAAGTTCTAGATTTTTTGGAATTAAGGGAAACCACTGCAATGCCATGCTGACCAGTCAGGAATAAATCCTTTCAAAATCCCAAAAGTCCACGAGTTCATAAATATCGTAAAATAAAAATTAATTCTACTGACAAAATATAAAATTTAAATCTAGTTAGCGTGTTGGCTGCGCACTTGAAATAAAAACAAACTCATTTGAAAAAATACTCTAAAATTTAGTACTTTCTTCCATACAAATGCAGGTCATGATCATAAATTATGATGTAAAAAGTTTTTGATAACATCTGTCTTTAATGGACATGAAATCGCGTGCGGTACTTTCTTTGGAGAACAACTATCCAAGTGCGATACGGTAAGTAGGGCTGTCACATTCATAAAATTGAGTTTTAACCAAGTGGGAGCTAATAAAAATCTGGCCAAGCGCCAATTCCCGTGTTAAGATTACAAAATATTTTAGTGGGGGTTGAAGTTCATTTTTCACGTTACCGTAATAACAGAATGTATAATTATTAAGATAATCAAATCAAGGCACTTAAGTATATCCAAATCATATATCTTTTAAAGATACATTATGTTACAATTTAGGTTGTAATCTTCAGTAGTGGCAACCCTAACTAGACCTGATGTTGAAACATTTTTATCTAACAACACGAAAAGGAGCAAAGGGATTTGACCTTGATGTAAAATTGAAGGCTTTTGAACCAAAAGTCATTTATTCGCGTGTTGGAATCTGATTTAATATTACAATCCTTGTCGGCGTGGCTTTAAAAAAGTGCCAATCAGCAATCTTGCTTGCATGAAAATCATTCAAATCATTCATGAAGCTATGTGAACTTGTCCGCATAAAACCTCAGCATTTGTACGAGTAGATCCTAGATGCATTGCCGTATTTAGAAAATTGATTGGAAGAACAAAGGCAAAAACGATTATAGGGAGGAATATCGACCCTTCGTCATTTCTAAGATGAAATGAAACAGATAAACTTCCTGAGGTGTCAGTACTTATTCAAACCAAGAACCAAAGGCCAATATTAACAGAAATCAGTATAAAGGTTGTTGCCATATAAACGCAAGTACCGGAGTAATACGCACCAATACAGGCTTAACTGGCGAGTATAAAAAATTCCCACCCTTTAATAATATCGATCTGTACTCAAATCAACACGCGATCGCTTTCTTCGTAATTCTTGGAAAGTTTTTGATAGAGCAATAACTTGGTTTTCGTGGAAATTCTATTACATATTTGATTGATGGGGCCAAGATGATTGGTTAGTTAAGACAGTGTGTTTTCGCTATAACGATGGAAATGAAATCTAGTCGGTTCCCTGATAACTATTTTGAAAAATTGTTTAATCTCAAAAAATACTGATGATTCGAAAATATTAAAAATAATACTGTCCACGGCCAAAAAACACTGTTTTTGGCATTCATTTTGGATTGTGATCGCCCAGCTTCTCTTTTCTCGAGATAAAAGCAGCCTATGGCACCCCGGCCCCTATACTATACCTCTAAGAAATATTATTATTAACCCGTTGCTTCGTTCCCTCAAAAAATGTTTCGCATTTATAATCTAATACCACAATATTATTTTTACACACCCATAACAGCTCTTAAACAATTAGTGTCACCACGGAGGTCCATTATCAGACCGACCGCTCAACGTACCCACCCAAGAAACATGGCGAAATCCACTTAAAACCGCACCAAACCACTTGATACGCCAGATCAGGGCCGGAAGAGTACATAATGATGTTTATATTCGCCGGGGAAGCTGCGGCTGCCACGTGCCTTGGAAATCTGAACACCTGCCTGTCGCACCAAAACAGCCCCTACTGTTAGGGATGTCTACTATTCGTGAAGATTGTGAGTACCGGTGGAGATTAAGGGCTTCAAAATTTATTTGTTTTAAGATTAACATTGTTGAATGATCTTCCTAAAAATTTGAGCGAATGATGCAAGCGAGCATCTGATCTCTAGCGACGGAAATCAATCGACTTTAGGGAAATGATTCTTATTTATGTAAGCAACTCAATTGAGATGATTTATCTGTGGCTAAACAGCAACATTGATTTCGCGTTGCCCCCGACCAACAAGAATACCCAATATACTACAAGCAAAGCTGCTACCATTGCTAAGGCCGCTTTTATTTTAGATGCACAATAATTCATATATTAGACCGGACATAGGAGATCTACGAACCCCACATAAGCAGGATAGCTCATTATTACTACTTTGTTACAATTAGCTCAGTTATTAAGTAACTGCGATCGTTACTCATCATTGCGCAATGCCCCGGTTTTCCCCACCTAAATTCCAGATTGTCACAAACCCAGACACAGATTCAAGACCGTCACTGACAGCCCTATAAGACTGGCTGTAAAAGCGTGCACCAGGAAGAGGGTGTGAGCGGTTTTGTGTTCGGTTCTTAAGCTCCCCACGTGGGCCGACAAAGGGCCGGCAAGGTGTGCCGCGCCTCGCGAACTCTTATCACATCTGTTCCACTGCGCGTGTTTGCCAATGCATCCTTGATTTGATTAGGATTGTTTGCTGCGGATGGATAGACTTTTGATTTATGTTTGTTTGTGGATCAAGATTGGGGAACATTAATTTGGTGATCGTCAAATCATTTCTAAACGAAAACTTTCTTGTATCGTCATCCCTCATCAAAATTGCTAAGCTCGTCTCTGACTGGGGCAAGTTACAGTTCGGTTATTAGATAAACCGAGTAAATAAAACTATTGAAATATGTTAAGTACTGATGATATAAGATATTGGCAGAAATTACATCGACTACATATACTCTCTACGAATTTAAACAACGTTTTACTAGTATGAAGGATATAATATTTTTGCAGTTTTATTACTGTTTTACTTTGGTCCTACTAGTGTTCTGTAAATTAATCCTAGTGGATTTCTCTGTTGGCATTTTAACACTTTCACAACATGGAAATTCCTATATTTCATGACAGTGATAGAACCTGCAACATTTACCGTCGTAAATCGAACGGCTGTTTGAATCAGGCTTTATACAAAAATGTATTCAATATATTCTACTGCACCCCCCGTCCCAAAAACCGCTAAACGATACATGTGCATTTAACGTTTTTGTCGCAAATTTTGCACCTTTCTATAATCTTTATAGGATAGCAATAGCGCCATGTGCGAACCTTCCGACCCCATTGTGTACTGTCTAATGGTGCTTTTTCTATTTCAGGTAAGTTCAACTTGTGCTACAAAAAATATAATTCGGAACACGTGCGTAAAGGTAAGAGAGCGTATGGTTAGTTACACACTAGGTTACACATCATTTGGGAGTAATACTATAGTAGAAAGGAAATCTTAGATGGTGATGGGTGAAAGCGAAATAAGTTACAATATGGTTAACAAGGACATTCAATATACAAATATGCGATATGTAAAAGTCTAAGTTTTTTGGTATCTACTTGACTCGTCCATTTACATAATATAAGAATTGTGACGCGTTGTCGTCTCTTATTTAGAAAGGCATGGTGGAGGGAAAGAGTAAATTATTGGGTCGCAATCTTATTAGCTAATATGAAACGTCGGTTACAATTATAATTTTACTTAATGCATTTTATGACATAGCTCGACAAACAGCACGCAATCAAGTATTACATGTTAGGTATAGATTTGTTAAGTCTTAGTACCTCTTAAGTACTTGTTCACGAAACACAACAACCAACGAATTGATCACCGATTTGTAATATTAATTCGGAATAGTAAGGGAAATGAGGCATTCGATCTATACTCTGTCTCGTAGACCGGAACGCAGGTGTGAGCAAATCACTGGCGACGAGCAATCCACTGCTCGCTCGCTCGGAACTGGCAGACGGTGACCACAGGCAGGTCACTTGTATTTTGTTTATATCGTATAGGTAGTATTTTAATAGATGCTCTGAAGATGCGCTACGACTCCTGTATAATCACGGTATTGTAACTTGTTTTGAAAAGAGCAACGCTAGAGTTTCTTGCCCGTTCTTCTCTGGCGAAAACAGCCTTGTGAACCGGGTGGTAGTGGAAAAAAGTGACTGAATCTAAATGATGTATGAAATTTCATGGGTTCAATAAAATATTTTCATTTCATTATCATAAGGAAAAACGTCCGAAATAGTTGTAAACAGAAATTGGTGTCGTGTGGTAGGTATTAGAATTGGAATGCTCGAACATCATTGATCATCATTGAAAGAATATCAAGCTTGAAAATCGAACCCACGATATATCGTTGTGCAAACACAAAATTTTGCTTGATACCCTTGATATCACAAACTATTGCGAAAACTGGTAAAATTATATATGCTCTATTCCCTCCAAATAATGTCGCGGCTGTATACTTTATTAATTTCATTTCGACACTAATAATTTACTCAAAAATAATTTATGAAATCCAAGCTCGTTTCGTAATAACATGTACAACACAATTTTCATGAACAATTTCATCAAATTAAGCCGTAAAACGCGTCGCCGGCTCGCTAGGCCTCAATAAATATAATGAAAAAATGGTCTAGACACCATTACCAAGAATCGTACAATAAATTACAACAATATGGGAGCTACGCAAGGTCGCCTAGGTCGCCTAGACCGGAGCTAGTAATTACAGCAGCTAGACACGGCACGCCACGTCGACCCCAAATATGAAATAGGCTACCGGAGTACCTGCGATGTTGTTAGCGATTATTTTTATGCGATGAATATGTGGATTGGGAGAAATATAATTTGCTTTGTATTTTTGATGTTTATAAATAATAATATGTATAAATAATTTATTATTAATATAGTTTGTAGATAAATTAATAGAAGGGTTGGCAGACTATTCAGAGATCAGCTGTGATTTAAAATGAGATCTAGATTAGATGGAGATTTGATATATTGATACTATTAAGAATATTATAAATTCCCTGGCAGATTAGAATACTTAGCAAATTGTATTAGTATTTAGGTAAGTGAGGAATCTGATAGTCATAAGTTTTGTAAATACACTTTGGTTTTGTTTAAAAGACTGGTTATACGTCTCAAAAGCGTTAAATTTACTTCAGTGTAAAGACACAATCTAATTTTAAATCGCCAACTGAACAGAACCTCTTGATTTCATCAAAAGATTTTGAATGAATTGAAAATAACCACCTTATTTATTTAACCCTATATACATGTTATAAAAGAAATAATAGCCATAAGCTGAATAAAGCGAAGCTATTGTCGTGTATTTGCACGAACCTTAAATTGAACCACGCACACAAATTTATTAGGCTCCATTAACGAAACGCCATATTACGGTGTAACCGAACGTTATAAAACAGTAATCGGAGGGAAAATGCTTCCCAAACGATTTGAATACATAACTATATGGAATTACTTGGCAGCACACGCGATGCATTCTGAGAAAACTTCGGAACTTACTGTTTTCTAATAGTTTTATGCAAGGCGATGGTAAATACTAGGTACATCACTGTCGTGTGTTAGACCTTTTTAGGTCAAGTACTCGACATAGTTACCCAATTGTATCGCGATTCGGGTTGATTCCGTGTATTTCTGGATGAAAATGGACCGGCACGATTATGTCGACCAGCAATAGCGATTTCGCTTCAGTGGATTCTCTATCTGGACACTTACCATCAGTGATTGTAGACGCTATATTAAGAAACATTTAATAATTAAGACAAATATTCTATGTGACTTAGGGAGACTGGGGATTTTGTCACCAAAAATCGTCACCTGGGATTGGAAGCCGAAACCCAGATCTACATTGCGAAGAAAAATGCGTCCTACCTTACGCTACATTGTTTATACAACAAAAGGAGCATACAACAATGTTAATAAGTAATAACACATATATTTGCAAATAAGAGCGCGCAAGGTACGCGCCGCGCACTGTTCGCGTTCCCTTTAATATTATTATCGTAATTTATTGTTATTATTCACCGTATTTAGATTTTCAAAACAAACATGGCGAATCTAACTAAAAATTTAATTTCGATAACAAATTTAACTTTGCGGTTTTGTAAATGTGTTTTTGTGGAATCGGTTACCAGATTGTTGTTTCGCGAAGTGCAAATGGAAGGTTTGTTCGGGCGCAAGGAATGATTCAAGTCCTAAATGGGTCAATCCATTATCTGGCCCCGATCTGATAAAGGATCGTTATATATTTATTTATTTTTTTATATCGGACTTTTTTAAATCGCGCCCGACGCATTCCAAGCGCTTTTGTAGCGGACGTTTGAAATACTCTGCTCAATGGATACGGCATTGTATTAGAATAAACGCATATTATGAAAATATCTACAAAATATTGGTATTCAATACGTAATTAATTAAGCACAATAAAAATATTTGGAATAGTAAAAATCATGTATGTTATAAGTAAAATAAAAAATATTTACGCATATTCTATTTACGAAGATTGCTAATGAACTTTTCGGACAGCAGACCCTTAAAAACTATAGACTTCTTTATATTTTGGGATTGAAAAATATTCTGCTCAAGAAAAAATATTTTTTGCGAAATTATTAAAAAATAACAATAAATCTATACCTATCCTAATAACATCGTATGACCACGTAATGGAATACTACATACATAAAACTCACGCCTTTTGCCAGAGGTGCAGGTGTACTGGAATACTTGAACGAGTTTCCTAAAAAATCATATTATGCATACTTAAACTCAATTCTACTACTGCTAAAATATAATGTAATAAATTTTAGAGTATATATATTTATTTAAAACTTTATTATACACCTGTGATATACAAAATCACAAAATAGAAAAAAACGTATCAAAGGCGGTCTTATCGCTAGAGGCGATTTAATGTAGGCTTATATAACCAGCTTACTACAGCTTCCTGTATCCTTTATCCGTGTGTGTTGCACCGAACAGAATCATATTAGTTCCTTGTATCTTAATTGTCAAAATAACGAGGCACAACATGGAAATCGAACCTAGCAATAGATTCACAGCTTCTTGATAACCAAAACGCTCAGTGACACATCCAAAATTACCACATTCGTCGCGAGACCTGTTCCGAGAACACAATACACGTTTACTCGCTTAGTGCGGGCGTAGCGGTGGGCTCCCAAACCCGCCAAAACGAACAAAAACACCGACGCGCCGAAACCAACGGCGCCTCCACCGCTACCCGCTGGATGTGATATATCTGATAAAAGATAAGATATTTAGTATAGCAATACTTGCTTGAGGACCAATGTTAGCAGCGATGCTTAGAATTAACACTGTAATGTATGTAATTTATCAGCTCATATACGTCCCACTGCAGGGCACGGGCCCCCTCTACATTCGAAAGCACGATTGAGAGGGGTTAAGGCCATATATCCACCATCCTGGCCTAGTACGGGTTGGCGGACTTAACATACCATGTAAACTCATGCAAATCGCTTTGGTATTCAGGTTTTCTCGATGTTTTCCTTCACCGTTATAGTGCGTGGTGATTGACTATCAATACACACATGACTCCGAAAATAATTACTAGAATTGACACTAATATGTTTAAATATCGATTATAGAGGAGGCCCATGCCCTGCATTGGGACGTATATGGGCTGATACAGCTGAAATATCAATGTCGGTAAGTGGATCAAAGTATTCTTTCATTTTCCTACCAGTTTTTATACACACTAGCGAGAATGTGACACTACTTACTACTGTTTCGTGGAAATAATATTTATTTTTGTTTCTAACTTTGTATTTTAATAAATAATTTATAATAAATTGATAAAATAACACAAAGCGTCCCATTAGCACGATAGATAAGTTGGATAAGACGCCGACCTTGCTACAAGAAGCCGTCGGTTCTACGATAGGATTCGGAGTGAATGTGGCTTGAATTTATGTTTTGTAGTATAACCTTTACGTGATGAAAATTCACATTTAAATTTCATAAATATGGAACGGTAAACTAATAAAAAAAAAATGATTTCTTAATCTTTCTGAAAAGTTCAACAATATTTCAATACCGCTTCCAGCGCCACCCTTTGAGATATAGATCGGTGTGACATACCAGAGGGCGCCAGCTTCCCTTATCACAGACACGGTTTAGCCAGTGGTCACCATCTCAACACCTTCGCCTCACCTTTATTGATTCGGGTGATAGATTCACAAGTCTTGAAGTTATTTGATTGTTAGAAAAGATAGTGTGTACCACGTCTCTACCTATTGACATTAGAACAAGGCCCGATTTAATAGTTATGGCGTTGGCGTAACAGAGTTCACTGATGCTTCTTCGTTCTGGGCGACTTCCCTTCGCTCAGCCGTATTAACTCACGAAATTATCTATGTATTTACAAAAAAATTATAAACCTTTATGTTATTGCCTATTATCATCATCAATTAATAATGAACTGCGCTGATTTAACGAAATTGTAACATATTTTGTATACAATAATCACTGGATTGTAAACTGATTTTGTAAAGAGCAACACTAGAGTATCTTGACTGTTCTTCCCTAGTGAAAACCGCTTTCCGAACCGGGTCGTAGAATAAAAAAATAAGGTTGAATCTTAATAATGTTGTACATTGTTTTGGATTCAATAAATTATTTTCATTTTGATATGATTATTTCTATATCATCTATTTCCATATACGTCCCACTGCAGGGCACGGGCCTACTCTACAATCGAGGGAATCGATTGAGAGTGGTTAGGCCATATAGTCCACCACGCTGGCCTAGTGCGGGTTGTCGGACTTACATAACGTAGAAATTCTTTTTTTTTTTTATCGCTACTGTATGCAGGTTTCCTCACGATGTTTTCCTTCACCGTTAAAGTGCGTGGTGATCGACTATCAATACACACATAACTCCGAAAAGTCAGAGGTGTGCCCTGGGATTTGAACCCGCGACCACCGTGGACATGTAGGCAGCCGCGTCTGGTCCGTTACCAACAGGCCACCACGCACTATATGAATATTAATTTTTAATAATTATGTGGGTTGATATTGGAAAACAGTTGTTCAAATTGGATATTTCCTAGTTTGAAGTGAGGCACTGTTTTGAATGATATGTCAGTTGATTCTTCGACCATAGATCTATTGGGTAAATGCACCTAATACAATCTAATCTGTGATTACTTGTCATTATTTATATAGTATTTCATAGAAGCCGGCAATAACGTGACATTCTATAAGAACGATCTTCATACATTCAACGCACGACCGCAATATAAAATGTTTAATAACCCACAGTTTTCATCGAGAACACATCTACACAATCAACAATGACGGATAACCATAATTTTTATTTTTCATTAACAATGCATGGACATTGTCGATCTGATCACAATTGTTAAAGCCAGACATTATTAATCGGTCATTGTGTGGAGTAAAAAAGCTGTTGATATGAATTTAAATAGGTTATAATTAGGTGTAATATATGCCACGCGAGTGCGAGAGCCAAATTCGGTAATATCGCGTAAGGCATATACATAACAGACGGGAAAAGCGCACATTAACATGGCTACTTGACTTATATGCTGTTAATTAAAATATATTATATTTTTGGCACACCAAATAAAGAAAGATATAATTATACCCCATAAATAGTTGTAGGGTAATCGTTTCTATCTAGATGATGAGAATCGTAATCCGACCATCTCCTAGATGGAGTATCCATTATGGTTACTCTAGTTGGACTATACTAGATTAGCAAGCAATTTGTTTTTCTTAGGATAGTTTGAACTGTCTGGAAACAGATATCATCATCAGCCCTTCTGCGTCTGCTGGCCATAGGCTCCTCCTATAGCACGCCACTGGGCTCGATCTTCAGCCCATCGTCTCCAACCGCTACCAGCCACCTTACGAATATCGTCGCTCCACCTGGTTGAAGGGCGTCCTCCTCTACGTTGGCCGAAGCGTGGTCTCCACTCGAGAACATGTCTACCCCAACGGTTGTCGGTTCTCCGACATATGGAAACAGTTATAAGAAAGAAACAGAAAGTTTTAGTTTTGCGATAAGTCTCTTAAAAAATAAAGAGCGAATTTAACTAGCCACGATTTTAAAAAGGAAGTTGAAATAAAACATTTTTGTCGTATTATTGATTAATCCAATTTATTTTCACTTCCTGATGCGACGTAAACAAAAAGCAAAACAAGAAACCAAAGTGCAACATTCGCGTGAATACAAAAACCTATAAAAATACGCTCATGGATAGTTATCTAGCCTTTAGCCCAGAATATAGGTCCTGCGATGATGCTGTCTGAATCACCGAGTTCCTGAGGCACTCGGCACTCCCGTCACGCGCTGTCCGTACAAGTACATTTGCATGGGTTTCCGTTAGCCGAGGAAACAGCCAGCGTCACAGGCGCGCCCCGCGGAAACGGAATAGATTTAACCGCGGTTTAATATCGCCATCTAAATTTATCCTCACCTGTATTACTGTATACGCTTAACAATTATTAATTGCGTTTTTGAAGTAATGCTTCTTTTGGAAACTCGGAAATTTATGAGGGTAAAATTTTTAAGATGCGCGCGCACCGACATCGACATGATGAAGTTAGCCGTTAAGTGGATGTCAAATTTCCGTGACAACTCGTAACTATATTCATAGAAGTTTCTTAAATAGGGGTCGCCTGTTTCCTTTTTTTGTTATTTTATATGGGTTTGCTAAGCAAAATTGCTCGACTGTAAATGGAAATCCGTCAAGATAGAATATCAGAAGGTAATAGACAGACCTCTACTGCTGTACTGTACTGTATCAGCTCATATACGTCCCACTGTAGGGCGCGAGCCTACTCTACAATCGAGAGTATCTTGTTGGTATTCCTCTACTGCTATTCGACAAAATTATGCTTGCTCCGATATTCATAAAACTTAAGACCGGAACAATTTTCGTAAGTCTAATGTATTGAAAATCATAAATGGACCATCCATTATAAAGTATTAAGACTACCAAAGCGCACTAGGCGAGTGTGGTAGAACAGACTTGAACCCTTGAGGCCAGTGGTCAGTAGCACGTATGTTGGCGAAGATAGAAAATGCTAATACCTTACATTACTTAAGATAGCACAATAAACCGATAATTGCTTTACTATTTTACTAATTTCATTATAGATAGCTTTTGCCCGCAAACTTCGTCTGCGTGATTAACTTTATTTGAATTTGAATTTATTTGGAGTATCCCGTCCTGTTATATCCCGCCCGTCCTGTCCTGTCTCATCCTCACTCAAGGCTTGTAATCCAGTCCCATCTCATCCCTTTGAGAATAAAAAAGTAACAAATATATCGGAATTCCTTCCTCATCCCACGGGAACTCTAAATTATTCGGTATAAAAAGTAGCCTAAATGGTAATCCAGGGTGTCAGCTACCTTCATACCAAATATCATCGAAATCCGTTAAGCCGTTTCTGAGTTCGTCGCGCACAACCGCACAGACAAACAGACAAAAAATCTAAAAATCATCATTATGGGTTCTATTACGTTAATACAGACCCCCCATATTAGTTTTTCTCATCCATCTTTCATGTACAGACATCGATCGGTTACTAATTTATTATTTACTAATTTCATTATAGATATAAGACAACTTATGACATTCCCAGAGCCTCACTCACACGAATCATGTTTATCATTGATCGTTGTTAGTAAAATGCGTGCCACTGTTGATCTTGGCTTACGAGACTGGCCATGGCGTATGACAGGCGTGTATGAGGATAGGACAGGCTCTAAAAGCGTTGACATCCTAAAGTGAGTCACTGTCTAGTCAAATTACCGGAGACTGAATACCGACAGGCATGTGCCAGAACAGGATACTGCCATCCGATTTGCCAAATAAATACAATCAAAAACTTAATCATATACCGAGTATATCAAGACTGCGACCCAAAACGAAGCCAGGTCGTATTATTAGTGACTAAAAACACATTGCAACTAAAATTTTCGCAAAAAAAATTGTCATTTTTTTTTTACTTGTCTTCGTATTTGGGTGTTAAATACATAAGTTTTCTAAGATAATAATGTACACCTGTTTATCTTTAAAGACGCAATAATAGGCAAAGGTCTTAAGTACTTTTTTCGCAAAAACTAGATATTTACCACCCAAATAATATGATTTTTAAAAAATTCCAAAAAAATATCTGTCGCTGTTTTGGTGAAATTTTTATTTGCATCGTATCTGTAACCGCCAAAACTACCACCTGTCTTCGTTTTCCGTCGCAGTCTTGATATACCCGGTAGAGGTGATTCTAGTGTATAGAACGGATTTTTAAGATTTATATTGCAAGAGTGTTGAAAAGACGAATAAGGGATAGAGTATGTAAGTAATAATAAAGAGATCATAAGACCCTTGATACAACAAAAATAAATCCAGTTGTGAATTATTAATCAGTGCTTTAGAAATGGAACATAAAGCTTCTGCAAAGGTCACTTGATCTGGTCGCAAATCAAACCCAAGTTTCCTTATTTCACATTGCAAAGGTAACGACGTATCGAAACAACTTGTACTATATAGCATAATTATTTAATAAAAAGTAGCAGACAGATACGTTTTAAAATGTTACGAATTGCAAAGCAAAAACTATTTTATTTTTTTATTGCGCTGAATGACGAGACGAGCGTGCCATTCGCATGATGGTAACCGATACGACCGCTCATGGACAGTAGCAAAACCAAACAACACAACGAATTACAAAGCAATGCTTGACATTCCACTGCTCTCGCCGTCCTGAGACATAAGGTGTTAAGTCTCATTATGTCCAGTAGTTACTCTGGCTACAATACCATTCAAACCGGAACACAACAGTGTATTTACGCATATAAAATTAAATATTTACATTGATCCTTAAACCTCTGTTTTGAAGTGTTATCAGGGACCGCCGGATACGGTTGTAAATCGGGGGATACAAACATGTCGATAAGGTAGCACGCGCCCCTTGACTTTTGATGAGCCAATATTGATACTGTGTATCGTACTGCATGATCCATCATTTGTTAATTCGATAACGTATGGCAGGTGTTCTATACACACATTATGATAAGAAATTAATATATAATGGTTATATTTTTCGACTAAAAGTGGTAGGTGACAAGAAGACGCTGGATGCAGGCTGCTTCTAACACAGTCATGAAAACTGTCTTAAAATGACATAAAATAATAGCTAATTTTAATCACTGAAATGACCAGATATTCTATAATCCTCTGTATTTTCATTCGTCCACATTCCATCAACTTGTAAAATATTGAAGTCACTTTAAATAACTTAAAACACTGCGTCATTTGACGCATATCTGGAAACTGGGAAATATTCACAATAATCTAATCACGTATAAATTTTTTCCACACTAAGTCCATACTTTTAAACTAAAACTCATGATTTTATACTGAATGTTAATGAATCAAACTGGGCATTAAAAGAGAAATGCCAATTTGTATTAATATTAAGACTACCTACGTGTGTTTGGACACAGCTTCACTAAATTAATCAATATAGGAGGCAATGATTTTATATGATTTATTTTTATGACGTTTGTGTTTTATCTTGATTAATGAATGCCAAAATACTCGCTTTAAAATTAAGATTAACTTTATTACGTGCATCATGTAAAATACAGTTAAATCTTAATTTCCACTTTAATTTATAACGCTCGCATAATTAAAATTAAATTCTCAATAAAAGTAATTTCAATTTGGTAAATTAAATAATTGCGTTTGTTTTAACGTAATAAATGCGGTTTCTCTGTACGTTTAAAGTGCATGATAATTATCTTGTTATTTATTATATTTAATGTAATTAGTGCGTCATCAATAAATAATAATCAAAGTCGAAGTGGATGGATACTTCTAGGTCTATTACATATTTCTAGGCTGGCGACGTATTTTTAAATTATCTAGTCAATGTCCAGATATTGATGACGTCTGTCTGATTAGTGTGTTTAAGTAGTTTAGTAGTAGTCTTATTAGTAGAAGTATCTTCTAGAAGTTTTCATTGAGTATTATTAGCCACTGCTGTTGAACAAAAGCCACCAACGAACTCCACGACAACCTCTCAGCGGCGTGCATACGGTCCTTGTAATCTTTATTAGGCAACAAAAAAGTACTAAGAAATCCCCAACGATGTTGGTTTTTAATACCGTCAATAACGGTGAGCGAACACCCCGGTGGGCCATGCAAAAACCTTTTGTGCACCATTTTATTGTGGAATTTACACCTCGAAGTAACTACGTGCAAGAATTTATACAAACGCTTTACAGAACTCGCTATTACGGGGCTTATTGTCGGCAAACATTAAGATCCTATTGAGTTTGTGAATGAATATGTTGGGCGACGTAACTGTTTCTGGTTACCATTTTACTACTGGGTAATAAATAAGTTAGTTTTAAACTGGGTTTAACCTTAATAAAGTCAGGAGACCTACAAAAGGTTGAAGTTCCTAGATGCAAGTTGTTTCTTAGATTTAACCGCGCACCTCTTGGTGATAAGTATTAATAGTGATAATAATTAATAAGTGAGCAATAGTTTAGTCAGTTCAGTTAGCTCGCCCCCTATCGCATCATGCGACGGAACATACAAGGTGAAAAGTGTGTGTCTTGGTAGCACCTCTGCCTACCCCTTCTGGGAAAAAGTCGTGAGTTTCTGTATGTATGTTTAGTCGGGGCGAGGAAACAGGTCTAGGTTCGATCCTGGGATACCCCACTTTGAAGTGACGCGTATATTTATTGCCAAAGGTCACTCGCAACGCAAAGAAAAGTGGTGTGCCTATATGAGTATATAGACAGTTCTGAATTGAAGTTATTTTATGTCTCTTAACCGTGCATCAATCTTGTAAATCAATAAATAAATACACCCAACAGTCACATACATAGTCCTGACCCCACACTAAGATCGAGTCTTGTGTCGTGGGTATCAGAAACTACGAGAGACTTTTCGGTCTCACATACACCCAGACCCGAAACAAGTACCTGTGGATCACACAAATATTTGCATCGGTGCGGGGATCGAACCTGCGGCCTCTCGTTTCACAGGCGGCGTCTAACCAACTGCGCCACGGAGGCTGTCAAGTCAATCAAATCAATCAGTAAAGCCAGGTCAAAATCCAAAGCTCATATCTCCTAGATTACTAGTCACCCTATACTTATCCTATAAAGAACCCATATCACTGCACCCAGTCTCTTAAAAAGTTAAAATACATATCAGAATAAACTCGTCCCTCAAATCAACAATGATCGAAAAACTAATACCATTACAACGCTTCACCGAAACCCATACAAACATAATTATAATTGTAACGTTTAGCTATTGTGGGGTAGTCGGGGAATTTTCTGCCCATTTCACCACAATTGGTGTCTGTCCGATGCGAGCGGCAACTACAAAGGGATGACAACCCCGACGTCAATGGACCCTGTTGAATTGTCCGCCTGTCCTTTACATGGGGACTATATCCTAAATATTTGTTTTGAGACAGAATTTAAATGAGACAGGAAATTATGTATCTTATAAGTGTTAATGTTGAAAGTAAATAAGTTTTAAATTATTTTTATTTACATTGGTATTTCGATTATGTAATAAGTCCTTCTATTGAATCCTAGTTGGCTGATCTGTTTTATGTGATCAAAATATGGCATAGTTCATAATTATTGCGTAATACATACCGGTGACCTGAAAAGCTAATCATATTACAAATCTGTCAGTAAATAATTATGATAAAGTAATATACAAACATTTATTCTTACAGAACATACAGATACTATCGAATACACAATGAAAATTACAAATACAAAGTTAAAAAAAAACCTTAATACGTGATGTTTTTTAAACAGACTATACTTATAATGCGTTTTCATTTAGAGAGGCAAAGTTGATGAAAACTAAAATATTATGATTTTTTTACCTATCAGAAAAATTTAAAAATATGCGAACTGTGACCCTGTGTTTTTTTCGGTAACAAATTATCCACAATCCCGAGTAATAACGATGTTCACTGCGATAGTAATATTTGAAATCCCAAGCAATAAACTAGAGTTGTATCCCTACTGCAACAGAGTAAGACTGGAGTTGCCCTCATGCTGTATTCCTAGCCTCTTAGCGCAGGTCGCCTCGTGTAGCTCACAGCAGTAGGCCCTGGTGAACCTCTGGCCACAGTACTTGCACTTGAAAAGACCGGGCCGACGCTTCTTCATGTCTAGGACGTGGCGGCAGACGCAGCAGTCCCTGGGAAATGTCAGGTTTAATCTATAGGTCTGATAATCTTTTCATATCTTCCATCTTTTAAACGTCAAGGGTGGCTCACAATTTATATATATTTTCGGTGTAGACTTGAAAGGAAAAGCAACTACTTGTCCCGTTACAATAATATGTAGTAGGTGTTATCTAATGGTTAAGAATTTAAATGAGCTTCTTGGTCAAAAGCAACTCCAAAAACTATCAAATTACCACATTTTAAGATCAAAAGTATATTACTATAAAAATAGTTTAGTGAAATCAATTATTTTAAAATCATCTAATCAAATGCTATGATCCAGTTACATAGCGTCATAAGTCCTGACAATTTGCAAATAGATTTCATAACTATCCGTGCATGCCAAATTATTTGTCAACAAAAGCAAAGTTGTCTAAATAGAGAACGGAACAATTACCTGGAATAACCCAAATTATGCGACTGAATGTGATCGCTCAGCTGTGAGGGACGCCGGAAGGAGGCGCCGCAAATGTTGCACACGAAGTGCTGCATACCATTACGAGCCTGTGGGAACTGTATAATCGGCAAATACGAGTAATAGTCTATATGAGGCATGTAAGACAGAATCTGCTTAACTGCCTCCGAAGAGATGCGCAAAAGTCCCAGGAATCCTAAAGGATCTGTATTCACGGCCATAGTTATTCTCCTGTCTGTATTTGCCTTAACCGTCGGAGGTTCATCACGAGGAATCTCTTCTATTACTCTTGCTTTTGACAAAGACTGTGTCACTTCAGTAGACCGTTCTTTAGTTGGAATATCAATAGCAATTTGAACAGCTCTAGGACAATGCTTTCTCCTATACATCATGTCTTCAATATCTTTTTTAAGTCTCTTGCTCTTCTCCATTTCCTCATTTAGAATTTTATCAATTTTCTGATATTGCTTTTTTGCTGGATTTGAAGTTGAATAATCTAAAAAACCCGACGTTACGCTACAGTTTTCATGCGCGGCTCGGCAAATAGCTTCCTCGCGATTAATAACACCAAATGTATCACTTTTTGCTGCGTTTAACTCGTTAAGATCATTAATTTTAACTCGGCTTGACACCGAAAGTGATTTATTGTCTCGGATGAACGGATTGTGAGTTCGAATATCAACCATAAATGTGTTCAGTGTTTGTATCAAATTGTTCAATTTGTTTTCAATATTGTCGAGTGCGTCTTGTTTTACATCGGTGTTGGATCTCTCTAGTTTTCGTTTCAATCTCTCTACGTTTTTTGTTACCTGTTGATACCTCTCTTTTGCCGATCCTGGTCTGCTATCATCTTTATTCTCATTTATTGGGTACAAACATCTTAATTCTGTCTGCATTGCTATATTTTTCAAAGATGTTTTGGAATTTTGCGAATCTATTGTATTTGTAGACTTGGTTGGTTTAACTTTTTTAATGTTTTGAGACTTTCTGTGTTTAACGGAGTCTTTATCCACACATATGGTATTACCGCGGTAGTATCTGAACGGCGGACGATTTTCTAGGTTGAGCTGTTTTCCTGAATTAATCTGATTCCCTTGTCTCTGTTTATTTAACATCATTAACCGACCCTGAGAGGCGGTCGGATAGCAATAAGACTGATTTCCGTAAATATGCTGTCTGTAGTTTTCCTCGAGTGGCTGATAATTTTCCTTACATGGATTCAAATTTTCATTTCTGTTATAATTTTTATCAACTTTATAAAAATCATCTAGCAAATTCCGACATAGATCAGACTGCCTTGATCTAAATCTCGTATCGAAATAATCTTCGATTCTTTCGGGAGTTATATCATCTGGATTAGTGTGAGGTGTATCGTCTTGTTCTGAATGGTTCCCATGCCTATTCTTTAGCTCGTTAATATAGTTATTCCATAGATCTTCCTCTTTCTGCTTTTGCCTTACAATCATTAGCTGTCTTACTAATCTTTGTAGCCTTGCGTTTTTAGCTAAGGTTTTGAGAATGAATTGTTGATTGTAAAAATTGGAAACTGGACGACAATAAGTTGATTTATCCGTGAATTTATTTAGTGTTTCATTTTTTATAGAAAACATATTATCTGCAAGACCCGAATTCAATTCACCTCTATTAAAAGTTTCATTTGGCCCTTTGCTTGAACAAGGCATGTATAGATTATTATTAGCAAATTGCGGGTTCGAATCATATATTTCTGCTGCAGAATCCATAACGTGGTGAATATTATCGGTAGTATCTTGTTGATTAAAGTAACATGCGCCTGGACTCTGCGAATATCCTTGGACTTTGCTACTTAAAATAAATCTGGAATTTGCAGTATACGTTCTCCCACTCATACTGTTTTGTAATTTGTAATAATCACCGATATCAGCGTCATCAAGAATTCCATCAGTATCTTCCTTGTTGAAGGTCATTGTTTCATTATCTAAAAGGCAAGAAAATAAATCAGGGCTACGGTTCGTAAATCTAAAGGTGTCTGTTCGCGGTCGTACAGGAGGATTGTTGTTAAAATCCATGGTAAACGAAAATTTTGTGTGCTACCAAAAATCAATTTGACGTTTATATTTTGATGACATTCCGTTAAAAAAATATTACGCTTAGCACCTTCATGATTTATACATTTCTCTTTGTTTACATGGCTAAGAACTCTGTTTTGTAATTTAAATATATAATAAAGTAACCCAAAGCGTAAAATAATTGATGAAAAACTTTACACGAATAAAAAATATATAATCCAATGAGCGATATCTCAAAACGTACCCAACGTTTAGAGATGATAGTTCCGATATGATGTAGCACTACGCAAAAACCGCAAACCTAACACCACATCCGTAGAAAAGGGAACTTAAAAGTCCCTCCAAACATGATTCACATTATTTTCCTCGTAACTTAGAATTCAAAACAGCAAACTCGCGAAAATATCCAAATGTGCGGCGATAAATTCGCCATTTTAAAATGTCGTCAGAAACGTAAATAAAGTGATTTTGGCGGTCGTGATTGCTAAGGTGTGTGGCCCGGGTCGAGGATAAAAACATGATAATCACGGGCCACCCAAACCTGATGGAAACGGCGCAGATGCGAGTATAATGATAAACGCAATCCTCTTACTCTGATTAACATTGGAAATAAAACGCGCTGCATTGTGATGGTGAGGGGGACAGTCAGGCAAGTTATGTTTCAATACGTTGAGGCGTATCTGTAATTGTCTTTATAGATAGGATTATATTACAAATGAATTGACGTAGATAATATAACTTATCATTAATCATTTAGTCATCATAATCATTATGATGAATAAAACTGAAATCAACAATGTGATAATTTAGTTCGATGCTGTTAAGAATGACTGAGAAAACGTATTGAGATTTATACCAGAAAAGAGCCAAAATCTTGTAAGTTATTTAAATTTTACTTAAATTTATATGAGCATAAAATATGTTCATGTTAAATTACAATATTTCGTTATATCTATTTAGTGGATATAAGATAACTTTGTAAAAACTTCCTTTTTTAAGTGCATGAGCTCACTGCATTTAATAATCCGCATTTAAGTATTGAAACGTAAACATTGTAATCAATATTACTGAATAAAAAACTCAAACGAAAGCGCTACAAGACCAATTTAGATAGCGCCAACAAACGATGCTTTTAATATATTTTTTGTATTAATTCCCAACGCTGGGTTTGCATTTTTATCAGTTTTTTTTTTTTGACTGACGACACGCCCGCCTTCGTTCGCAGGTTGTCACATATTATGGTAATTATTGTGATGCACAGGGCCGTATTTATAAATTGTTGTGGCTAGACCCCCCATGCATCATATATGCAATATTATTAGCGCCTTCGTGCCGCTGTTGGTAAAGAATGTTGTAAAACGACACATCGGGTTTGATCATTTAATCGAAAGCAATGTTTGCGTGATCTATTAATTTTGCTATAGATGTTGCAAGATCTGAATGTCTCTCGTAGTTTCTGATGCCCACGGTGAAAATTGTTTTTTATTCTGGGGTCTGAACCACGTGACTATTGAATGTTTATTATAGTTATTAGCTTTAACTACAAAAAGTCCATTGATGATCATTGTCCACTTCTAAGAGCTGTATATCGTAAAGGATTTGCCAATAGCCACAACGCTTAGTGACACAGCTTCGTTATCAGTATGAAATACGTTTTATATTTTACCCCTCTTAAGACCTCCTTAATCCGCACCTCTAGTACATTTATTCTACCCCTGACTCGTCTAGTTAAGTCGCTTGCTTGACAAGGCTGTTTCAGATTATATACAGGGTGATCGACATTGTTACACTGTCATCCCAATGTTTTGTTACCTTTTAAATAAAAAAGTAGAAAATATTATTATATTCAAAAGTTATGAAGGACACCTAACGCTGTTCGATTGTAGTTTTCTATACCAAGATCCAAATACAGATAAAGGACAGTAACTTTCGGTAGCAAATGTATTATAAAAGTCGATGGGTAATTTAAAATGACAGTAGAGTACAATACCCTTCTTAAATCTATGTATTCTCCAATCGGGTGTTGTCAAATTCAGTCACTATTACCCTGATATTGACGACGCATAACTTGTATCTCACTAAGATCACGAGATCGTATGTATCCCTTGCCTCAGTATTCGTACTCCTTCATCAACAAAAAAAACAACTCTAGAAAAAGTTCGCAATATCCAATTACTCAATTAAAACACAAACATTAATGTTGAAAAACATCAACATCATACTAAATTGCCTTCCCCTACATACTAGTAAACAACTGACGCCCTTCGGAAGGTGACCTTAAAAGAACCTAGAGGGCAACTTATCCCGTTCACTACTTCCAATGAAAATAATCACGACTTTATCGGTAAATTTACATTCCATTGCTCGTGATCAGTGGTGTTGATGCAATTGCTATGAACGTAAGCAGCAATGGAAAGGTAGGAATTGATAGAGATTTGGTAAAAGGTAATGTGCCAGACGGTATTATCAGGAGAGGTGAAGGCCAGAGTCCCTGGGCGGTCGTCATGGCGATGAATCCGGCGCAAGCTGATTGCCAATCACGATGGTATTGAGCCACCGCTGTAGGACAGTAATCAACGTCTGGAAAACGCTAAACATTTCTGCAGAATTGTTAGTACTCGTTCAAGGAAACTGGAAATTATGAAAAATTTGATTAAATAATGGCGGTATTTGGATCTTGGTTTTATAAGAACGGAGTGTCTCCTATAGTTTCTGATACCTAGAGTTCAAGACTTGTATCGTAATATACACAACTATGCATGTGACCTTATGTTTAATTAATTATTTATGTAAAAAATCTTCGTCATCTTTAACTTTGCTGCTGATCTTAAGCCTCCCCAAGAATAACAAGGACAACAGAGATATAATATTATATGATAGATAAATATGAACATATAATTCAGAATTTCAATCACTATCAGATTATTGAACTAATTAGTCTCTATTTTACAAACCATTCAGACATACAAGCATTAACAGATTGCTTAATCAGCTATCTAAAATCAAGTTAAGGTAACGATCTCAATGTGCCGATTGTCTCCAGTGTCCACTCCACAAAAGACTCAAAGACACAATCATCAACCTCGAAACTGCGACAGAGAGGCAAGATACCCTTACCAAGACCTTTACAGGTGCGAAAGGGACAGTAAACACCATTGTAGTAAACATAATCGTGTGTGTACATGCATCCGTGATTGTACTCCAGACGCACGAATGGAGGTTGTTTTTTTTTATTTTATTTGATGTTATTATTCATGGGCAAGCGTTATTGTACCGCAGCTAGTTCCCGGGTACGCGGTGCCGCTTGTTTAGAATTAGAGATCCCTGGGGATACGATAAGACCAAACGTATTGGCTTGAATATTCGCTAAAGGTTTTTTTAATAGTATCTTCTTCCCATCTCCGATCCACTTACGTTGGCTTATGGAGCCATAGTTATGTGAGTTGCTTATCTCGAATCAAGAGGTTTTCCAACTTTATTTCTGCCTCAACGTTAAGCTCTGGAACAGATCTATTGAAATCATTTATTAAGACTAATTCGTATAATACCTTTTTTTTTCAAAGAATTCTTTCGGCAAACGATGAATCGTTACTTAGCATTTAGTTGATTTGCTGGTCTTTCACGGTGAAATATGGGAAATTCAGGGATTTCACTAGTTCAGAGATTCTTAAGATTTTCACTAGCAAATGCGCAAAACAGCGTAACAGTCTCAGGGCTATTGACCTATTCGAATTTCTATGAGACAAATTCAATATTTTCTAGTTCCGTACAATAACCGTTCGTGCCTGCCCAATTTTTTTTCACTTCACAGTTTTGTGTGAGGAATGTGGTGTGGTGGAGATTACGTGCGGCGGGACACTCCGGTCGCCATGGCAACCATTGTCAACATTCCCTAGAGGAACATGGTCTTAAGTCACAGCTATTGGCTAACGCAGTAACCGAATTGTAAAGAATGAGAACGATTTGTACCAACTAATATTCAATGTAAGATTACAGTTAATTAAATTAAATACACCTAACAACCATGTATATTAAATAAATAAATACACCCAACAGTCACATACATAGTCCTGACCCCACACTAAGATCCAATCTTGTGTCGTGTGTATCAGAAACTACGAGAGACTTTTCGGTCTCACAAATACCCAGACCCGAAACAAATACCTGTGGATCACACAAATATTTGTTTCGGTGCGGGGATCGAACCCGAGGCCTCTCGTTTCACAGGCGGCGTCTAACCAACTGCGCCACAGAGGCTGTCAACATAGTACTGACCCTACATTAAGGCTCAGTTGTATAAACTAATTTTGACGAGAACTTTAACTTTGACACTGTCATCGCCATACATTTGTGACGTATTTGACATTGCTAATGTATGGGATTGACGTTTTCAAAGTCAAAGTTATGGGCAAAGTTAGTTTGTGCAATTGGCCCTAAGAATGTTTGTGATAGAAATCTAGTGTGTGGATTTAGAAACCACAAGACACTATTGGATCTCACGAAACCCATACCTGGAAAAATATACAGTGGTACACAAACATTTATCTAAATGTATCGAACCCAAAACCTCTCGTTCCATAACCGGCTCTCAACCAACTACACTACGGAGGCTGTCTTAAACTGTAATGTTTATATCTATCTGCCTCCATACAGGCAAAGCGTGAATGTCCTCAGCGTGGGAAAACACAATGTTCCGTTAATGGTATCTTATCTACGAGGCCCAGTATCGATAACTGTGTGGACAATCCCTTTGTTTTTACATTGACCGCAACTTAAACACCACTTGATGTCACAACTGATTTTAAACATAAATCACTTCGATAATACGAATACTAATGGCCTTATTCATAGACAGTTCTAAAACCTATTTTAGTTATTGATTGTTTTATCCCTTTCGAACGACTTTTGAATTCGGTTTGAGCGAAGAAGACAAAACATTCGATAATTAAAATAGGTTCTAAACTGAAGAAAACGCGAATAAATCACTTTACCTAAATTAATTAAAATAATTAACTTTTGAAATTCTTGTAGGGATCTCTAAGTTACATAAGGTTTACATAATGTTTTCCTTAACTTTTAGAGTGAATGACAGTAAACTTTGAATACACAGGGAACTTCCTAAATGAGAACGAACCAGCTACCTTTGTGACAGCTGCCCATATATTTTAAACGATAATATCACTTTTTCTTCCATATTATTGTAATCTAAAAAAGAAGTGTCAGCAAATATCTGAACACTACTGTTACATGCCTATTTTGGTAATATCTTTCACGGCCTTATTCATAGACAGTTTTAGAACCTATTTTAACTATCAAATGTTTTGTCTTCTTCGCTCAAACCGAATTCGCTCATTCGAAAGGGATAAAACATTCAATAACTAAAATTGGTTTTAAAACTATCTATGAATAAGGCTATTAGTATTTTAAAGTCATCTTTCCATGAGCACGCGGTAAACGCATTTCACCTTCAAACGGACGCGGACGGCAGGTCTTGGGCCCCGAAATGTATGGTCGAAATATTCGTTTGTTGTATTTTAAATAGGATTTTGTGTTACCACGCCCACTGAGCGCGATGTGAAATACCGCTGGTTAAGGCGGAGACATGTACTTTTAAAAAAATACATTTTTAAATAATATTAAAATAATAATGTTGGAATGTTCTGAGTTTCGCTTTTTTATAACTATTTACAAGGATAACTTAAATAGTGGTAAAACTACTTTAAAGTCTTACTTTAATCCACACTAGTGTAAGTGATTCCATTATTTTTCTCCCTTATACACCATCGTTATCTTCGATATTGTAATCACTCATAATTTTATAACTGGTTAATGGCTCGAGTTTTTCATACCTTTTAATCAGAAAAAGTCGTACCTATCAATTCGATTATGTTTAACATAATGAGAATAACATTCAGAATTTTGGCTCATAAAAAACTACTCAAAAGAATTAAATGCTAGAGTTCAAATAAATCTGTATGAGATAACAACATTAAATCATAATTTATCAGTCTACCTCTTAACAGCACCAAAGTGCAAAAATGTAAGGAACGTGCGCCGAAACACCGCGAGCCAGATCCTCTCGTAATTGCCTCCTGCATTTCCATAAATATTTCTGTATCAGCTAAATTGTTTTTTTCGCTAACAAAAAGTAACACGAAAATGTAATATGCACAAAAAATATGTAAATAAACCGATATAATACTTTTAAATATTTTTTATTCAATAATAGAGGACATAACTTGAGAATGAAAACGAAACGCATACCTATGAATGGGTTAATTTAAAATACACAAACTATATCAGTCATTTAAAGTAAAAAAAATTGAACAATATAGGTATGTACCTAAAAAAGGTAAATATACTTATGTTATATTTTTTCAGTTCTAGTAGCATAATATACTATTCCTCTCCAAACGATTAGTACAATAATAACTTCTTATGTACAGGAAAAATACAAACAATAACACTATCAATCACAAATACAGATTAAAAACGCACGTAGATAAAAAAAAACGGCTCAATTAGTCAACTTGGGCCAATCAGCTCGCATTCCACACAGAAAAAATTAAAAAAGTAATGGTGACCGAGCCTCCACTTTTAATTATCGTTCAGCGGGTCATTGTTTAAAAAAACTTGTTTGAAGACTCCTCCGAGATAGGCTATCGATCTATTTTGATAATACATTTAGAAATATCCTTGTAAAGAATTGTTTAGTTTGTTTGTCTGTTTAAATTCGTGAAGTTTTGTGTAGTTCATTGGTTGTGCCAGTTAATTTATTTCATGGGCTTAGTTATGATTGTACCGAATATAATCTGTGAAATAAAAATATTTACGAGTTGTTTGGGAAGCCTGTGTGCAATAGAATTCCTGCTAACAAGATGGCCATATCCATTTAAACGATTTACCATATAAATACAAACGTGACTAATAAATGTATAGGCCCAAAAACACACACAGATTTAATGAATACCTCATAGACAAATATTATTGCAAATTGTTAATGTTGTTTTAATACCTAAAACTTCAATCTAATTACTTCACGAATAGAAATAACACACATGTCATATCCACCGAAATGTAAGTTTCTCTCATTAAAAAAAAGCAGATTCTATAAAATAATACAAACTCAGACAGATCCGAATACAAGAGCTAGTTACGTACCCTTTAAATGTGTGGAGAGATTCCCACACGCGATCCGACCGGACCCAGTTTTTTATCGTGAAGTGATGTCTGCATTAGGACAGTGAAGGGACACCTACCTCGACTTTACAGTTTGTGAGATTTCACAGATTATCTTTATCGATATCGAGTCATAAAGTTCGCGATCGTGGACCTCCCTCATGTTTTGAAATGGGCGTGGGGGTTAGTCCACTGTGTCAGTGAAATTAGGTATAGTGGTCAAATAATGTTAGACTTTTAATTTTACTAATTAGTAGCCAGTCTATTCTTAGGATTTTTAATCTGATCTGATGCAATGTATGTATTGGTAAATAATAAATAGGGAGTCATTGCTTTTAAATGTGCTGTCCGAGGCAAGAACAACTGTTTCATATTAATAACTGTAATAAGCGATAGAAAAATGTGCTGCTGGAAATTTATATATTAATATTATCAAAATACATATTATGCATTATAATGTAGTTACTGAATCACATGCAAGTCTAAAAATTAAAAAGCCTACTAACCAGTAATGTTTAAATCAAATTTCAGTGTTTTAGTGTAACCCAATAAAACACATAAAAATATCCTAAACGAAATACGCGAGGCATTCAAAGCACGTCCATTCTCAATGTTCTCACATAGAACAAACATCGCGGGTTAGATGCAGAGCAAACAGCGAGGGCAAACCCCGCACTCTCACATTAACAGCGAGCAAACAACACACAGCTCGGTAGTGTTTAGATTCTGACACTAGTTTACTGCGTTGGGCAGTGAACGTTTAGAAAACCTAATGAGGAGAAATAACGATCGATATAACATCAGTGATCAGAAAGCTCTTTTTTTTATTAGGAATCCTAATGCGGAAACAAAACTTTGAATGATGGTGGTAAACGATAATGATTTGGAATTACTGAAATAAAATTTTGACATCCAGGTTGGGTATGAAGTCATTATGAATTGACCCCAAGACTAAAGATTTTTCTTACGATTCCACTATAAAAACAAAATAAACATTGAACATCATAATAATATGTGTAGAAAGAAGTAACGTGAAGGTGTGCGTGAAGGAAAGGCTTTTTGTGTAATTTCTTTCATAATTCGTACCTAGTGGCGCCAAATAATGTTTACGTCTTTATGATGTCTAGTTCGTTATCTCATATTATTTCCCCAACATTCGAAGATCTATTCCAAAATTTCTGAATTATCAACGCTGAGCACTGAAACTTTGCCACGGAAATGGGCAAAATAAAATTGTGTGAAACATAAAAATGTAGTAAAACTGTTAGTGTAACCAGCCAAGGGATGTTTTGGCAAGCATTCGCCATTACAGCTATATCCTTATTGCGAAACTTATACAGTTACGTAATTGAAGTAAAATAATATTTAATATCGCACGTTTTATCACTTAATTGTAAGTATAGCAAGTTTTGTAATAAGTGCATGCTCTTACTGCTATTTCAGTTAGAAACATATGGCCTAACTTCTTGGCACCATCCTTCTTTATGACCAAGGGCTAACCCTTGATTGACCAAGCTGACCTAGTAAAAATTGGTATACCTTACTGTAAACTTTCCTTGCAAATTTCCTCTTGACATTTTCCTTCACCGTTAAAATGGGCAACATTTATAAATGTCATAGTAATTTCGACAAGGCTCTTATTTCGTGACCAAAATAGTGAACGAATAAAGACACACGAACACTAGAAATATTACGCCAAATTTAAAACTCATCTTATCTTCAAGCCATCCATAACAAATGCACATATTTCGGCAAATGTCATAACCCCATAGACATGAATGAATGAATGTCTGACTGAACGAATCCCCCAGCATGACCATACTAGATAGATAGATAACTATCTATGAATGAATCATGTCCGTGCGTCCACACTAGTGGCTGTTATCTCCCTAGTCTACAAATGAATGAATGAGTCCTTCATCATATCCGTCGAATCTACACTAGAACGCAGCTGGTATGTAGTCTACAACTGAATGAAAGTCCAGCGAATCCGTGAGTCCACACTAGTGGCTGGTATCTCCCTAGTCTACAAATGAATGAATGAGTCCTCCATCATGTCCGTCGAATCTACACTAGGACGTCGCTGGTATGTAGTCTACAACTGAATAAAAGTCCAGCGTGTCCGTGAGTCCACACTAGTGGCTGGTATGTCCCTAGTCTACAAATGAATGAATGAGTCCTCCATCATGTCCGTCGAATCTACACTAGGACGTCGCTGGTATGTAATCTACAACTGAATGAAAGTCCAGCGTGTCCGTGAGTCCACACTAGTGGCTGGTATGTCCGTGGTCCCGGCACCGCTGTTCCCACGTCCTCGGCGGCGCACGTCACGCGCGCCACTTGACGACCTGCACTTGTCGCCTTTTTTACTTGCTGTCAGAGATCCCCAGGTATTTTTGGAAATATTTGAAAAGGCTGGCTTTGATAATATATTAGTTGCACATAAATTGAATGCTGTAAGGAATGCTTTATTCGATAGTGATAGGTTGTTTCATATTTGAAATTAGTTTTAGGTGGGAACGTGTACATTTACGGCCTAATTCAGACAGATTAAAAATCTATTTTAGTTATCGAATGTTTTATCTTCTTCGTTCCAACTGAATTCAAAAATCGTTTGAAAGTGACAAAACATTCGTTAACTAAAATAGGTTTTAAATCTGTCTATAAAAAGGCCGTTATACTTTATCAATTTGTAAATAGAAGTATTGGATGTAGCCATATGAAAATTCAAAATCAAATATTTTCAAGCCAAGGAGTCCTTTGCAAGACCCTCTTGGCTAGCAGTATTTAGAATCATTTCCCTACTTTTTACTTTTTCTGAGACTGTGTGACTAAAATCGAGCCTTACAATTTAGCTCAACCAAATAAACGCCCTATTTTAGCTTTAACCTACAAGACAATTATAAATCCAAAAAACACACCCAATTAATTAATTAATAGCTTCAATTATTTTTGAATGAACCTGTCTTAAATGGGAACACACTCACACTTGACCAGTTATTTTTTTGAATGCAATCGAGATACCTGCGGCGCGCCCCCCGGCTCGCTTTAACGCTTTACCGCCGTGTCCGAATAGGCGATACTTCTGTCACGTCATAATTTACCTCTCGTGTACTTTACACACACATAGCATCGTCCACTAAACCGGTAATGAAAAGCGTTACGTGAAACTGTCGTGTAATGTTATTCCGTGTCGAACTAATTGCGTTTATGTCATACATTACATTTCTGGTAAAGTATGTCTAGTATTTTACCTCACGAGTGCGCATTGGATGCTACACTCTAGCCTAAATATTATAACTCTATATTTGCTTTTCCTTAAATAGTTAAGCTTATGTTGTGAATAACGGACATCACAGGTTAGAGGTCGCTGTTATTCGACGACGGAAACACCGTCACACAGATCACCATGAGCATTGCCGCTTTACTGCAAAGCTTTTTGTGCCTTCCCATTTTAACTGCGTAATGGAGAGTGTATAGTGAAATGGTCGTTTCGTAGATATTAGTGGTGGAGGATGGCGTGTCGAACCCGCGTCACGTAGCGTCGTTCCCGGAAAGTGTTGGCAAAACGCTTCGTGTACAGTACAACAAACAAATTGACGAAATAGAAAAGCGCCGACGCTGCACGTACTATATACATAGATAGATATTACGGAGTTTCGGCACAGATTTTGCGGTTGCTTAAGCCCCATTTACACGGGGAGAGATTCTCGCCTCGAAGATACGATTATCGTACGGATATAAAAAAGTTGCATCGTGTAAACGTTTGTCAAAACATAATAATCTATTAGTTATGTCATGCGATAATCGCATACGATTCTCGCCGCGAGAAACTCTCTCCGTGTAAATGGGTTTAAGAGCGCATTCTTCTATAAAATATTTTAATAATGGTTAATGTATTAAAAGACACATTATCTTGCTTGGTTGTTAATTTAAATAACAAGCCGTTTACGTATAAACTAGTGTTATATTTAAATAATAAATCTGTGCAAGAAGTTATTGCAATAAATTATTTAAAAATCTTTCTAGGCAGCTTCTGAAGCTAAAGCATTTCGACGATTCCGTCAAAGGGCTGTAAATATAAATTAAATTATGTAGGTTTCTTATGTCTACACTTATAGTATTATACATTTGTATACGCGGTCAATGCAACCTACAATTATTAATTTACAACCAGAATAATGTAATCGTTTATCCCTTTCGGCCAATAATCCCATATCACATCATCTTTATCCAATGTAAAAAAATAATAATCTTATCAAAACAAATTATACAGGCATTACAAAGATAGTTCCTTTGCTCGAATTACTCAACCTGTCAAATTACAATAGGAAACATGAAAAAAATATTAACCAAATAGGTGTGCGAAGATCATTAAACTTTTTCCTCAACGTAGGTGGCCGGGGACCTACGCTAATATTTGTGTTACATTAAAAAACACTTGTAATTATATCGCCGATGGTTTTTACTACGAATATCATTTTGCCACCCGCAAATGACCATTTATTTCGGAACGGTTGAGGGATGCTGTGGAATGTGTTTCACAAGGTATTGTACACGACTTTGACTGTGAATATATGGTTTAAATAATGTTTTTCCTTAGTTATATATGATGCAAAGAACTTAGTAAATAAGTGAGCTCAAACTAAAGCCTAAACAATTACGGCCTTATTCATAAACAGATTTAAAACCTATTTTAATTACCAAATGTTTTGTCTTCTTCGCTCAAACTGAATACTAAATTCGTTCGAAAGGGACAAAACATTCGATAACTAAAATAGGTTTTAAATCTGTCTATGAGTAAGGCTGTCTAACTTCACAAGCACGATACCACAGAATATTAAAAAATATGAAGTAACTGCTTTTGTTAAATCATTTTTAACCGCTTGCCTGACGACTGTATCGTCTATATTTTGGTAACCGTTAGCTTGGTTTTTCATTTCCTAATCAATGAGGTTTCCAACAGTCCCATAATAAATGACAATCCTTCGAACAAAATCGCTCAGAATCTTATGTTCTCCTCCTTGCTCGATAAAGTTTCTACGTGTCTTTTAAGCAAAACCTGAATTATTATTGGCACCGGTCGATAATACATATACTAAAGAATGTGATTAATTCTCAAAACAGACAGACATATTCTATATTTTCTATATCAGCGCATTTACGTCCCCCTGCAGGGCACGGGCCTACTCTACAATCGAGAGAATCGATTGAGAGTGGTTAGGCCATAAAGTCCACCACGCTGGCCTAGTGCGGGTTAGACAGACAGACAGACATATATTTTGTTCATATTATTTATTACCACGGTAAGCATAGATAGTTCGCGATTTGAGCACTTGGTGCGGCGCCTGTGAAGTCAGGTCGCTAATGGTGGCGGGGCGGGACCGCGCACACTGTTATTTGTCTCTGCCGACTCCGCTGACAGATTAGCGCCAATTTATGCTCCGAATTATGTTCTTTGATAGCCGGGAGGTCGGATTTTTTTCATGTTTTTTTTTTAAGTTGAATTTCTGGGTGATCGTTTATGAAAGATTTGGATAGTATTGCTGGTTCTTGCATTTGGATTACACTTATAATACAAATAAATACAGCATAACATTTCAGACAAACCGAAATACAAATGGATCTAGACGATGGTTCCAAAAGAATTTCAAGTAATTAAAAAAAATACAATCAAATTGCAATAACAAATAGTTCCTCCAACAGCAAATTCTGCAGTATTGTAATTTTGTTGAATATAGTCCAGAGACTTCCGAAATTCTAATCTTGTCTTCGATTTTCAGTTAGTACTAAATAGTATTGGGAATAATCCTCTGTTATCGCTCTTTAAAACCATCCGACTGTGGTGCCCAATCAAAAATCTCTCCTGGATTGAAATAAAACTAATTTTTACGGATTTTATCACAACATTGTCTAACATTCACGTAAACCTAAGAAAACATTAATTTCTTCTGGAGTTCTTGGTATATTCTAGCTTTATGATCTACGCGAATACCCCCTACAAACTAGCTAAAATGCCCTGTATTCATAACTCTTCTCTTCGTTAACACTCGCTCACATAAATATCCACAAAGTATGTCTTATATTACGCCTTCATAGGAATCATAGTATAAACACTATATTCCAAGTTCTAGGTCCTGATGACTTATAAGGCGTTGTTTGACTCAACAATGTCAAAGTCGCTCACAGTCGCCGACGGCGGAGACGTAATGCGTAATGCAGACGAGTGTCGGCTGAGACGCGACAAGTACCAACCTACGGTAACATCCCGTGACGTCACGTCCGTTTCCGCTCAGCTGACCGCCGCCGCCGGGCACGTATGCTAGTGAAAGTCCAGTATTACTCATACATTTGAATATACATGCTGAACTGTTAGGTGCCGCTGTTTCGGCTGCTGTCTTTGAGGAATTCGACGGTACTTTAAAGGCGGTGTTGGTCTTATGAAGTGTGGAAGTGTGTGAGGAATTGAGTCATGTTTCGTAGTTATAACGGTGCGTCTACTAGATATATATTCCGTATTATAGAGACAGAATCTCCTTATAGTTATCTCATTCTCTAATCAGCCCTTATTACGTATGTATAATACCAGGTTATGAGAATTATCATTCAAGACCATACTCATATTGCCAGCTGCTTCAAGTAGTTTGTTAGCAATCTAGACCCAACGCTGGATTGACGCGAATTCATTATTTTCACATACCTATGAAATACATATGGAGAACCCTTGGATATAATTAACGATATTCTTTCTAACCTGCAAATCAAGTGGAAGTTAACCACGAATCAAATTGTGAAGAATCAGAAGTATTTTCCTTAGGCTCGAATACATACAAGCTGTAGAACACTACTCATTTGACAATCTTTAGAATCCCTATGATCTAATCTGCATGATTAAACCGACAACACAAAAACAATCGAATAAATACGGAAATTCAGATGTGATCTAAGTGCGAATCGGTAACGCATCCAACAATAGCGCGTAGACAATATGAATAACACATGACAAGGACGCGTGTACCAAGATTCTATTCCCAGTCCGTGACACACGCACGCGCCGCCCATCCGAAGTGATTTGAATTAAATCATCGGCTACGTCGAAACTTTACCGATAGGTGTGACAAAGTCAGTATTAACTATCGGAAATATCTGTGGACCTGAATAATTCACGTCATTGGAACATAAGTTCAGCAAATTCAAAATATAGGTTAAACAAATTGAATTAAAATGGAAAAAAGAATATAAATAGAATTCGCATCCATCTCAAAACGTTTTAATATAAAATAACATAGTAGATAGGGGAACACAAAAAAATCTAATGTGAACCGCATTCCAGCTAGGTTCACAGATATTTCCGACAGGTTATAAATGATGAAAGATTATCGCAACAGCTAAGAAAGTCATTTACGGCGCAAGTAAGTTAGATCTAAGCACGGATTCATTTGTACAGCATATCGATATTTGGTACTAGACAAAATTTTAAAATAAAATAATTAACCTCATTTATTTCAGGTAAACAGACCCATACAAAATTACTGAAACAGAATATACAAATATCAAAATAAATCAAGAATACAAAGGTCATAAGATACAATTATTAAAAATGGAAATTAATTAATTTATAAAGAACATAAAAAGAGAACATTCATAATGTTGCAAGAGGAATAGCTGTTTAGTGAACCAAACTGATGATCGAGGAGGTATAGGAGTAATCCGTATTATAGAGCATTTTTGAGTAATACCTTAAAGTCTAAAAATATTTTTTCTTGCTTGCTTGTTACACAAGTTATCTCTGCATTTTATCTGCTAATCTAAATAATATGGTAAACATTGATGAACAGACACATTAATCATGAAATTTCGTTATCTTTTACTCAAACTTTTACCGCGCGTAATGCCTCTTTAACAAATACTATTAAACCTACTTGTAATTACTTACCATCTAAAAGAAACTATTTAAAGAAATAAGTATCACTTACCAAAACAATTTTATTATATTTATTTATTAGGTCCTTCACAGCTGACAATTTTATATACATTATAATAATTTCAAACGAAACAATACGCCAATTACGAAGTACACAAATAACAATAATTAATAAGCAAAGAGTAGACCAAAACAAAATATAAATGAGAAGCAATACTTTTATAAACTTATTTTATAGTATACAATTTCATAGTACTCTTCAAATACTATTATAATGATACATACCCGAAACAGACACTTAATTATTCCGAATGACAACCGCACATACAAGGGCGAAACTGCAAAAAGCACGTATAGGCAGTATTCGACCTTCTCAGAAGAGTCCGTACGTGCCCTCGGTCGCGGCAAGAACTACCTTCCCGCCTGATTGCAGGAAAAAATAATACACGGTGAAATACCGACTGTGTAATAAATTCAAGGATTTTTTGATGCTTTTGCGACTGTTTTTGAAGATGTGCATGTGTATTTGACTATAGCAGGTGACTTCTTGTAGGTGGAGAAAATAAATTTGATAACTAAATAACATGCGTATAACTTTAATGGTTTAAACGCATATTATGTAACCAATGAGACCCTAAACAAAGTAGTGTTATGTTACGTTAATTGCTTATTTACAATCCGTCGAGGTTAAATTTAAATTAATTCTGATTTTTCGACCTCAAGGTGTAAAAGGTATAACAAGAAAAAACATATATTTTTTCAAAACACACGAATGACACAAAGGACGCCGTACTAATCAATAAAATACATTAGAATCAATGAAAGCATAATTAAACCTAAACGGATCCGGACTGCGCCATAATTTATTTATAAATTGCAAATCAATAACATTCCGTTCCTTGCAGCCCACATGCCTCAGAAGTGCTCTATAAAGAATGCGTGAATCACTGAACGGCTAAAACAAACACTTATTCAAAGGGATTCCGCGACCATTATCTGTAGTTATTTCTATTGTACTATATTGCGCTATTCAATAACACTTTACACTCGTCTATCTCTTGGCTTAGTTACATGGGTTGAAATATGGCTTTTCAAACATATTGCAGAATATTTTGGGTTATTTTATGTCTGTCATAACATTTAGGGGATTGGTATTTAAGACATGTAAGCGAAAATTATGGTATTATTAAATTGTTAGCGTTTCTTAAGTGGTAATCGGAATGATACTAATCAAATAAAAAATTAAATACGCCCAACAGTCCCAAACATAGTCCTGACCCCACACTAAGATCGAGTCTTGTGTCGTGGGTATCAGAAACTACGAGAGACTTTTCGGTCCCACAAACACCCAGACCCGAAACAAATACTCGTGGTTCACACAAATATTTATTTCAGTGCGGGGATCGAACCCGCGGCCTCTCTTTTCACAGCCGGCGTTTAACCAATTGAAAGAAAGAAAAACGATTTATTTGTCACAGTCGCAACATCCAAAAACATGATTAAAATAAACAAAAAGAAATTTAAACTAAAATTGCAATTGCGCCATGGAGGCTGTCAAATCATACACAAAATCGCCTTGAAGCGACGTCTTTGCTCTCGTATTTAGTTTAGTGAATGAAATAGCCGAAATATAATTACAACTTACCTCCTCCCGTCCTCTTTTCTTGTCTTTGCCCGTTCCAAAAGGCCGTCAACACACCTACGATCCAAGAACATGAGCATGGGCGGCAGTGCTCACTTACCATCATGAGCCAACACGTTTGCTGAAATTATGCAGTAAACAAAATATCTTGTTAACACTTACACGTGTAAATTAATCTAGACATGTTTACATAAATAGAATCTCTGATACATATCGGCATCACGGCACAATTTTGGGAGAATGAATAATTGCTTCCTACTCATAAACCGCGGGATTTACTGCTGCTATTACACGGCAGGTGACGTGTATTATGGATGCTGTTATGCAAAAACTATCAAATTAAATTTTCATGAACCAATAGATGAAAATACGAGAACCTGATACAGAGTGTACAGATAATTTTCATACCCATTAGGTCTTATTCCAAACCTTCGAGACGTTTTGTAAAATTGTCCCATACATTTATTGCAAGTAACATAACTGATACATAAAGAATACTTGAAAATCGAACTCAAGAATCTACAATGCACACTCCATAATAGCAGAATACACTTCACACAATTCAATAGACACTTTAAAAATATATCAATGCAAAATCCGAGGGAGGCCGTAATTTCCTAGCTAAATAAATGAAGTAGCTATTTAATTACCACTTGCCCCAGAAAAGAGACTCTCTGAAACGGCCTCGATGACGAGTTTTTCACAAAGACACTTAACTTGATAGACTCGTTTCAGCATTCTTTAGAAATACCTACTTTTATTGTTGCGCGTGGCCGCGGACTAATAATGTCAATCACCCTCCTCGCGCCCTTACGATCACTTCATCGCGTTTCTGTGTCAACCAGGGCATGGCAGCTCTTTTTTCTTATACTAACAGGGTAATTATACACCTAATCTTTAATTTTTTGTTATTATAGTCATATTTACAGGTAGTATTAAGTGCAGAGCCATCAAAATAGATTAGTAATTGGTGAGAAATTATTAATTCTCGACACAATTATGATGACTACTAAAGAGATCTGCTTTTAACTTAAATGCAATTATAATAATGGAAGTGTGCCTTGTCTTATTGGCCTTGCAATTTGAGATAAAAATAAACTTTCGGATGATATTTACATAATAATAAAGAAACGAAATGGTATTAAACTGCTAATTTGCATCGTATTAAGCATAAATTGCGCTTCACTTTACTTTATTGGTGTTTGTACGCGAAGCTACTTTGCATGACAAATCTTTGCATATAAAAATATTCGGAGTTGAGTACTTATTTCATAACACCGTCAATAAATTCATGAATAACATATGACGAATGTCAAAATATGATTAAAATGATGCGCGCGTGGTGCTCTCGCGCCTTTTGCGAGGCTTCATTGTGACGACTCATTCATGTTTTTATCAATGGCTGCACGGTTACCGAATTGTTGCATATATTCGTGCTATTCGTGTTTGCATAGCTATTAGCAGATATGAAATTTTATTTTTAGACTCAAAACACAGTTTTAAATGATTTCAGTAGTATTCGTTGTGTTTGTCTGGGATGTTCGTGAATTGCACCTATTTTAAGATAACTTTAAATATCTTTCTGTTTGTCAAATATTTAATCACAAATCCTATTTTTTATATTCTTATAATTCAATTAGGGTACATCTTACATATTTTTACAAGCTACCTGTGTTAACATTGACAAAAACTTCGGTTACTTCTACCTTCCTTAAAGAAAATTGAATTATTTCATAACTAATTCTGTCAGCTAAGCAGTATTTGAGCCACAATTATTTAAGTTGGTACAATTCGGCTTTTTTAAAATACTGCGTGAACTCTAAGACTGTTTGGGTTAGAAGAAATTCCATATATTGAAATAAATTCCATATACTTATGCTACACACACCGATGTGGCTGGGAACGCGTGATCCGACAAGGTGCGGTCGATGGACCGACGCGGCCATATCGGGAACAATTGACGACCTTCTGGACGCCGGTGAAGACAAGGTTGCCTAGGACGTGCTGACATGGGATTTTATTACTGATATATCTAATCAGCTCCTTCAATGAATATCACGAAAGATAAAGGAAGTTATTATACGTAGCGACAATCCTGACTTCACAGGTCCTTTTTGTTAAAATAGTTAAGTTCCGGTAGGTATATATAACAAATTCAGAGTGGCCTTTTAATTGCAAAACGAAGCGAAACAAATAATTCATAGTGGCACCACAAGCGCCACCCACAATTCGCCGAACTTATACATGACTTAAGATCGCCTTAAGGGACGAGCTTATCGCCATGTCGGCCGAATTCCACCTTCAACTACTCATATGAGATATATGAAACCAAGAAACAACATGGGTACCTTTCATTCTTAAAAAAACCGGGGTAGAAAAATAACTTTTCGTTTTTACAATTAACCTCATACATATTGCAGACAACCTAAATTGACTGTCAAAGCCTATATCACCAGCGAATCCAAGTGAAAAACCTCTTCATAATTCTAACTTGAAACCTTTATTCCACAGTGCGAAGAGACGATGTCGTCGGGCGACATGTGTGTCTCCGCGGCGCGGGCGGGGCCCTCCGCGCGCTGGCACCCTGGCTGCTTCGTGTGCTGCACCTGCCAGGAGCTGCTCATCGACCTGGTGTACTTCTGGAAGGATGGCCGGCTGTACTGCGGACGGCATCATGCTGAGACTTTAAAGCCGCGGTGCTCGGCTTGCGATGAGGTAAGAGTTATAATAAATAATAAATACACCCAACAGTCACATACATAGTCCTGACCCCACATTAAGATCAATTAAGTCTTGTGTCGCAGGTATCAGAACTACGAGAGACTTTGCGGTCTCACAAACACCCAGACCCGAAAGAAATATTTGTGTGCCGCACAAACATTTCTCTTGGTGCGGGGATCGAACCCGCGGCCTCTCGTTTCACAGCCGGCGTATAAACAACTGCGCCACGGAGGCTGTCATTATGTGCATGTACACGGTAGACATTTTGTTTCGCCGTTGAATGTTACTGGATACTGGTAGGAAGAGTTCGTACTGAAAGTATATTTTATTTGAAAATATTAGTTACTACGTGACTCAGATTTCTCTTGATTTCATAAAATTTATCGAGCATTCCTCCTCTAGTATCAGAAATATAAACACCACCCCATCAACGACACATAAAACTGCACCACCCAACAATTTCCAAAAACAAAAGCTAGTAATCATTTTGCAATCATGCCTTATCATGAATCGCTTAATACTTGGCGATAAGACACATTGTCCGTTGAGCCATGCAACCCTCACGATGGTATCTGCTTCCTGCAGGATATTGGCGGGTAATACCTAATTGCACGTTCCTCGCAATTTGTTCATTTATTTATGAAGCAAAATTTATGTAAATATTCACCCCCTGCATCTGGCGCCAGAAATACGTAACGGATGTTTGAAAGAAAATAAAATGTGTTTATTCAATAGCGATGGTTGCGAAATTGTCTTATTTATTGATGGGTAGAATTTTTATTGCATTGTAATTTGAAAATATCTCGTCGTATCGTATCAGCTCATATATACGTCCCACTGCAGAGTACGGGCCTTCACTACAATCGAGAGTACGATTGAGAGTTAGGCCATAAAGTCCACCACGCTGGCCTCATGCGGGTTGGTGGACTTTTACATACCATAGTAATTCTGGCAAATTTCTACGGTATGCAATTTTCTGGTGATTGACTATAAATACACACAAAATAATAATTAACATATTATGGTCTCAGTCACATAAAATAAAATAAAAATTATCAATCAAATGACATATAACCTGTATTAGACAGTATCAATTTCATATACATAAAAGAATGCAATTATTTCGTAGATTTACGTCACTTTTATACAGGGTATATCAAGACCGCGACCGAAAACGAAGCCAGGTGGTAGTATTAGTGACTTCAGACACAACGCAACTAAAAATTTCGCAAAAAAAAATCGTTATTTTTTTTTTGGTAATTTTTTACTTATCGTCGTATTTGGGCGATAAATACATATTTCTTCCAAAATAATGATGTACACCTTTTTATTTTTAAAGACGCAATGTTATGTAAGGGTTTAAATTACTATTTTCGCAAAAACTAAGGATTTACCACCTAAAAACTATGATTTTTTAAAAAATGTAAAAAATAATCTATCGCTTATTTTGCGAAATTTTTAGTTGCATTGTGTCTATAGCCACTAAAACTACCACCCGGCTTCGTTTTCGGTCGCGGTCTTGATATACCCTGTATGTTTTAGATACATTGTAACATTACAATCCAAAATATCCTCAACAACAAATAAATCTATCAATAACGACCCCAAGCCACCCATTAACTTACCCTCCCCCTTAAAGGGCACGAAGACACTTAGCCTTAAAGAGGTCAACAGCCCTCGGCAATAAATCAACGGAGTGGCCCATGAGACAGGCTGTCGACACGGCGGAAACGGGACGTTTCCACCATTGTGTGCTGCTACCCTCCAACAACCCCTGTAGAGGGTAGTGAAGGGGCTGTAGATTTTTGTAAAAATATTTTATGTAGGTAATTATAGGTCACTTAATGATATTCTACTTATGATTATAAGAATCCCCGATGGGTTCGCATATCAACAAAGTGCTGATTCTTCGATTTAAATAATCTCATATTGTTTGCCTGTGACTGGAATTTATTTCGGCATGATGATAGACTCAACCACTACCATATTTTCAGATAGATCCTTGTGGCACCTACCCTACTAACTCTCTGTCTACCCATTCAGGGATAATAGCATAAGCTTATGTATCTATTTCCATTTCGTGACAATCCCGTTCGTCGGCGAGAAAATGCCAATTTTAGTATAAATTCTACGTATTCTCATTTTTGCTAAAGGCGCTGTGAAACATAATTAATTTTTGTACAACTTAATGTTTTCAATAAATATTTATGCAGTACGGAGAGTTTGACGTTACAGATCGTTAGTTTTAAAGTTCGCGTGTAGATACACAGATAGTGGCATCCGTCCCGCGACGCTATTTCAGCACATATTCTATAATTATGCGCCAATTAGAAATTAACAAAGACCATTACAAAATGTTATGCAAATTCATTAAACTGTATGCTGAATAGATAATCCTTGGAAGTGAACTCAAAGTATTTCTTATCGTTGTAAAGGCTTTAGATCAAATATTGACACGCTATGTGCTTATACAAGTATGTGTGAACTTAGTTGCCGACAATGAAACGCGGGACTGTGGTTTCGATCCCCGGTTACGGTCGGAATTATTGCGTGATCCATAATATTTTAATCAGTTGTCTGAGCCGAGAAAGTCTCTCATAGTATACTCTAATATAAGTACATACTTGACTTTTTCAATATTTTTCTTTTGGATTCTTTTATTTATCTGAAGCTTCCCAGACTTAGATCAGCTGAATATAATTTTTACCCAAGTTAGAATACAATTAGACCGCTTATCTCACATCAACATTTTCGAGATTATGCTAACTTACTGCGGATTTATAATTCTTATATACTTTCGAAAACCTGACACAAAGTATGCAAGTTTTCTTTCGATAATTTTAATCACCGCTTAATTTACCTACTGTTTGTAGTTTGAATAATAAAGATTTTTTACATATTTAGTATATAACCTCGCTTCAGGAAACTCTCTTGCCAAACAGTGCCGTGTCATGAAATGGCGCAGGTTGTAATCATGCGCATGCTGGAGCTGGCTAAGTAATGTGCTGTAATGTCAAGGTTGGACCGCCACTGCAGCCTGTGCCTTTGAAAATTAACTCTATAATTACAATACTGTATGTGAAGTCCCGCGGTTTTGTTCCACTATTATGAAATAGTTATTTATTATTATTACTGGGGAGAAGTTTGGTATAATTTCAATAAAGCTGGATGATGTGAAATCTATAGACGTTAGCCTTCTGGCAAGATTTATTTAAGCGGAGAGCTAAATACGCTTACTCCATTAATAAAAAGACTAGTCAATCATAAAATTATCTATCTGGACTTTACTGTCAAACCAGGATTGCACAAGAAACGTCGCTAGAAGCTGCTAATCCAACAGCTTTACTTTTTATTTCTACTTCGTTATCATAACTCAAATATCCGCCTTTCTGATAATTGTTATTCGTCCGCTCGATCTTTCATGTGTCCATGTCCTTAACTATAACAAAAGGGCCAACAAAACAATATAACTCCACAAAAAGATCGTATTAAGTTGAAACGCAAAACAAAGCGGAAAAACAAGCTCATTTTTCCTATATACGTTTAGTGAAATATTTATAGCTGTACAGCTCCGCCTGCATTCTGGCAAGGTTCTGGCGCGGCACTCGACATTGACACGTCACTCCGAGCTTAATTCTGTTCATATAAACGTAACATGGTCTATCACTAGTTATTTGCCATGGTCAAGAGACTGCACTGCGCCTAAATTTAACTGCAACCCGATGAAGGTTCAAGGTTTTATCCATGACCGACACATTTTCCTAAATCACTTCGACGACGGCACATCACGACCAAGTTTATAGAAAATCTCATTAGACGCTCAGGAAAACAGTCTATTGGTTATCACGAAAAAAAATGGCAAACACTATCAATGCTTGCACTATATTCGATATTTGAAACGCAACAGCTTTCAAAACCAAGATGAAAGCCAGTTACCCGTGTTTCCTATTTTACGTAAGAAGTCAATAATAAACAAATGTAAAAATCCTCGGCTTTTAAGTGTAACCAGCGGTAGGACTTAAGTAACTGGGTTCGGTCTCAAGAATAATAGTTTCAATTGATAAATAGAAGTTCAAGGTCTGCTCTCCTCAAATTTCGCACGAAATATCCGTTGGGATCAGAAAGGACCATAGAGAGGACAGAACTCTTTCAATAAGTAAGCTTCATTAGAATGTTAAGTCTAGGTCTTGAAACTTTAGACTAGGTATTTTATTAAACCTGGGACAAACCATGTACACCTGCGTAGTATACTCACATATACCAACAAATATTTATAATTAAGGAAACCGCAATAAGTATTTATATGAATGGTCCCAGTTTGACGTAAACGTAATATCAATGAATTATTATCCTGTTTTTATGGGATTTTACTGTTATTTACTCTAAGACAAAGAGGAAAATAATAATAATAATTCATTTGACCGAGATAATATTACAAATAATATAATTTATAAATATAATTTATTTACTACATCATTTTAATAAAATGTATTTAATAAATTGAATTTTCCCTCGGGAATTTATCTTGCAATAAACATGGAAATAAACTTTTTTGATGCGGTTTGATTGACTAAAACTACCTCCGAAGTCCCTAATATGGGAGGAGTAAACAATTGGGCCTCGTGACAACCTCTAAACTGTTGACTCCTTTTTACCGGCCTTTAACTTAATTCAAAATCTGTCGCAAGAAAAACATGATTTTCATCTCATTTTTCAACCCAGTTTTCTCAAACCAGCCGAGATCTAACACCGCTTTGCCTGTAAAAATGTGATATGTAAACACAGAGACGTATGAACTAACCAGCCGTTGCATAAGGCATGCGGTAACTCATGAGTGAGTCACCGAGAGAGTATGTCGCGCGCTGTTACGCCTCAAACTGGACTCATAATATCCACTGTCTTTATCTTAACACATGTCATAACAATTATCTTTTATTCCTTAGGTATTACAAATTTGTTATTACATTTGGAATTCTACATAAGTTCATACTTGTATCACTGAAATGTAACAAGGCTGAGGTAACAAGTGTCACCCAAAAAGTTACTTTAATCCCAAAACTGACGTAAATTCAATTGCCCAACCAGAGAATCAAACCCAAGATTGCACACTTCACAGGCCATACGCATTCCATATATTTTATTTATCTGCATTATCAGTAAAAGAACAGAGAAGCACGTTAAACAATAGCGCATAAAAATCATTGTCACAATAATAAATTCATGCAATAAAACTGTATCAAAAGCGCGGATTTGTAATCTTTACAAACCATACGGCGCCAATGATGTCCAGCACATATCTTACAATAAAACGGGAAACGAACGCCGACACTCAACCGAGAGCATTAAATTAATTATGGATAAAATTATGGATAAAATAATTATGAGCGAGCACGTGAGGCGGCGCGGTGCTGTCGACCCCTGGGCTGTAACAATGGCCTGGGAACGTCTCCCACCGGTTCGCCATCATTAGCGGACCACAGCTTATCATTCAAACGGTACACACTATCAAATTATGAACGCTTCACTTATTTAGTTTGTGAAACAGTGTTGCCTTGGGAGATTTTTGGTTTCGTGTTTTATAGTTTGTTCTAGTTTTAATTCAATATATGGAAATTATAAACGATTTGTAGTTACTCATTTATACAAACTTCATTATCAGCCACTGCACAGATTTCAACTTTTTTTAATTTTAACACAAAGATTCCCTCAACCAATTGTTGGAACCTTGTATATTACTTAATCCCCTAAGTAATGTTTTTATAAACTACTGCTATCACACATATGCTCACAATAAAACAAAATAAAAATGTCACTTTGCACTTGCGTGGCGAAGTTACCACACTTACACCTCATGACTAATGCAAAGCTAATAAACGATTAATGATTATCTTTTGCAATACGATACATCATACAACTATCCCGTCTTACTCAATTGTGTCTACAGTCTTCGATTGTGTATACACAACACATTGCTATCACATTTAATTATTATTATCTACACTAAAACTCTTGTCAGCCAAGATCAACAATAACTTGTGCACAAATAAAAATTGTGCTCCTATTTTCAGCAAGACACTTAGGCACACTAATATTTCTTTGAAAACGATAGAAAAATATAAAGAAATTCACCGTCGACAACTTTGTATAATATGTGTAATCATGCGTCGAATCAATCCCAGCATTATTAAGGTCAGTTTATAGCGTTTAAGATAACCCTAAGCAGCGCCGTGGGACCGCCGAGACACACATCCCAACATTTCAATAGCTGGCATGGGAGCTGCGGTATCAACCATCGCACAGTTATGCAAGCGTATTGTCTGGAAGATTAGATGTGCGGGGTGGTGAAAGGACCTGAGATAAGACCGGGTTAAATTAATGGTAGGACCTGACGTAGACTAGCAATTCAACTGCCCAAAGTAGTGCCAGCTTACGCGTGTATACCCTGAGGTAGACAGAGGAGTCCAAAGTGTTACTATTGTATTGTATCAGTCCATATACGTCCCACTGCAGAGCTCGGGCCTACTCTACAATCTAGGGTACGATTGGGAGTGGCCAGGCCATATAGTCACAAAGTGTCACTAATCATAATATATTTTAAATACAGACAGAGATTCAAATATAGGTTGCCTCATTAAATCTGAGCAAAACATTTTTCATGTCACTTAGAATTTTTACCCAGAACTTAAAATTAACAATACATTAAATTAATATAAGACTGATACCCAATTCTTTATTACCATCTATTAATAAGGTAACAGAATTCCACTCCTAGAAAAACCTCTCCAATGGCACCAATTATGTCATCGAAAGTAATGGCCAACAATAAGGCTAACAGAAAAATCACGTTACGTAGCAAGTTGTATCAATACTCCACCCTCCCCATATATCAAATGCAATGAGTCAAATAACAAAGCTAATAGAGCACTTGACTTCAGTTGCAAGAAATATAAGTGTGTCATCTGCCCTAGTTGTATATGAAGAGTTTCCAAGTACAGCACACTTCATTCGTCCATTTTTATGTATTTTTTACGAGTGCGCGGCACTTTACTAGGTCTGGGTCTTGCGATGCTCTCCAATTTCAGACTTGTGATTTTCCTGCCAGCATACGAGTGATCTGTAATAGTTACTTCACTCCTATTCATTTAATATCACTAACATATTCATATGGCATGTTACACAACGAAATTAAATTGAACTATAATACTATTCATACAACTTGTTCTTATTAAGAATTATAACACGATATTTAATTTTTAGCCAAAAATGTTTTAACAGCTAATTTCAGATAAGATTTAAAAATTGTAGGTTGTGAAATAAAAACAATAGAAGTACTGCAGATACAATATTAAACAATGTTACAAAGAACTATAAGTACCTCCTCCCATGTTATTTATCTAAATACTAATAAATCTGTTTGTCCGCAGATTATCTTGGCCGACGAATGCACGGAGGCTGAGGGTCGCGCGTGGCACATGAAACACTTCGCGTGCGCGGAGTGCGCGCGCCAGCTGGGCGGGCAGCGCTACATCATGCGCGAGGCGCGGCCCTACTGCCTGCCCTGCTTCGACGCCTGCTTCGCTGAGTACTGCGACGCGTGCGGCGAGCCCGTCGGCGTCGACCAGGGCCAGATGTCGCACGAGGGCCAGCACTGGCATGCCACCGAGCGCTGCTTCGCCTGCCACACCTGCCGCGCCAGCCTGCTAGGGAGACCCTTCCTCCCACGTAAAGGCGCGATATTCTGCTCCATAGCGTGTTCGAAAGGCGAACCACCCACGCCCTCAGATTCCTCAGGTCCCGGCCCACGACCACCGCGTGTACCGCGTCCTCGCAGATTGCCGTCGCCCAAATCACCGCCGAGAAGTCCTCAACGAGAACCGTCGCCGCACATAGATGCCGATTCTGAGCCAAGTGGCTCTTTAGCGCCGGAGTCCCCTCCGCCGCACCCGCCCCCACCGCCGCACGCTTGCCTTAGCTTAGATAGAGCGCTAGCAGACCTGAGACTAGAACAGTCTATGACGGAACACCAGATACCACCCAGTCCGACTTCTGAAGAGCATAAAGAGGAATCGCCTGAGGACTGGAAGCCGCCGCATCCGGTTGAAGCCCAAGCCGTTGTAACTCCAGGACACTCAACCTCAATGCCTGAACTCACGTTAGTAGATTCGAGAAAGTCTCCGAGAAAACCGAGAGGTGGAAGGACAGTGCGGTTTTGCGGTGACGACAACGAAGCCTTCGAACCGGACGAGCCGATAAGAAGAGAGAAGGTTCGAGAAGAAGACGCCAGCAGCTACTGCAGCACGTGTTCCTCGTCGTCCTCGTCTGCAGAGTCATACACGCTGCCGACGCGGCGGGCGTACGGGGGCGTACGGATCTCTTACGTTCCCAACGACGCCGTGGCCTGCGCCAAGAGAGAACGCCAGAGGAAGAACGCTACCCACGACAAGAACTGCATCATTTCGTGATGTTGGCTCTACCGCGACATCCCTCCTAGTGACACCGACCTCCGATGACAAGACTGACTCTATGTAAGTTGTTAGCCCCAAACGCCATAGTAAGTTAAGTATGCCAGGACAAGTCTTCCTTTTGCTTCGAGGCTTCTAAACTTGCCGCCAAACGCCAGTAGACAAACTTGTAAGTTGCAAATTATAAATGCATTTTGCTCAACGTTAAATACTATTGAACCACGTTTGTGCCTATTATTTAATTATATTTTAGTTTAATCATTTTCTATTAACATCTCAACCAGTACCAGAGTCCATCACCTTACTCAGTTTTCCGATTTACTCAATTTTTATGAACTCTGGAGAAAGAGCTATATTTTAATTATGTATAATGAGTCATACCGAGGCTTACATTTTACTCTATGGCTCTATTCTTTATAGTTTTGAAGTTTTAAAAGGCAATAAAAGAAGCATTGGCGTTCAAATCAATAATTTTACCTCACATTGCCATAGAGTTGTACTTGAATAAAAACCCAGGTGGGTTCGTACAATGCACACGCGCTCGCGATTACGAGCCACGTTGAAAGGGTTCCAACTAATGGGATTTTGTATAAATTTACAATAAAGGATTTTGTACTAATCGTTTCTAAATGTGACGCGCATTCAATTGAACCTTTGGATTGAATTAATAGGCATGTTATTACCGCCTGAATTTGCAATGTTTCTTTGGGATGTATTAAATAAGTGTACAATTGTCAGTGCAGTTCTAATCTGAGTATGCAAGATTATTTGTATCTATAACAGTATTAGTTCTGCAAAATCTTTCAATAAATAATTTAAGACAAGCTTATGTGATCGTAATGTTGCAAATTTTCTTTATAAGACCTCACTGACACGAAATTAAAAATAAAAATCCTTGGGAGCCTAAAGAATGACATGACATCAGCTTTAACTTATTCTGAATATTAATATATGAAATAATCGCTTAAACATATCTAACGCTTAGGTACTGCGCATCCATATTATATTTCGGACATATCTCATTTGCCAGTTAGGTTAGGAATGTATAAGTACAAAACAAATGTACGTGGTAATATATTTTATTACGTTTTTGTAACGACAAAACTTGTGTTCCAATGTAAATATATTTAAGAAAAATTTAACCTTAGATTAAGATGGTGTTAAAGTGACAAAATCTCAAATTGTTTATGGTTTTGTCAATACTATTCTGTTTTTTGAAATTGTGAAATAATGAATTTGTAACTAACGCATGCCATTTATTATGTTTGCTTCTGTATTGTATTTAACATAACTGCTAAATTGTAAAACTTTTTCAATATTTTTACAAAGAATAAAACTACATACTGTGTGCAAAATTGTAACATTACTATAAAACAAAGAATTTTAAGCGAAATAAAAACCATAGTTTGGTACCACACTGCCATTTTAATTATTAAACTAGCCAATAGACAAAGTTTAAAATCTATCGTTCCTATGAAACTGTCAAAAAAGCCAAAATGTAAGACAGACATAGCAAAAATGCGATAATTATTTTTACTTATTGGTAGCAAAATTACCCTTAAATCATTCTAGGCAGTGCTCAATTTTGCATGAATATGATTTGCCTATCAGTTCCATAATGTAGATCAGCTTTTTTTTTTCTAAGGCAAAGGACTCATAAAACAAAAGGAGTTATTATGCAAATGAGGTTACACATTGCACTCGCGAATTTCACACCTGGCAAAGCTGTTAACTAAACGTGAAATTTTGAACATTTCCAGCCAAGTAACGTTTTTGCTAATAAAAATGTCTTTCAACGCACACGTAAATTAAAACAAGAGATAACATTTTTATGAAACACTGTACAAATGGAATGTTTATATGTAAGTAACGGTACGTTTAAGTTATTTGTAATAATAAAGGACAAATAAACATTTTTTTTAAACCGATGCAATGTGTTTTTGTCACGCTGTTTTAAACTCAAATCGCTTGATTCTTGAAGGTAAACTTATTCAGCACCGTTGTAATTTGAAAATTCGATGAGAGGAAAAAACAAAGTAAAAAAAAAGACATATAAAGTACTAGGGCGATAGAGAATGGAAGGAGGTTTCATTAAACCTATGTCAACAATGTGCGAAATATGTTTGAAAGGCCAAAAAGTACTAGGGAGACAGAGAAAGGAAGGAGGTTTCGTTAAATTTAAGTCATCAATATGCGTAATATTTCTCAGAGCACAAAAATTTGAAGAGGTTATTAAAGAGAATTCTACCCACAGTCCTATGTCTAGCCGCAATTGTATATTTTCTACCCGCACTTACATACCCCCGACTAAGAATATCACCTATTGTGGTCAACTCAGTGAGTTAATAAAGACGATTCCTACTCATCGTTGGAAAGTGATACAATTTTCCATTAAAATTTAAAATCATTTACGAGCTTGGTAAAATATTATTAAACTAATAAACCTTATAGATAATTATCTTAATACTCCTGATACCTACTCTCTATTTATCTCATTCCCTCGTATACTACTTCTCTTAAGTTTCACTGTGTGTGTGAAATGCACACACACACTTTTTTTTAAAATAACCATGTAAGACTAAACATCATCATCGTCAGCCCGTTGCAGTCCACTGCTGGACATAGGCGTCTCCCAAGGTACGCCACAGTACAAGATCTGGCGCTTTGTGCATCCAGTCGCTGCTGGTCCTCTTATGCAAGTCCTGCCATCTGTGGACTATGCAGTAATCTAGAGGCTCCAAATAGTAAGTTTCAATAACCAAGCTTAGCATATAGCAAGCCGGTTATCGAACCGACATACTCAATTCCAAAGGTAACCTATTCTGTCTACTAAATTACGAGACCATAAGCCTAAATTTTATTATGATAACAACAAAGAAAACCCCACTTTCAAATCTCGTAAGGTTCTGACACACTTTTGGAAACAAAGCATTTGTAGCTACATTAAAAATACTAAGAAATACCTACTATCGCGGCAGAGGTATTTTCAAAAATATATTAAATATACAAACTAATTTTTAAAAAATCATCAGTGTTTGCAAATTGCATAGTTTATTTATTAAGAAATGGTTTATTGACACAATAACAACAGCGTTAATATAAACCTAATGAAGAAAACAAATTTTAAACACTATCAATAAATACTGCACACAAAGTCTTTTATTAAAAACAAATATTTAAGTATCTTAAGTTGCAAGTATATATACCATTTACGATAAGGGAAAAATCGTGGGGAAAACCCTGCATCATTGCACAAATATGTAGTTCCAATGCGCAGATAAATAAAAATCATTAATATCTTACTGATTACGTAATTATAGAATGAAATCATCATTAAGTCATTATTAAAATATTTCTAAAGGATTACATATTTAAAAAAATACAATATATCTAATTTTGAATATGTATATTAAGCAGCATTTTCGAATGATCTTAGGCAATTTGTAACAATTGTGGTTCAAGTTAACTAATATACATAAACTTACGCAGTTTTCCCAGAAGGGATAGGAAGAGGTGCAACCAGGACACCCACGTTTCGCCTTGTATTTTCCGTCCCACGATGTGATAGGGGGCGAGCCTATCGCCATATCGGGCACAAATTCCTGACTCCGGGTTGATAATGACTAGAAAAAGCCCATAATACTTTACCCGACCCGGGACTCGAACCCGAGACCTCAGTTTTGCAATCATACCATAATACATCTGCGCCACCGAGGCACAAATATTTACTGTAGCTTTTCTTAATTATTTTAATTAATAACTATGAATAATACCCTATACTTCCCACTACGGGGCACGGGACTTAGGCTATAGTTCAACACGCTGGCCTATTTCGGATTTGCGACTTCCTATACCATAGAAAGTCTTGTAATTACTAATTAATATTAGCTGCGAAAACACATATGATTAAGAAAATTGGGATGTGTAGGATAACGCCCTGGGATTCGTTTCCACCGTCTAATTAGTTCATTCAATTGACATTCCCCGCTCTTCAGCCACAGGAAGGCTTAAGATAGGCTTCCCGCAAAAATCTCCACATCGACCTGTTGCAAGCAGCCTGTACCAGCTACTTCCTGCAACTAATTAAAACATGGGCCTCTTCTACCATTGAGCATGGTTTATAACTTTAGACTTAAATAAAAATTGGTGCTTTTGAAGATGTTTCTTGCCCCGCTGTTCACAGCTACAATTTCCGAAGCCTTTGTAGTATTATTTAACAAAAAGATCTTGTAAAAAATACTTGAATAAAGAATGTTATGATTATATTTTGACCATACCATACCATACCATACCATACGTGGGCCGAGTCCCAAAATCAGAAAACCAAAACTACATCAAACTAACCCTGTGATTATCAGTGAAAGTATTATCGACATGTTGTGGGAACGCGAGACAATCGACCGTCACCATCGCTACCACCGTCCCACCATCATGCCGTCGCCGTCTCACCGTCGCTGTGAGAAAACTTCACTTGCAACACGATATTCGCGTTTGTACGAATTGTGTGGATTTAGGCCGCGAACTTGGTTTTCGAAATAAGGTCTTTGAATGATGACAGAGGTTATGTGACAGTGTACGAAATTATTCGGAGGTTAGCAATAAATAAAATTGTCCGGCAGTGAAGCCGAGTGTGAAATAAGGCCGCATCGACCAAATGTTTTGGTGATCGACGAATATTGACTGCAAAGACTGAAAAGTCCCTCTCACACAAGACTGATAAAGTTGTGAGGTTTACCGAATCAAAGATTTATTTTAAATTAAACATACAAACAGCGCATAATAATAAAACGTAAGTATGTCCTTTAACATTCAAAAATCAACACCCTCAATTGGTAATCATTAACCCATAACACGCAGCAAAAAACGGAATTAAATAATTAAAACATTTCACAAGGGTAACTATGTCACAACCCTTCAATGCTTGCCTTTTGCTATTTAAAAATAATTCCAACCCGTAGTTTAAAGGGTAAAAAATGCCCAGAACGCTTTGAAACCCGTTGAAGTGTTAACTCACGTGTCGCGTTATTAACACTTTGACTAATTGATATCGCGGACTGGTGATTAACGACATGTCGGGTATAAACGACCCTCCGCGGAAGGGTTGTACGGAACTGTATAATTTAACCGGTTTAAGGATATTTGCTGTTATTAAGTTGTTCCATAATTGCATACTGTCAAGTGTACAATAATAACACGGGTTATTAACTTCATGTTTGGATATGTAAATGAATTGGACCATTTCTACATAATATGTTTTTATACTGGGGCAACAGAGTGAGTACAACGCATGTGGTGTTAAGTGCAATGCAGTCCTTATAGGGAATCATCGGCGTGAGGTCTGTCGTCGATGTCACCGGTACACTAATAAACGACTACCTAACTAATACATTTTATACTGCGTTTCGCATTGTCATTACAAAAATCAAACGTACTTTGTTTAATGTGTATAAAAGCCTATAGTAGTCCTATAAGTTTTGCATATATACAGGTATGGTTTTCGAACTATATACATATAAAGTTACTACCCCAAATCTAAGAGTCCGTGCGCGCAATATTTTCAAAATTCCCAATCGTTCCCGTACGGATTAATATATAATTATACAGTTTTATTCCATTACCTCAGCTTAGTCTTGACCAAATCCAATCAGTATTCAATCAATAGTAAGTACAAATGAATCGAAGTAATCGCCGGGATGGTAGATGGTAATCTCGCTGGTCAGGTGCGCGCGCGCGCCGTGACGACACCTGTGCCACGGTTGGAGACCACCGGCCTGCTACAAGTATTGTAAGTAGGGAAAATAAAATACATAGTCCTGTAGATTAGTGTGAAGCCTCTTAGTTGAATTAGTAGAGAAATCGCAAGGTCAGCAGTGGATGTATATGAATCGATATATTATTAAATTTAGATGTTACATACAATCCTACCCCAACTTCACTTAAAAAATACTGTTCCTGGGTATCTAAAATTGTGATTAATTTCTCACAGATAGAGGAATAAAATTTAAAAATGACCTTCCAACTGACTTGCGGCCCAAGAACCACCATCTCGACAAATATAAAAAATATTTAAAATAAACTTTCTTCATATCAATAACGAGTTGTTCGTTAGGAGCGCTCGTTGCCACTAGTAAAAAATATTTATTTTGTTATAAAATAGTCAATTCAATACATTCTATTTAATCACATTGAACTTGCCATCAAATGTATTGACGCTTGATGACAAGTGCAATGTGATCAAAATAGAGTTTACAGCAACGAGATACGTTACCTCGCGCCGATTCACACAAATATGCTGCTTTGGTGATTAAAATAAAAATAAATCATTAATAAATAAATACACCCAACCGCCACATACACAGTCCTGCCCCCACACTAAGATCGCGTCTTGTATCGTGGGTATCAAAAACTACGAAAGACTTTTCGGTCCCACGAACACTCAGACCCGAAACAAATACCTGTGGATCTCACAAATACTTGTTTCGGTGTGGGGATCGAACCCGCTGCCTCACATTTCACAGCCGGCGTCTTACCAACTGCGCCACTGAGGTGGTAAACAATAAACAAATCCCTTTTCTTTAATTCACATACACTCGACATTTAAAACCAAATCTACACAATCACCAATTCTAGCTGCTACAAATACATTTATGTAATAAATCTTTAACTGTCGAATACCCTTTGCTACAACTCGCACCTGAACCTCCAGGAAACATCCAATACGAAGACATGACAGGACAATTATTGTCCAACTCCGCGCACAATGGCGCTTGACTTGTAATTTGCTTCCGTCAACGCCACGACCAGGTTGAGGGCAATTACAGGCGTTTCCCGGCTCTGATCAACTGACCCCTTGATTCATTGTTTATGATGGTCGTTTTGCGTTTTTTTGTATGGTATTTTTCTAGAATTTTTTAAGACCATGCTGCTCTGTGCTGCACGCTTTTGTGAACGCATAAGATGGATATTGTGTCTAGAGCTTATATAGTTATTTTTTTATAAAGTAGAAAATGAGATCTGGCCTAATCCATTATGTTTATTACAGTTCTTTTAAAACCCAAACAGGGATTAATTTATATGAAGGTTGAAATAAAACTATTTTTACGGATTTTATCGCGATTTGGTTTAATTTTTACATTTTTTAACTTCCCGACGCGACGTTTCAATTGCTTTTCAGGTTTCGTGGTCACAGGGCGAACGTGGTAGATAAAATCCGTAAAAATAGTTTTATTTCAATGTGTAACATTCGCGTAAATCTAAGAAACCATTATATGAAGGTTTTTGGAGTTTACTCCTTAAGATTTTCGTTATACAGCATGGAATGGAAATACTGTTGGAAATACCATAAATAAAATCAAGTATTGACAATAAGTGCGTTATGTTCTAACGCGAGCGATTCACTTTCCTAGCAATATATTTCAATACTATAATGGATTTTTTATGCCACTGCTAAGCACAGAACTCCTCTAATAGAAAATTCTATAAAAGGAGTTGAGCAATAGTTTACTACGCGGCCCTGTTGTGCGTTGGTGGCCTTCACATACCGAGGAAATTCTTGTAAAATCTCTATGACTTGCAGGTTTCTTTGCGACGTTTTCCTTCACCATAAAATTGAGTGATCGCCGAACAACATGACCCCGAAAAGTCAGAGGTGTACGCTGGATTTCGAACACGTGACCGATTTTTAGTCATATCCAATTTGTTACCAACAGACCAACGCACACTTGATCATCAATCAACCCTTTATTTTCACGTAAATATTTTTGTCACAAATAATTTTTACGTATTCAAAAATTCGTCGAAGCAAGCCCAACACAAAAGAAAGCTGCGCACACAGATTAGCCGATGGACCGTGTTTACTGATGGCAACGGTAACCACCAAAACGGCGCGTACGTGGGCAGCCGCGAGTCAACACGCCAGCTACCAGCAATCACTACCTGCTACTTTCTAAACCAACTTGGTTTGATATATCATATTACATATAGGAGTATCAGACAGATCAGTAGATATTAATGCCGTGAAGGGTTGATGATATCTAGACTATATTTTGCTATGCATATTTCCCGTGGCGCAGTTGGTTAGACGCCGCCTGTAAAACGAGAGGCCGTGAGTTCGATCCCCGGACCGAGACAAATGTTTGTGATTCCCACAAATATTTGTCTCGGGTCTGGGTGTTTTTGAGACCGGAAAATCTGTCGTAGTTACTGTAACCCACGACACAAGACTTAATTGGTCTTAATGTGGTGTCAGCACTATGTATATGACTATTGGGTGTATTTATTTATTTGCATATTGTCCTCATTTTTACCGATTACTGCTTGATTCACCCAATATCGAAACATAATGAATAATGTCGCTAATATCGCTGTTTGCGATATTATTCCCGGAGTTACATTTTTAATTATTAAATAAAATGTTTTCAGAATAGTAAACAATTGTATGCTGATTGTGAATAAAAATCTTAAAAATGTAATGTTGCATATTTGAGCCCTTTTATGAAATTCTACAAACATATTTCTAGCTATAAACGAACGTGCTTAAATCCAATCTACAGTAATCACGGTGAACCGTCATTTTAATTATCCAAATTAAGTAAAAAAGGCATTCGCGAAGCGGATTTATTACCTGAAATAAAGATTACAAACTAATTTTACGTTGAAAGGTTTTTAATTACAAGTGAGAAATTACATAATTATTGTCAGCATTGTGCTTTTATAATTGTCCTAAATGTTGATTATTTTCAAACACTTTTATTGCAGACATGCCTGTCCCTCCACGAGGTAGTAATCACTAAGACCACCCACAACAATAGCTTGAACAATCTTCGTGGAAAGCCTAAGATCATCCTTGAATATTCTGCGGTTGATGAAGAAGCTTTTGAAGCATTGCAGATGTATTGATAAATTATTGGAACATTATGCTTTTAGCTGAAATATTTAACAATTAAAGAACAGGGGACAAGAGATAATATAGATTATAGATCCTCCATCAATTCTTTAGGGATGGTAATGCACTTACCATTTAGTGCAGTAGATTCTAAAGAACCCGAATAAAAAAATACATCCATACATAAACTCACACCTTTATCCCAGAAGGAATAGGCAGAGGCGCAACCAGGGTACCCACATTTCGCCTTGTATGTTCCGTCCCATAATGTGATAGGGGGCGAGCCTATCGCCATATCGGGCACAAATTTCTGACTCCAGGCTGATAATGAATAGAAAAACCCAATCATTTTGCCCGATCCGCGATTCAAAACGAGGCCTCAGCTTTGTAATCTCACTGTAGTAAAAAAATCTTGATATGATATATCTTTGTATATCTTTTAATGTTTCGATAAGGCTATAATACAGTCGGCAGCGTTTAATAGTCGTCTAGTCGATCGGTCGCCAATAACTTTACGAACTGACATAAAAATAATTTGCTAGACGCGAGTTTAGTGAACCAGTACTGGCACGACCGTAAAAGAATACACGTAGTTAGGGATGGAACTGGGGGTGAAATAAATAATCAATACTAGCAGATATATGTAAAAGAAAGAACTAAGTAAAAAATAAGGACGAAACCGCGTCTAAAAATAGATTACAAATTAAAAGGTGTCTTCCTGCTCACAACAACAAGAAACGTAGGGAAAACATGAACACTCCTTCAAACGAGCTTTATACATGAATCTTAGAATAGCCTACAGCTGTGTAAAAAATGAATGTATGGAAACTATACAAAAAAATGACGTTTAAAACCACTTCACAGGGAGGTATCAAACCCATGCATTACTCTAGAATGCGGCCCAGAGAATAACCAGCATAACATAAAACTTAACCCTTATTGGCGATAAACAGAAAATAACGGGGTACAAACGACCCCAAAAGTTACGATCGACAATACGTGTGCACATTTAAGATCATTTCACGGGCAGGTTGTGTTTTATAGTTTTTATTCCGGGTATATGAAGACTGCGACCGAAAACGAAGCCAGGTGGTAGTTTTAGTGGTTACAGACACACTGCAAATAAAAATTTCGCCAAAAAAGTGACAGATATTTTTTAGATTTTTTTAAAAATCATCTTGTTTGGGTGGTAAATACCTAGTTTTTGCGAAAATACTAATTTAAACCCCTAGGTACCATTGCTTGTTTAAAAATAAAGAGGTGTACATCATTATTTTAGGAATACTATGTACATATCACCTAAATACGACGATAAGTAAAAAAATAGAAAAAAAAAATGCCGATTTTCCTTGCGAAATTTTACTTGCTTTGTGTCTGAAGTCACTAATACTACCACCTGGCTTCGTTTTCGGTCGCAGTCTTGAGATACCCTGTATAATAAAAATATTTTTATTCGTCGATCAACCCATAAAATATGTAATGTATTTTTTATTACATTTTCTTAATATCTAGCTGACAGCCTCCGTTATATATAATACTTTTTCTTCTTACACATTTTGTTAAGGAAAAGTTTTAAAGAAACCTTCGAGTTTCAAGGTTTTCCACGAGAATTTCAACGGTATTTTGATTCTGCCAACCCGTATTGGGCCAGCATGGCGTCTTAAACCTTTTTCCCTAAATAATGGTCCATTGTACCACCTTAATCTAGACGGCCTATTTAATTTATTCTAATAAGTGCCTACAACTTGCATGGCTACAAAAAACCATAATAAAATTCCAATAATAATTTGAAATATGCCCAAATGAACAATTAAAAGTGAAGTAGCATTCACGAAATTTATAAAAACCTTAATGAAAGTATAAATTGCGCTACAATGAAATGCCATTGTCATAATAAAACCGCTTTACTTAAATCTTGAGTATGTCGGGTAATTAAAATTGTTTTAGTGCATGAGATGTTGTGTTTTATTATCTTTTCCCAGCGGGGAATATAATATAAAACTTATGAAATTACTGGTACCATTTGTTACCTGCCTTTGCATAAATTGGTATATAAGATCACGCCTTTAACCCTAAAAGGTGGGTAGAAATGTCACTAGAGCGACCAAAGGAAAAAATATTTCTGTAAGTACCCACAGTTCCACGAGCTTATTTATATACCAAGATAGTAGGATATACCAATACGAGTCTAAATTCTCTTTTCCATCAATAAAATGATTCATTCCAAATGTTTCTGTAGTTTTTTTGGGATTTCTTTTTTTATAATTAATAAATAAAAATAAAAGATAAAAATGTACTTAAACCAAGTAAAATAACTTTGGTGGGCGCGAAACATCAGGGTAAGTTTGACCGCAAGCGATCATTTTACAAGGGTTGCGACGCTACTGTAGATATCGATTGTAACACGCTTCATTGATGCACAACACTGGCCCAAACTTCACGAAAAATCTAAGGGTACGCTTAGCTATAATAAATACTAACACATAGTTTTATATGATGTTTTTCTTATTTTATAGATGTTAAAAGCTATTGTGCCTATGATTTATTTAATTTGGAAATAAATGGGAATTAACGTAATGTTTACTAACCTTGAACTATGTTTTACTTGGTTAATGGTTTCTTCTTCAACACTAACAAAACGTTCCGCAGCGATGATTCAAAAGATCGTGTAAGACTACTTGAATAATAAACATTTTGATTTGATATGTTACTAATTCGTATTCCTAAAACAGATGGTCGACTGCCAGGATAATGATTGTGTGCAACACCAAACACAATTTGCACTAGATTATTCACAAAACTATCGAAATCCGAGAAGAAATCCAGCAAAGCAGCAGAGCATGTGCAGGAAAGTTCAAACTATATGACGCAGCGAGAGTACATAAACAAACTACCCTCCGCTAGATTATACGCTTAGACGCTTTATTAGACGCTTGCTTCTTGACGTCATGATGCTGCGCAGTCTATGTAAAAACAGATATGATTGTATAGATCTCACTGATAAAATATGTTATCGGGTACCAAGAACAGTAATAAGACGAGGGGTGCGTCTGCCTCAGTTGTTCCACATTGCACCATGTAGGAGTAACGCTGGTGCGCGGGTACCACTCCGACGTCTTTTGGATACCTATAATGTGCATTTCATTGATATTGATATCTTCTACCTTACAAACACGGAATTTAAAAAGCATGTTATACTTAAATTGTCTGAAGCGACGTTATAATAGTTGTAGTCTTTCTGTTTGCAAAAATTACAATACCACATTATGTCAATCCGTGGACAATGGTGTGGGTTATATGTGTTATATAACTTCTTAGATTAAGACTAGTTTTAATTAAGATATGTACATGTAACTGTTTGTTGTCCCAATAAATAAAATAAAATAAAATATCATAAAAAAAACAATTAAAAACGTACTATTATAGTTTTACCAAAACTAAATATTATTAATACTATATTAATTACCATTTTATAATATAAAAGTATTTTACTGTTTTTTTTTCTTTTGCAAACTGTGGCTTTCGTTACATTTATTGTTATGTTAAATTCGCTTTTGCAACCGAAATACATATAGTACTTTATTGTTTATTTACTTTAAAATATTTGAAGAATAATTCGGCTCCCATTTGTATCCCCGAAATAGTAGGCAAAAGTGACATTAAGCATTGTACAGGGTGGCCCAGAAGTCACTTTACATTTTGAAAATTAAATAACTTTTTTTCTATTAATATATTTCTTTTTCTCTTTTCAGAATTAAAAAATATAATTCCCGGTAATTTTTGGCATGGATAAGTTTACAACAGAACAACGAGTGACGATAATTGAATTTTACTTTGAAAATGAACGGTCAATTGTTGCAACGCAAAGATCGTATATGCGCCATTTTAATGTTCGACATCCCCCTAGTAGGCCTACAATAAGGAACTTAGTGACACGTTTTCAACAGCATGGCTCTGTAAGTGATAGGACTAGAAGTGGACGAGGTCGTTCAGTACGTACACGTGAAAGTACTGAAGCTGTGAGCCGTAGCATTGAAGAGAACCCAACCACATCCACTCGAAGGCGTTGTCAAGAACTTGGCATCTCACGGAGTTCTCTGCAGCGCATTCAAAGAGACTTGCACATGTACCCTTACAAGGTTCAATTAGTGCAATCTTTAAAATCAGCAGACTTTCAGAAACGAGTAAATTATGCTGTCAGGTTTCAGAGAACTGCAAGAAATGACAATGAGTTTAATCACAAGTTGATCATGGTTGATTATTGCAGGCCTACTAGGGGGATGTCGAACATTAAAATGGCGCATATACGATCTTTGCGTTGCAACAATTGACCGTTCATTTTCAAAGTAAAATTCAATTATCTTCACTCGTTGTTCTGTTGTAAACTTATCCATGCCAAAAATTTCCAGGGATTATATTTTTTAATTCTGAAAAGAGAAAAAAAGTTATTTAATTTTCAAAATGTAAAGTGACTTCTGGGCCACCCTGTATTTGTGCTGTACTGTACTGTATCAGCCCATATACGTCCCACTGCAGGGCACGGGCCTACTCTACAATCGAGAGTACGATTGAGAGGGGTTAAGCCATATAGTCCACCACGCTGGCCTAGTGCGGGCTGGCAGACTTTACATACCATAAAAATTATTACAAATCGCTAAGCTATGCAGCTTTCCTCGCGATGTTTTCCTTCACCGTTATAGAGCGTGGTGATTGACTATCAATACACACATGACTCCGAAAGTCAGAGATGTGTCCTGGGACTTGAACCCGCGACCACTGTGAACATGTTGGCAGTTGGGTCTGGCCCATTCACCAACAGGCCACCACGCACCTCAAGTATTGTATCACAATTTTAAAATTCTACGAATGCAAATGACATATTAATATTTATTTCTAGAATTGGTATAGTGCAACACGAATTATAGCAATATATTGTTACACTAAACTCTAGAGCGATGAAACTATAATTCTACGAAGGCGCCTGTGATTGTTGTCGCGTTGGGAATCATTTCTATTAATACTATTCTTAGTTTGCATGCACTAATTGCCGCACTCGGCTTTGTCTAGGTATCACTGGATGATTGTTATCAATATCACATCATTCATACATTCCTGTACAATATGAATTCCTAGTTCTCACAGTCGTTGCAGAACGTTCTTTAAGGTAAACTATGGTAGAAAATTCATTATATTCACACGCAAATGATCAAAAGATGCTGAAAAAGGTGAAAAATCACAATAAAAAATTAGATATTTAAGACAAAAGCCTACACTTTGCCTTAAGGCCGATAATATAATAACAAAACAGTCTATGTATTTCAATGTCTATTGTTACAATAATTGCATCACAACACCCAAAACAAATAGATATTTAAACCATGTATTGGCATACAATACTCTGTTGATTAGTTACTGCAACTGAATTAGAATTAAATAAATAAATACACCCAACAGTCACATATCTATACATAGTCCTGACCCCACATTAGGATCAATTAAGTCTTGTGTCATGGGTATGTGATACTTTTCGGTCTAACAAACACCCAGACCCAAAACAAATACTCGTACTTGTGGTTCACACAAATATTTGTCTCGGTCCGGGGATCGAACCCGCGGCCTCTCGTTTCACAGCCAGCGTCTAACCAACTGCGCCACGGAGGCTGTCAATAATTTGTTATATGACTGACAAAAACTGCAACACATAAGGATATCGTTGGGCTTTTGCTACACTTTCATATTGACGTCATCAAACATGGATCTGATAAGTCTCGTTTATCCCGCAGTGGGATTTTTGTGACGTACTTAGCGGAATAAGTAAACCCATATCGACAATAGTACGTTTTTTCTATAGGAAACATTAATTCAGTTAAGCCCGTAATTAATCAACATGCCAGTTATGCAGAAACTATTGTAACCATACGTTGTGTGTTGACTGAGGCAGTCGTTTTTCACTTTGTCGTCCTATTGTCCTTTGGGAAGGCTTCGACACGCAAAATTGTGTTATTTTCATTTACAGAATGTTATCTAACTATCATAAAACATAAAACCTTCAACAGAAGACATATTATGTTATAGATTTTTTATTATACATAAACTTTCTTTAAATTAATATGCATGAGCATTTATAAAAAATGTTAACAAAGATTTTTCAATACATAATTGCTTAATTAATCGGTATAATCGCCTTTACAGTGCCAAAAATAGTTATATTGTTTTTCATTGATCATTGAACGAAAAGGCGTCCTATGAAACTTGAAATAATGATTCCAATTATTATATTTTTACCCTAAATATAAAGACTTCAACACAGCATGCACTCTACTGTCGTTGCTATAATTCAAACAATATCCCGTTTTGAATAAAAAACACATTGTTACAATAGTATCGACTCGTTTAAATACCAATGTAAAGTCACAGTAGTAGTTTACCTTTAGTTTAATAGTAATATCAATCGAGTAGAACACTCTAATGCGACAAAGTATTATAACATGAACACAATTTACGCCTGATACAACCTTGTCGCATTAACCGCGCGGCACCAGCAAGGACATTCGAAAATGACTCAACACACATCTCGTCTGCGGTGCGATATCGCGGGAAAAAGCGTTTGATTACCGCGAAAACTACGACACATTCTTTGTGGGCTGTGACTCAGTCCATTCACTGAGGTCGGTATGCGTCCGGATGCACATTTTTGGAGATATTTTTTTTTTCTTCGATCAATTATAATTGATTCATTTCTACTTTGTGAATGATTATACGGTGACTTTCTAGCTTATCGTGATTATAGTACATGTGTGTGACTGAATGAAATAAATCATGTTTTTATTACAAGTACTCGTGTATACATTCGATAAACACATTAATAAGCTTAACATTGAACATGCAATTTTCTAAATAAATCTTACACGATTTTAATTCTTATTGGGTTTTATTTTTAATTAACACTTTAAACAATGCTTAGTAGGTATAACTTACACGATAATAAATAAAATAAATTATACCTACTTGTTCATGTTCGTAAATTAGCATTCGGTATTATTTTTTTGTGTATTTTATTTTTTAATTTTGTCCTTAGCCATACGTTCCCCATAATCAGCCATAAGCTACAACCTCCTTGGTCCGTCCTTGCTCCACATGCAACGCCCTTTTCCGTCTTCGGTGCAGAGAGTTGGCCTGTGAAGGCCGCTAGTCCAACTTAAAGTAGTACTAGTTTAAACTAAATAACGCTGTTTAGTACAGCTATAAATCAGATTTAATGTAAGTAACCCATTTTAACAGAAAGTTGCTTAAGATATTAATTACACAGAAAAACCACACAAAAAGGTAGGTACTTAAACTTGATGGCATATTGGGAATCTCATAATAAGTCAAAATTTTGACCCAGTAAGGGACATTCGTTCCCCTGTCTTGGTATTCAAAACAACCGGTATAAAGTAATGTAGAACCTCATGCGGTCTCCACTCCAAATATTTCCTCGCGTTTATTAATACAAAATTCTTAAATCAAATAATGAAATTACAATAAACTTAAAAACGGAAGTCAAGCTCCCGTTATCATTCATTAATGCATATTATTATATAAAAATTAAAACAATTGAGATTGGTAACAGGATCGTAAAATCTTAAATCCATGACGTAAAACATCGTAAAATTCCACGTCAGACGGTTTTCGACGTAAATAATAAAATTACAGTTTTTCAGTAGGTAATGTCAATGACCCACCGACGCGATTTATAAATCGCAAACATATAAATTACAAATTGCAGTATGTAATAACCTAATATATCTACCTATTTAAACAGGAGACAAAATATTAAATAATAATCACTTCTAAAAAATAATCACATCAATAAAAGTCAATGATATACTCATATTAATTTATGTATCTCCATTTCATTTTCCCAGAAATCGGTATCAGAACTATTCGGCATCCAGCTCATACCCGAATTAAGAAATGAAACCCTCTGAAGTCAAGGTTCGTAAGTATTAACCTATTGGAAAAATGAGACTTAGGACGATGATTATAGAGTCGGTATCAGGCTCATTGGCAGCCCTAGACTTGTGATCCAAGTACATCATTAACGAGAACTGGTTGGGTTACTAGTAATTTGGCCCTTTATAACCACAAGTCCATATGAACATTTACTTGTTGGATAATCCTTGCCGCGTCTAAGCAAGTACTCGCCGTTAGCAACATACGAACCACTCGAGTATTTTATTGTGACAATCGTGGTATGTAAAGTTCAGTATACCGTAGTGTTTGACCCACAATATGCAAAGGAATGTCATTTTGTTATCATTACCCAAAATGGCAAATTTAATGACACGGTGAGAAAGCCACGAGCGGCGTGCATCTGCCGAGCTAGATCAGTAATTACTACGAGTACTGACAGATGCATTCAAATATACTTATTTACTCTGATGTAGTTGGGATCATCTCAGCTATTCCACAAGCTGGTGAGGTCCTATAAATAAGCTAAGTAGGACAATTGGTTTCGTGTGCATTTTAGTAGAAAGACTTTAATAATCCAGATAAAATGACCTGGGCTTAGACCCATAAAGATAGAGACCATAAATCAAAACCATGGGCAAATAATTGTAATGTTAAAGTTAATCGCATTGAAGATAAAGAAATACCCATAGTTAATTCAAAAACTATTCCCCTCAAGATTTTCTTGGATCTGACAAGGATTTATTTTGGATCTGTATTTTTTAAACAATTCTGTGTTTCGCAGTTCGAACACTCAGCATTTCGTTCGCAATTACTCCAACATTCCGCACCAAAGTAATTTAAAGTTATCATAAAGGTAGTTCAAAATTTGTGCTGTCTTTTCCTTCTACACGTAACCAACAACACATACTTCCAGGTAGATGCTACGTATCAGGAGTACAAGAGTGGAATATTCCGCCTGACTCAGCCTCTTGATAAGGATGTGGAGCAATCATTCAATCGCCAGCACAATGAGGAGCGCGTGCCCGGCGCCTCACTGCCAGGACATTGATATAACATCACGCCAATTTGGACTGACGTGGAGATGCGATAGCAATTTATCATTTTGTAGTATGAGAGTGGTAAAACCAATTGTGGTTATTGAGACAGATATGAAGGTTCAATTGATTTTTCTATTGTTTTTTATTTGTTCATTTTGTAAGAGGTGGAAAAAGAATGCATAAATAAGATTGAAAAGAAAGAACATGACAAATCTTTTGCATGTTTACGGCTTTTAGGGATGTCTTTATAGATAAGTAATTGAGATTTAAATGTTCAGGAAAGTAGCTCAGAACTTTGTTTTATAGTCATCTCTTGCTGCATGACGCAAATTTTCTGGCCTGATTGTATCTGGATGTACACAGGTGAACCCGAATCGCTACATATTTACATGTATGTATGAAGTATGCAGTGTTTTTCACCATCGTGTACGGTAGTCGTTATCCGGGTGAATGCGAATATCGAACCCCTATATATCCTATATTTATAAGGTACTAAAAACAAGCATTTCACAAGTTTATGCGTCAGTAGTGATAATTGTACGCCAATTGTGGCTATTTTAAGTCATAAACACACGTTAATACCTACTACGATAATTGTAGCTTTACTGAACAGTTGCCCTTTTTTCTAGTTTTCTGTATTGCCTACTTAAATTAACTGTGTCTCCTATGTGTAATAAAAGAATATCGTAGAAGACGAAACAATTAAAATTATGTGTTTGACAGCACATCGATCCAGTAGAAACATGGATGTTACGAAGGAGCCCTACATTATCTTCCTAGGTCGGATAAACAACATATGTATGTAATAGAACAAGTGTAGTGTAAAGAAAGAGAGGTAATAATATGTAACATTCTATTTGTATGAATATATGAAAGGATATTAGAATATCCCTTATACATAGAAGTGTAAAAGGAAAGCTAGGATTTTTCTTGTCACGCGTCGATCATTAAATTCGTTCGTGTTTTCTATTAATAGTATCTCTCATATCTGACGACGTAGTTATATCTATAGGAATATGTTCTCGTGACTATGTATTTATCTTCGGTGATGTAAAGGAAAATAATATAACTGTATGATTATGACACAACATTGTGACAGGCGCTATATTAGTAACGCCACGTGGCTTATCCATTACTCATCTCTAGAAATTCCTCCGATACGCGATACTTAAAAATAGATAAGAGCGGATTTCCTCAAAGTATACTCGATTAATAAATCTGTTTAAGTACTTTTTCTCCCTCAGTTGATTAAAATCATCTTAAATGCTCTAGACGTTTCTAAGCTTTCCCTTCAGATCCTCGTAGTCCTGACGGTCCTTTTAATATTAACAGACAATCATACAGATCATACGCTTATGGTGGATTTATTCAAATTACACTAAAATATATAGAAGAGCGCTAATAGAGTAAAGCTAAGTAGAACTTACAACTAATAAAAAATATGTTGACATCTGTGTACTCCCGAAGAAATAGGATTAGGTATATCTCAATGCAGAAAAATGGAGATTCCACGATCCTTCTATCAGACTTTGGGGAAAATGAAGCAAATGCATTATGTATGAATATTAAATTACAAATGAAGACGGCCTGTATTGACTACCAAGATAGAGAAAAGATGGCCACTTAATTACACGTAAAAAATAGAACTACAACTAAAAATCAAATATTAATCTAGATATAAATAAAACAAAACACATTATAAAACTGAATGAAAAACAGTAATAGGTATTAGTCACGCAAATTGTATGGGAAGCAACCGGTATTCTAAAATACAAGTTTAACCCCGGTTATCAACCAGTTATTCAACATCGTTGTATAAATTACATTTGAATAAAGATGTATTGTTATATTTATAAATACCTCCAATTCAAGTATTATTGGGATTTTTATGAATAAAATCATATAAAATTACTCTAAATTAACATTTTCATTTGAATTTAAATCTGCAAAAAGTCTGCCTTCAAGTCATCAAGCTTTTTTGTTAAATAAAAAATAAATCCGTTATTTTCCAATACTTTTCTAACTACGCTTAATTCCAAACACATGTTTTAACACCTTAGTGCCTTTACATTATTTCAACTTTAAAGGTAAAATACGTATTTTAAAAAGCCATTATTTTCCAGTACCAATCGAGTCATAATTCGAAACACATGTTTTATAATACCTCAGGGCCTTTACATTTCTGATAACCAGGTAAAACACAATGTAACCTCATTGTACGATCCTTTTGTGCGAACGAACAAACACTAAATAACGCAGATAAGACAATGGTGTTAGCCGCACTAATTGCCGACAGACGCCTACCTGAGATTCAAACAATATCTAATCCGAAACAGATGTCGTTCACAGAAAACTAAATTAAGTAAACAGCAACACGTGGTAGGAATCAGCTCAGTCCATTATCACGAGATAAGATTATGGACAATCTTTTCGGAGGTGTAGAATAGAATTGTAAAAGCATTGAAAAAGTAAAGCTTTAGATGAAGGCAGGTGAATTGGTAAAATGTTATTTAATTCATCAGTAAAATCAAAATATAATTGTTTAAAGATTTATTACAGTTTTGAAGATAAAACAACACTTTTGTTCGTGAATTTTTTTGGTTAACCTGTTATTCGTGAAGTTGTCGTTGATTCCAATACATCCATGGAAGATTTTTAATGCCACTGCTCAATAACAATTTTTAGGTATTATTCCAGTCACGATTATAATTATTTTAAGATATCCAAGGTAACCTTAAAAGGCAATCTGCATACAGTCTGCTAATGCAGGATTTACTGAACAGAAAATTTCCTTCCAAAGATTATACAAGAAATGTAAAACAACCGTTTCTTATACGGAAGTAAGTGACAAAGCCAAATCTCTCGAGCTGACATGCATATTAGACATACATAAACTCACGCCATTTTCCCAGAAGGGGTAGGCAGAGGTGGTACCAGGACACCAACTTTTCGCCTTGTGTGTTCCGTCCCATGATCTGATATGCCGGGCACAAATTCCTGACTTGGTAATTAATAAAAAAAACAAATACCATTTTGCCCGACCCGGGAATTGAACCCGAGACCTCAGCATCGTAATCGTACTGTATTACAACTGCGCCATCGAGGTAGTTTAGGTAACGATATATTTTATTGTGGAAAAATACCTTTATATTGCCTAGAACTTAAAGAATCTTAGGCTCAGTTACATAGACTAAATTTGACGATAACTTTAACTTTTACTAGGTCATCGCCATGCATTTGTGACGCATTTGACATTTCTAATGGATGGGATTGACGTTTTCGAAGTCAAAGTTACGCGCAAAGTTAGTTTTTGCAATTGGCCCTTAGTCGTTAGACGCAGGTACATTTACTGAAAACTCACGTCATAAGCAAATGAGTAAACCGGCCAGTTCGTCAGCAAACGAGAGATTTCAGTGACACATCAACCATTGTCCCGCAAACCGAGACAACCACGTATTTCCGTGAAATTAAAGGTGGAGATGATTACCTACTCCACCTCATTTACCTACTTTATTTAATTTGTGGTTTCTAGATCACAAACCTTCAATTGATTCAAACCGCTTTTAAAAAGGAGAAAAAAGAAAGATACATAGAGATCAAATAAATATATTTTGAATTTATCGTTAATTCATCCAAAACATGGAAATATAAGGTGGGTGTACACTGTACAGCTAGCAATACTTTTTTAAATAGAAAAAATAAAACATATCGAGTAGGTGCCAATGAATATATTTGGTACGTTACGTTACGTATGCTTTCATTAGTTTAGAGAAGAATAAAATATAGTTAAGACTGAAATTTACGGAAAATATAAAGTCAACAACTAAACGTCGCAGTAATTAAATAATTGTATACACTATTAAATTAAATACTATATTATGGCGTATTAAAATTTCCAAATATCAATCTATGAAAATCATGCATTAAAACCAATACAAGACTACAACGCAACGCCAATAATATATTCTAAACAGTAATACCTCGTTCATTCATAACCCTCAATTGCCTTTTGTGTCCAACTGAGACAAAACTGGAACCCACCCAAACGTAATCCCACACTAAACCCAGAATTCATTCACAAGTCACAGTCCTCCATTACAAATGGCTGATTCATTGAATTGGTGGAATTTCATTGAGAGCAACCGAGGTGGACACAAAACAATTTTACAACTGTGTTAATTGTCTGTTATCTGTCAATGAATGAGTACACCTCGCGTCGTACCGTGCGAAAGTATTTTTACACTATTTAGAGTTACTTGTTACGTGTGCAATGGTCATTTTTATACAGGTGTAGTAACCGCTTTGTTGGAGGTAGGATTTTTGCATCTGTGAGACCACCGTGCACGGTGGTGGATACTCTATATAATCATATAAATCTAGCATTCCTTGAGGTACATTGTAGCAACTTAAACTGCAAAGTAAAAAAAATATTACTTATTAAGTGAACGTTGAATATTTTGTCCACAGGTGTTACCGAATACAGAACCCTCACCTCACACAAAGGCTCGCGCGCAAATATTTTTGTAATTAAAATAAAGGATTCCCAACAATGGTTTACGGCTTGAGTAAGATCATTGTATTGGGCACGGAGCAACCTGTGAAATTACAGTTTTTTCAACACCTATTAGGAAATTGAGTATTGCAATGCCCTTCCCGTGAGAATATTCCACTATTTGTTTATCACAAATTGTAATGGCTGTCTTCTATGATGGAACGGATACAATTGATTTTTTTGTTCGCAAATATTGAAGGAAGTTAATGTAGATTTTAGGATAAGTGAATGGGGATAGTTTTACGTATTTTACGTCTTCATATTGTAGTAAAAGATGATAGACAACTCCAATGGCAAGATACAATTTATGTATTGGCAATCAATACTCTAACTAGACAGTATTGCACTTATACTCAGACACAATGAAACCGCTTTGTAAATTTTTTCCTTTTTTTACACACACAATCTAGTTCAAATTTTAAATAATGTAATGTATTGACCTGTTTGATGTCGTTTGCAGTTCACGCCTCCTCCAGCCCTCCGTGACCCAGTTGTGAGCCAGCACTAGCAGTGGGTGGCAGGCCGGTCTAGCAAGTCTAGGCAAGAGACGCGCCGGGAACTTATTTTAAGGGTATTAAATTAACTGGTAATGTTATTTTTATTTTTATCAGCATATAATAGCCACTAATAAGCACGAGCCACCTCTAGAATCGAGAGTTCGATTGAAATTATTTAGAGCACAACCTACCAAGGTGGCCCAGTGCGGGTTCTTGAACGTTTTTATTAAAAATATTATTACTAATGTATATTTGCGTATTATTTTCATTATATATAACTTGATTATTCTATTGTCTAATTGAGTAGCCAATAGTCCATAAAAATCTAAACTTTCTTTAAATGTACCTAACCAATCTTACTTCGTGTTCTATTCAACATTAGGGTTGCCTGTTAGTGAGTTCCAATGGTAAAGCTTTCCTTTATCTCGTCTTTATATTTCGACTTCTTTCTTCGACCTGTCATCATGTTATTAGGAATTGACTACAATACACAATCTCTCCTTACTCCAGGAGCCCCGTCTCACCAAAAAACATATCCGCAATATCGATGGAAATGACTAGTCAAACTCCACTATTTCTATATCACATTTTATCCTTATATAGAAATGCAGTCTCGCCAATTTTCCTGCTTGATATTTCCGGAAAAGTGACACATAGTGATAAGGTGGGCGGCGGTGACGGTCGCATGCGGTGACGTCATTGCCGAATTCCATAGCTGTGGATTTTTAAGGCATTATATGGACGTTCCAAAGCCTTTTATTGATTTTGCAAGACAGGTGTATTGAAACACTAAAAGTATTGCGTGATAAAATGTAAGATTATTATACTTATCTTTAGGGGGTTTAAGGTAAAATGAAGATCAATTTTGTGATACCACCGGGCTTAAGTTTTAGTTCGTATCCATCATGGGAAAGTTTGGTGATTAAAATACGTTAAAACCTTTCGAGCAAAATGCTTCAAATCCTTAGTCCAGGAGTGCACTATATGGCACTTTCTGAACTCATTCGAAAAAATAGTTCAATTATTACTTCACATTAGCCAACATCTGCGTGAACTGCTTCTTTCCAACCTTACCCATAAACGCCATAAAAAGACAGTTAATTTTCTTAATACTGTATCTACTTGTTTCGCTACGATTTACTCCGCGTATTTCAATTAAAAAATCTTTTGAGTTTAGCACGTTATTTCATTTTGTTTAGCTAGGTATTTCAAGCTTACTATTATATCATGTACCGTCCTTGGGTCTAAGTATCATACAGAGCAATATGCGCGGGATGTCCGGGACGCAGAATCCCGGACTCGACTAGGAACTGAGCGCGCCCACTCGCTTCCTTCGCGCCGAGCTACTATGAAGTCATCTGCAACGTGTTACCAAATCAAACGCAACAATTAACATCTTCTACATTGATTGCCATTTTTTACATTGATTCGCATTTTCTAAGTTCATTGGATTTCTCTTGTAAAAACTAAAATATTTGTTGAGGGCGGTTTCGGATATTTTTTTGCATAGAACGAGCTAACGGCTCTTATGACAGTAATTTATTGTCACCGCCCATGAACTTCTGCGACACTAAGATCATAGGTGTGTAGCCGGCCTCTTAAAATAGGAGGGGAAACGAAAGAAAATAGGACGAGAGGAGGAAAGAAGTATTGGGCTTCCGTCAATCTCACTTAGCGAAAGAAACATGATACCAAAGCGGTCGCATTAATTATGTAATACAGTCGTATCACCCCGGTAAAGAGCCACCTCCGATGGACACTCTATTTGAACGACTATACACTGTATTTTACCTGTCGTGTGACCATGAAAATCTCTGGCTAGCTGTGGTCAAGGAAGATACGAAAGCTAATCTTAAACGAAGTCTCCCACACCAGGAGTATTGGAGGAGACTATACAGAAAGGTAGACCCTTTAACCAGGATAATAGCAGATATGACCAGGAGCTATAATCTAGGGTGGTGTGAGATGGTCGGCGCGGCGCAAAGCGAGTGATCCGTCACGTTGACAGTCGGGAAGCGGCGTCATTAGCGACAATTGTACTAAGCAGGATGCAGACGCTTTACCTACACGCCGCGCTAGTGAATCACTCCAACTGGTTTTTTGGCACGAATTGGGCAAACGATGTTATATTAACCAAATTCTTTAATGTCCTTAATTGTGAATGATTACATAATGCCGACAAAGGATACTCTTTAGATTGCTTGACTTCAGATGTTTCCTTTCTTTTGCTCGCGCTAATATTGTTTGTTATCAGAAAAAGTTATGAGTGATATTAAACATATTATGGCTCGACTATTATGATTATGGTCTATTAATATTGTATTAAACCTAAAAAAAATATAATTTTTAAGTTAAATAAGAGAGTATATTTATTTTATCTTATTAACGGTACTAATGATAAAATATCCTCATTATTATAATAATACACATTACTATAGTACACATTAGCAAATCAGACTACATACTCTGTTCTGTATACGTCACAATGTCTAGCCTGCATCCTACATCTAGAAACGACGCTAGGTTTCATGAAATCTAAGCACTAAGATACAGTCGATGTCCAAATAATGCTGCCCAATTACACTGTCTATAATTCGCCATATTTATTTTATTACCCACTATAAAGCGACGGTGATACCTAAAATAAAATAAAATCTGAGTTTTTACCTGTGACATAAAAGCCTTAGTACAGTCCATGCAAATAATGCACTATATTGTTGGGGAAAATCATTCAGATTGACATATGAAAATCATAGAACCTACTTTTCCGACAAGGACTTACCCCTTGTCCTACAAGTAATAAATCAAAATACGAATAATATTTATTAAAATAACTTTCACGCTATCATGAATGAAGATTGAAATGGCTTCGGAACATGTACTAGCTATGACGATGAAACGACACCACAAACATAGCAACACCATCTTATTTATTTTTTGTTTTCTAGTTTCTTACAAGCGTATCGCGTGTTCCTTAGTTGATATCTAATTAAACGCCAAGCAGTGGAAACTGAGCTAGTCTATCATTACTGGCAGTTGAGTCTTGCATTGAGTTTGCGAGATATATCGTGTTTGTGTACGGCACCGACGTCATCGGGGCCCGGTGTGGCATGTAAGGCGAGTGACGACATCGCGCCAAGTTGGGCCCGCTCCCACGTCGTACACGCGCCGGCTCTGAGTCCTTACCACCTTAGCATCTTAGCGGCCACTGTACTGGCCTGCAGGGAGATCACTCCTTGATAACCATCATATGATCTGCAGGCACCTCACAAAGTGCGCAATGAATCTTGAAATCACGGCACAATCTCGCAGGTGTTACGTGTCCTTAAAGAAGCGTTGAAGTCACAATATAATTCTATCGGAACACAGTCTGGTCAAGCATAGTAGTAATTGACGAATCTTGCGTGTAACCACTCTTCCTTTGGTAACATAAACCGTTTGGTAAAGAAGTTACCGCACAGTCTTGCAAGCGTCTTACAAAGTCTCTAATCAACTTTAGAAGTCACTGCACAATCCTGCTGATATTTACCCGTTAGGAACCAATAGAAGTAACTATAGAACCTTATATCCATCTAATTTAAATGAAGCCTTAAAACCTGGAAGCCTTCATGCTAAAACATACAAGTCATTGAGCAAGAACGTATGCTCCAGAAGAAGTATAAGACTATTATATCTATATACATAATTATATAACATCTAAACTCCTATACACGTGTCCTTCGTATACTCAGATCCAAGACTTATAAAATCTAAAACGCTAAGTGCACGGGAGTATCCTCCTCAGTAAAACCTAAGAGTTATTAGATATATTATAGACTTAACGTAACCCACACTATAAATCATAGATAAACAAGTCTGTAAGCATGTGTAGCGTGAACTTATGTCATAAAATTAACCACGTGTAAAGATTCTCCGACGACAGAATCAAGACAAACACTTATTAAATTAAAATAATAACTGAGATAACTTTATTTATGACTAGATTTACGATCCAGATCATTGAAAAACGTGATAATCTTACATCATTGAGGAAAATTGTACTCTAAAATTAACGATTTCTCCAAATAATAAGTAAAAAGTTATCGGTTAAATCATCAATAAATGACAAAAGACGTTCTATATTACGCATGGCTATAAACACCAGGCTAGACCGTCTACCCACGTCTAATGTCTGCGATATTAAATCCGTTAGGGTGGCCTAGTGCGTACTAATGGAATTGTGTTTGCTCATCAAACATAGACAACCTCTTTCAGGATTGTGGCGTCTTCACGTGGCCTATTCGCCGGTTTTGATTCAGCTAGCGGTGCTAATGCTTTATTTTAGTGGTGGCAAGGTGACTGTAATACTTGGTAAATTTATTACTGTCTTATTACAGCTATGGGTTTGAGTTTGAGATGTTCCATAGGTTGACACAATCATGCTGACCTATATGCACGATACTCGATATATAGATGCTAAAACCAAAATGCTAGACACTAGTATTAAAGAGATCTTCACAATCAGATAAAGTGGTCCTTATCAGGGCGATACGAACATGTAGTATAATCGTAATAGATTAATTTCTCTTCACTTATATGTATTTTACCAGCCAATCAATATCCATACAAAGGTTCTCCGGAAAAGAGTACCTAGTGTGATAAGGAGGCCTCTTGTACTATTATTATATTGTCATTTCTTTCCTGTAATTATTCCTCTATAATGTAAAAAAGGATTAAATAAATAAGCCTTAGAATAATACCTTGCCACATTTAATCTTTTGCACCTAATTATACAGTAAACTGTAGCCGAGAAGTGCATCTAAAACACGGGCAGTAACATGATCTAAATGTGTGAGTGCAGAGTTGCGCAGACTGCCTGACCCCACCGCCGCGACGGAACACATTCGTCCACATTTGGCAAATATGTTGGCGGCACTTAGCATAATATACGCATTACATATACTGCCGACGTGGTCATAGACATTTTTATCGGGACGGGCAAATCTACTGAGGAGAATGAATTGTTTGGTACCGTTTATCAAATAATTGAGTTTTTTTCTTATAGGTCTAGCACAGAAACTATGTAAGACGAATAGATGCGGTGGAAATGCTTGCTTCATTTAGGTTCCTTCTAAATCCTCTCATCTGATCAAAAACCTGCCAGCCATGATCATTCAAAAAAAAAAAAGACTTGAAATATAACAAAGGAAGGTAACCGATAGTTGAGTGTTACGCTATTCAAGATGAAATTCATAATTAAAAGAGATGTTGATAATTATGATTATTTCAAGACAATAGCAGATGACCCGCGCCAAACAATACACAAATGACAAACTACAAACACCAATGTTTACAATCGTAGTTATTTGTTTAAATCCATTTACTATTGTCATCTAACGTGAGTACAGTTGGGCCAATCGATGTTTCTATTCGAGGGTTCATGGTTCGAATGTGACCATTTTTGTTAAGTAATTCGTGTAGTGACCAGGTGGTAAGATCTTATAAGGAAGCTATACTGTCAAGATTAAACATTAATAATTTGTAAATTGTTCATGGATGAGTAATTTTGAAGTCTGGACTAATCAAGTTTTACGGTCAAAGATGCATTTGCTTTTGCCCAATATCTACTTCTTTACTGACAACACTAACTTAAACCCGTAACATGAAAACACTGCTCTGATCTCTTATATCTTTAAATAAAAAATTGTCGGTTACAGGAGTAGGGCCGCACTTGACCACTGTTCAGTACATACATGAAGCAGAGACGGTTCATCCCAGAGAAAATACGAAACTAGCTTCTTGTATTTTATTCACCCAGTGAGACTACTGCACTAGAAAGCCTCCGTGTCGTAGTTGGTTAGACGCCGGCTGCGAAACGAGAGGCCGCGGGTTCGATCCCCGCACCGAGACAAATATTTGTGTGAATATTTGTGTGAAAGCTGGCGACCTACCTGGGCAGGGATGTCCCGGCTAGCTGTTTATATGCCGTTGTGATATGAGTGATGAAAGTTGGACAACCGAGTCAAGGTAGTGGAAGCACTTGAGGTGGATCCAGTGGCACTGGTTAAATGACGAGCAATATAATGAGACGTCATGTCGCGTGCGCCTTCCGGTACGGGGTCGGCAGAACAATAGCCTCTCTTCCCACGACGTTAGCTAACCGCGCCGTGCATGCTCCTGCTAGAGAAATTGTTTTCGTTTATAAAATGATTTATATTCAAATTATAGAGCTCTGTTGGAAAAGGCAAGCAAATTTCTTTAATTTCATACGTCTGAGGAGCAAAAGCCTGATCTGATAGTAAATGGACAACGCCGCCCAAATACGAATGCGGTACCTAAGATTAAAATAGGTATATTTATTGAAATACAGAGAGATAAATGAGGACGAGGTGTTACGATTGTTGAACCGCTTATAATATCAACATTCGTGTATCAGCTGTTGATTTCGCGATTTACAAAAACCACCGTAACTGGGTGCGGAAGATTTCCGTTCACGAATGACATACAGTTCGCATGCCAGAATCTTTTACACGAGGTAGCCTATGCAATCCAGGTCATAATAAGGCATAGACATCAAGTGGTCGAATCATTGTATTCGACCACTGTGTCTCGACGACTGTTCGTCTTATTGAGGCCGAAAGGCAAGAATTGTGTTGAATGATTAGGCAATGCATCACGTTGTCCTCTTTTCCAATTAGTTCAGTTGATTTTTCTTTTTCAGTGTAATATTACCTACTTTTTCTGTGTTGCAGATCAAACAAATATTCAAAGATATTGATTACAAAATCACAATGGTTGACCCTCTTCCTCATTTCATAATAAGTACAGTACTTATCAGGTCACGAGCGCAGAACGCCATGTGCGTTTATGAAACTAATTACGTCATTCAAGTGTGAACATACTTTTTTTTAGCTTTTTTCAATTTTAAATTGAACGATACTTGGTGAAGTTTTCGATTATACATGCGATTAGCAGTTAGGTATCATTAGGCTGACAATAATTTTGCCTGCGCTTCCGAGCTTTCGGTATAAAATAAACATACCTGTCTACCCAGTTCCTAAAGTGGATCAGCGTGACCAGACGAGTCCGAAATTCGCATTGTTCCAAGACAAATCCAGTAAAGTGACTTGTACTCGTATATGCGTACTGTATCAGCCCATACACGTCCCACTGCAGAGCCCGAGCCTCCTCTCCAATCAAGAGTACCATTGGGAAGGGTTAGGCCACGTAGTCCAAGTGCGGGTTGGCGGACTTTACATACCTTAGAAATTCTTTCAAATCGCTATGGTATGCAGGTTTCCTCACGATGTTTTCCTTCACCGTTATAGTGCGTGGTGATTGACTTTCAATACACAGATGACTCCGGAAAGTCAGAGGTGTGCCCTAGGATTCGAACCCGCGACCACCGTGAACATGTTGGCAGCCGTGTCTGGTCCGTTTACTAACAGGCCACCACGCACGTATATACATAATTGGACTATTAAAGGTTCTTGTACATAGCAATGTTTTATTCAATGATCTATTATGTTTAATAGGTATTTATAATATTTTTCCTAAGTAAAAGGGGCTAGGGAATCAAACTATACAGCCCCTAACAAACTAAAAAAAATCGATAGGTAATGAGGCACAAGCACCGATATCGTTCTGCCAATCAAGATGTCGATAACGCGTGTTTAATGATGCTCGATGGAACAATGCCGCGATGAGTGGCAGGTGACACGTGCGTTTCCAAAACGTTTTTTCAAACTCACCCCCCAAGTTGCGCTGCGCTATTGGTGCTAAGTACTTGATTCATGCACAGAGTAATATGTCTGAGAAGCGACGAATGCATATTTTAATTTACTCAACGTAATCAGAAAGAAAATTTATCGTGGTCTGTTACTAATACAGATGTAAATAGCGGCAGATCAATATTTGGGGGGTCACATTTGTTTTTTTACAATAATAGGCAGTCGTGCCACTGACCCAGCAGATGGGAATGGTCACCGCAGGTCATGGACTTTCACAATGTCGGAGGTTTAATATGCATAGCAACTACCAAATTCTAAACCCTCTTTCTATATTTCGTTTAAAGAACGGAGGCATGTAACCCGGGAAATAACAGCAGAAGATTCACACCGTACATTTTCCAAATTTGTTTTAGAAATTTAATTTCGAACATACTACAAAATATTGCATCTGTAATAATTTATTCTATGTCAACATGGTGCGCACGAGTTTTTGCCGCGCACACGCAGCCGCGCACGTGCCGCCATCTGGCGCAGGAAGAGTCGCTCAACTGGAAGATGGGCTTCCAACATGATGAGTGGCCAGTGGCAGTCGGCCACAGTTGCCTTGATCTTTAATATTTAAAAAATAATTTAGCTAATGATGTCAATTTTGTGTAAGGAGGTAATGGGCCGGATATAATCTTGTTAGACCTCTTCGATTGCATTTTTTAATCCAGGGCACGGTGTTAGAGTTATCAACTCGTGTTACACTTTCATTTGTAAGTATACCTAATTCATATCTATACGAAAATATGTCATTACGCAGTAGAAGTTATGGAGGATCTTCCTATTATACTTCAGTTGTGGCTGGTTATCTTATACTGATGATGATAAAACCAGCAAGAGAGACACGGTTTTTAACGTTCTTTCACTCATTTCCAATTTCAACCCTGGATTTGAACGTATATCACCGAAGTATTAGAGTTGCCCACCATATCCCTAAAGTATAAACAACGTATGCCATATCAATGCAACTTATAAATAAATATTACGCCCATTTCCACATTTATAATATCAATTAATTATTCATACATCGATATCCAAATGTTAATTATATTGTTTTAATATTTGCATAATGGCAACTTTACTGCCTACGGAACGGACCAAGTTACATAATCCGTAACCAATATGGATTTTATTATCGACAATTAACGGATTTTTAACGAATATATTAACCCTTTCAGACGAGTGTTCATTTTAAATTATGACAAATCTGACACATTTGCGTCAAACCTTCGTCAAACTTATTATCTACATTTTTGATTTATCGATTTTGCTTCAACAATGTCTAGATATACTCGTATCACATAGGTAATTGATAGATTACAAAATGATCGTTAAGATACTGGAGTGCCTCCGATTAGATAAGAGTGCATTCACATTTATCTATATTTCCTTGTTAAAAATTATAATGGCTACGTTCATCACTACGTTCAAGGGAAAATCAGTTTCGAGGAAACTGAAAAAAATATCTAGAATTGAAGGTCCTGAAAATGGAATCCAGGACCACACGATACACATTCCCAGGTATAATCTTAACTAATAACACGATGAAATTCTGTTATTAGCAATATTGCCCCTACGATACCGTAACTAGTGCAGCAGATGTATGTAGGTATAGTTGTTAAACGATATTATTATAGTTTGTATGCTTCATTACATTTTGCTACAATTTTTATTACATCGAAAAGCGGATCCTACTATAAACATTTTTGCTTTTAAGATTTAATATTGTTGTTCGAAAACATATTTTTGAAAATTGGCTAACAAATGGCTATAAGGCAAACTGAGTCTTATATGAAGCATCTAGATTGCACTCGACTAGTAAGTAGATTGTAGCCTAATTGTGCTGACAAAATCAGTAACTTTAAATTTAGTTATATACCTACTTAGCTTCGAAAAGTTAGGAGCCGTGTCTGCAAATCTTTATATCCACACGTGAAGTACCTATAACGTCTCCGATGAACACGATAAGGCTCCTAAACTAATTTATCCAGAAAAAATCACACACGACGGACATATCAAAAAGTTTTAGAAAAAAAAATGCCATTTAAAGTGGCCGAGAGGCGATGATCTCGGACTCACGGTGCCATACATGTCGCAGGAAGATTTTCGCGAGGCAAGGTAATGACAAGTGGGCCGGAGCACGTAGGCATGTTAATTGGACGCAATGGCCACCGGCCCGACGGCCATAAAAGAAACGGGCGTGGGCTGAGCGACGCAACGTCTCTAAAGGAGCCAGCCGCGAGAGCTCCTCGGCCGGCCTGGAGCCCCCGCGCCGCTCTGCTGCGCCTCTGCCCCGGAGAGGGTCGGGGGCTCAACGATCGCTGGCAGCGACTGCGCGGAGGCTAGTGGATGTGCTCGACGATTGTCTCGCTTCGCCTTGAGTTGTTTTCATTCACAGTGTTTTGCTGACGTCCGCCGTCTAGCTTTGTTCCATATCTGCTTTCGTTCGATTTCGTTATGTACTCGCATGAGTTATCATTTTTATGTGTGCGCTGTCTCTCATTATTTCTAGAGTCATCAATCGTATTTGTAAATCAGTTTCTCGACAAAACAATTCTAATAGCGGCTAAAATTAATTGTAATAAAGAATATTTTTGCGTAGTCCCCAATGTTATTTCCCGTTGGTTTGTGAGCTTTTAAAAACTATAACATTTATGCACGTTTAGGGGTATTAGCTTCAAAGTAAATTCTGGTTTAAATTTATAAATGATATAATTCTCTCAAAGTTTACAATAAAACTTCAAATATTTCCTAAAGCGGTGTTTCCACACAAAATGTCACATTTTCAAAGAACCGTCGTAAATACATCTGCTTCCTGCACAAAAAATAGTCAAATCGTAGAGTACTGAACGCCGAAAACGGCATATAATGTAGATGGGAGCGGCGTCTATTTCGGTCGTTGTCCATCCATCGGGAGCTCGTGATACGCGGCTATTCCGGGCCGGGGCAGGTTTTCGGGGAATGTCAACAAACGAACGGGTACTCATTCAATGAACTCTATGCAGTGCGACGCCGGTGGCGGACCGGTCCCGCTCGGCTATTCATAAAAATGATGCTCCCAGACGCGCTCGCGGGCTCGCCGCTCAATGGACCGCCGTCTCACCGCTCGCGCTTTGCCTTAACAAAGCTCTTTTATGGCGCACGGATCGGATCACGTATTCTTTCTTGCGGACGTTTCGAAACGTGATGAAACAAAACCTACTTTTTTACCACAACGGTGAAAATGTTGCTTTCGTTGGCGTGCAGCAAATGTACACATTTCGTATGGACGCTCGATTAGTCAATTTCACAGCGTTTGAATGCGTTGCCGTTGAACTAATTTTGATTGCACAAGTGCATGAAAAGCGATCAGCGGTGGGCGGACTGCGAAGTGACGTGAGCTCCACCGTTGCACAACGCTACGCAAGGAGCAGTGGCGGGCGGCGGCCACCACGCGCCAAGCCGCTGCAGCGCTATCTCCAGCGCGACCTTACCGAATAATGAATACCGAACGCGTACTCGATACTCGATACATATTACACAAAACTAGTTCAAGACTGTAATAATTAGCCGTAGGTGCGGTCGGCTCTCGGCGCCGATGGATCTGATGCGATCCGAGGCGCGCCCTCACTTCTCCTCTCAACACATGTTTTGTTTACGATGGATTCAGGTTTCAGGTCTAACAATGAAAGAAACGTATAAGGATTTAGTTTCGTATAATTTTCTTTTAACAAATGATCAAAAACTGTATAATTAACAATGTAGCGTCTTAACAGATACTTCAAAATTATTAGCGATGTAGGTAATATATTACAAATACTTTGGAATGTTCGTATAAACAATCTCATATGAATCGACGCTCTCGAGTCACCGCACTCATGTGACTGACTGGGGCGAAATTTCCTAGTTGACGAGAGCGGGTGCGCGGGGTGCGCGGGGGCGCGGCGGCGCCGGGGGTGCGGGCGCCTGTGCGACTACACTCATACGTCAACTAATGAAACTGCGACCTAGCGCACTCAGGGTCTATGGTAAAATTAACCATCGCACAGCCGCCCACCCCCCGCCGCAAACTCTGTGATTTCACAGCCTATCTAACTTTTCTATTTTTTTTCGTCCCCCTCGAGCCTTGAGCCGTCGTCAGAAACACTATTTATAGACAGAGAGCTCAATATATTTTGGTTATGGTACTGTCTGCCGCCCATTTTACAGTTTCTATAACGATTTCCAACAACAATAACAATGTGTACAAGTGACAATTTACTGATTATGAGATGAACAATTACAAATTAGTGACAGAACCAGAAACAGTGCAGCAGACAGGGGGACAGTGACGGCACATGCCAGTCGTCAGGACACGACGGCTCACCTCGACGGGCACAACTTTACACACCATCCAATGTTATATTTCGATTTTTACAATAAACTAGACACAATGGAGATTCATAATGAGATTACAATTGAATATACAATACGCGAGGCCATGCTTAGCAGGGTGAATGAGAGTACAACAGTTAACCGCTTAGTGAGGCGAATTTGTCGAGACGGCCCCGGCGACCGTCCGCGCGTACATTAACTAAATAAAGCAGTCAATAAATAAACCAACATAAATATCTAATAAATACCTACACGGGCTATATTTACAAAAAGAAGCGTTCCTCGTCGACGGCACGTGCTCAGACTTGAACATATACAATACAGCACTATCCCACCGGGATAACAGGTATAAATTAAAAATATAATAAAGCTGCCGGCTTAACACTTGTATTACAAAATAATACTGACTCCAGTAAAATTATCCTATCCGCGAGATGGAATGTGCAGGCCTAGGCCCGGTACAGCAATAGGAACCAACGCACTGCTCGCCGCCTCGCACAACATACACTCCACAACGCTCAGTACATGTGCACTACTGTGGAATATCAATAAATACAAATACAATGCCTTGCATGTCTAAAGCTGCCCGTGTGGCCTGCAGGGGGAACAATCCTCCTGCAGGCCACACCAGCACCTCCTCACAGTGACTACATTAACAAACAATAACATTCAGTGAGTGCAGAGTGACAGTGCACTACAAACACTGCCACTCTGCACACACCATCCCACCGACCAACAAAAACTTATTCCTTAATGTTACTCTTAATGTGATGGCAAATAAGATGTGTAAAGGACAGAATTTGTCAGCAGTGGGCTCAGGTCACTCTCCGTATCAGTGGATACAGCACAAACAACAACGTAACATATAACAGGTGTAGTTGAAGCGAGCAGTATTAGGTACAGGGTGGCAGTTCTCACACGTCCCACAAACACTGGACTGGATGCTGAATACAATCCACAAATGAACACAGGGAGGGAAACTGAAATTTTATCCGCAAGGTGGACCGGACGGATCCAACGGTATATACAAAAGAAATTCCTTCCGAATAAATTATAAGCTTGTAAAATAATTATCACATAAATTTTCTTACATTCTCCGTTCTCAGCACATAACTTAACACGTAATCTATCTATATACACACGAAACGCGGGCCGCTAGTGTGGCGGCGGCGGCTGGTGGCGCGGCTGAGGCGGCGGCGGCGCGGCCGGCGTGGGCGGCGCGGCGCGAGGGTGCAGCGCCACGCGCCCGCCCGGCGCCACCACCGCCACCAGCTGCACCTGCCCGCGCTCCTCCGACGGCGGCGCCTTACCGCGCCGGTGCAGCCGCACCCACGCGCCGAAGCAGACTAGAATGGCGAGGAACACGGCCACCGTGGCGCCGCCGGCGATCGACGCCGTCTCCATCATCAGCTGCCGGCTCGTCAGCACGTACGAGTCATCCAGGTCCTTGAACTCGCACCGCTGCCCGACGAACCCGCTGCGGCACTCACAGTTGTAGATCGGGCTGTCGGAGATCACCACCGTGAAACACACTCCGCCGTTCAGGCAGTAGTACTCCGAGTAGTCCGGCTCGCACTTGTACGTGGGGAAGGTGACGTTAAGTCGCGGCTGCGGCTGCGGCTGCGGGTGCGGCCGCTGCGGCCGCGCTGGCCGGGCGGGCCGCTTCGAGATGGAGCTCGAGCAGGCGCCCGCCAGCGCCCAAGCGGCCGACACCACCGCCCACCAAACTACCAACGATTGCATTTTCCGCACGATCCGGAGGGTCGGCGCTCGCGGGACGTGCACGATTTTGACATTGGACGGTGACTTATGAGAAATCCGAGAGGCGATGACATGACCGCATTCGAATTTCGAACTGGAACCCTTCGCTCGCATCCGCGTCGGCGGGCCGCCCGGACATGTTTCCTGTGTTCGCTTTTTTTTACGTCGACGATCACTCGCTCATGACGGAGGCGCGGTTTCTACGGGCGCCCGAGATATCGCATCGATCCCTCTGCTCGCATGTCGAAAGTGAAACGGCGAATGTTGTTTGACACTACTGCGTCGTGGGTTCACGTCGGATCACGGAGCACAAACACACAATGTCCCGTTCGAAAAGATACACACAAAATGGTGCTGAGTGTCGCGAGCACACTGATCTCGGTGAGTTGTCTATGCGCGACTGACGGAGGGCGTCCACTGCATCCGCCATATGCCGACGAGAATGAACGCGGGGCTCGCCGCCCGCCTCTCGCCGCCGCCCGCACCTCTCCGTTTACACTGTACGACCCGTCCGTGTATGGGGAAAATACATTTGTGTGCGTCAACTCTGCGTTAGTGTGAGTCAGTAAACCTTTTTTTTCTTTTGTATGGGATTATGAACAAGGTATTTCTTTTTCTCAGCTATTCCGACCCTCGACCATTGTGGAACTTGAATGGAAAATTATTTGTCAAGTTTAAATAGAAGGCTGATAAATATTTGGCTATTATGAAACTTACTAACGTTTTTGAAATCAATCGTAATGTAGTTAGACGTGCGTCTGACAATATATTTATAAATGTGCATGTATTTGTACTTATGTAAATACCTTAATAATATATTAATGAAGCAAGCCAAACAATTATTTTCTAAGAGTTTATATTATTATTAAAATAGAACATATATTAAAGATATGCACTAGTCCCAACCTAGTATAAAACCTCCTATTCTGTAAAATTACATATTATTGGTTAATAAATAATCTATACATATAATATATCGATCGATGTCTGTACCCATGTACAGTACTGTATCTTCCATAAGATAAATGAAAGAAACTAATATGGTGGGTCTCTTTTAACGTATTTTATGATTTTTAGAATTTTTGTCTGATTGTCTTTATGGTTGTGCGCGATGAACTCAGAAACTGCTTAACGTATTTCGATGAAATTTGGTATGGAGGCAGCTGACAACTTGGATTAACACTTAGGCTACTTTTTATCCCGAAAAAAATTGTGTTCTAGTGGGGTGAGGAAGGAATTCCAATATATTTGTTACTTTTGTATACTCAAAGGGATGGGATGGTACTGGATTACATGCCTTGAGTGGAAATGAGACGGGACGGGATGGGAAATTCCAAATAAAGTTTGCAATCACGCAGACGAAGTTTGCGGACAGAAGGTAATTTCATCAATAATTCTGTGTGGTCGAAACTAAGCGTACGGCTAGGCTGTTGGATATATTAAAAATTAATTAAAATTAGTTTAATGTAATATACATGTATATAATATTACTATGGCTTAAATTAAGTAAGTAAATATTTTATTGATATTAAAAAAAGATTATGTAGGTAACAAATAAATCAAAGTTTCTAATTAAAATATATGTTAATAAACTTTATTAGAAACCAGTTTTGTAAAGATCAAATACCTGCAGGCAAAAACGATCTTTAATCGTCAATTCATAACACATAAGATGCTTTACCAATAACCAACGTATAGTCCTGATTAATATAATTTATATGATTAATTTATTAATCACAGGTCACATAAAGTTATCAATCATAAAACGTATAAATCATGGGAATATTCCAATAATATAACTAATTAGTAAGTTTTGAATTTTTAAAACCTAATATCTAAGTGGCCTTTTCATAAGTCACTGTGTTTCGGACAATTTTATGTTATAAACTTTCCAATATACTCCTGCCAGAAAAAAACATGTTTATTCCAACTCATTCCAATGATATTCTTGTTCTCTTCCGTTAAGACAATATGATATTGTTTAAATTCGTGTATCAACCCCGTATTATTATAAAAGATTACAATTATAATTGAAACGATATGTAACATTACTAGAACAAAAACAAAAACGCATAAAGAGCTTGATCAAAGGCTTTCCGTGTGCATCTGCCGCCTATGCCGGTGAAAGAATAGAATTAATGAACACTTGTCTATGACATAGAAACTGTCATGGCAGCAGTCAAAGAAAATTTTGCCCTAAAATTTTTGTAGGGTCAGCAGGTAAATTTTTTTTTACAGTTATTTTATTTTTGTTGAGTGTTGTTGTCGTTAAAGAGTGTAAAACGTATTGGTTATGAATAGTGTCTATACAACGGATCATGTCAATTCCTTGTCTACATAACATATCAATCGGATATATATTTTCCGAAATATATATTTTTCAAAATGATTATCGTGTACCTAATTTCACGAGTCAAGACGATTAAATTCTTTGCATCTTATTATAGTATTCGAAGAAATCTATAAAATAAAATATTCACAAAAATAACAACGTCCGACAACTAGGCAGTATGATTTTGTACTTTGACTAACAAACGACAAAAATCAAAAGCCAGGCGATGACAGATGAAGTGTCAACTGTCAAATCAAATTCTGTTTTGGTTTGGGTTCTGTGCAAGTTCTGTGGTAAATGTTCATCTTCATAGTTTGTAACAGTGAAAAAGTAATAAAGATAGTAGGCTTGTTTGCTTAATAATCGCTTACTGCAAATAAAATATAAAAATGTCAGAGTCATCAAAATCAAAGTCTTCGTTGAACTTAAGCCCTTCGCCGACATTGCAATGCAAAGATCTTCATGAGTATCTGAAGAGTAGAACGCCGCAGTTTTTAGAGACTTTGTACAATTATCCCACGATTTGCTTAGCTGTTTACCGGTAAATATACGAAATTTGTTCAATATTATTTAGAAATAGTAGATTGGAACAAATCTTAGAGGTTATTTTTAAGGATTTGTGTTTTTTTTCTTTATTAAAGCTTAATTATAATTAAAAGATATACATTGATAATACGGTAAGGGTACGACAATTTACACTACACCAGATAACATAGATGCTCATTACTTATTAAGTTTGTTGATTGTCCTTTGTATAATTTAATCCATTCAACATATTATAAGAATGGACTATGAAACGAGCTAGCACCTCATGTAATGAGAAGCAGAGGCTGCTGATTTTGTGCATCCTTAACATTTTATATGATTGAAGAATAGGATACCAAAAAAGCCTAAGAAAAAGAGAAGCCAAACCTTACCTTCTTATTGTCGCTCCATAGTTCTTCCATCTGGTATTTTATAATATTTACAGGGAGCTTCCAGAGCTAGCCCGTCACTTTGTGATCCGACTGCTGTTTGTGGAGCAACCAGTTCCTCAAGCTGTGGTGACGTCATGGGTGTCACAAACCTATGCCAAGTATGTTCACATAAAATGTAATATATGTATACTGAATACATTAAGAGATTGATGAAAGTAGATGCAGCAAAAGTAATGCCAGGATTGGGCAACCTGGGATTGAAAGTCTCTGCCTACCCCTATGGAATGCAGGCATGATGTAAATGTATGTATGTATATTACACTGATGTACCGTACCTGCCAGATATGGTAACTTAAGACTTTTTGGTAACCTATGTTATGACCTGTGGTTTCACAAGTATTTTCCTGCCTCCAATTGCCTTCAGAAATATTATTCAGTAAGTTCAAAATGCTGATATGTATATTATTTACAGAGAACAAGCTAAAGCATGTGAAGCTTTGTCAGAGCTGTCAGTGTGGCAAGAAGCACCAATCCCAGGTGGAATGCCAGGTTGGATGCTGGCACAGTCATTCAAAAAGAACCTGAAAGTTGCTCTCCTCGGTGGGTGAGTGATATGTAATCCATTATATCCATTTGAACAGCCTCTGTGGAGCAGTTTGATACCGGCTGTGAAACCAACCCCTGTATGTGTTTCAAGTCTTGAATTCACAGGATATCTGGACAAACCCAGACTAGTATAATAGGGGTATTGACTCCATTTTTATTAACATTTATATCGAAAGATAAAAGAAAGAATTTTAGTCTAGTCTGCTCTGCACTTAACCATCTGCATTGTTGAATCACATAATATCTGTCTCATGCCAGTGTAAAATAAATGAAAATGTGTAACTCCAGTGGTCGTCCATGGAGCTTGTCGTCGTCGCTGGAGCCGGACGGCAAGGCGCGCGACGTGTCGTTCCTGGACGCGTACGCACTGGAGCGATGGGAATGCGTGCTGCACTACATGGTGGGCAGTGCTCAGACTGAAGGCATCAGCGCTGATGCTGTGAGGATACTGCTGCACGCTGGGCTTATGACCAGGTACGCAATAATCCTTGCCTTGGTACTCTCCAAGCTCTGACCTAATTTAAATATAGAAGACATGCTACTGTGAAGCATCCCCAAGTGCCAGGCTAAGCACCAGTATTGTTTTGTATTAGCCCCTATACGTCCCACTGCTGGGCACGGGCCTACTCTACAATCAAGAGAATTGATTGAGAGTGGTTAGGCCATATAGTCCACCACGCTGGCCTAGTGCGGGTTGGCGGACTTACATACCGTAGAAATTCTTTAAAATCGCTACGGTATGAAGGTTTCTTCATGATGTTTTCCTTTACTGTTAAAGTGCCTGGTGATTGACTATCAATACACACATAACTCCGGAAAGTCAGAGGTGTGCTCTGGGATTTGAACCTGCGACCATTAACAAAGCTCCAGTACTAAGTGTCAATTCTTTGCATGCATGAGTGAAGGTCATTAAAAAAATCTTAGACAAATCCTTTAATCAAGCTCTAAAGAGTGAATTCACTGCAACATAACCAAGTATCAGTTTAATGGGTCAATGTTATATTTTTTTTTATTGCAATGAATGATGAGACGACCCTGCCATTCGCTTGATGGTAAGCGATACGACCGCTCATGGACAGTAGCAAAACCAAACAACACCATGAGTTACAAGGCAATGTTTGGCATTCCACTGCGCTCGCCATCCTGAGACATAAGATGTTAAGTCTCGATATGACCAGTAGTTACTCTGGCTACTATGTACTTCAAACCGGAACACAACAGTGCATTTACACTGCTGTTTGGCGGGAGAAATAGACATTGCGGTGGTACCTACCCAGGCGGCCTCTCACATATGAGAGACCTACCACCAGTACATATCTGATGTCAGTATATCTATATCTGATGGTACTTACATTTATGAATTTCGTAATTTTGCAGAGATGCTGAGGATGGTTCAGCAGTGATTACGCGTGCGGGCTTCCAGTTTCTACTACTTAGCACAGCAAAACAGGTACATTATATTGTAGTCAACATGAGACCTCTAACCAAGTCCATAGATAGTCCAGTTATATAACATAGTCTAAAGCTTAGAATATGTGTACTCGTTTAATAATGTTAATTTTATTTCAGGTGTGGTTGTTCCTGCAGCACTATTTGCACACGGCTGAGAAGCGCAGTCTCAGCGCCGCAGAATGTCTCGCCTTCTTGTATCAGCTCAGTTTCAGTACACTAGGCAAGGTATGTGATAGACTTAAGGCCAAAAGTCAAAGACTAAACTAATATGTCAATGTATGTCTGTAATTGTTTATTTTACAGGACTACAGCACAGAAGGCATGAGTAACAACATGCTCGTGTTTCTGCAGCATCTTAGAGAATTTGGACTGGTCTATCAGAGAAAAGTAAGCTTTATTTTATGTATTACTCAATACCTGATTTTAAATGTTAAAATGCCTGCCTGTTTATATCTGGGTCCACTTGGGCCACTATGGAGGGATTTTTGACAATTTACGATGATTGCCATTCGGACAGTTAAACTTATTTAAATAGTTAATAAAAAAGTATTATTGATTTATTTCCCCAGCGTAAAGCAGGTCGTTTCTACCCCACACGACTAGCGCTGAACATAGCGTGCGCCCACGACGCCTTGCCCGCGCCCACGCCCACCGCTGGGCCTCCGCAACAACAAGGATACATCATCGTCGAGACCAACTACAGAGTCTACGCCTACACGCAAACCAACCTGCAGGTGGCGCTGCTGGGGCTCTTCACAGAACTACTGTATAGGTATTATTCATGAATTTATATAAATGCAGTTAGAATTCAGACACTGTAGTTAAAGAGATTGCCAAATGTCTAATAATGCTTCCATCTCCTTAGTTTGAGGTTGACATACCTACTATCGACGTATTTTATACTTCCAAGGGTGGCCATTGGTCATAATATATTTTTCAACAGATTATTTGTTATCATATATTATAATAAAGTGATGAAAAAACAGACTGATTTAAATTTTAATCTCGTTTTAATAGGCGTGAAACTTGAAGGAAAAACAATTTTTATATGTTTTCTAGTATCAAAAGAAAACAGAATTTAAATTGTGTTTAATGATTTGTTTAACTTTTAATGAATGATTATTAGGTTTCCCAACTTAGTGGTGGGAGTGTTAACGCGCGAATCAGTGAGACAAGCACTACGCGGCGGCATCACGGCGCAGCAGATCATACGATATCTAGAACAACACTCGCATACACAGGTATTGATAATATTATTTATTAGGATAAGTTTATGAGATTTTCTATAAACTTCACAAATCCACCCACCCGCACTACGTCATTATGGTGCATTATGTCCTAAACTCTCTACTCAATATTTATTTATTAGTTTGTGTAATAGCAATATATATAAGATTGTTAAATTTTGGTGCAACATTTAATTTAACAATTGTAACATATTTGAATTGACTCGTACTTAAAACAGGATATGCATAAATTTAAAAAGCTAAAATATTTTATTGGTTCATAATTAAAAAATGGCATAAGTAACGCGACATGTGATAGTAGAACAGCTTAATATTTTATATAGATATACAAAAATAATGAAGTTAAGAAAAATCTCACAGAGAAAATTTCACACTAGACGAACTATTTTGCATCGGGGCTCGTAGCAGTTTTGTTGTTAATTAATATTGTATTTTTTCCATCACCATGTATATACATATCTATACCCTGTATACATGTCTCATAAACCATACATCCGATGTTATTAATAATCCTCAGTTTCCTTCCTCCAGATGTTGAAGTCAGAGACAGGCGGTATAAGGTCGTCGTCATTGTTGCCGCCCACCGTGGTGGATCAGATCAAGCTGTGGGAGAGTGAACGCAACAGGTTCACCTATACTGAGGGTGTTGTCTACAATCAGTTCCTATCTCAGGTACACACTGCATCTATCAATTGTACAAAGATTAAATAAATAAATACACCCAACAGTCACATACATAGTCCTGACCCCACACTAAGATCGAGTCTTGTGTCGTGGGTAGAACACTACCCACGACACAAGACTGAAACACTCAACAGAGTAGGACATGACTTGAAAAAGAGTTTGTAAGAGTAGCCTCATTTTTGTACTGAGCTAGTACAATGTCCCACTTCAATTGAAGTGAGGCGTACTAGATAGTTTGAAGGTATTAGTACCTCTCGCTCTCATCCTATAGATAATGACGTAGTGTAACGAGTACCGGGACACAAAATATGAAGTAGTACATTTCAAAAAGTTGAGCCGCTCTTACATTTTGACGTCATGTACGGGACAAATGTACTACCTCTTGTATGTCCTACTCAACACTAGTCGTGGGTATCAGGAACTACGAGAGACATTTCGGTCTCAAACACCCAGACTCGAAACAAATACTTGTGGTTCTCACAATAATTTGTCTCGGTGCGGGGATCGAACCCGCGGCCTCTCGTTTCAGAGGCGGCGTCTAACCAACTGCGCCACGGAGGCTGTCAAATTATATTTTATTTATTTTATTTTATTAGATTATATTTTTACAAATTAGAAGCACCTACCTATGATAGAAAGGGTAACTCTGTTTCCATGTTTAAGCTTTAGTTCAACCTGAACACAATATATTTTAAAAAATTCAAAAGATTTTCAAATCCACACCTGACTAGACGTACAGGATTTTTGCGATATGTTCTTTTATTGTAAAAGCAAGCAATCATTTACAGTGAATACTCGCGTACCTTCGATAAATATTTTGTTAATCCTACTTTAATTGACTTGTAATTATATTATCACCTACATATGTAATAAAAATGGAATAATTCTAACAGGCGGATTTCGTGGTGCTCCGCGACTACGCCAAGCAACAAGGAGTGTTAACGTGGCAGAACGAACGCAGCCGCACTATGGTCGTCACGCGGGCGGGTCACGATGACGTCAAGAAATTCTGGAAACGATACTCCAAGACCTCATAGTCGTGTCGCTACTAGAGATATAAAATAATATCTCTAGTTGAAATATAGACAAATACTGGTGCAGTATATGCCTCAAGTTGGAAAAAATAGACAAAGTGCAATTTGTGGACAGTGAAGTGAAGTGTTGAGTGGTACTGAATGTGCATGCTTCGTTTCAAGTATTAGTTGGCTGAATTGGAGGATCTTTGGCAGGTATATTTCTGTCATGAGGGTATGAGGGAGTTCCTTGAAAGTACTAAAATAGAATGTGAGTGTTAGATTTTAACTGGTTTTTATCATAATATACATTGTTTTTGCAGCATAATCTCGAATACAAAGACTGTTTTATGAACATGTTTAAAGAGTGTAGTATCTATGACAAGTATTGGTTGACCAAAACCAGCAGAGCCATAGATGAAGTACTGCTTTTGGTTTGGTTGATTAATATTTATCTGCAACTAAGTAATATTTGTTAAAAAAAGCATTATATATGGTAGACAATTTGATATATTATGACTTATAAAAAATTTGTGCATGTTATAATTGTGTAAAACTTTATTGCTAGTATGACTATTTTACTTTTAATAGTTCATACTTGTAATGTTTGAAATGTTTCATTTCAAGTATGTACTCATCTTTCAGTATCCTGTTTGGAGGACCATAAGTGTCAATTGTTACTTAAAAATAGCCACTGTAAAAAACGCGCAATAATTTAGATTTAATTAATGGTACACCACTGAACTTAGTTTATTGTTGCCAATGTAATATTATAGAGGTAAAATGGATATGTGAAGAGCTGCAATGCATGCATTGTTGATAGTCAGCGCTGTGCGTTGCCGATTTTGTAAATAAATAATATTTTGTGCATGTGTGATGGTTTCATTTCCTTACAATTACTTCTACTTTTGTATTTTCTTCTGGTAGTAGGTATTTGTTATCATCACGTAATAATTAACGTTGTAGAATATTACTATATTCAGGCACCACCCAACGCATTGTTTTTGGAATCTGAAGAAATGCTATAATTACCAGTAGACTTTCTTTGACCGGTTATGAATGATTATGATGATAAATAAGGAGTAAAATATACACCACCAAACTTTTAATACAAAATCTATACCTATATGAACAGTACAATCTAATAACTCCTCACAAAAAAAAAACTTAAATTAATTTGAATATAATCTATTTATTAATAAGTAGTGTATTAGCGATTTTTAGCGTGTGGTCATGAGTTGGGTAGCGGCGGCGGCTTGGCGGGCGCGAGGGCCGCGTACAGCTTGGTGATGGCGGCGCCCACGCTGCGACGTAGACCTTCGTCTGACGGACAACGCACTTCCTGCACATGTTGTTATATATTAGTTAGCCACATACCTATTATGTTAAAGTCACATGGGCTAATTACAATAATGGTAATTGTAGCGGTCTTATTGATAGACAGTTTTAAAACCTATTTAAGTTATCGAATGTTTTGTCTCTTTCGAACGACTTTTTAATTCAGTTTGAGCGAAGGAGACATACATACGATCACTAAAATAGGTTTAAAACAATCTATGAATAAAGCCGTAAGATGAGCTCAGAAGAAAATAATTTTCTGTTTATATACTTACTACATATGAATATATTTAAGTAATACATATGAAATAAGCTAGCAGAATTTTCCTATTTTGTCGTTTATTGAGCGTGTTTCGGTTTTACGTCATGTGGACAGGGTAGCAGAAGTGCATTCCTGAAGTCGATAGTCCATTGAAAAGTTACATTTGAGGTTGCGTTTTTTAGAGGACGCAATTTTATTTTTTTGATGTGTAGGGGGGATCAGTGTAAAGCTAAAAACAAGTTTGTGGGTCGCCACCCTTGTCCCACGGCCGCCATCTTGAAAATAGGGGTTGAAATGGTTTTTACGATATATCTCTTAAACTATTTATTTGATAAAAAAAATTGTTAACATTTTTTGTTGCTAATTAAATTCTCTACAAATTTGGTCCAGTAACTTTTTGTCGTAGAACTATAAATAAAAAAGTTATAAGCGAAAATCTTCAGAAATAGCAATTTTTAATTTTTATAGTATTCTATTGCATCTTGTAAGAAGTCATATTTGAGTACAGAATATGTAAATACTATCAACATACCATACTGAGTAAGTCTATATCAGCTCTTTTGCCATCCACAGTTACATATAACTTTTCTCCCTTGAATATTTTGGGGACGGAATCTTCGCCAAACATCTCTTGCAGCATTTCAATCACACATTCCTGCAAAAATACAAATAGAACAATGTTGTATTATATGATAATAGAGCATATTGTAGTTTAATTTTATCAATGGCTATTAATGAGACTTGGCTTCTAACCATTCATTTGGTAATTTTGGGCACAATAATGTATGAAATAAAATAAATAAATAAATACACCCAACAGTCACATACATAGTCCTGACCCCACACTAAGATCGAGTCTTGTGTCGTGGGTATCAGGAACTACGAGAGACTTTTCGGTCTCACAAACACCCAGACCCGAAACAAATACCTGTGGATCACACAAATATTTGTTTCGGTGCGGGGATCGAACCCGCGGCCTCTCGTTTCACAGGCGGCGTCTAACCAACTGCGCCACGGAGGCTGTCAAAATAAAAACAGAGTTTGGAGGTAAACTGTTCAAATGAAAATTATGAAACAAATAATCTTTATATTTGTCGCCACACAATATGTATAGTGCATGCGTGTGCGTATATAGTGCGTGCGTGTGCGTGTATAGTGCGTGCATGTACGTGTATAGTGCGTGCGTGTGCGTGTATAGTGCGTGCATGTACGTGTATAGTGCGTGCGTGTGCGCGTATAGTGCGGTACCTTGAAGTGCATGCGGTCGAGCTTGGGCGCGAGCGGCAGGTGCGAGGGCGTGGACAGCGCGGAGGCGCGCAGGATGCCCGCCACCACCGCGTCCGCGAACATGTCCGTCACCGGCTGCGCGTTCCACTGCAATATACACAAAAATTATTAATATCAGAGCTGTTTGAAAACTGCATACATTATTTAATACCTTTGTTGGTGATTGACACCTATTGAAGTGACTGTTGCAGATGTGTTATTTGAAAATGAAAGATGATGATTACAGAACCTTATGTTAATTAGGTTTTAGTGGACCGGTAATACTACTGGGTCCTAACTGGCTTTATGATACTGTAGTTTCATATAGCTTCAGCAGGAAACTACTTATACGACGGCTTACTAACTAAACCTGACCGCTTGAAATTGAAACTAAAATTGAGTGTTTCATGCCAACAACCCATATAATTCCTATATGCTAGTACCTCGAGCGTGATGATGTTGTTTTCGATGGTGAGCTCGATGCAGCCGTACAGCTTCCAGCGCGTCTCGGAGAGGAAGTCGATGGTGCCGGCCAGCTGCATGAGCACGTGGCGCAGCAGCGCCGCCGACCCCGCGTACTGCAGCGACTGCCGCTGCGACACCTCCGACTGAGTCAGCTCCGTGTACTCTGCGACGTGCACGTATACACTACATTCACTCAGTGGGAACAACCCATTTTGGTGTTGCCGACGTCCGCTATGGTAACTGCTTACTATCATGCAAGCCGTACACTTGTTTTATTTGCCTTTTGGTGGTATAAAAAAAGCATCAAATGGGCCGCTCGCACATACACGTGTGTGGGCGAACAACGTATAAAAAAACAATTCCTACAATGAAGACGGAAGGTAGTACATAGTGCGGATAGTAAGAAACCGCTAAAACAGTAAAATAAGTCATTAAAGTGTAAGCTACCTTTATTTTCTTTTTTAGCATTATTTTTTCAAACACAAAAACGGCGACATTTTCTTAAAACAACTTTTTTATGTTACGTTTTCTATACACCGCAATGTAACGCTAAATCAGCTGACGCTGAAGGTCAACGACCCTCACGCACATTTATATATAATATATACATTACGAATTTATCGGCATAGTATCTTCAATTAACTCAAATAAGGATAATTAAATATTACAGCAAAACTGAATATTCTCGGTATCATCTGAATAATATGGTTTCAGACATAACCCCCAACAATGTATTCCATAAACAACTCACTGTTTAAATCAGACGGTGCTAATATGTGATAGTTGAAGTTCCTCTTGACGAGTATTCCGTGCAACAGTTGTCCAGCCTCTGGTGGCTCCATGGCCAGTGATCCCATTACCTGTTTCCGCAAAAATACTAGCATTAAATAACAAAACATATTCCAAAATTAAATGATCTTGACCTCGTTATATGGATTATGAGAAATTGACATATTTTGACTGGTTTAGTTTTTTCAACTCTTAGAAATGCATTAGGACATCTTGTTAATTTCTACCCTGATTCTTTTTATGAGTGATATTCTAGTCGAGAAACATTAAGCTGAAATAAAAGGCCAAGCCTTTTTGTTTGTTGTTTGCGATTAGATGTCAAATAAGGGGCGGTGCAAGGTCATACTAATCTCACCCGAGTGCCCAACCATCTCACCCAGAACACTATCTCTAAACCGAGCCATGCTACCACTGACCTTGGCCGTCTTGTCTCCGCGGAAGGTGAGCGAGAGTAGCTGCGTGTTGCGCGGCGTGTGGATGGCGATCCTGCCGCGGTGCTCGCGCTGCAGCGCCGCCTTCAGCCGAGACATCTCGTTCTGCTCGCCGTGGACTAGCACCTGGGATTTTAGTAATTAGCAGGCTAGCTAAATGTTAACATTGACTGTGCCCCTAGCCGGAACATTTTGCAGTATCGTAATAGAATAACCTTTTTGATTGATTTCGTTGCGGGTTAAAGACAAGTTAGACATTCCCGGAGACGCGCTGAGCTTCAATGCTCAGTGTCATCAAAATGCGTGCCACTGTTGATCCTGGCTTACAGGAGTTGCAGTGGCGGGTGTGAGGGCGGGACAGTCTCCTATCGTAATAGAATAGTAATAGTAAAATTTTGTATGGGAATTTAAACAGCGCCATTGTGAGCGTATTTGGAACTAAAATTTCACAGCGGCAAACGTTCACTTTACTATACGAGAATTACTATACGATACTTCAAAATGTTCCGGCTAGGGGCACTGGTATGTGTTACCAATAAAATTGCAACGTGAGATATAGCCAAAAAATGCAATTCATTAAGTAACATGTTTAAATTGATTTTAATTTAATTTTATTCTTCAGTTATTCACAAATATAACAGCAGTACTGATTGCATTCTATGTTCATACGACAAATTAATTGTGATTTTTCAAAAAACCACTGTAAGTGTGAAACGTTGGCTCACACAACACGTAAAACTTGAAATCCACCCGAGATAAATAACCTAACCAAGGTTACAGGAAGACGGTTGATGCAGTTGGCTTCCAACAGATCCCTGTGAAAAGGCCTATGTTAAGCAGAAGATTTCCTACGACTAAAGGATTTAACTAAAATAACTTACCACATGCGGTGGGTTGAGTATGTTGATGAACTCCGAGGTCTGCTGGTAGTCTGTGTGCGCTGAGAACGAGATATAGTCTACGGACATCTTGAGTGGCAGCTTCTGACCAGACATCGATGTGATCTCCTCGGGCTCAGACAATATTGTCTTCGCCAGTGTGCCCTCCACGCAGTAACCTGCAAATATAAAAGAGGAGCTCTAGAGTTCAATTTTGTTTTAATATAGCAATGGAAAAATTATGCCCATCATTACACAGTATAATAGAATAGAAAACCTCTAAGTCAGCAACTTACGAACAAAACGGAATCGTAAGTTTTAACGTTTACAGTCTATCTAAACTAAGAAGTTCCATTTGACGTTTCATACTTTTAACGTAAATAACTTTGTGCAGACGTAACCCACACAATTTCAATAACACTTTCCGTAAATCCATGGAATTATGAAGCTATTCTTATTTTATCACTAGATTTACAATCTGTAATCACTAAATTTAAACTAGAAACCTTTAAATAAAGCAAAATAACCGTTTTAAACAACATTTTTTTTCTAGACGTCATTACAAAGTCACCTCGTTAGGTCTTTTACCGGTAGAGTCGAGACTATTCAAACACATTATGGTATACGCATAATCGGTAAAAATATTTAAATAATCGACCAGATATAAAAGTTGTTCTTTAATTTTTAAAAATACTGAACTTTCAGCTAATAATAATAGGTATGCTGTCAACGAACATACATCAAAAATTAATGTAATAATAATATTAATATAAATTAATTTATTATGAATTAATAGATTTGGATATTACAATGGAAATGAAGGCAGTATTGTAGGATACGGCACACATAGTGAGGAGGTTCCTCACTTTGGAGTATATGTATTGTATGTATGTATCATGTGTTCATAAGCATGTGCGTGATGTGGACTGGTCTCAAAAAGTGTCTGCACCCGGGTGAAGCCGGGCCGGGCCGCTAGTAATAGATAAATCACTCCTTTTGTTCCTAAATAGTAAAGTGACTTATGCAATTGTTGATGTCTCATTAGAATAAAAATGTTCATGAAAAAATAAACGAAATGATGTAAACTGAAAATAAAAACTGTAATCGATTAAGAAATACAAACAAATATTATCGATATCTCTAAATAATCGGATATTGTAAGAACCGATTTATTTGACAGCATCCCTATTTCCCAATGTCAAATGGAACTTCTTAATTTAGATAGATAGTAGACGGATTAAATTAAATTGGGTTAAAATCCAATTTGCAGGACATAACGCTCTATTTGATTAGCGTGCAGTTAATTATGTAAACCTATACTGATATACCTATAATGATATAAACTAACCTGCGATAATAACTCCGTTCTTAGGGTCGGTGCACCAAGACTCGAACAGCTCCCGTGACAATCCCGACTGCATCATACCCGGCGACGCCATGATCACGCACGGACCTATGTCTTCGAAGTGGTCGATGCCCTGAACAAATACATCATATGCTGCTAATTACTGCTGATCTACAAGGAGGTACACCTTGACTCCTAATCAGTTTACCTACTCCTTCGAGTATATACAATCCAGAGCTTAGGTTGGGAGTTTTTAAACGTGCATATTTTTTCTAATTTCAAACCATATCACATGGGGTCAAGAATCATTCTACATGGTACGTCTTGTATAGATAATGCGCCTATAAAAATTACCATGCACCAGCATATCTATGGTAACTTTCTGTGAATAAATACTGTTAAATAAACCACTTTTTTAAAAGTAATTTAAAAATAAGGTAAGATAAGCGAGCAAAACATTATTCATAGAACACGTCGGTATACAGAAACTGAAATGAAATGAAATGAAATTCGTTTATTGGTCACGTAGGCAATTAAATAGCTCTTATGACAAGTCAATACACATAGTACTTATTTTCTATTTACAAGATATTCGTTGTAATATTTATATTCATTTTATTATATTAAGTATTATATTATTTATTAGTATTTTATGGTATTTTTTTTTTCCTAAGGAAATACATTATTTATGTTAATCGATGTCTAGGTGGACCATAAGTATTATTAAAGCGGTGCGTAGCGGTTTAATGTTACCACCAGATCTAACGCGGCCCTGCCTGAGAAGACCCGGCGAAACAAACTCACCTTCCATTACCACTGGAAACTACGCGACGCGACCCAATTCTGAGTATATACAGCGAATACTCAGTGGACTTGTTTTGGGTCCAATTGATTTTAACTAGCAATGAACATACGTCGACCCGTTACAAGGTCATGGCCAAAATTATCCTCATATCACATATGAATCGGCATTCAGTAGCCGACCAGACGCCGCTATTGTTACTTGTTCATTTACAATAGTTACTCTACGCTTCGATATATATTTGTTTTTGTATGTATATTTTTTAGCATTGATTTAATTAATGTTTACATCATTATAATTCAGGTTATTATAAACATAAAAATTGTCATTTCCATATTACCTATTCATTAAAAGAAAATTTTAATTTAGATATTGGTGAATTACATTCAGTAACAAATATATTTACTGTTTTTGAGTAAATAAGTGGACTATTTAAAACACCTTGAACGGAATGGGACAATAGATATTATGCAGTAGCTTCAATAAATGAATGTTTATAAAATAAATATTAATCCGACAATCACTGTGAGGTTGTTGTGATAAGATTGAACGTATAATGCGGCGATGTACTGCAGGTGCAGTGTCACCGGGACAGAGGACGCTGATATGCATTATTTAGTAAATATTTTTATTATTTGGATATTTGTTAGCGGTGTATAATATTGAAAATACTATGTGATTTTCAGCAGAGAAATGCGTTAGGTTATTTAATTTTTATAAAATAGTGAAGATGAAAACCGTGATTCGATTTAAAAAATATATTAAATATTTTATTAATAATTTGATAGTTTAAATAATTATATTAATCCAAATAAACTGATATTTTATATCTAAGGTGTATGATACATCCGAAAGTTTTCGTGGTTACGTTGGTAAGAAACCAGCTCTCATTTGAATAAAATAAAGCCGCGGGTTCGAACTCCGCACCGAGAAAATTTGTATTATATTTAACCCGAGTGTTTAAGTTTCTTATACCCACAACTATCTTTATACACTACTGTATAGCCAGGTCTAAGTTCATCACTATTCCTATAAAACCAGCAATGTAGAGGCAATAACTACAATTTTCAGCGATGCTTCGCGACTCATTCAAGCGCCGTCTAATACGATGGCTAGAAGACAACCGCGAGCTGGTGGTGGCGCTGTTCTGCCTGCCCGCCAGCTTCGCGTTCAGCGTGCTGCTGCGGCTGAAAGGATTCCTGCGTAGGATCAACAGCGACCCGGGGAGACATGATAGTGCTGTCAAGCATATACAGGCCAGGGTAAGGACATTGAGGGGTATAACGAAATGGTTTTGAGTGGTGGCCATGTACAGCTATGCTGTGTTGGACCTGCACCAATTTGGGCAGATGACCTGGTAAAGGACATCGCTAAAGTTCGTCGCTGTTTCTAAAGAAAAATGATTTCATTACTTTTCAGTTATACAGCATGATTTGGTTTACAATTTTATCATCAGCTATCTGACATACACCAGTTTAGGTGAACGTAACAAAATATGTACTTCAATAATGTACATTCAACCACATTTTTAAACTATCTATTACTACAAAACCTAACCACGACTCCTGAACCAGGTCCAGCAATGGAGCAAGCTACCACCACCGCAGAAGAAACTACTCTGCACCTCACGTCCAAACTGGCTGTCCCTATCAACCACGTTCTTCGAGAAGCACCTGCACCACCAAGTGCCCATACCGCTGTACGATATATTGGAGCTGGACGAAGACGCCATGACCGTTAGGGTCGAGCCCATGGTCACCATCGGGGATATCACGGAGTATCTGATACCTAAGGGGTACTCGCTCGCTGTTACTATCGAGCTGGTCGACGCTACTTTGGGAGGCAAGAACCTTTTGCTTATTGAGGAAACTGGTTAAGAGTAATAGTATGGACGGAGATTGGGAAAAAGACACGTAAATAGAAATTATTTGGAAAAATAATTTGATAGGTCAGCTTGTTAAACTTCTACCACAAAAGCATCAAATCATCCCATACAACCATGAGATTTGTTCTAAAATTGTACTACAATGTAAAGTTCTTTTAAAGGTAAAGGTGTGTGCGACGTCATTTTGTTAAAAAACTGTAATGTTAACAAACCTCTACTTTATTATACAGTAACACTAATGACCAAAATAATGAATTCGAAACCAACAACTTACAACTTAATTCTCTTCTCCCCCAGGTTTAGCCCTCGGTACAGGGATGTCAACACACTCGCACAAAGCCGGCCTGTACCACGAAACTATCACGAGCTATGAAGTCGTTTTAGGCGATGGCTCCTTGGTAACAGCCACGGCAGACAACGAACACTCAGACTTGTTTAAAACCCTGCCTTGGTCTCACGGAAGTTTAGGCTTCCTGATCGCTTTGACAATAAAAATAGTCAAAATAAAACCCTACATTAAGATCAAATATATTCCAGTAAAAGGGCAAAAGGCATACTGTGACATGGTGAGAGAATTGTCAGGAACTTACGAGGCAGAACCAAAGGAATTGCCTGATTATATCGAAGGTACTATCTTTAATAAAGATGAGGCGGTTGTAATGACGGGAGAATATTCAGACTACGACCGTAATGTTCCTGTTAATCACTGCTCTAGGTGGTACAAGCCTTGGTTCTACAAGCACGTCGAATCTTTCTTGAAGAAGGGCGAAAGAGAAGAACTGATACCTTTAAGAGATTACTTATTGAGACATAACCGAGCTATATTCTGGGTTGTCGAAGACATGTTGTCTTTTGGCAATGATACGCTGTTTAGATATCTATTCGGCTGGCTTTTACCACCGAAACCAGCATTTCTGAAGTTCACTACTACACCTGGCGTCAGAGTCTACACGTTCACAAAACAAGTGTTCCAAGATATTGTCTTACCTATAAAGGAACTCGAGAAACAAATAGAAATCGCCAGCGAATTGTTCGAGAAGTTTCCATTATTGGTCTATCCGTGCAAAATAATTGATCACGGTCCATCGTCGGGTCAGTTGAAGCGTCCCGACGGTAAATACTTAGTTCCTGGTACTAACTACGCAATGTACAATGATTTGGGTATTTACGGCGTGCCGGGTCGTGTTAAGGAGAAGAAACCTTATAACCCAGTATCAACTATGAGGAAAATGGAAGAGTTTACTAGAGATGTGGGCGGATTTTCGTTCCTGTACGCGGATATTTTCATGACGCGAGAGGAATTTGAGGTGATGTTCGACTTGTCGCTGTATGAGAAGGTGAGAAAGAAATATTTCGCGGAAGGTGCCTTCCCGCACTTATACGACAAAGTCAAGCCCGAGATCAACGTGTTTGCTATTGGCGAGGAGAATGCCATTCAGTGACGCTAGTGATATGTTTCTGTTTTGTATTTATTTTATTACACCATTAGAATATAAAATTTGTTTTACTATCCAAATTTTATCTAAGTAATAAAATGAAATCACATATTTTTTTTAATTAACATTCTAGCATTACACACGTAATGTTACACCGGTATTCTGTAGAGGTAAACGGAGACTATAGATCTCTTTTTTGCACAATCCTTTAATATCACTTTAGTTACATCTGAAGAACTTCACACAATGACTATGATCAAATTTCACATAAATTATTCCTTTTTTTATATTATCACAAACTTTTTATATAGGTTTAATGATACAAGTTTCATCCACTGCCTTGTGCATGCATTGTTACCACTTACCTTCAAGTTTGAGATATGTCGGAACACGAAGGGGTTGTTGATGGCGATCTGTCGTCGTATCCTGTCGTTCATGGCGTTCACGTATGTCTGGTACACCGCCATGCACTTCTTGGCGAGGGATGAAGCGTAGTATATGGGGATGTCTTGCAACTCGGGGTGAAGGGACCAGTACTCGTCTGTGGGAGAAACAGTATGTTATTAATGTTATTTATTTATTTAAATCTTTATTGTACACAATTAAGAACAAAAATACACAATATAGAAACAATAACAAAATAAAAACACAAATAGCGGTCTTATCGCTCTACAGCAATGTCTTACAGACAACCATGGGATGGATTTAAGAGAAGGAGAAAGAGAGGGCAGTGTAAAAAATAAAGAATAATGTTAGTGTTTTCCGTACTATCTTACTTCTTGGGTTTCATTCATTTTGATTTATAACTTTTTAACGAATTGGTTCGTAGTTCGAAGTGTATGTGATATAGAATGTAGATGACTTTGTTTTCATTTAGGAAGTAAATTTCCATCATGAATATGATTCCTCAAGCATAAAATGAAAGCTAAAAAAGCTGCTGATATGACTTTTTCTTATGACGAAGCTTATTTATTCTAGTATTTTGACCAGATTTTGATTCTTATTTGATACCGTAAATATTGTCTTATTAGCAAATAAACTACATAATATATTAAAACGTGTTAAATTAATACATTACCTAATATAAGCAGCAGTTCCTGTGCTCGCCCGAGCGCGAACACGGGTATAAGGCATCGTCCGCCGCGCGCCACGATGTCACTCACTAAGCCAGTGAACCGACTCTCTCGCTCTTCCCGCTTCTCGTGGATGTGCGTGCCGTATGTAGACTCCTGCACGACATATAATATGGTTAAACTACCATTAAAAATTACTTACAGTACGTAGTTACTAACCCACACTAGGCCAGTGTGGTGGACTATATGGCCTAACCCCTCACGATGGTACCTTGATTGTAGAGGAGGCCCGTGCTCTGTTGTAGAGCGTATATGGGCTGATACAAATACAGATCCACGCATGATCCCCGCAATTATGGATGATATAGAAATGCTATTGGTAATGCAGTATGTATGCGAAGTATATCTCATCGTTTTTTTTAATACTTAGGATCGGCAAACGAGCAAACCACCTATCGGTAAGTGATCATTGCCACCCATAAAGATCCACAACGCTTGGATCATGGACGTGTTGCCGGCCCATCTAATTGAGAGAAGAGCGGGAACGAAACGCGACAGGAAGGCTGTCGCTTCACATCGATTTCCTGTGAGACAGTACCGCCCCGGACGAGCCTGCCCATCCATGCTGAGTCATGGCTGACAACAGCGTGGCTTTACCACTTCCATAAATCGTTTTGATATTCAGTCATTTTTATATGCCTGCCTTAGTGGCGCAGTTGTACTACGGTATGGTTACAAAGCTAAGGTCTCGGGTTCGAATTCCGGGTCGGGCACAGTGATATTGGATTTTTCTATTCATTATCAGCCCAAAGTCAGGAATTTGTGCCCGATATGGCGATAAGCTCGCCCCCTATCACATCGTGGGATGGAACATACAAGGCGAAATGTGGGTCTCCTAGTGGCGCCTCTGCCTACCCCTTCTGGGATAAAGGCGTGAGTTTATGTATGTCATTTTTATATTTAAAATAGCTACAGATGATGTGCAATCTAGAATAAACTACAAACTTACTATTAACTTACAGTAATAAGAACATCAGGGTGAACTGTGGGTATTTCAGCAGCCATCAAATGCCTGTCTTCTTGTCTTGAAAAGTCACCAGTGTACAGTACCTGAAAAAAAACAATGCAAATGTATATTTGAAAAATAAAGGGTAAGTTGTTGTTGACTTACTAGGTATGTCTAAATTAGTAAAATTATTTCAAATTATGTATATTAAATGACTTTAAAACACCAGCATGATAATGTTATTACCATATACCTGATGGTAAGTAGCAAAGGGCAATGCAATGAGTCTCAGGATGTCAATTGCTCGAGGAATTCTCATAGAAAATTACAAAAAAATCGTATATTTTATAATTACAAAACATAATCACCTTAACTCCAGCAATCTCGATCATAAACATGGCAGCTCCGAGCACGTGTCCAGCGTTATAAGCCCAGAATCTCACTCCCCTCACATCTTTCTCTTCGTGGAAGTTTATCGTCTCTATCCTGTCCATTGAGTTCTCCAAGTCGGACTCTGTGTACAACATCTGCTCTGTTGATATGTTGCTGTAAAACATAGAACACTAATATAGTATAAGCCCATATACGTCCCACTACGGGGCACGCGCCTAATCTACAATCGTGGGTATGACTGAGAGTGGTTAGGCCATATAGTCCACCACGATGGCCTAGTGCGAGTTGGTGGACTTTACATACCACAGAAATTCTTACAAATCGCTATGGTATGTAGGTTTCCTCACTATATTTTCCTTCACTATTATAGTGAACAGTAATAAAAGGGGTTCGATTTTGTAACAATCTAAATGTTGTTGGTTTGATTTAGTATATTATTTTACGATCAGCCGCCATTCACGAGGTTACATATTCACGTATATTTCCGGGAAAGTGACCTTTTTCTTATTCAAGATAGACTGTCCCCGCCCAAGGAATCGAATACAGAATTTTACAAACCGTACCCACGCACATACGCTATAATTTTTAAACTGCTTTAAACCACTTTTGATAAAAATGTTACTTTATGATCTGTACTATTCAAATATTTACAAGTGCAGTATCTCACCTAACTTTAATGTAATCTGACACGAGCCACCTGTAAATGGCTTTAGTGGCGTGCGTCATGAACACTCGCCCCTTGAACGAGGTTTTAGTCAGGAACCAGGGCAGCGCTCCACTGTGGTCCAGATGGAAACTGTAAATCATCAGAATATTGAAGAAAAAAAAAGTAGGATCTGTACAAGTTTTCAACAAGTACTTTTTAGGGCCCTAGCTAGCTTCTTATGTTTGCAGTGCACCTGTTACAAATTAAATTGTGGCGATCAGCAGATGTAAAACAACCATCACAGAGATGGCATATTAACCACAACATTTTTCAGCAGTGGATAATAATTAAGATGACTGTAATTTTAATACCATCTACAGAAATTATTACTGCAAATATAGGAATTCAATTCTGATTTATTAATTATCATTTTCAACTATTAAAAATAAGCCAAAAATATGTGCAACTTCAGAAGGAGAATATTAAATTCATTGACTTACTGTGAAATGAGTAGTAAATCAACTTCATCAGCCTCAATGAGATCAACGAACGGAAGAGCATCCATTCCAGACAGGCCGGGGTGTATACCACAATCCAACTGAAATGTATTGTTTTATAAAATAAAGCCCCATTTACATGGGAAGAGTTTCTCGCCTTGAAGATATGGTTATCGTAAGGATATAAAAAAGTTGCATCTTGTAAATGTTTGTCAGAACACAATAATCTATGGCGGTTATGACATGTGATAATGGCATACAATTCTCACCGTGAGAAACTCTCCGTGTAAAAGGGGCTTTACATACTAATGAAATTAAAATAAATAAATACACCCAACAGTGACATACATAGTCCTGACCCCACACTAAGATCGAGTCTTGTGTCGTGGGTATCAGGAACTATGAGAGACTTTTCGGTCTCACAAACACCCAGACCCGAAACAAATACCTGTGGACCACACAAATATTTGTTTCGGTGCGGGGATCGAACCCGCGGCCTCACGTTTCACAGGCGGCGTCTAACCAACTTCGCCACGGAGGCTGTCAAGAATTATACACAATAAATAACTTCTCACAAAAGTATACATCATACCATAATCTTCTTCCCTTTGAACTCTAACATTATACATGATCTGCCCACTTCCTGTCCAGCTCCTCTGAAAATATTAAATAATTTAAATTTTATTTACAAACAATCAGACAGAGACAGTAATAGACAAATAAGAATTCAATATTCCATAATAATTGAGTTATCAAATTTACTACAGCTAAAAACTGCTGGTAGCTGGTGCCTGGTAGGTCTCTCATATGCCGAAGCCGCCTGGCTGACGTTTTATATACGACCCAGAAAATGGTCACCAAACATTTACAATTTCATGTTTTATGCAATAAATACTACATATTCGTGAAGTAAATTAATATCGGCTTTGAAAAAACATTTTCTTAATACTTATACGAAATGTATTGACCTATATTTTGTATTTGAAAAATAAAAACAAACACTTACAGGGGTCTTATAGTTAGCTGATCGCTTTCCTCCATCGGAGCCGGATCGGTTCCTTTCCTCGGGTTAGTAGTCATGATTACTCAGTTTTAATTCAAGTTACGGAAGCATTTAGCATTTACTTTACGCAATGATTTATTTTTGCGAAGAAACAACAACTCCAGAACGGTTGATGACAAACTTTTGGAGGTTAGGACGATGTTGCCAGATATTTCAAAACAAACGTTGTTGTTTCTGTTTACGCGTTTGGATAGTCATCCAAAACATAAAAAGACAAAACGTTACAGAATAAAATAGATGTATTTATACCATAATAACAAGATTTACTCTAAAAATAAAATAAACCAAATTGATTTAGTACAAATAACAATATACTGTCTTATTGAGTTTATTTATTATTCATTGAATATTCCATAGAATCGATTAAATGTGTACACATTGAAGATCAATTTATCATCACTATTTACATCACTAATCATCAGTGACAAGTGGCAATCACTATACTGACAGTGAAAATGTCAAATAGCAAAAAATAGTACAGACATGCGAATGTGTTGTTTTTTGGTTAGAATTTAAATAAAATATGTTTTAAAAATATATGATGCCTAAGCAAAAATTGTTTGATGATGGATCTGAAGATGAGATTGAGTTAAAAACTGAAAATGAATACGCCAAGAAGTACGACGCGTGGCGCGAAAAGGAAGAACGACATAAGCGTAAGTATATTTGACTTAATTTTAAATTATAAAGTAATGTGCTGCATTATCTCATTACTCTTGAGCGTATGTTTAAAGTCAAGTCTCGGCTCTTTAAATATTTTCATGATAGCTTGCCCTGTAGCTCGTTAATTTGTTTTATGATTTATTTATTTAATTACTTTAACACGTCGTATTTGATAAAATCTTGACTAACTCTGTTAATTGTTCTTACTTCTTACATATAATCTCTCCTACATTTAATTAAATATTCCATAAAAAATAGAGTTTTAAGTTATACAGATATTGATATTTTAGGTATCTTGTCATAAATGTTTCTCAAATAAACATTTTCCTTGCAGTGGAACAAAAGTACGGAGATAAAGTTCTGAATTCCGATGCTTCTATTACATCGGACAGTGAAGACGAAAGTGATGAGCCTCCAGAAATATCAGAAGAAACAGAGGCACAATTCCTTAAAACCCTTTCTCTCTTGAAGACTAAGGATCCAAGAATATATGACCCTGGTTACAAGTTCTTTGATGATGAAGAGAAAAAGCCAGGTATTACCTCATATTATTTTACAACTTTTCAAATAAATGGTAGCAACTAATATTCAAATAAAGCAAATAATTTGTTAAATTTATGATACTACATATTAAAATAAATATTATTTTCTAATTTGCTATTTCCATTTTAAAGAATAAATAATTAATTCATTAATGAGAAATCATGAAACAAAATTAAATATTCTGTTCATTTTAGTTGAATTTTTAACTAATTGACTTCAAATTAAACTAAACTTACCAAGTTTATTTATTTTTTTACAGAGAAGGAAACAAAAACTAAAACCTTAACTTTTGAGGATAGTGGTGATGAAGATGATGATGATGATGATGGTAATATCTTCACTATTGAAAAGAAAGCACCAGAAATAACTAAACTTGATACAAGTAAAAAAGGAAAGGCTGATGATTCCAAAAGTACTTCAAAGGTATAAATTTTTTGTACAGTTTTAGAATTACTAGTGATTGATAACTGCCTCCTGAATTCACTTTTATTTCAATGATGTTGTCTATAGCAGCACTATTAGTTAAAAACAACTATTTCATGGTGTTATTACATTATCATAAGATTACTGTGGGAGTCTGCCATACCATGCATACACTACTCTGACAAATAGAAGGATTGCATTTAACATGTAAACAATTGACGCTAGAAACACTATCATCTTGAAAATAGTTTTTGTTGTAAGCACTCGAACACCTCATGTTACTTTCTAGTAAACTGAGGTGTTTTTATTCCATTCACTTTAATTAGTATCAGCCCATATACGTCCCACTGCAGGGTACGGGCCTCCTCTACCATCGAAAGTACTATTGAGATGGGTTAGGCCATATAGTCCACCTTACTGGCCTAGTGCGGACTGGCAGACTTTACATACTGTAGAAAATTCAATTTTATTGATTATTGAAATTATATTGCAGGAAGGCACATTAAAAGATTACTTGATTGGCAAGAAAGAACACATAGATGATGAGGTTGAAAAAGATTTGGCGCCTCTTAAAGCCCTGTGGTCTGATCCTAAACTGAATGAAGGAGAAGCCTTTCTCAGAGACTATATTCTGAACAAACGGTATGTATTTTTTCCTGTCAGTCTAATTTGTAGCTATAGAGCTCTATCTGGGTTTTGTTATTTAGCTAGTGGCTTGTTGTTGGGTTGTTGGCGTATACTTATCTGCTATGATAGTGATTACTATACACATGAAGTAAAAATAGTCCTAGAGACCCGTTCAAGTATGACACATCTTTAGTACAGCCAGGTAGTTGCCTAGTTTTGAGCAAATTTGGTGATATTTGCTCGAAAAAGATCCATAGCCATTTCATATCACAGGCATTGTTTTCTAAATTACTGTTAGTAACAAACACATAGTCATATTAACATAATTATTATTTCTAATCTTGGCAGGTATTTAGATGAAGGCGACGTGGGTGATGCTGAGGACAAGATCAGGGATGACGACGACCTGGAGGCGGATGAGAAGACTGTCGAAGAACAGGGGAAGTTCGAACGAGCTTATAACTTTCGTTTTGAGGAACCTGATGAGGAATATGTGAGTATTTCTTAGCACAGACGGAAATCAGAAACTAATACGATAATATCCCGAATGCATGAATAAAAAAAGAGAGAATTCAAATTTATAATCATTTTTGAGGCCTTTTCAGATCAACGCCGTTATTGAAATTTAAATAGCTTTCAGTTTGCTCGATAAAATACTTAATTAAATTACTGGTTTACAGCTAAAACGATTCCCACGCACAATGAACTACATTCGTCCCAAAGACGATCGTCGATCACGCAAACGCGCCGAGGTGCGCGAACGGAAAGAAGAGGAGAAGAAAAAGAAAATGGAAGAAATAGCTAGGCTAAAGGCGCTCAAACTCAAGGAGATACAGGAGAAAATCGCCAAGATTAAGGAGGTCACTGGCAATGAAGACTTGGCTTTTGAGGTAAGCAATTTACAGATAATATTTATTAAGTTGTCCTCACAGGTGGTTATGTAAATTCTTGAGGGAAGCCTATATTTAGAAGTGGTCACAGGAAGGCTGAAGAGAGACAAAGAAAGAGACAGAGAGAGGTTTTTCTTCTAAAGTAAAGCTCATAAACACACGTGGATACCTAAACTACTTTTTTAGGCTAAAATGCCACTAATGCAACCAAGACAAAAGACTTGATCTTAGTGTGTGATCAGGACTATGTATGTGACTGTTGGGTGTATTTATTTATGGAATGGCTTCCTATTTCACTTCAGTATTAATGTATAGATGATTAATGTAGTGCAATTGAAAGTATCTGACTTGCAAAACATTATTACCTTTATTGATGATATCAATGCTGCCATGCTAGAAACTATATACAGGGTATATCAAGACCGCGACCGAAAACGAAGCCGGGTGGTAGTATTAGTGACTTCAGACACAATGCATACATGCAATATATTACAGTATATTATATTATACTATAATATAATGTACTGTAATATATTGCTTTCAAAATATTGTTATCTTCCAGGAAGGAGATATAGAAGGCGACTTCGATCCCGAAGAGCACGACAAACGTATGCAAGCCATATTCAATGAGCAATACTATGGGGAGGCTGATGACCAGAAACCAGTGTTTCCTGACCTAGACGAAGAACTCGAAATTGGTAAGAACTCTATGAAATCTTCATTTTACTCTGTTGTTTTATGCAAAATTCGTGTATCTTTGTTCTAGTGATTATTGATGGTACTAATTTAATTACCCTTTGTAATTTTATGTTTTAATTGTTATGTTTTAGAAAATTGGGAGAAATATGAAGGAGAATATGATAAGCTGGGTCAAAGTGGAAATGAAGATGGCCCTCATTGTGAAGATGAGGATTTTAATGTAAGTACTAAGCACATATTACTTTCATATTATGTGTTTTTTAAAATTAGTATAGTGATTTCGGAATAGTTTCTAACTGGTGAAAATTCTACGTTCATACGGAAATTAATACCACTTTAATAAGTGGAATAGTAACTTCTTAAGTGTAAATTGCCAGCTACTGGTCACTTCTAAATTCAATTCATTAAATGCGTATTGTTATGCTTAATCTTATTAATTTATATCACAGATGGATGCAGACTACGATCCGAAACAAGCCCGGGCCACTCTCCTTAAGGAATTAAAGGAAAATCTCACCAAGAAACGACGCAACAGAAAACGCAAATCAAAGCTGGCAGAAATTCTATCCTCTGAGAAGCCAAAGTTCGTGCCCACGGTAGCCGATAAGACATACTCGGAGTACATGGAGGAGTATTATAAGATGGATTGTGAAGATGTGATAGGTGGGGACCTGCCCACCAGGTTCAAATACAGAGAAGTTGTGCCTAATGATTTTGGTCTGACTGTTGAAGAGGTAAATTATTCCGTAAACATGTTATTTTTTTTCTTTGAACACTATTGTTAAATAAATTTCATCTATTTTTAATTTGTCGAGATTCTAGTAATGTGACGTAAAAAATTTACTTCGACTTGCTATATTCAAACACAACCATAAGCAAATATTTCGTACAAACACTAACAAAATAATAAATCCATGTAGATTTGTTTCCACTAACAGTACTTGACCTTTCAAAATTATATCTCAATTTTATTTCAGATTCTTCTAGCAGATGATAAAGAACTCACTCAGTGGGTGCCGCTCAAGAAAATAGTGAAATATCGGCCGGCGAACGTAGAGAAGAGTGAAGTGAACACATACGCAAGTAAAGCAGCCGATGAATCGCTCAAACGAAAAGTGTTACCGAGTCTATTCAAAAACTTGCCAGAGTGAGTTGTTTTAAAATGTTGCTTTTTATGTCACAAAATTATTAAAAAGTAGATGTAAATATTGTTAGAAGAAGCAGTTGCTTAATTTGGGGGAACATTTTGTTTAACGATTTGATTAATATGAGCTACTGTGTAGAAGAAATGGTAATTTTATAAGTATTAATACAGGTTCTTTTCTATTAAAAATATATTTTATCACTGATACAATAGATTAACAATAAATATAAAAATACTTTTTCTAGGGAACCGGAGATCGTAGTTCCTGTGGAAGAAGCAACTAAAAAGAAAAAGAAGAAGAAGAAAAAGAATAAACAAAAGGAAACAGAAAATGAAACTATTGACCAAACACAAGAGGAAAATAATGAAGTTTTAGTAAATACGGAAATCGAACCTAGGAAAAAGAAAAAACATAAAAATGAAACAGAGACAAACATGGAGGTAGAAGAAAATAACAAAGAAGCAACTGAAGACGTAGTCACGAAAGAAAAAAGAAAGAAAAAGAAATCCAAAAATTCAGGCGATAATAATGTTACTCTAGTTTCTGAAGAAATTAAAGAAAATTGTGAAGATGCAAACAAACAACATAAAGTGGAAACAAATGATAGTAGCGTTATTCATAACGATAGTGATGGTACGCAAGTTAATGAAGGCAAGAAAAAGAAGAAAAAGAAACATAAAACTGATGGTTTTGCTGTTGAAATTGTAGAGAATGTGGCACCAAGTAAAACCAGTCTAGATCTCAATACTACTGAAGGAGGTAACGGAAATAATAAAAATAATCTAAAAAGGAAAATTGATAGTGCAAATGATACAGAACAAATCAGTAACAAGAAAAAGAAAAATAAAATTAATGCGGATACCAAAACCAATGGATTTAAAAATAAAAAAGATTTGAAAATGAAATTTAAACAAAAAGACAAGTTTAAAAATAAAAATGATTCAACAGAAAACCCATTAGGTAAATTGTCAGACGAGCGATTAAAGGCATATGGACTGAACCCTAAGAAATACAGAAGTTTTTTGAAGTACAAGAAATTTTAAAAACTCTATGTAAAATTAATTGTACAGTACTAAAAATATATAATATTTTGAACCTTTATTTTATTTTGAATATTACAATATGTACCTAACAAATGAGATACTCTGAAATTACCATAAAATACCAACGAAATTACTCAGAATGTTTTGAAGCCACATTACAGATTTAGCAAAAGTCGTTACGATGACAGTATTATTAAACTATTCAGAATATTCAACACTTTCACATTAAATCATTTTGTTATGATTAAGATTGCTCAGTACTTAAATATTTACTTGAGAAGGAGCGCAATAATATTATGATGCTGATAGTCGAATTGTCGATTCCTGCAGTAGTCGAAATTAATAAACGATCTAAACGGGTCAAACATTTATCAACTTACTCTGAACACTAAACCTGACTTAAGATTTTTCCGGATAGTTAGCGTTTGCCTTGACATTCTATTGGCTATTTTTTAGGAGACTGTCCCGCCCTCACACACGCCACTGCAGCTCCTGTAAGCCAGGATCAACAGTGGCACGCATTTTAATGACACTGAGCATTGAAGCTCAGCGAGTCTCCGGGAATGTCTAACTTGCCTTTAACCCGCAACGTAATCAATCAAAAAGTTAAATTAATAGGAGGAGTTGGAAATAAATTATTGTCCACTTCCCTCCCTAATAAAGCGGGTGACAAAACAATGGCTATTGTAAAAAAATATTGGCTATTGTAGAACTATTCTTATTTTTTACAACAACGCATTCGTGCGCTAATTTGTTCTATCGAAAACAGTATTAAATCTATCTTTTTTGAAACAGAAAAATAAGCATTTAAACTTAGCGCCCAAACACCTAGTTATTGTCTATGCTTTTTGTTAAGATTTCCTGAACGAATTACGCTTATTAATAAACAGGTTGATAAGTATTTTACGCAAATATTATGGAAAGCTACGAATGCAATATTTTAGTCAATAAACGCTACTTTTATTCCTCGTTAATTTCATTAAAAATATTAAATATTCAATAAAATATTTTTTCCGCTGGCAACTAAAATTGTATTAAAAACATTCCGACTTGTCTTTACTCTTCCTTTTTAACAAGTGTCTTTTTCGGCGAGCCGCGTTAACAGAACGAGGTGATTATAATTTAATATTTAAGTGAAATATGTGTTAAATATCAAAGTCTATAGTGAATAATTATATTGCTATACAAAATATCTGGTAATTATGAACATATTTGTGAGATGTCAACGGATTTAGTGAACATAACCTATACGTGTTAAAACTTTAGCCTCCTAGTAGACCATGTCGCCTACAATCCATATTTGGCGATCGTGGGTGGACTCGAGGGGCAATAACAATGTCTTGAATGCGGATTCCCAAGCGTGATTACCCTATTTCACGATTGTACCGGTTTTTGGTGACATGCTCAACAAAATAACACATCTGCATCTATTTCGCCTTACAACAGCAATTATGTTAATTAATATAAAAACGTGGAAGGTATCATTACCTTCCACGTTTTATATTTACCTAGTAAATTGTTGCATATTGGGTTTTTGTAATTCATACTTTAATGTCTCAAAACATAATTTAACGTCAATTAATGTTTTACTCGGTGTTATGGGCTTTTTTAAATAAAATCTTTTGAAATCGTAGAAATTCAAGTGCCATTAATTGTCCATTTCTCCCAAAAAATCAATAGAAGCATTTTCTCAATTGACCACATGTAGTAAACATAACATGACAGAAGACACGTGTGTCAATTACTATGTACTACTATTCCCATAAACATAATACAAGTCCTAGCCACGTATGTTCAAAAAACTTCAATAGAGCTATACGGTATGTCCGAATCATCAAAACCTACTATATAAGTTTATTCTACCATTCTCACAAAGCACTAACTATTGTACAATTGTATAAACAATAATTCCCATGTTTCCAGCTCGCCATCATGGTGAACAATCGTGTTCCGTCGGTCTTTTCGAAGACATATGTCACCCCTCGCCGTCCGTTCGAGAAGGCGCGTCTCGACCAGGAGTTGCGCATCATCGGCGAGTACGGGCTCCGCAACAAGCGTGAGGTGTGGAGGGTCAAGTACACACTGGCCCGCATCCGTAAGGCTGCCAGAGAACTGCTCACACTCGAGGAGAAGGACCCTAAGAGGTTGTTCGAAGGTAATTAGCTATTTAAGATTATTTGGCAGCATCTGTTAGAGCTTAGAAGTAACAAGTTTGATCCTTGCAAGTGCAGAAAATGTTTGTTATAAAATTAGTTACCACAATTTATTTTGTATCTGCCAGAACTATTTTTGGATCATAAAATACCATTCAAAAGTGATCATTCAAAATATGATGGAATTCATGTGGACTGTAAAAACTATATTTGTTGCAATTTTACTGTATTTGGTAAAACTGTGTAACTTATTAATATTACAATGATGATAATTATCTGGCAACCTCTTGACAGAGTTCCTAGTGTTGACTAACTCTACACTGATTTAATTACAACTAGTCACTTGCTGGCTCTCTTTGAGAAAAAATCTTCATACAGTCATTCATAATTTCAGGTAATGCCCTTCTCCGTCGTCTGGTGAGGATTGGAGTGCTTGATGAGAAACAGATGAAGCTCGATTATGTGTTGGGTCTGAAGATTGAGGACTTCTTGGAGCGCCGTCTCCAGACACAGGTGTTCAAGGCTGGTCTCGCCAAGTCCATCCATCATGCTCGCATTCTTATCAGACAGAGGCACATTCGGTAAGCTGCAAATGTTTTTATTGTCATTCATTAGAGAGAGAGCATTCATCTTTGTTTACACTAGAATTGAAACAATTATTTTTATAAAATATTTTGTACTTGTGGTTGTTTTTATATGTAAAATTGTACTCTGACAATCTAATTCAACATATTGTCATTTAGTTCAATTTATCGGTTAAGTTCATGATTATTTATTACTAAAACTCATATTAAGCAATTAAATACTAGCATTCTGCATATATCAACATATATCTGTTAAAATTTGTTTTAAAAAATCCATACTTTTAGGAAGTTAGTTATTTAACACTAAAATCGAATGCAGGTAGCGTTAACTGCACATCCTGGACAGTGGCTGTGCTGTTTTGAACTATATTCATAAAAGACCACTTGAATTTCAACACATGTTGAATTCAATGTCTTGAAATTTTATAAGCTCCTGTGAGCTATTTGAAGGTAAGGTATTGTACACTTATTGTTTTGACAACCAAGCTTACAATTTAAATTAAGCAGTGATTTGATTTAAATGTTCCCTAGATTTTAAAAAATCCTGTTGAAACTGATCAGCAAAAAATACACTCCAGAAACCTACTGTAAAATCTAAAGCACACAAGTTCTTCAAAATAGCATTTGAACTATGCTAATTCCCTACTGTTTCATTTCCCTAAATCTGGACAATACCCAAAAACATTTATATAACATACATAGTTATAATTTTATTATGTTTCCTCCTTCAGTGTGCGCAAGCAAGTGGTGAACATCCCATCGTTCATCGTCCGCCTGGACTCTGGCAAGCACATCGACTTCTCGCTGAAGTCTCCGTTCGGCGGCGGCAGGCCCGGCCGCGTCAAGAGGAAGAACCTGCGCAAGGGACAGGGCGGCGGCGCCGCGGCCGATGAGGAGGAGGATTAGACAATAAATCCTTTATAAACTACATGCTGTTTTTATTTACATAATAAATAAGTGACATAGTCTTGACTCCATACTAAGTTATATCAAGTCTTATGTCTGAAACTACGAACGACATTCGGATCGAACTGGCAACCTCGTGTATCAGAGCCAGCTTTCTACCAACTGCGTCCACTAGGCCATCATTGAACAGAATGTGAACATAAATTTTAAAACATTTTCCCAGCTAGGTTTTTTTTCTTTAACGGGCTTAAAAAGGAATGTCTTGTATGCACTAAAACTAGGCATATATGAATATGAAGTAGAGTACCAAACATCGTCAACATCACCTACAATTTGGGTGGGTTTAATGTACTATTGGGTACTTCATTCTTATTTTATTACACAATACACACATCCCAAAGTACATACGTTAATCGAGATCTGAATGAGGCGGGTACCTATATCTTAAAAGGTCTAAGACGATACAGAAATGATTGAAATTAAACTACTATAATTACTATTCATAAGCTGTGTATTATACCTTAAATACTTATTTTGTACATTTTAAGATTATATGACAAACAATTCTATGAATATACGACAGTTCTTAAATAATATGTAAAGCATTGTTCTGTTCAAGCAGTTTGATATAAAAATATAGGCAACATTGTCAGAAATAATATATTTCTCTTCTTTTTATGTTGAGTCAGATTTTCTATGCAATATGGTAGCCTCCAACAGTGGCTTTTTCGATTACAACATTCTATATTAAAACAATAATACTGAACGGAGTATAGTTCCAACTTTTACTCCTGATACAAGGTCTAATTATGAATGTAATACATAAATTATATTATGTAGGCTATAGAATTATGCATCGATCAAATAAAATCGAGCTCAAACATCAAGAGTTCTAAACCTATAGCATATTTACACGTAGAGTTTCGCGCCTGATTTCGGGCAAGAATCGTATGCAATTTTGCGCATGCAATACTCGCCATAACATTATGCCTACCGCAAAAATCGATTCTCGCTTACATGGAAACATTTGGATGGCGAGGCAATTGTCGCCCATTAGAAAAGACTACAATGTTTACACGATGGAACTCATCGATATTAATAATATAAGTCAATGATGAAACTTTATTATATCCTTACGATATGTAATCGTATTTTCGAGGCGAAAAACACTCCATGTAAATGGGGCTTTATAGTTAGTGCCTAAACTGGTAACGAATAAATACTTATAATTCTTACAATTTAAACTTGATTACAAGCTTGCTCATCATTTAAAGAAGCTTCTTTTAGTTTATCGGTGACGTCATTGGTTTGGTCTTCGTGTTTGATTTGTTCTAGGCACAGGTCGAGAATTCTCTCGAGGCCGCGTGCGGTCTGGTCTGATGAGTAGATGTCCGTATCTGGTACATGGACGAACAGCGTTCTTTTGTTGTTCACGCTGAGAGATGTGTAGTAGATGTACTCGCAGAGATATCTGGAACAAGAGCATAATTTGCATTATGTCACAGCGCTGAGTCCCCAGTTCGAATCCAGAATATGAAGTGAATACATTTGGTAGTAATCCTAGGGTCACAAAAATCTTGGTGGCTTCATAAATGACACAGCGACAGACTAAAGCGCCCGGTACTGGGGAAATGTACCTACATAATTTGTGTATCATGTAGCATAAAACTTAACAAATAAATATGACATTGCCATATCATTGCAGTTAATTATTTATTTTTTAAGCAGCTATTACTTATTATTGAACCTTAGCGGTTGAGCATTGTATTGAAAATTTTATCAAAAGGTTTAAGCTTATAGAGTAGTTCTCAACAAGGCTCGGAACCGGTTTAAAGGGAGCGGTTAATTTTGATAAAATACCGGTAAATTATATCGCTCCTGCGTTTACCGGTTAAACCAATGAACGGTTTCAAAATAACCCAAACGATAAGGGTTACAGGTTACTTACGCAAGAACGTTTTAGCACCCAAATTAACCGGTTAATTCCATAATAATACGCAACGCAAAATCAGACTTGTACGGTTCGGGTGGATTCGTGTTGTGACGTGTTTATGTCGATACCGCGCTAAGGTGAAAATACGGGACAGCGGAAGGTATTATTACAATACATACATACATACATAAACTCACGCCTTTATCCCCGAAGGGGTAGGCAGAAGCGCCAACAGGACACCCACATTTCGCCTTATATGTTCCGTCCCACGATGTGATAGGGGGCGAGCCTATCGCCATATCGGGCACAAATTCCTGACTCCAGGCTGATAATAAATAGAAAAATCAAATATCACTTTGCCTGACCCGGGACTCGAACCCGAGACCTCAGCTTTGTAACCGTACCGTAATACAACTACGCCACCGAGGCAGTATTATTACAATACTTGGTTTTAACCGGTTAATTATCACTCCCAAAACCTAAATTCGTGAAAAACCGGTATTCAACATTAACCGGTTAAGCAAAACCCTTAACCGAAATTGATTTTTATTTGGGGTCAATGACCGAAACCGGTTTAGGAATTAAACCGGTTTCAGAGCCTTGGTTCTCAATGTTACGCAGGATTAGAGGTAACCTTCCACGTCGCTACATACATAGTTTCACATTTAGTTAACACACTGTAATAATTCAAGGGTAGGTAACGTTCAACTAATATAACGAATCTTTTGAATTGTTAGTTTCCAAGGAGTTTGATCATCCTGTGAGTAGGTATTTTTGCACCTCAGTAAAGTTTCCGAACAGAAAGGAATGTCGGCTGAGCGGTAAAAATATTCATACTTATACAGGGTGGTAGAAAAATATAGCTATGTTTGATAAAATAATGATAATTTTGAAACATCTTTAATCCCGACAATGTATAATTTGCCAATGATTTTATCTAACGAACATGCACAATATAGGTAATGAATAACGCAAACGCCAGATAAAAGTCACTATACATTGCAGTGCTGTAAGTGCAGTAACACGCAATAATAAAGTCAATGTATTCCTACTATGTTGGTTCATACAACGGTATGTCCCATGTGTAGTTCTTTGTTCGTGGACTGTGAACATATAATTGTACTTAAATATGTATCGATTTTTAGATCAAGAATTTTATGTGATTGTGACTGCCTCGGTGGCGTAGTTGTATTACGGTACGGTTACAAGGCTGAGGTCTCGGGTTCGATTCCCGGGTCGGGCAAAGTGATATTGGATTTTTCTATTCATTATCAGCCCGGAGTCAGGAATCTGTGCCCGATATGGCGATAGGCTCGTCCCCTATCACATCGTGGGACGGAACATACAAGGCGAAATGTGGGTGCCCTGGTGGCTCCTCTGCCTACCCCTTCGGGACTAAAGGCGTGGGTTTATGTATGTATGTAATTTTATGTGACTTTTTATCACATAAAACGTATTTCGTGTAGAAAATAAATCCCAAATGGTGCACGCGGGTTTGATCTCGAAGTACCTATTTTCTTAGACATATCTATTGGACGACGATTTAGGATGAAATCAAAAATCATAAGGAAATGTACACAAGTACAAGTTTCCATAAGGATTACAAAGATTAATCTCCCCTAAATCGTGGAACACCTCCGGGTCCAACTCTTGATTGTATTTTTATGGGCTGATATAGACCAGGTAGGATAGATCTTTTAAAAAACAATAGCCGAGAAATTAACGACAATTATGCTTAAGCAAGGTTGATGTAAATCAGGTCTGCCATTAGCAATTAGCCATGACTAGAACTTGCAAAAATACACGTAAGACAAAAGTACCCAATGAGTCAAGATTTTATTCATTTCGTCCTATTTAAATGAAATTTAAGTAATTCAATTGTTATGGTAATTACGAGTATGTAGCAAATAACACGGATATGAAGCGTCTGGTTATAGGGTATTGTGTCCGCCGGGATTGCGACTACCTACTGTAAATTTTTTTGTTGTGTACTGTACATGTTATTCGCAGGCAGACGTGTGCATACGTTCCGCCTGATGGTAAACGCTCATGGACCTTCGTAGTGCCAGAGGTCCAGAACAACAAAGTCACTGCCTACCGTAAAGAGAGAACTCTCTTTAAGGTGGTTAACTAATTATGTTGAAAAACCCGGTATAGCGACCCGCGCTTGTAGCATTTTGAAATCAGCCTGCGTTTATGCGGTTTCGAACTCAGGCCGGCATTGTTTTGTCCATAAATGTATTTAATTTAATTCCATACCGAAATAAAAGCGATAATGCTAGCGTGGACGTTGACTGATTTTGGTTAAAAACAGAGAAAATATATTATTTCGGTCTTGAAACACCAAAGTCCGCAACAAATATTGGTAAGCCGCACAAACATTTGTTTCAATGCATTCATCGAACCCGCGGCTTCTCATTTCACAGCTGGGTTTCAAACAAATGCGCCATTGAGGTTGTATATATGTGTATTTTTATAATGACAGAGTTTAGTCATTGAGATATATCAGATACTCGTATCAATCGCGTTATCAGACGTTCACTAGCATTTCATCATATTTGGTAATCTTTACCTATATCATAAATGTGTGTTAGAATTTAAATTGGAAATGCTTCTAAGTATTGAATTATTTATAAATACTTTGTTGTGCACCACATAAATTTTCAGTCATAATAAAAAAACACGAAGCGCTTGAATACGTGTCACAAACGGTGGTCTTATCGCTGTCGACGATTTTTTCCAGACAACCTTAAGATGGACTGGAGTGAACGGAAGCGCGGAAGAAACAGGTGGTCACAGTATATAGGGAAAAACAGTAAAAAAATGAAAATAATAATAATCTTAACGTGATAAGTAATGATCTGACTAGCTTTTTAAATATGGGAAGAGATTTGGCTTTTCTTGTTGTCAGTGGCAGATCATTCCACAAGCATGGATGGTAAACGAATTGCTGAGAAAAGAACTGCTATGCTCGGGAATTGCTAATATCATAGTCTCTGAGGACCTAAGTGATCTTACACATGTGCTGCTGAGGAATTTAAAACATTCTTTGAGGTAATGGGGAGATGTGGGATGAAAACAGAATTGAGAAGTGCAGTTCATTAATAACTTGTTATGATTTGCAAGTAGGATAATAATACGAATAAGTTTACTTTATATTTAATATGGCTGAGAGAAACAAAACGAAGTAAACCATAACGAAGAATCAGTATACTCTGTTTTGCCAACGCAATAAATAATTATAAAATTTATAGCCACTTGAGCTTTGTACGAAATTCAGACACATGGTCACTTTTTAATTATGCAAAATTATGCTAGGTAGATGTTGTTCATCAGACAAAAAATCCAACTTCCAAAATCCACTTTAATCTACTAGGTTTTTGCTATACAAACACAGTTGTATTTAACACACAGTTTGCATAAACACACAAATATGCTGTAACTTATGTGCTTGCTTGGATTTGCCAATTAAATATTGTATTTGTTTCCTCTAATGACAAAACCAAAATATTCTTAGAAATCAAGAATTTTCCATGTGTTTTATTGGAATTTCCAATATGGTTTTATATATTTTCTTATTTTCTAATTATACTCTAAAAACTTGAATTTACAAAATAATTTGGATCAAAATATATCAGAGGATATAACTAACTATTAACTATAAAAATTGATAAAAAAAATTGAAATGTTAATGAGAGATGCAGTTTTTTATAAAGTTGAATGCTGAAACCTCCATTTGTTTATCCATCTAAAAGTATATAATCTATGGGATCCTATCCATCAGAATCAATTTTATAAGATTATAAGAAATTTGGTTTTATAGAACCATCTTAAATGAATTTTTAGTCAAAGTATTAGCAAAATGCAAGTACTAAAGGTTATATTACAGTCTCTTACATGGAGAATGTTACTACGCAAGTGAATTTATTCCATTCATAAGTAATACCAAATATATTTTTGTATCCATCCATTATCATCCATCCATCAGCCAAAGGACGTCCACTGCTGAACATAGGCCTCTCCCAATGATTTCCACAGTGACCTGTTGGAGGCAGCCTGCATCCAGCGACGTTCCGCCACCTTTACCAGGTCGTCTGACCATCTTGTGGGTGGACGTCCTACGCTGCGCTTTCCGCTACGTGGCCTCCATTCAAGAACTTTTTGGGAATATTTTTGTATATAATTAATTTAAAAAAGAATTAAGAATTAGAATATACTCTTACCTGCCCGCATCTTTGGAGGCAACAGCACTGTTTTTCTCTTCTGGTGGAGTGATCTCATTAAACTCTTTGCACAGCGCTTCCACGTTCAGTTTGGTGTGAAGGCGTATAGCGCCGTCGGCAGGACACACGTGGTTGGCCGGACACTTGTCGAAGTAGTCCTTTCTCTGGTAGCCTTTCTTGTGCGCCTGCGTCTCTATTGTGAAGCAATCAGCTGCGCCAGACACCCCGACGTGGATCATTAGCTATGGAGGCCATATAAATGTTACGTCGATTATTTCTTATAACACAAATAAGAATGCACTTTTCTTAATTAAGAAAGATTAATTTACCTTGGGGCTATGTGTTTCCCACAAAGCCGGCACGAATTCATCCACATTTTCGTAAGTAACAGGGATTTCGATGAGGACGAGTTCGCAGTTGTGCTTCTTCTCGATTTCCTCTTTGTTCATACGTTTGACGCCTTCCCAGCTCGCGTTCACCGGATGATTGGCAAAAGGGCCAAATCCCGTCACCATGATAATGGGTTTAAACAGGAAATCCAGATCGTTACACATTTTTGGCGACCGTCTGTTTTGAGGATTCACAAACAACTCACTCATCATGTTTACATTCTGGAATTTTGACAGCACAGATTACTTAGGTCACTTTTGACAGTGACAATAGTCAGCTGATTTGTTTTCTGAATGTTGGTAGAATTGAACACAGTTTCGGATACACACTGAAATGGAATCATTATTTTTAAAAAGAACACGTTTTTAGTCTGTGGTTTTTTGAATGACGTTAGTAATGTCATTCACACACATTTGCGTCATTCATTCGGCCATCATAGTCAATAGTGATCTGTCATTCGGTCAACGTCGTGCTATTGTTCCATGGCGCGTTTTATTTTTTATAATTAAAATGTGTCGTTTATAGCATTCGCTCCATCGATTCTTAATTTAATTTCTCTTCAAAACCGAAGTCTTTTGTGACGAGAAAACCAGTAACTAAGAACCAGCTGTTTGTCCGAGTTTATAGGTTATGTTAGTGAATTCATATTTTTCAAATAAAATTAATTTATCATGACGGATGCTGGCTTGTGTACTAATAGACGGGTGGTGGCGATACCATGGCCGATAGTGAAGAGGAAGGTGGAGTGCGCGGGCGCGGCATTCATTAGATATTTTAGTATAAAATGTCATGGCGATGATGCTTTGCTTAGTACGTCCAAGGCGAATGAAAAAGCCGAAGAGGTGATCTTTGACGATGACGTCGAGTATCTGCGGAGCTTGGACCCTAAAGACTGGAAAATGCAGGATCACTACGCCGTGCTGGGTATGAAGAACCTTCGCTACAAAGCCACTGATGACGACATCAAGCGCGCATACCGGCAGAAAGTGTTGAAGCACCACCCTGATAAACGCAAGGCCCAAGGTGAGGACGTTAGGAGCGACGACGACTACTTCACATGCATAACAAAAGCTTACGAGACCCTCGGCACACCGTCCAAACGCAGGTCCTACGACTCGGTAGATCCCACCATAGATGATGCCGTACCAACTCTAGCTGAGATCAAAAAGGAAGGCTTTTATAAAATTTTCAGTAAGGTCTTTGAATCCAATGCCAGATGGTCTGAGAAGAAATATGTTCCAGTACTTGGTGATGAAAACAGCTCAAGGGAACATGTCGATAGGTTCTATGCTTTCTGGTATGAATTTGAATCATGGCGTGAGTTCTCTTACCTTGATGAGGAAGAGAAAGAAAAGGGAGCAGATCGTGAAGAGCGGAGATGGATAGAAAAACAAAACAAAGCTGCCAGAGCCAAGCTAAAGAAGGAAGAGATGACTAGAGTACGGACATTGGTGGACTTGGCTTATGCAAACGACCCCAGGTTGCAACGGTTCAAGCAGGAGGATAAAGATAAAAAATTAGCAGCAAAGCGAGCAAGACAGGTACATATACATTTGTTACTGCATTTGCAATGTGGTATAAATAAAGTATAATTTATTTATTTAAGGCATATAAACCACAATAGTCCCCACGTTTCTGCCCAACAAAGAGATAAACTCAATACCTTTTATATGTTGGAAAATAATTTAGCTTTACAAACTATATACCTTCTGATATAAGCATGTATGTAAAAGAACTCAGCAATATTGAAAACAAGTAAAGCTTTATATATAATCACTTAAAAAGTAAGTTCAATAACCTGATTTGTGTTTTGGAATAGCAGTATAGCAGTTAAACTAATTGGAACACCACAAGGATACAAACTGCAATAGTTAGCATACTAACAGTCACCGTTAGACAATATTTTATTAGGAAATCTTATGATGTGTTCCTTGGACGTCTGAAGTCCAATATGAGAGTACTAAAGTTGCAGCCTAAGGAAAGGAATGGGCCTAACCTAATGGAATGGGACTAAAGATTACTGCAGTGCCTACTAAAAAAACTATCTTATGTATATAATTGTTGATGTTGACAGCCTCCGTGGCGTAGATGATTAAACGCCGGCTATAAAACGAGAGGCCGCAGGTTCGATTCCCGCAATGAGAAAATGTTTGTTGGAACCATAGATATTTGTTTCTGGTCTGGGTGCTTGTGAGACCGAAAAGTCTCAAAGACTCGATATTAGTGTGGGATCAGGACTATGTATGTGACTGTTGGGTGTATTTATTTATTAGCAGTGTAACATCTTAAAGTGTAATACATTAATTTTATCATTATTATACTCATACTACAGAATGATAATTCTTATTGCTTTTATTTTCAGGATGCAGTCCAAGCAAAGAAAGCTGAAGAGGAACGTCTCATAAAAGAAGCGCAAATGGCGAAACAAAAAGCAGAAGAGGCTGAGAGGGCCCGTCTGGAAGCAGCACGAGCGGAACGCGAACAACAGAAAAAGAACCTCAGGAAAGAACGCAAAGCATTCAGAGATTTCTGCAAAGCCAACAACTATTATGCGCAGAATGAAGAAGAAACCGTCGCGAACATGGCCGCAGTCGAGAAAATCTGTGAGTTATTGAAGGCTAATGAACTGCAAGACTTTGTAAAGGAACTAGAATCCAAAGGAAAGGAAGTATTCGTAAAAACAGTTAAAGAAACAGAAGACAAGCTTGAAGCTGAAAGAAAAGCTTTGTTCGAGAACAAAAAGGCAGAAGATCAAAAGACAAAGAAAGATTTAGCAATTAAAGCTCCTATAGAATGGACGGTAGAATTGACGCAATTACTTATTAAAGCAGTTAATCTATTCCCCGCCGGTACAAATCAAAGATGGGAAGTAGTAGCAAATTTCTTAAATCAACATGGAGTATTTATTGACGAAAAACGGTTCACAGCTAAAGACGTACTGAACAAGGCTAAAGACTTACAAAGTTCCGACTTTTCTAAAAGTAATCTAAAGAAGGCTGCTAACGACGAAGCCTTTGATCAGTTTGAGAAAGAAAAGAAGAAGGTGAAGGAAACTAATCACGTCGACGACAATGGGATATCGAAAAATGACAATCCCGTTAAATTGGTTAATGGGGTCGTAAATGCAAAAGTGAATGACGAAGGAAACAAGCCAGAAGAGAGGGCGTGGACCAAAACTGAGCAAGAGTTGCTTGAACAGGCCATTAAGACGTTCCCGGTGAACACGCCCGAGAGGTGGGAGAAAATAGCCGACTGCATCCCGAACCGTACCAAAAAAGACTGCATGAAGAGATACAAGGAGCTGGTGGAATTAGTGAAAGCTAAAAAACAGGCGGCCAACCTCGCCAAGTAGCACCTACTGACACTTAGATATACCTATAACAAATTGTTCACTATGGCAACAAATACACCATTATACATAAATGACACGGTATTCTGCCTTTGATAACATAGTTTTGAAATGGCGTCATATATATTGTTGAGTTTTAGCAGATATTTAGTCAAAACACAGCATCTTATATAAAGAAATATTTATTCAGATTCACATGCATTTTTACATATTTTTGTATTTCATGACATTGTTACGAGATAAAATTTAGTCCCGACATTTATGAGAAAATGCTTAAATAAAATCATGTCCTAACCGAAGCGTTACATTTGTAATTCAACGTTTTGCACCCAGAAATAGTTAACGTACATCTTTGACGGTCGATTTTAAATTATAGGTGTACCATTTATATAAGTTACGTTAGCAACCTTTGTACGCGCAAAATAGTGATGCCCTTTTGCTAGAACTTAATAATCTATGAGATATCAATTCTAAAGCATTGATCTTGTGATCGAAACGTACAATGCAGCGTTACAAATGCCTTTGAAATTCTTGACGTTGTTTATACAAAGCCATGTCCGTCACTGCATATCGCGCAGCGTTGTTTCGATCAAGAGACCAAAGGTTGAAAAGAAACAATTTTACGCAGCGAACACAACACCAGAAGAATTATTGGCTTAAATATATTTCCGCGTATCAAATATTCTTTATTTGCGGAGGTGCTATGTAACTTATTTAAATACTACAATTAATGTAACACATGTAGCCCCGAGGTTAGGAATATCTGAAAGGTGTTGATTTGACCAGTGAATATCCCATCTTGTTGATATGTTTGTTCGTCTCTCATTCATATAGAAGCACGTAAACTGTACATCTTGTGTCATATTTTTATATTTATTTTTGTTTAAAGATGAACATCAATTTGAAATTTGAGTTTTGTTTTAATTTATCACTTTGTATCGCTTTACTGCTGAGTAAATACACCCACCCAACACCCAACAGTTACATACATAGTCCTGACCCCACACTAAGATCGAGTCTTGTGTCGTGGGTATCAGGAACTACGAGAGACTTTTCGGTCTCACAAACACCCAGACCCGAAAGAAATACTTGTGGTTCTCACAAATATTTGTCCCGGTACGGGGATCGAACCTGCGGCCTCTCGTTTCACAGGCGGCGTCTAATCAACTGCGCCACGTAGGCTGTCAAATAAATTCTAATATATGCCTTTGAAAGGATGGAGTTCAGGTAACGAAGCTTAAGAAGTGATAAAGATTTTTAAAATGTTAGTGGCTATTAACCAACTGAAGTTAGCTAAACACTTTAACAAGAAACAACAAACAAACAATAAACACGTTTACGGTTTAATGATATCGCAAAAGTTACTAAGAGGCAAAAACCATAACATCAGTGATATTGAATACAAAGATGAAAGAAGAGTAAGTTCTGACAGCCTTAATGGTGTGGTGCGTTAAACGCCTGCTGTAAAACGAGAGGCCGCGGGTTCGATCCCCGCACCGAGACAAATATTTGTGGGATCCACAGGTTGTTTCGGGTCTGGGTGTTTGTGACAGCGAAAAATCTCGTAGGTTCCAAGGTAACCTACGACAACCGTAAACAAATATAATTGATCATAATATGGTGTCAAAACGATGTGTATAACTAACCAGGCCGAGTCTGTAATCCCGTGGATATTACAGGCAAGCTAGGTCCCTAACAACCCTACGTCGCTATACTGACTTAGACACGTCATGAGGCCTTGTCTCAATGCTGCACTCAATGCGCGTAATGCCTGGTACACCCACACCAGGGCGAAATGCACCACGATTCACGTGATCAAGTAGCGTAGTACCTTTAGATATATTTATATTCCGATTACAGTAATACTAACACTTACTACTTTGTTTGGGCGTCCATTCGAGGTGAGCGTCCACGACAGATACCAGACCGCGTACTCTGTTGCTAATCTCGGAGTCCCTATCGGTGGGGGCGCACCATGCTTGCCATGTGCCCAGTGACCTCAAGTCCCTTCGTCGGCTGTTACGACCGGCAGAAAATATCGTGGCGACATCCTTACGCCCCCTAACCACAGGCCGGAAATGAACGCACAATACCAACCGTCTGCCTTCAAAATATATCGTAAACAAGAACGAAAGGATTTATAGTAAAATAAGTTAATCACAATAACACCGGCACGATCACGATTATTTTCGCCTACCGAATTCTCTATTAGTAGATCAATTTTTAAGCTCAAAAATTACGACTCCGATTTACGTAGAACAATTTTCTAGCTCCTTGTCTATTCGATCGAGAGCAAATTTTGAATTCATTTAGAATTTTATAACAACTTTGTTTTAGTAGACCGCTTATTTTTCATCCCATATTTATTTTTATTAACTATCAGCTGGAACTACGCACCGTGTCGAACATCAACAGGTGCACCTACATACATAAATTACCTACGGCGCCTGACGAGTGTCACAAGCAATTCTCAAGTCGCTTTGTATGTTGCCTACTGTGTTTATAACTGTGGACCAATATCACCGAACACGAGTATAGTTGCAAGTTCATCGGTAGATACGAGACAATAATTGCACTACCTAATTTATAAATGACTATTATCAAGTATCTGTTTCATCAAAGCTATTCATGATATAAAGTAGGTACACATTTATTGGCTGAGTAGTGCCTATTTGTTTACAGCGCTCTTCAGTTTGCGCTACTTGTACATCTGAATATTTCATGATAGTTGATTAATTTATGATTGATAAATGTGTGTAAGCAGTATTTATCGATCTTTTCTCATAAGAACATTAGACAATGAAAAGTATTCTTGAAAAGGTAGACAAATGTGTCACTAATCCACTCTCAATTCGTCAAGTCTACATAAGATGTGAAAGGTGGGCCTTAATGCTTTAATGAATGCCTTAGCCCCACCGGAAATAAATTTGAGTTCTGGGTAACATGGATTTTGACCCAATTTCACATATCTTGACTAGCTGATGTCTCCAATCAGTACACTGCATAATATTACCTCAACTAGAACGAGGACAATCAAAATTTAAATTTTTTCATGTAATTATGAATCGCTTACCATAATAGTACTTAAGTACCTACCTAGCTAAAACGGACGGAAGCCGGTGATAAACTCTTATGGCTTCAAACCGCAGGCGTTTATCTACAACAAAATATTCATTTGCTTTTTCGCTAAATTGTGCGTATTGAAATAGTAGGTTGCATTCGTATACAAAAATGTAAAATAAAATATGTGTTCTACAAGATAGGCGTTTTCCCGCACTACAAACACACCAGTCAAATTCGATACTTTCAATTGACAAAATTTAATATAAGTAAATAAATATTTACGCATATAATGAAACAGTTGCGTTGGCGCGCCCTAGTCCAAGGTCACATATAGCGACAGGTGTTAATATTCCGAGCACAGTGCCGTCCCACTTGCAAGGATAACTACATCTGTCATTGCCAATTATGTTTTTGCAAAACAGATGTGTACATGCCTTACATACATTTGTCTTAATTGGTACCCTAGTTGGTACTGAGAACGACCTTTAAATGAGTAATATAAAATGGACACAAAATATAGTGCTAGTTGCTATAGGACCGGTCAATCGGAAGTGGGAGGTTCGAGCACAAGGCACAACTATGCAGGATATTATTTTAACTTTTCGATGTTACATGTGTATTCATAATTAATTGATACTCATGGTAATCATGAAGAAAAACATCGTAATGGAATATATATATGTATATCTGCATTTCACCTATGGAAATTACGGGAAGTATATTATTCCGCATTATGCCAAAATAATCTAAGTATGTATTTGAATTAGCGGCAATCGAATATCGATTGACTAGTTCATCGGATAGTATTCTTCGCCATTAAAGAAAAATATCCATAAGTCCTGACTCCTTCGGAAGTAGGAACTGAAAGTTGGTGTACTTAAATGTAGGACGGAGGGACCCTTGGGCAAGAGAAACGATAGGGATTTGATATTGGCGTTCGAAATTGGATAGAGTGATAACTATTAACTACATTTATGATTTATCTGCTTGTTAGTCAAGAAGTCAAACACAACCGAAGAGGTTAATGGACTCTAATAGCAGCAGACTAATACTGATGCCATTCACTTGTTTTAATTTGTATTCCTAATCGCAAGACTTAATCAGACATTAACTTAATGATCAAGTGATTATTCAGATTAATGTTAATATTAAAACACAGTTTCCAGTTTTAAAAATACTCCTTTAATCAGATAAATGTAATCATAAATAGAAGTTACAAAATATCAACCGAATAATAGGATACCTAAATAAATCGCTAAAACAACTCTGCCAGTTAACGATTGAATGCACTATGTTATTTATGATATTTTTGTACGTATTATTTTCAATGTGAAATCAAGCAAAAACGTGACAAAATAATAGCTTTTCAATAGGAGAAATAAGTAAAAACAAAAAGACAAGATCATTGAAAAATTTAAGTCTAGAAATTCGATAATTTTCGATTACCTAAAGGTTTTTATAAAGGTAGGCATGAATGTCATAGCGAAACAAAAGTACACGAGTAAATAAAATGATTATGAACTGCGAAAAGAAAAATATATTTATTTTACCTACATTGATTTAAGTATAAGTACAAAACAAAAAAAAATTGTTTAACTTAAGGTATCTAAATGAATATAGGGAGATAAGCGACTGATCCATATTCTAGATTATTCATCATACAGGATGTTCCCAACATGTAAGTGTATTTTCGAGCATCACCGGTAAATTCAGAACACTAGCGGCAGGCTAAGGATAATCGTTTGTAATTTTCTAGATTAAATTACGTTAGAAAACATATTCAGCTCTTTGATATTTATCTCAACATAAATATGGTAATATAGTGCTAACAATCGTCACTAATTACGTAAATAGACTTTCAAAACACTTGATATTTTCCACTCGATAAGCAATAAGTACACCCAGCAATCAACTGCTGCCACCTGATCAACATTAAATAAAACTAAACATAAATTATCTTGGAGTTTGGTTCAGTTCCTTTAAGGCACTACAAAGGCCGTACATTGCGTTTTAAAGCTTACATTACTTACGTTAATTAAACTATTTTTATAGCTACAATTAAAATATCTGGCAGTATTTAAAAAAATATATTTAGTCATTAGATTGTTAAGCTTTTAGAAAACTGAATCCACAAATTGCTAACATATTTTGAACGACATTTATAATAATCACAATAATTATTACTATTACAAAACAGCTGAAACTCTTGACATGAAATAAATTACAAAATATTTTCGCAAGGCCGTACACGGTAATCGAACCTATACGTAATACGTTACAACATTTTTATCCGTAAATAATTGTAATAGGCGATAAAATATAACAATTTGGAATTAAATATAATTTTAATTATGATTTCTACAATTAACATTGTGCTTAAATAATTGAGTTAACAGCAATATTATCTCAAATAATACTTTTTGTTGCATTATTTCTCACTTTTCTGTATCTAATATTCTTGCCATTCTGAGTAATGATGTAACTTTTTGTAGAGCTGTTAACGAAACTGTAAAGTTATGTCAATTGTCAGCGCCTAACACAAGTATTTGCTGACACATTCATCTGTCAAATTTCTAAGCCTGGAGAAAGTCAGTTCACCATTCAAAAATGAATAGAGATTTTTTGTTACATCGTAAAAATTATACATAATATACAAGAATCTGTAATACCTACACTAGGATGAACTGTCGTTAAAATATAAAAAACCTAATTAAGAAACTTACAAGAAATAAATTCTTCAAACAGCACCGTGGCGGGCACCAGAACAAAAATTAATTTGTACCGTTTAGTCTTGATATTATGATATTATTCATCAAGACGTGTTGTATAAATTATGCTAAGTAGTAGAGAGCATTTTACTTTCCTTACACGCAAAGAAGGATTCAAATAGTCAAGAGGTCGTCGGGTTCACGTGCGCAGTCACCGTAGCGACCTCGAGACAAACATGTCTTGTGATGAGTGATTGTCCGATCCCACACTCTACCATGGGAATTTTGGCCTTTTAAAAACCAATAAACAACTGCCCTTTTTAAGGAAACCGAAATTTTAAGATAGTTGTTGGCATTTGGCGCTGATAAGTTTAAAATTCGGCTAGAGAGTGGAATAGCAAACGCAATTATCTTGACGAATAATATCTATATTTCTTTTAACTAAACGGTTTCACTTTTGCCAAACATCAAATGCAATATCATTAAGGGCTGATATTTCAATCGCCACACAAGTTCTATAAGATGATACATAATATGACAGACTTTTCCATAATTTATAGAAAGTATGTCAACGATACAAAGTAATTAGAATTTTTAGAAAAATTATCTGACGGTTGAAAAATTAGCTGCAAGTGGAATATTTCAAAGAATGAAATATTTATTCATTATAATTGTTGAGTAATTGATTGACGTTTGGCAATAGCAACATGAAAACACAATATCAGTTCCGTTGTGACAAAAGGTTAACTTCAATCAGTCTTACAATTTACAGACAAATTAAGTACAATCACTTACAATTAAACCTATTTGAAAACGAGCTCACAGTGGACTGATAGTCCATTCTAAGTGCCATTAAATTAAACAATTTCGGAGTTCATTGCGTGTTTTATGACCCCCTTCCTGGGTGGGATTAGTGATTAGTAAGACGTTTGTTTGTGGTGTTGTTGACAGATAAAAAGATGAAAGGTAAAAGGGGCGGAATAGCTGAGGTTGAGCCGGAATGCGGACACAGGTATTAGCCGGGACATCGCGAGGTAGATGAAAGTATCATTTGGAATTCTAGACACAAGTTTTCCTAAGAGTAACATCAAACAATATCTAAAATAATGAGTGGATTTTTAAAATCAAAGTAATACAAGTTGTGCGTGGTAGCCTCGTGGTAAATGCAACGGACAAAATTAGCAGAGACGATGGTCGCTGGTTTGTATGCCAGGGCACACCTGACTTTTTGTGCGCAATTTAACATACACGAAAACATCGTAAGACATCAATATACAATCATACTCTCGATTGTAGAGGAGGCCCATGCCCTGCAGTGAGAGGGCTCATACATCGTGAGGAAACCTGCATCGTAATATAACCGTCATGGGCTTATACATTACTACCATAATTTAAAAATAGGAAAATTCTCAGAAACTGCAAAATATTTTATTCTTCACCAAATATCCCACCAAACAAGTAACAAAACTAAAAAAAGATATATTCTGTTACGTCATAAAACACGCTTCGACTCATAATATTGCGATTTTTCATTTATTAATATTGTCGCGAATACTGAGATAATACTAGAAAAATATGCGTCAGTATTTGACCATGGGATGATTAGTCCAATCAGGTTGTGTGGAACACAACGATAAGCTCGTGTTTAAAAATACATATCCTGATTAACATGTAGCAGCATGTTTGTGAATATAACACAATAGTTAGGGATTTATTTGCCTAAAATATACTATGTAATTTTAAAATAACTATAAATAAACCCTTATCTTCCGGAGCCTTTCAATTCCTGAATGTATGAGACTTTTTTGAGAACCATAACTTATTTTTTTAAGGCCAGCTACAAATAGTAGATGAAAATATTTGAGATAAAATAGAGATTCATAAATGAATATAATAATTGTTAAACTATTCTGTCTACCAAATTGACCTAACAAATATATTAAAATAACAAAGGTTGGAATGTATTAAAACATAACTTAAAACTATTGAAGGCACATTATGTCCTTAGAATATAAATGGCTCATTGGTTTATGCAGGTACAGCTGCAATAGCTCCACAATATCACTCACAATATACAATCACGTAAAATAGTTGATTGTGATCGACATTGTGGCATTTTATGTGAATAAATAATTCCTTAATGCTATGTTAAGAAAAATTCTCAAATCTTGTTAACTTATACATATTTCAAAAATTGACAGATTTATGGACAATTACCCAATTCCCAGATATATTATCTTAATGTCTGTTAATGTGGATTAATAATCAAATAAATGTAATTTACATTAATATACCATTTGTATATCCTCATTTCTTTAGTAATGGGGCAGATTTACCACAGCTGCTTTTTGACTTAATTTATTGACTTAATTATCTACCGAATAGTGCTGTATTAACCAATAGATTTACAAGGAATTAGAACTCAGTTCAAACCAGGTATAATAGAACATTATTAAGTTTCGTTAAAACCCTGGACAAGACAAATATGGACTGCAAATCTTTCTATTTGCTGTCAAAATTATTTGACCAAAGTAAAAATGTATGTAGACTTTTTCAAGATTATATCCCCATTCTTAGAAGGCGGTAAAATTATTACTAAAGCTGTTAAGACATACATTACTGTATTCTGCATCCTTTTCGTTTCTTCTCAGCTTGCTTGCTTTTCTTTTTGGCTAGACCTTCTGAAGTAATGTCAGATATTACTGACATTCTCTTAGATGCATCAATTCTTTCATGGCCTGACCGAGGTGTACTTACCATGTCATTGTCTGGTGGGTATGCTGTGCTGTACAAGTTGTTGTTTTCACTGTAGCTGTGTGGGAAGTTGGTGCCATTTGGTATTGTTTCATTTGGATTGTCTGCTGGATAGTGTGATGCTGGGCGGATGCTTATGGGATCTGGGAACCGTGGCTTCTTGCCCGTAGTGGGTGGTGGAGGAGGATGTCTGTGCTGAAATCCATTGTGGGAATTATTTGCCCATTTCTCTGAATCTATGGATCTTGAATGTGAGTGAGAAACATTCACACTGGATGTTCCTGCTTCATTGTGTTGTGAGTAGTATTGATTGGATACCTCTTTTGCCTTTATTGCACTGGCTTTAGATTCAATATGCTCTTTTTCAAATGGCTCCACATAATGTAAATCGGAGTCCACAGATTTACACAGTCTGAGTGGGTTTTCTCTTATGATGTCTCGAGGGTTGCTGTATGCATCACATAGTGTGGCACGTGGGGGTTGTGCCGGTTCTGACTCTTGTAGTTGTTGTGCTGCCATCCGTTGCTGCTTCTTTAGCAGAGCTTTCTGTTTAGCTTTTTCTTTTGCCCTCTGCAACTTCTTATACTCCCTTTCTTGTAGCAGCCTTGCTAGTTCACCATCTTGAGCCTCCACAGCACATTTCATATCAGCCAGCAGAGCATCATGACCTTCAGCTTGATGACTTAGTTCTCGAGCCAATCGTGCATCTCGCTCTTCTTGTTCCATTCTTTTCTTCATTTCCTCCAGTTCTGTAGGAGAGAGTCCAAGTTCCTCAGGATTTATGTCATCAGATGGCGGTGGTATGGGAGCTGGAGCGCGTGACGAGCTCGGCTGCTGGAGCATCTCAGAACGGGCGCGTCGTTGTATCCGGAGATTTATCTCAGCCATTTCTCTAGCTATTTCAGCATCAATTTCGGCTTGTCGTCGCCGCGTGAGTTCGCGTAAGTGTGCCTCGTGTTCTAGATCCTGCTGCTCGCTCAGCGCAACAGGGAAGTCCTCGCGGATGAGCTGGTTACGGTACCTGTTCTCGCAGAGGTGCGTGGAGATCTCGCGGTCTTGCAGGCGATGCGCGAGCGCCCCGTCAGTGCGCACCAGCCACTGCTCGCGCAAATCCGTCACGTGCCCGAACTTGGGCATAGTGTCGCTCGCCTGGAACCCCGCCATCGCTGGTGCGCGACGCTAGAAAGCACTAACTTTCCAAACAAACTGACGAGTCGACTTAACGCGCACTTATTCTCGTGTAACGTAACACGAATTTATTGTGCATCAGCACGACACAGCTCGCATGACGACGGAGCCAGCCTGTGAGCGCTCCGTACACCAATTCATAATACAAAGCGAACCTTTCACGACTTTCTTTGGGATTCGTGAGAGTAACTGGGAACTTTTTATGTATTGCCCGTGAGCTCCACGCAAACAATAGAGTGCAATGATTGTTAATCTACATAATTATTAGCGACCTGCGCTCACTGATTCACTCATTCATCCCTCCTCCAAAACAAACTAGTCCAACAATTTTTTATTTTATGACAACATTGACAGCGGAAATTGACAGGTGCTGTTGTTGTTTTTTCGATTTATCCCATGGGAAAGGCAAAGGTCTGAGCCATACAGCCTAGTCTAATGTATGAAATTCTTCAGTTTGTGTTCTTTATAACTTCGAAACGGTGGTTTTCACATAAGTATAAATGTCTTTGTATACATTAACGTTATTTAGAAGGAGGTCCAAAGAGCGGGGAATATTTTCGGGTGATTTATAATGTTCCAAGAGCTTATCTATCAGTAATATACGCTGGACGGAGAAAGCTGGACAATCGAAGAAAATATGGTTTATCGTTTGATCCTTGTTTAAGTTACAATAGTCACATATAGAAGTGTTAATCATATTCATTCGGTGTAGATGACTGTTTATGTGACAATGTCCTAGGCGGAGGCGGCATAAGACATTGTAAAAATGTCTATCTGCGTAGGGTCGTTTTTCAAACCAAGACTTTTTAATATCCTGCTGAATCGTGCTGTACCATCTTCCTTTGATGACGGAAACGGATTTCCAATTATCCGTCCATTCACTATATAATTCAATTTTAAGTTTGGCTTTATAATCTGTAGCAGGAATCAAAACATTGGCAGGATTGTCAATAACAGATATTAGAACGGTTTTTGCTAAAAAGTCAACTGCTTCATTTCCATGAACTCCAATGTGCGATGGTGTCCAAATTAAAACAACATCTTTCTTATAATACATATTCAGAGTCATTATCATGTCTCTGATTTCGTATATAATATATGAAGTGCGTCTATCAAGTTTTGTATGCTTAATTGCTTCTAAAACGCTCTTACTGTCTGATACTATAATCCATTTTTCTTCCGAGCGCATTTGCAGATATTTCAGTGATTCAAGTATTGCCACAGCTTCGGCAGTATATATAGATGCATGAACATTAATTTTATAACCATACCCCTTTTTTAATAAACTGTCATAAATGGCCATCGATACATTGTTATCATTCTTAGATCCATCAGTGTATAGCACTCTGTACCCAGCATATCCATCCAATAAATTATACACATCTTCCTTTGACACAATATCAGGTGATATTACAACTGATATTTTATGAAATATTGCAGAATATTGGATACTATAACAAGGAAGTATATTTTGTGAGTAAAATTTATTGTTTTCACAGATTTTTGTAACCTCTCGGTAAAACTTACATATATACAAAGAGCAGGTATTCTTTGTCATTAAATCAATTTTTTTCAATAGTTGATGATTAAGAGATTTTAAATGAAGCAAATAATTAAAGTTTAAATACTTAAATCTTAAATGTAGTGGAGGGATGCAACATTCTACTTCTAAGGAATTTATTGGGGAAGTAATAAAACTTCCAGTTATCAAACGAAGATTTTTGTTTTGAATTTTTTCTAACTTATCTACAAGTTTTTTATCATGGGCAAAACAAAGGAAAGCATATTCAAAATGACTACGCACAAAGGACTTATAAAATATTTTTAATAATTTGGGATCAGAACCCCAAGTGGTACTGCAGAGACATCGTAGCATATTTGTAGCTTTGTTAGCTCTGATGATAATATCATCAACGTAACTGCTCATTGAGAGATTCTTACAAAATTTAATGCCTAAAAAATTTGCGTTATCTACAAGAGGAATTGAAAAATTGTTATATATTATTTGAATATTAATAGGTTTTTTACGTTTGCTAAATATTAAAACTTTACTCTTTTCAGCACTGATTTCAAGACCCAGTTGTGAAAAATAAACTTGAAGATTACAAAGTGCAGCATTAATAATATCTTTTGCAGAGTTAATATCTGTGTGAGCATAATATAATGCTAAATCATCTGCATATTGAAGATTACTAACATGACTACCCAATATTATGTTGATTTTGTGAATATAAATAATAAACAATAAAGGGCTCAAGATACTACCCTGACAAACACCCTTATAAGAAAACCTAGGACCATAAAGCTGCCTATTAAATTCAACATAAACTAAACGACAATTTAGAAAATTATAAATCCAGTTTGTTAATTTCATAGGTAAACCAAAAAGATTTAAAATTTCACAAAGTTTATAAATATTTACATTATTGAAGGCTCCAATTATGTCTAAAAAAGCACAAATAACAAATTTATTATCTTTAAAAGCTTTATAAACATCTAACTGTAATTGAGTAAAACTCTCTCTGCAAGATTTCCCTCTTCTAAATCCTAGCTGGTTGCTTGGTAAGAGTTGATTCTTCTCAATATAGTACTCTAATCTAAGTTTTATTAACTGTTCAAAGAGTTTTGCAATACAGGAGGTTAAAGTGATTGGTCTATATGAGGCAGCAATGCCAGGTTGTTTTTTGGGTTTAAGAATTGGTATGATGCAATCAGTTTTCCAAGAATCTGGAATTATAGACTTGTCCCAAAGTAAGTTAAATATATGGAGGAATATCTTAAGAGCTCCAGGACTTAACGAAGATATCATTCTATATGATAATTGATCTAAGCCACAGGCACTATCTTTTCTAGATTTAAGAGCACATCTCAATTCAGACATAGAAAATGATTTTAATAAATAGTTTTCATTGCTATATTCAAGAGTATTTGCTTGAATAGGCACTGAACTATTTTCATCCTTATCCTGCGTATATTTTAATAGGAAATCGAAAACCCAAGAATCATTTTGGAAAAGTTTATTTACATAGTAATTCTTATTAAATTTTCTCATCATTCTCCAAACAAGACTCATAGGTGTATTACGATTAATATTGTTACAAAAAATTTTCCAGCTGTCTGTTCTTTGAGTTTTCAGGATAATTTTCTTGGCTGCCTGTGCCTTTTTAAATTCAATATAATCTTGTAAATTATAATTATTTTGTTTAAAACGAGTATACAAATCCTTACATTTTTTGACAGCCTCATCACAAATTTTATTCCACCATGGTAATGAAACTTTTATTTTTTTAACAGATGGTTTGGAATTATTACTCAACTTGGGTGAATTATCAATTATCAATCTATCAATTGAATCATCTAAAACTCTACAAAAAGAATTATAAATAACTACAGGATCAGCATTGTTTTTAAGTAATAGTTCCAGGTTTGGAACATTATCATCAACATTTTTGGAATATATATCCCAGTTAACCATTTTAAAGTTTCTTTTACGAACATTAAAATGTGATCTATTTGGAGTACTGTCATTCAGTAAGAGTAACTTTGTAATAGTAGGAAAATGATAACTACCTAAATTATCTTGAAAAACTTCCCAGTCACAAGACAGAGCTAATGACGAGGAGACAATAGTAAGATCAAGTGCATTAGGACGCCATAAATTAGAACCAATAGTAGTTGTATCACCATTATTCAACAAAATAAGATCATTTTTATCAATAACATTAATAATCATTCTTCCCCTAGCATTCACAGAATTGCAACCCCAAATAGTATGATGGGCGTTGAAATCTCCAGCAACGATTAAAGGCTCAGGTAGACTTTTGATAAAATTGTGAAATTTACTTTCTGAGAACTGTGGATGACAATTGGTAGGACTATAAACACTAGCAATACTTATAGTCTTATTGAAGCATTTAATTTGAATTGCTAAATTTTGTAAAGAATCATCACTATACGACTGTAATCTAGTATAATATAGAGAAGTATGAATTAATATAGCTACACCATTATGACAATTTCCAGAATCCAGTCTTTCTGTATGATAACCTTTAATAGAAAATAATTGTGTGCTGTGCAGCCATGTTTCAGATATAAGAGCAACATGAATGTTGTTAGTTGATAAAAAATGTGTAAACATGCTACGATTTCTAATCAAACTCTGTGCGTTCCATTGAGAAATATTTAGAGTGAAGATTGTGAAGTATTATGAGTATTAGGCATGGATACTTGTTGCAACAGATTTCTAATGGATTGGGAATTAATCGGAATTTTCTCTGATGTAATTTTTAAAATTGTTTCAACTAATATATTAATAATGTCATCAGATTGTAAAATTTTATTAGCATCTAAGGTAGATTTACTCATGTTGTTTTTATTCGTATATTTTTTATTGGATGGCAATGAAGGAAAAGCTTGTTCGTTGAATAAATCTATGTAAGGAATTGAACGTAATTTCTTTTTGTTTTCTTCAATTTTGGCTTTTTTAATAGGACAAAAAGTCGAAATTGCGACATGATTGCCTTTACAATTGAAGCATTTGGCGTTTGCCACATCAATTTTGCATTCTTTGTATGAATGATTTTCCGTACATATCGAGCAGCATATTTTATTTTTACAATATTTGGCTAAGTGGCCATACCGTAGGCAATTATAACATTGCTTTATTGGGGGTATATAAGCAGATACAGGGAAGTTCCAATAATTTATATCTACGAACTTCGGCAATGTAGTGGAAGCAAATGTAATGGACACAACTTTTGTCGGGACCAATATGAAAGTGTTATTTTCTTTAATTCTGCGCATCAGCCGTCTAACTGAGACGATTTTTATGTTGGATGTCACAGCCTTAAATATTTTTTTATTGCCCAAATATATGGGAACATCTTTTATAATGCCAATAGTTTCCGTGAAACGGGCTGGAATGGTACATTTTAGTTTGTAATCTGAGAGAAACTGCATGTTGCCCATTAATTTATTCGCATTTGTCGCTGAATCAAATATGACTGCAATTTTTTGCTTATTTATTCTTCTAAATTTTTTAATGCCTTTATTATATCTGTTGAATATGTTGGATAGGAACATCATATCCCTATCCCCAATAGGCTTTTCATCAATAATGGATTCGACATAAACGATAAAATCGATATTTGTGGTGGACTCGGTGTAATTCCTTGAATAACTTGGATCGACATAAGTGTTGTACTTATCTTTATCCGCCTCCGCCTCTTTCATAAGTTCCTCTTCTGACTCCGATTCAGTACTTGATAATACTGGATTTTCGACCAAGTCTTGTTTATGTTTTTTTCTTTTCCCCATGATGGGGATGTTAAAATTATTACAACTTACGGATATATAAAGTGTGAAAGTATTTATTTAACAATAAAATGAAAAATATTTCAAATTCGCGCCTATCTCATTCGACGGTTCCCGCCCTTTTTTTTCTTGACAGGTGCATTCCATAATAGTGTTGTAATCTACACAAGTATCATAGACAAAAGCATTAAACAATCGATTTGACCGTAAGGAATAAATTATTGATATGAGATATCGTAATTATTGTAACTCGATTGTTAAGTTACATTTTGCTAAAGTCTATGGACCTCATTGTTCTTTGGTCTATCTAGTCGACATTATTATGTTCTTGTTCTTCACCAATGGTATTCAAAAGTTACAAAGCAACACTGGCATAGAAATATTCACTACGTTCAGTTGGACGGGCTAAAGTTTAATTTTGCGTCCGTCCATTGAGAAAACATCACACATGTATCGTTGGCAAAGCTATAAAATATTAAACTGTTAACAATAGAGTATATTAAAAATAAACAACAATTATCAAATCAAAATCCATTTTATTACAATTATACAAAACGTTTACATGTTTGTATTTTAGTGTTTCGTTTATTATTGTAAAAGGCAATTGTATTGATTTATGCTTCGTGTGTGCCCACGAGTGCTCGCCTTCGAATAGAACTTCTGGGGCACTTGAATTCTTTTTCATCGCAAATGCAGCCACAATCTATTATCGATAAATATAACTTTGTAAAAAATCATCGCCTTCATATAAAAATAAAATTGCTTTGTATTGGTAATAACTCGCCTATTCTTTTCGAGAATTCGCTAAGTCCTTTTTCATTAGCGGTGATATAGTACGGCTCTTCAGACATGCGAAACAACCAGCTTGATAATTGCGGGTACCTGGTTTAAAGAGAAATGGTGGATATTCCACCCTTATCAACATTACATAGGTACACTTCTACTTGGTGTGATTTTAGTTGTTAAAAATAAAATATACAATAAAGGTTTGTTTTCATTTCAATATGCACTTTTTCATAAGTCAATCTATTTTGAGTGCATTTTTTAAAATTCCGCAGGTACGAACTATTTGAAGAGATACCTATGCTTTTTCCAAAAAAAAAATAGAGGAAATGGGTTAAGGAAAATTAAGTGAAGAAATTCTCACCTGCTGCTTTCTATCGGTACTAAAATATTCAATGTACTGAGGGTGGAACAAAGGGCTATATCTCCGAGAGTGGGCCAGCTGCCTGCAAACCATTGCTTAGAACTCAACAAATGCTCTAAATTAGCGTAGGCGCTTTCTATATCACAGATTTGTTGTGGCATCACGAAGTTGCAATTTTCATACAAAATGGGATCCTGAAAAACAATCATGAAAATATTACCAAAAACGTATTTATCGTTAGAGTACAACGTGTCAACGAGGACCCATGTAATTAGTCTCAGTTTTGGAAATTGGGTGCAATTCGTTGATAGCTGTTGATACCGTTTGCCGTTTTATTAATTATGTGGGAAGTATTGACAGCCTCCGTGGCGCAGTTGGTTAGACGCCGCCTGTGAAACGAGAGGCCGCGGGTTCGATCCCCGCACCGAGACAAATGTTTGTGAGAACCACAAGTATTTGTTTCGGGTCTGGGTGTTTGTGAGACCGAAAAGTCTCTCGTAGTTCTTGATACCCACGACACAAGACTCGATCTTAGTGTGGGGTCAGGACTATGTATGTGACTGTTGGGTGTATTTATTATTAGTATTTATTATTAAGTATATTCAAAAACAATATTTCTTATCGTCCTTATGTCTGAAATATGATTATCATCATTATCTTCTTCTTTTTCTAACTTTAGGCCTACCTAATGCATATAATAAGACTATTTATATTAAGCTACACGTTGGCTATATAGATATAGGGCGAAATTAATTTTTGTTTTATTGTTTAAAACGTTAAAATAAACATAAAGATTCCATTATGTATTTATACTATGGATTCTTACTGCTGCAGCCCGGAATCTTGGATACAAAATGCCACTGTTGTAATGCAGCATTTGTTCCACAATAGCTCTTCCTCCGGCATCTTTCGGCAGTAAACGGCCGCCGTCGCAGTAACGGGATACAAGGTATGTACAGATGGCGTGGCTGAAAATGTTTGGTTTTTTTTAAATAGGTATATAAGTTTAAAGAATTTATTCTCAAAATAATACACTAATTTTAAATAGTTTAAAATTTATCAGAAAGTAATTGTTACCTGTCACACAGAATCAGTTCCCTGTCTTTAAGAACTGGCAACGTCTGAAGGGGATTCATCTAAAACTCATCAAACGAAAAATAGTACGTATTGTATGAAGCACATCTTATAAATACTTTACAGAGGGGATTATAATTTTTGTTTAATTAATTATTCGTACAATTGAATAAAGGATATAGATATTATATTGAATTGACTGTTGTCTCTTTGTAATTAAAAAAAGATTCAGATCGAGAGAATATATAACTCACTTCGATAATTTCTGGAGTTCTATTCTCTCCTTTATCCAAATTTACATCAACTTCAGTAATACTCAGGTTAATTGAGTCAAGTGCCATCATCACAGATCTGCACGCTGGGCTCCGATCTGCCTTCCATAATGTGCAGTGTCTAAATAAAACAGGCTTTATGATTTTAGTAGTCCACTTATGTCTAAAAAAAGCCAAATCATATTCAATTGTTATGTTATAACTTTTAAATAAACATCTATGCTTCTATTACTGGACTAAATTCCCCTTACAGCTAAATAGGTAATTTAAAAGGTTAATCTTTCAACCCAAATAACCGAAATTTAAAATAAACATGCGAGTCTTTAATGGAAAATAATTAAGCCATATCAGCATATGAGCTAAACGGCACTGGGTTTGACCCAGTACTGGTCAGAGGACCAGTGCCACGTTTAACACTACCGATGCCCCGGGGAGATCGGTATAGCGCCCCCTATCTGTCATTCAAATCTGTAGTAAAATTAATAAAAGAACCATAAAGTAGGCCTTCGGCGCCCTCAGCAGTGCCCCTTTATTTTTGACTGCATACGGTATCTTATATACCGGGCCTTGGTTGACTAAGTCTGAAATCACAGAAGGATCAGAAGAATTTAAAAAGGACTAACTTTAAGCCCGTAGCCAGAGCTCTACTTCTTCCCGCTCCCATTTTTATACGATCATTATGCTATTAATTTTTTTGATTAATTTGTGATGCACATGTTTTAACAATCTAAAAATTTTGTGACATCAATATGATGTCGTCGCCAAATGCACAGCCAAATGTTTGACGGAAAAAATTGCTCGTGAAATTAATAATAATTTATTGTCAATATTTATGATTCTAGCTGTAAGAGGTCCAATATTAGCTAAGCTGGTAAAAGGAGGTTTTATTATACCTATGTGTAATAGTATTCGCTTAGATTAAATTAAGAGTATTCGTTTCAAAGTAATTTATATTGAAACAAAAGTGTGACTAGAATCCCTCTCCACACCTATAGATACACCCGTAAAATGCTCATGATTGTAAGTGCTAGGTCTTCCTAAACTTATTTGTACTGTGTGGCCCTTGAGAAATTGCCATTTTTTACGACGCGTTTAAAACAGCTCCCCCCCCCCCCTCGCGGCCCTCTTCACCCCAAATTTACCACTACCATATTTAATTCTAGCCTAATTACATGTTATCAGAAAGAACTGAGTTGTCAGACTCCGTTTTTTTACAAGTTTTGTTTTTGATTTTTTACTACAAAATATATTACTTTTGACTATCTCATAATGGAAAGAATGTGCTTGCTTTTTTGAGCATACCTTCCCAAAGTGGGGCTCCCGTTTTGCTTACTCGACTTGGTCTCATCGACACAGGGCGCGGCGCCCCGGGGGCAATGCTGCGACGCCTCGAGGCGTCGTAACGCACAGTTTGGGAAGTCCTGTGCAGACAGAATAACCATGATACTCGAGGCGGATACGGGATATGTAGTCAGTAGTCATTATGGTTTATGAAAGGCTTTCGGTTTTGATCGTGATGGGTTTTTAATGAATACCTACAACTAGTACTCGCATATGAGCTTGACGATTATCTAGCCCATGTATGCGACCATGTGTCTTATTCCGGTTTCCTCACGAATCGTTTTCGTTCGCGTTTAGTGAGTTCTATTTGACTCTTATACACATACGACTCCGTTAAGTTGGAAGTTGTTAGTGGGATTCAAAGCCGCGACAGTCTTGCCGCCTCGGAAGCCGCCTCAATTCTATTACTAACAGGCCAACATACACTAACTTTTTAAACAACTTATGATCATGATGAACTTTTTTCTAAAACCCCAAGAATAAGCAATCACTTTAGAAAGCATTCATAAATAAACAAGATTCATGTTACAATTTGTAATATGATATCCCTTGGTAGTAACATATTGCCTGTTACCTATACCGACGTCGCATATACTAAAAAAAACATACATACGACAAAATGTATAACAGTTGGGTCTAATGCATTGAATAGTACGTCTTATAGTATGATCATGCATTATGTAAAAGAAATGAACAGAATAGCAAATTGTATACCGTTGTTTTTTATTTCAATTTAAAGTAGGCGCAGCGCTGCACGGTCGTGTGTGGACAAGGTTAATAAAAAAGATGTTCTTGACGAAAATTAACGCAAATGCAAGAAGTTACCTTCACAAAATCAGGAATACAAGCAAATTCAATGAAAGGTAAGATAAATAGGAGTTATTTTAATTAATCGTGGAGAATTGCTAGCCCACGTGTTCTGTTGTCCGTTATGCTTAAATTTTATAACTTTGATCCTTGGGTACAATTGAGTACCTGCCCAGAATGTTCGAAGTTGTATATGAAAAGCTATAAAAGGTTTTTCCCGGAGGGTTTCTTATTTATTACAATTTATTATTTTATAGAAATACATCAACAATGAAAAAATTAACTCTGTATGGCGACGAAGCATCTCCGCCAGTACGTTTTGTCATGATGACTGCCTCGATATTAAACACCGATTACAAGTTTCATAAAATCGATCTTTTTAAAGAGGAAAATAAAACAGATTTCTACAAACAGGTACCTAGAAATTATATTATTACATTATGTGCATATAAGTAATATGATTCGTTCTGAATCTGAAAACTTCATTTAAAAACAGGATTTAAAATAAAATATACAGGTCTTACCTATAACATCATCATAATCAATAAGATTCGATGTACTACTGAGTTCAAAAGTGTTTGTAGATTCACAATGAACCATGCCTAACAAAGTAACATTTTGCTACATATTTTGATTGCAGGTTAATCCGCTTCAAAAAGTTCCAGCATTGGCTGATAATGAAGAAGTGATATGTGATAGTCATGCGATTGCGCTATACCTTTGTCGGAAAGTTCAGAACCAGAATTTATATCCTTCAGATCCTTTAGAGAAAGCTAGAGTAGATCGGATGTTATTTTTCAACGCTACTAATTTATTTCCTGTGGATAGTTTAATATTTGTATGTGTTTACATTTTGTTCTATGTTTGGTAAGAAAGGTGTCATGCATAAGCTTAATTTATTTTAAATGTTTTAGACTGAATACTTTGCAGGCAAAAGGCTCCTAAACGAAGAAAAAATAAACGAATGGCATTCTTGTCTAAAATACCTTAATAGACATCTTGCTGGGCAAATGTGGCTAGCTGGTGATAAGGTACCTTTGTTTATGACTTGTGGTTATTGAAATTCTCAAAATAAGTTTGGATTATTTATAGAACTGATTTTAAATCTGCCGTTTATTTTTTTAAGAATTTTGCTGATAACTAGTTGGGTTATTGTTAAAATTATTTTTATTACTTATTGAACAACTTCTTTTGACTTGTAATTTTGCATTTCAGATGCAGCTTTGTGATATTTGTTGTGGGGCCACGATCAGCTCTTTAGAACTGTTGATACCAGCTATAGAAAAATATGCCGCTCTAAAATCATGGATGGAGAGACTGCAAAAGTTACCGTGTTTTAAAATTAATAACAATGGTTTAAAGAGATTAAAAAGTTTTGTTAAATTGTGTAGTTCGTAGGAAAAAAAAATTGTAAGTACATTTCATAAAAAAGTAAAATATGAGTTATTGTCTCGATGATTGCACTTTTTTATTTTATGAATAAAGAATAGAACATACCAATATATTTTTATGTTGAATTAATAGTAAAATATTATAATACCCTTATTATTTAAGAGCGATGTGTTTGATTATAAAAATTCAATTTTTTTTGTGTACAAAATGTAGCATGATTTCTGACCGTTAATGTAACCCGGCTTAGCTGCAAATGTCAAACTTTCTGTAGTCTATGGCCGCTTATTGATTGGTCGACGGGGAGATGTAAAAAATGGCTGCCTTGCCTTCTCCTACTCAGGTAGAATTATTCGAGATTTGTACAGTCCGTTACGCGTCTATGTTCAGTATTCAACGCTCAACATAAAGTTTATTGACGAACCTATCGTATAGTGCTGTGAAAACCTTGAATTCAGTTCTCTCTATATGAATAGTTTGTCGTCAAAGTTTGGTGTTCTGTGAACAGATTACGTTGCTAGTAAAATTATTGAATAACGCTACATTTATGGCGCTAAGATGTTATTAAATTGTTTCAATTAGTAGTGTATTGTCTGTTAGTGGTGTGCGGCTTATAGTTTCCATATAAACTTCTCCGTTGACCTTGTAATTATATGAGTTTCGTACGAGATCACCGAATATCGAGACCAGTACTCAAATGTCACACCCATTTCCATTCAAAATAAGTAATTAATAGTAAAATAGTCGTGTGTAATACCTTCTGAAAATGCTGGTCGACCGATTTCAGGTGGCAGGGACCCACAGTGCTATATATGAAGCTTATTACAATCAGGTGAGTGGATTTATTAGCACCATTACTTATAACTATTTTCATAATTGGTTCAAATTGATAAATTATAGATACATGCTAAGGAATAAAAATAAACCTATATGCCGTCTGCATAAATCATAATATATCAACATATTGCACAAAGTATAGCATCATACGGGCAGTAAAGTTCTGATTAAGTAGCTATAATATTTAAATTGTTCATGAAAATAAATTTGTTTTGTTATATAACTAAATAGTATTAATATTGTAGTACAATTTTATATTTGATATATGACATATACCCTGTAGCTAGTACATAACAGCACAGGTAGAAGAATCATTGTAGGTCATTCTTAATAGTAACAAGTTTAAACAAATGTTTTATATTATCTAAATCTTTTGATACTATGTTTTTATAGATAAGGCAATTTTTTTTCCTGCAGTACTATACATTAGATAAAATTATTCTCTCTCTCTGTTTTCAGACACAGGAAGTCCACTGTTGAACATAAAAAAAATGTTTTCTAATAATATTTTATTGAAAATATTGAAATTGTAATGATTTGAACAGTAAAATGTTCAATACTGCTATATGTATATTTACAATGATAAGATATTTTTAGATGTAATCATCTGAATGTATATGATATATTCTACTTGGAATAAGACTATGTAAAATGTTGCTTTTAATGTCAATGCCTATTATATTGAGAGAGGTCTATAGTGCATAAAGGTTTATTGTTAAAGGTTATATGGGACATTTACAGCTTATATATGGAGTATAATAGAGATATCTGGTTATTAGGCTTTCAGAGACAAAGCCTTTTTAATTAGCTGGAAAATATTGAGCCACAGTGTATGGAGAGAAGTATGAATACTTAGAAATTTGCCTTTTAATTTTAGAGGATTCATGATATACATTTATCTATATTAATTGGGGCATGTAGGATAGGACTGAGAAAATCCATTTTTTATATAATTGTTAAAAAACTTGAATAAGGCTGTTTGACATTGTGCAGGTTAATCCAATATGATCAAATCTTTTTTAATTCAATTTATAAAAGTTTTCTAATCAATGTGTTCAATCTTTTTTGTGTCTAGAAAATTGTTAAAGGGATTGCTTTATCTATGTATTGAAATTGCACTATTATTCAATGTAGTTTCAATAGGTTTATTTTCTGTATTGTTACAGACTATAAATTAACAAATGGGTAAATTTATCTGATAAATTACAAATAAGCAAAACATTCATAGATCTAATATTTACATCAGTCTATTTAATAAGATGAAACATGGGTCATACAATATGTTTTGCCAAAAATGTTCTATGGCTTATTATATTTTTATAGTGATTTCTGAGATTAATAATTATAAATGACTAATTCTCCTAACATCAAACTGCAATATGTGGCAAAAAAAAACTAGTATAAAATATATTAAGAAAAGTAGATAATTATTTGAGAACAAGGAAATCTTTCAAGGCTATTTTGACTGTTATTTTATTATGTAATCCCGAATGCAGAAAGAGTATTTAATATTGGGGAGGCATGGTTTCTAAATACAATACACCTATTCATATCCCATGATGTCCGATTTCTATAGGTGGAACAAGTGCCTTGTGTAACTAAATGGAATTAGAGAGATAACTCATATTTTTCATACACTTGTTGGTTATGACTATTCTTTATTTTGCCCTTTTTAACAGGTCTTTAATTTGGTGTTACACGAGATATACCTACCTTCAGTCATACCTTCAGTCAACTCCATAAATGTCTTGTTGCATTGTTCCTTTCAATAAGACAAAACCATAGAATTATGGTTAATAATTATTTAATTTACGTATTACAATTGTTTTTTTGTTTATTGCAGGTGGACCCAAATGGCAGCGGGGTGATCCAGGCCCTGGACGCGGCCAGGTTCCTCAAGAAATCCCGGCTCAGCGATGTGGTCCTCAGCAAGATATGGGATCTCTCCGATCCCAATGGCAAAGGATATCTGGATAAGGTAGGAGATATGTAGATAAGTAGATCATCTCACAAATATAAATAATACACTCTGTCTTGAGTGCCCAGTTGTACTGCAGTATGATTGTAAAACTGAGCTCTTGGGTTTGAATCCCACGTCGGGCAAAGTGATTTTGGATTTTTTTACTCTTTATCAGCCTGTAGACAGGAATTTGTGCCCAATATGGCTATAGGCTCGCCCCCTATCACATCGTGACACGGAAAATGCAAGGAGAAACATGGGTGGCCTGGTTGCACCTCTGCTTATCTCTTCTAGGGAAAGGCGTGAGTTTATGTATATGTATGTATAAATAATACAATAATGGATTCGCAAATCGTCATTGTTTTATTATAAATAAAATAAGCCCATTTTCAAGATCGGAAATTCCTCGCAATGCTTGGCACACTTAATCTATCGCCTAGATCTTAACGACAGTGGTCACGTAAATAAAAAAATAAATCATTGGTAAATTTAACACTAAAATTGCATTCAAATCGGTTTATATGTTACGATGTCCCCAACAGACACGGATAAACAAAGCTTAAGGCATAACCTTCGTTGGCATACCTGAGATATTGCTATGTTATCAACTCAAGAATTTAAATATGCTTGGTCGCCTAATACAAGTCTTGGTTGTTTCACTTGTTCACTGAACATTGAAGGTCACGTTTTACGGCGACCGCTCTGAAATCGCTCATGCGAAGGTACAATATTTTGTCCGAAAATAATAAATAGACGAACGATTTTCGGATTCAGTTGTATAGCGACCACCGTACATAAGGGTGGAAATCTCGTCAGAACACGCAATTTTGGTGTTCCGGGTTCAGCATGTATTCAGTTATGTATAATTGTGTTGATGAATACTTTAATAGGACTGCACTGAATTTACAATTAATAGTATTGTACTATGCGAAGTGCGTGGTGGCCTGTTGGTAACGGACCAGACGCGGCGGCCTACATGTTCACGGTGGTCGCGGGTTGAAATCCCAGGGCACACCTCTGACTTTTCGGAGTTATGTGTGTATTGATAGTCAATCACCACACACTTTAACGGTGAAGGAAAACATCGTTTGGAAACCTGCATACCGTAGCGATTTTAAAGAATTTCTACGGTATGTAAGTCCGCCAACCCGCACTAGGCCAGCGTGGTGGCCTAACCACTCTCAATCGATTCTCTCGATTGTAGAGTAGGCCCGTGCCCTGCAGTGGGACGTATATGGGCTGCTATAGCCTTATAGTATTGTACTCAGTATATTGGGCTAGTACGAAAAAATATCCAAAATTTTTTTAATACTGAATGGCGAAGCTTACTAGAAATGTAAAGGATAAATATGGTTGAATTCGTACATTTGGCAGAAATCTGAATCCTTTAACGTGTCCCCTGACTCCTGAGGCGCGACACTCGGCATTTTCCCCATTAGTGCGATCATTATTTTTAATTAATTGGTTCCGTGTCGATAACTAAATTATTCATACATGCCTGTGATAAGTTTTTTACTCGGAAAAGTCAATACTCTCGATTGTTGAAACGATTTTCTGTCGAGAGGGAGGAATATGGAGTTAAGTTTTGATGTAAGTACCTCCTCTCAATGAGTTAGAAGGAGATATTGATTTGATACGCAACGGTAGGTGATAAACAACATCTCAGGCCGAACGAAACGCTCGCGCACTGTTATCATTGCACACTACTAATTTGTGGATAAGTTGGGTTAACATGTTCCCATTCCGTATTCTTCCGCTACAACGTAAAAAAGCAGTTAAGTAGGCCGCAATAACTGTGTTGATTGGCAAGATATGATGTTTTGTTGCCAATTCACACTCTTTCTGGACGGTATTTCATTTACAATCAGGTGCGGTAAAGTTAGCCTACCTGCCCAGCTCCAGAGATGTAGGCATGAGCTTAAGTATTGTTTATGTGGCTTTTTTATGTGTACTTGCCTTCATGAAATTGGGTTAAGAGTAAGGCGATAATGGGTGCTTTGACAAGCATCTATGAGCGCTCTGCGCGTGAATTATGCATACCAGTCATTCAAATATTATGTGAATAAGAAATTTAAACAGAATTTGCGATGCCTTGTTGATGGAACGTACACTCGTAGGGTTGCCACTTGCCTTTTGTATTTTATAATTAATATAGTGTACAAATTTTAAAACATAATATTAAAACATTTATAGCGTCATTGGGCAAACATCAAGTTCATTTGATAGATAAACTCCCACCTTTTTCCCAGAAGGGGTAGGCAAAGGTGCTACCAAGAAACCCACGGTTCCCCATGTGTTCGGCACTCCGATATGATAGGGGGCGAGCCTATCGCCATATCGGGCATAAATGAATAGAAAAATCCAATATCACTTTGCCCGACCCGGGCTTCGAACCCGAGACCTTAGCTTTGCAATCATACCGTAGTACAACTGCACCACCGAGGCAGGCAAGCTTATTTCAGATTTTATTATACCTGTCATTTTACTCGTACATTTTACGCATCAAGGGAAACACATATGTATACATAACTAAGGGCCAATTGCATAAACTAACTTTGCCCATAACTTTGACATACAACATAAAAATATTGTCATGAAGTGCTCCCATACACTTACATACATTTAATATATAATGTTGTCTAGAATGTCTTACTGCTTTGAACAGACATTTCCACACATTACATGATCAAATTTTCGTGCACATAAGGCTTCTGATGCGGCTAAGCCATTGTTAACATTGTTAAACGATTTCAAATATAACCAAAGGCGTGGAACGGCTTTAAAACCAAAATCATTGATTCAATTGACGAATAGATAACAACCACAAGGCGTAGTGCATAAGAAGGCGCAAAAATAACGGTTACGCGAAAGTTACTCGTTGAAATAAAACTAATTTTACGGATTTTATCGCGGATTTGGTTTAATGTTAACTTTTCTTTACTTTCCGACGTTCGATTACTTTACAGCTTTCCCATTATCGAAAGTAACGGACTTTTGCACTGTTAATATTTGCATAACATATACTTTTCTGCTCATTAATGTGTGACATGCACCTCAAACCAGGGCTTGTTAACGATACCAATTCACATTAAAAGTATCGGTAAATACCGGTATTTTCATAAAGATACCTGTGCATCGTTAAAATTAAGTAGCGGTAATTGAGTATCGTAACGAAACATAATCATTATGATACCATAACGTTAACAATTATAGATATTTTTTTACATCGATAACGTTAAAAATATCGGTAATTTCGTATCGTTACTTTATGCGACGTTGCTTGTAGTTTAAATTGTGAAGACTGCCCGTTAGTTATTTGGTGCTTATTTAATCACAAACGCGTGCCGACTGCCGCCGCGCTCTTCGCATGAATGTGGTTGGTTGGCAAACGTTGCGAGTTGCCGGGAGCGAAGGTAACGAAATACACTCATAACGTTAAAAGTATCGGTAAGTTTGGTATTACGGGTATTTATATTCAACGTTAAAATAACGTTAAATTAGGTATCGTTACTTATGAATTTACCGATATCTGCTTCTAGCTCCATTAACGATACCAAACTTTTACCGGTATTTCAAGCCCTGCCTCAAATACCCCACAGTAATCACTAAATTTAAATATAGCTTTTCTTGTCAGAAAACACGTTTAAAGAAAGAATGACTGAATGTGACAACCCTAATCGTTGTGAAACGTGGGCGGTCCAAGAGGTGCCAATCAAGGCGTTATCACGGCGTTGTCTTATCAGCCGTCTCGCATCCGAACATCGACTTCGACTTGAGATGTAGATGATTATTTACTAGAGGTACTCACGACACTTTGTTTTGAATTTCAAACGAGAGACTATGTTTTAGATTAAGATATTATGTCATAGAAGGAGTAGGAATGGGAAACCAAGAATATCTATGGTTTAAACTATTGGATTTTATTTACGTCCACCCAAAAGGCTGTGAAATCAAAGGCCGTGGGTTCGATCACCGCACCGAGAAAATGTTTGTTTGGCCTACAATTCATTGTTCTGGGTCTTGGTGTCGTGAAACAACAAAGTATCATAGTCAACGTGTCTAATATCCATGACACAAGAATTGGATCTTAGCGTGGTCTCAGGACTACAACTCTTTGGTGTATTTATATTTTAAACTCAACAATTATGAACTCGCATTTACGCTTTTATCGCTTATTTCACATTTCGAATTCTAAAAATACATTTTAAGCACCTGGCACATTTAATTTCTTGAAATGCGTTGTTAAAATTAATTAGACATTACTGGGCTCTTAAAATTGTCAGGTCTTAAGTTATCATCAAATGCCAAGAATAGTGACATCATATCAGATATCAACATGAGTAACATGAAAGTTTTTGGCACTTGACCACTAGCCTACATCCAAATCGGGTTAGTGGACTATATTGCTACTCCATAGTTACTGAGAATAAATTATATATGTCCTAGACACAGATTTAAGTTTAATCTTAAATTAATGAGGCCTTTATCAAGTTTGTAGAACAAAATCACCATTTTATCTGTAGTAAAAACTGGAAACAGCGTGGTGTACTATATGGCCTAACCACTCTCAGTCGATTCTCTCGATTGTAGAGTAGGCCAGTGCCCAGCAGTGGGACGTATATGGGCTGATACAAAAACTGGAAAAGTGTACCGCAGTGGTTGTGATAACCACGCCGTAATAAGTTTTGTTTGACTGATATTAGTTTCAGTTTATTGTTAAAAAAGTCCATATCTTTTTTATCTATTACGTAGGATACGTATTCTAAAGGAGGAACGGAACTGTGTGTTATTGAATTTCTTGTGTTCTCTGATAAATGACATTGATCATCTGTTTTTTATTTTTTACTTATCGGGCACTTACCTGCATTTTGTGTGTTGTGATTATGTTTGTGGTACAAGAATTTAGTTCGCCGTGTGTTTATAAAAAACTTTAGCAAATTATATGAAAAACCCCTAATTAACCTGTCGACTGTAGGATCGAATTTAAGTCAAAGTTAACACTACCCAGTCTATGTCTCCTTTCAGATAAATACACGCGTGCACACATAATTTAAATAAATAAGTCCTCATAAGAAACACTTTGGAATCCTAATAATTAGGGAAATAACCCCTTATTCATACTCAGCTTCTCACTACGCCATACGCAGACATGAAGGGGCCTTTCCTAGTTAGTCAGTAGGCTCGAGAACTTTTATGTTCTCCTCGGGACCAATTAGAGGAATGTACTTTGAAATTGTCGGCCTTGAGTCTTTACTATTGCGTACAGTCGTAAACCATTTGCCGATCACTTACGTCGTTTTAATGTTAAAATCGATATAACATTTCTACGAGGACGGTTGACATGTTATCGATTGACGTAATCGCAATATACGAGTATTTTCTGTCCGCACTTTTGATGTTGAATGGGCAAAATATCTTTGGGTCTTATGGAGTAAAATATTGAAAGAAATCAAGCAGTGACTGAATTAATCTACTGCATACAAAATGAAATATAAAAAATATATATTTACTTGATACATCTCTACTTATGATTGTACTCAACCGCATTACTGTTGAAAGCGGTGTCGTTATGCACATCTGGCTATGTCAATGGCGCTTTTTGTAGAGGTATAAATTCACGTTTTTATAATTAGTAAATTATTCATTTCATTACTATTTCAGTCGGAATTGCTTGTATATAGAGTCCTATAATGCAATACTTTGAGGTCTAACTGAAACAGTGTTCTTCGAAAACTGTCACGCAAGTGTTGAGAAATCTAATGTAGGGAGAACTCTATTTTGAGCAGAATATGTTGAATAATTTAAGCCGCTCGTAACTTCCTTGGTGATGCAAAAGCTGTGTAGACGTTGTTATTTGTTCCCGAATAAGGAATAGCAGTAATGGAGTTCGAAAATATACAGGGTATATCAATACTGCGACCGAAAACGAAGCCAGGTGGTAGTATTAGTGACTTCAGACACAAAGCAAGTAAAAATTACGCAAAAGAAATCGACATCTTTTTTTTTGTAATTTTGTACTTATCGTCGTATTTGGGTGATAAATACATAGTTTTCCTAAAATAATGATGTACACTACTTTATTTTTAAACACGCAATGGTACGTAAGGGTTTAAATTAGTATTTTCGCAAAACTAGGTATTTATCACCCAAAACAAAATGATTTTATAAAAATTCAAAAAAAATGTCTTCACTGTTTCGGCGAAATTTTTATTTGCATCGTGTTTGTAACCACTAAAACTACTACCTGACTTCGTTTTCGGTCGCAGTCTTGATATACCCGATATATATTTTTGTACTAGCCCGCAAACTTCGTCTGTGTGATTTACTTTATTTGAAATTAACTTTATTTGGAATTTCCCATCCCGTCCCGTTATATCTCACCCGTCCCGTCTCATTCGCGAATTTAACCCAGTCTAACCCCATCCTTGAGTATAAAAAGTGACAAATAAATCGGTATTCTTTGCTCATCCCACGGGTACACTAAAGGAGATCGGTCGATTTGGTCCAACAGTGGACAAGAAATTCATTATTACCAAAAAATTTGGCGTATTTTTTTAGATTTATTTCTCTATTTACTTTTTAGTTCAAGATCCCAGGGCCCCCAGACGTTACTTATTTTCTCATAAAAAATATAAATGGGATAAAGTAGTGTTAGTACGTACTTTGAGTGTGTGCATACCTGCTAGCTTGGGTCGACGGCCAATTCATAGGTACCAGGTGCTAAAGGTAGATAAATACAGTACCGATTTTTCTTAAATTCTCAGTGCTGATTTTTACATATGTTTTAGATAATTTTGTTAAAAATTAATAATAATTATTGCCAGACACTTTCCATCGGCGCTTACGCCTACCAGACGCTTTAAAGCTTCAAAAAAAAATAACATATTTTTACTTATAATCTCACTTTTGATTTTTATATATGATACTTAGGGAACTATTTGAACACCCCTGGTCAGCTGCCAGACCAATTGGAGGGGTCAAACATCCCCCCAGACACACATAAAGTGTCGCTATGTGTATAAGCGCGAGGTCATTATTTGTACGCTTGAGTGTGAGAGAGATATCTATGTGCCGTTAGAGAAGTAATAAAAATGATTGAGATTTAAGAAGAAAATTATCAGTGGTGTGTAATGCACTATTATCAGAATCAATATTGTAAACACAATGGAACAACGATACCTTCTAAAATTCTGCTCTGTTCGATATAATCAAGAGAGATTAAAGATTCGTTACATACAAAATAGAATCGAACCTGAAGATTACAAGGTATTTTAAAGTGATCTGAATTGAGAAAATTTTATAAATAATAAATATAAGTTTCTTTAACCTATGTTTTATATCTTATCATCGAGTAAAATTGAATACTAATATTTAAAAAAAATATGTTTAATCAATCTTAAAATTACACAAAGCTATACATGTCTTTCTTCTTTCGGATTATTTGTAGTTTGAACATTTTACAATTCAGCGTGATCTTTACTGTCATCATCATCTAAGTTTGATAAGTCATCATCAACCCAATTTTGGCATTGACTATTTTCATTATCATCCTTATTACTTTCATTTTCTGTAACAAAAATAACATAATTAAGAATCAAAAAGTTACACGGTTATATCAATTATTCAAAGTTAAAGTATAATACCTGATTCTTCTTGAAGCGATTCACTGACAAAGCTCGGCAATTGGTCCCTATCGAACCAGTTAAAATGATATTTATTGTCTTCCAACGTCCACCCATTATTGTCAGGACTAAAAATACTAATTTTCTTCATATGGGCATTCTTCCAGAGACTAGTGATGTAATTAGCTCGTCGAAACCGACAAATAATGACCTCGCGCTTATACACATAGCGACACTTTATGTGTGTCTGGGGGGATGTTTGACCCCTCCAATTGGTCTGGCAGCTGACCAGGGGTGTTCAAATAGTTCCCTAAGTATCATATATAAAAATCAAGAGTGAGATTATAAGTAAAAATATGTTTTTTTTTTTTGAAGCTTTAAAGCGTCTGGTAAGGATAAGCGCCGATGGAAAGTGTCTGGCAATAATGATTATTAATTTTTAACAAAATTATCTAAAACATATGTAAAAATCAGCACTGAGAATTTAAGAAAAATCAGTACTGTATTTATCTACCTTTAGCACCTGGTACCTATGAATTGGCCGTCGACCCAAGCTAGCAGGTATGCACACACTCAAAGTACGTACTAACACTACTTTATCCCATTTATATTTTTTATGAGAAAATAAGTAACGTCTGGGGGCCCTGGGATCTTACTCTATTTATCCTACGCCATTGGAATTAGATTTACAAAAAAATGAGGATATCATGAAATATTTCTACCATTTTTGTATTTGTCAGCAACATTCATAGAGTTGACATCTGTCACGAGACTGTTATCTGACAAATTGCATTGTATAATTTCGTCGCGTACTAATGTGTATTTAAAATTGAATTAATTTGAAAATCATATAATTTCGTTTTGTGTTTTGTGTTTATTCTCTACGGCGTCCCTTGCAGTCAATTGCTTACCTCGATCCAACAATACTATAGCATATAAATAAGTTAAAATGTTTATAATCGTCATGTAAGCAAAAACTACGGGAAATCATTGATGCGCGCCTGAAGCCAACAACTACGAGACACCGATCGTAAAGGCGCAAAGGCTTACATGATCTGTAATGTCTGAATGGATTCATCCTCAATCATTGTTTTATTTTTTCATTATTGTGTACGGTAGCTTCAGATATTTTATAAACTAGCGCATGACAAAGTGACTAACTACATATTATAATAACCTGATATTAAAATAATATGCTTTTAAATATTCAAATGTGTTTTTCTGTCTTCCTTGATAAGCTTACGTACTTTATAATAATGTATATTCATACTCATCCCAAACTTTAAATATAAGCCAACTATGATATTACGTATTCAGACAGTAGAAAATGGTACATTTTGTAAATCTTTAAGAGGATAAATCTTAAAAACCCCGTATCCTAGCTCAAGAAGACTATGTTATATTTGAAGGATAAAAAATCCTTATTATTTAATTCTATGTCTCATTTGTCTCCACCATGTTTCCACTACTAGGCCCAATATTCATAGGAAAACGACCGATCTCCTTTTTGTGGAATAAAAAGTAGGCTAAGTGTTAATCCAGAGTGTCCGCTACATCCACACCAAGTTTTATGGAAATCCGTTTAACGGTTTCTGAGTTTATCGCGCACAATCGCACATACAAACAGACAAAAAATCTAAAAATCATTGTTTTGGGTTCTATACGTTAAATCAGACCTCCCATAATAGTTTTTCTCATTTATCTTCCATGTACAGACATCGATCGGTTACAAATGTATTTTATGTATAGAATAGATTGGCATAGAAAATTGTCTACTGCATCTGATTGTAACTGAAGTGCCGTCTAGATAGAGCCCATATCGAGTAGCGACAGACGATTATCCTTCGATACAATTATGTCACCCTTTTCCGTTGTTACTTCTTATGGCACCCAAATGTATTCAGACATTTGCTATACAAAATATTTCAATTTGAAATTTAGATTCTAGACTGCTGTCCAGTCAGACTGAATGAGCTAAATATAACTCGGGATATTTAAGCACGATTATTTAGAGGCCCGTTTAAAATGGTCTTTGTTTGAAGTTATTAGTTGATGCTGGGTTTTGTTCGTGAACTTTGTGTATGGCTAATTTAGATTTCAGGGTTATTTATAAGGGATACATTTATATTAAAACAAAAGGTCACATTTTGCGTATATTTTGCTTTCAAATTACAGTTGGTAAGTAGCGGAAATCACAGTACATAAAGATTAACACGGTAGGACACTACACATGAGGCTTTTCGACCGGTGTAAGACAACTTCAGTCAGATTATTATAGGAATATCATCCATAGACGAAAATTAATTTAAGATCGCAATCTGGAATTACTTATCCTGAGAAGAGAAATTTCACGGGCGGCTACGACCCGCTCATGTTTATTATCGTATTTTCTGCTGGTTTGAGTACGCTCATCATGGAATAATGGTCTTTAAAGCGTTCTACTGTTTCCAGTTTTTTGTCTGACAGCGCTAAAATGGTTCTTAATCCATAAGCCTATATTTATTATTATTACCTTTGCCTTTCGCTTTATCTTTACCTAATTTTTTTATACCACCGAGCAATGACTTACTTAGTCCTGATCCCACACTAAGATACAAATCTTGGGTAGAGGATACTAAGAACAATGTGGGTTTCTGTCTCACAACATAAAGATCTCAAACAAATACAAAGTTGTGGACTGCACAAGTATTTTAACCAGAACGAAGACCTCACATTTCAAAAGTAGTGAGTTAACGAACTTCACCATGGAGAATATCATTATAAGTGAATCGTTTGCTCTTACGATATTTTGCTGAAAATTATATTCAAAGGCAAAATATCACATAAACAAAAAAACAAAAAAAAAAATTAATTAAAAACGGTATATAAAAAGCTTTGAATTTGTTCTAGCTATTTATTACGGATCCGGCGCTGTGTGGTTGTAGGCCGCAGTATTTGCTCGTTTATCAAATCTGTTGATTGTTTGCAGAGGAAATTGACTGACCATAGCATAGTTTCATCGGTTTGTATTGTAAATGTATTAAATTCTCTGTGGTTTGGGGTTAAAACGTTTCGATTAGACTGTAGCGTGGATGATGAGCTTTTATTATTTTGGTAAATGTGTTATGTTGTGATGTTAAATTGTGATTATTTGCCACATTTCAAGATGAGTGATAGCTAGTTAACATTTTTTTAATTGTTTTCTTGTATGACACATGAACATTTTCAGATGTTTTTTGAAAAGTATGTAACATTGGCCGCATCCGTCAATACCATCCGTAAAAGTGATTTGTTAACGATAATTCAAGATTTTGATCTAATGTTATATTTAAGTTAAATGTAGGTACAGTTCGTAACCACATTAAACCATATTATACACACCCTGATAATTCTAAAATGTCAAAATCTTCATCTCAGATGAATAATAGTGTACTAAATGTTACAAAAGACAATTTTACATGTAGCTATGCAAAAGTTAAATGGCAAACATAACGAAAGGTTTGGCACTGAATGCGAGCATCACATAATATCTGTCGCCAATATTGTTGTCTGCGTATATAGGGCAGTAAATTATTTCACAGTGCGTTGGCTCCCCGCGTCTAGACATCACTCCTAAGTATCTGTATCATACTGTTTACAATTAATTAATAGATAAATATAACTGATATGGGACGAAGAAAGCTGAATTATCGAGAATCAGTAGATTATAATGTCTATATTTTCATTGAGCAGTAGGAGGCTTCAAAAGGGCTATGTAATACGTTCAATTTAGCGTTTGTTACACATCAATTTTTACTTCTTTCTGTTTAAATTGCCTGTGTCTTGAAGGAGGTCCCAATGATTATTGTATTGAGATCAGCTAGCATAATATTATGTCCATTTCCAATATAAAGGATTTCGTAGGAGACTATATTCTGTTTGTATTCGTTGAGTTCGATTCCATTTACCATAGATTGATCCGCGGTACTGTTGTAGAAATATTCCTGGAATAAGCATTTATTTAAATTCCATGAGATAACTTCTTTTTTTCTGATTTAAACGGTGGTTTTTGCCATAAGATTAGCTGCCAGCTCGATTTAGTCATTGTGTTATTTAGATTACAGACCCTTTTTTGTATGTGACTGTTGGGTGTATTTATTTATTATATTTCAAGTACATGAATATACTGAATTAAAGCATTAGTCAAGGAGTTATTTGTGGATTAATAAAGACGTGCGTTTAGCCGGAGACGTTGTTTATAATACGTAAGGCTATGTTTTCTCAGTTGTGATTGATGTGACCCAGTTTCCGGAGCGATTTATTTAATTCCATGTCATTAAGCAGATGCACGTCGGGCCTGCTAGTAGCGTCAGCTTCTATGTAACTAGGCTTTACAGTGGAAGTATTGTCCTGTTGATATTCGATGAATTGAAATTGTCTGAGGTAGGGGTCATGCCGTTTGTTTAAATTTGTATTTCTACTAAGGTGAATTTTGCATAGGAGTACGTTTAAGTTTTCTTATAATGTTAGTATTGATTAAGTTTAAAGAGTTGGTGTATTGATATCAATTTGATTAGTACGTTGAACTATAAACACGGCTTTTTTACTAAAAACATGATTTGATCAGACTAAAAGCATTATCCCAGCATACAAAAGGAATCACAATATTCCGCTAATTCTCCAACTTAATGGATTCAGTTGGGATATAAAAAGGGAAACCTCTTCTATTAGCTTTTTATAAATGTAAGATGTAACTTTGAGTCATTATTTAAGCCCATTGGATTAGCCGCGTGGGAGGCGCGCTGACGTGACACAAAAATGTACTCGGTGGTTAAAAAGGCAGTAAACTTATACGCCATTTTTCTTTTACATGTTTTCCGCATTTTTACGTGGAGGTTGCATTGTACCGCGACCTCGTTTTTTTTTAATTTATTTTTCTATTAAAATGAGCAATTTCGTCCTCCAAGCGGTAAAGGAGATCGGTCGTTTTCCTATGAATATTGGGCCTAGTAGTGGAAACATGGTGGAGACAAATGAGACATAGAATTAAATAATAAGGATTTTTTATCCTTCAAATATAACATAGTCTTCTTGAGCTAGGATACGGGGTTTTTAAGATTTATCCTCTTAAAGTTTTACAAAATCTACCATTTTCTGCTATCTGAATACGTAATATCTTAGTTGGCTTATATTTTAAGTTTGGGATGAGTATGAATATACATTATTATAAAGTACGTAAGCTTATCAAGGAAGACAGAAAAACACATTTGAATATTTAAAAGTTATTTAATATTATTATTATTGAATATTTTGATATCAGGTTTATTGTATGTAGTTAGTCATTTTGTCATGCGCTAGTTTAAAAAATATCTGAAGCTACCGTACACAATAATGAAAAAATAAAACAATGATTGAGGATGAATCCATTCAAGCCTTATGTAAGCCTTTGCGCCTTTACGATCGGTGTCTCGTAGTTGTTGGCTTCAGGCGCGCATCAATTATTTCCCGTAGTTTTTGCTTACATGACGATTATAAACATTTTAACTTATTTATATGCTATAGTATTGTTGGATCGAGGTAAGCAATTGACTGCAAGGGACGCCGTAGAGAATAAACACAACACCCAGCCACAAAACGAAATTATATTATTTTCAAATTAATTCAATTTTAAATACACATGAGTACACGACGAAATAAACAATGCAATTTGACAGATAATAGTCTCGTGACAGATGTCAACTCTATGAATGTTGCTGACAAATACAAAAATAGTAGAAATATTTCATGATATCCTCATTTTTTTGTAAATCTAATTCCAATGGCGTAGGATAAAAGTAAATAGAGAAATAAATCTAAAAAAATACGCCAAATTTTTTGGTAATAATGAATTTCTTGTCCACGGTTGGACCAAATCGACCGATCTCCTTTGTCCTATTTGTTCATCACTTTCACGCGTTGAAAAGCTATTCTAATTTCTCTCGTCTTGTATCTTGTCTTGCTATCTACATTTTGGTTAATGTTATAGTATTGACAAAATTCTGGGACTTCCCAAGTTTTATTCGTGCCGCGAGCTTTGTGTAGGAGGTTGGGTTAAACCAGTAAAAAGAAATTAGCTCCGTGTTTCCCTGTATATCAACCACAAATTTTACAATCACATACTTTCAAGTCGCACAAGGAACTAATGCTCTCAGGTCTGTCACTAGAGGATGTAGGCGGATATGACACCCCAAGGAGCAGCTCTTCAGCATTTAGGTCAGTGTTATTTAATGTGACGCCCGCAAGCCCCCAGGGATCCGGAATTTCGTAAGACGTCTGCAAATGTACCGAGACCTTTATATCATAAACTATTCACACAGATCTTGAGTGTTAGGAGGGGCATAAAATGCAAGGTTTACGATCCTTTGGCAGACTTTTTTCTAGATACAAGTATATTATTATATTTTAGAGGTTTTATTATGTTTGGTGGTAGAATATTCGTATCGTTTCGCATATTGAACACTGTATAAAAAAAAAAAAACAAGATTTTGCGTCGCGATCGGGGATCAGCGAGCATATTTGGGGTTTTGAGTAGCCCCGATTAGTTGCGGCGACCGCAGAAAGATATTATATTAATGATTGCTGATTAGTTGGACACACTGAATTTAGTACATTGACTGCGGCGCCACAACAGACTATACACCAACATGGCTCGGGAATATTAGGTATGATAATAATATAACGGGAGACTGAAAGCCCCGAGCGAACTGTAGTTAACGTGCCAATGGGTTATAAAAATAAGATTGCTTAGGACAAAATTAAGTTGGCAACTTTGTCGGAATGGCAGCTGTTGTAATTTTAACTGACGTTAGTAAGTTTAAATGTTCTCGTACACGACACAATAAACCTGTATAAAATCCATGTAAGAACCATGTCAACAAGGTATTACAGCCCGGTATGAAACGGCTCGTGAATGGCAATGCAATCATAGACGACGCGACGGTACGCGCTTAAATATCAGACGACTTACTGTCTACAAGTAATCTATAACCACATCTCAAAGACATACAGAGCCCACAGTAAGGCACTTATGTTTGATGCTGTAGTTATCACAAACTACGAAGGACAACGCCACGCCCTGATCTGAAATTAATATTTGCGAAATACAATTTTTTTTCGGTGCGGAAATCGGAATCGTGGCCTTTCGTTTTATAGGCTGACTCTGTTATTGCATTACAAAGTTTGTCTAAATCGAATGAAAGGTAGTCCCAAGATTTAGAAAGATATTTCATGATTGATCTAGTATTTGTAATCTTAGTTCATCAAGATATCACGTTTGTATGTGTATGATATGGAATGTCCTAAACAGAGTATTATTTGAACAGAGACTTGCGCATCGTGCCGTTGCAGAGGATGTATTTAATTACAAAATTTAGCGATAATTCTTTATCTGTGACGTTTGTTTGTCGCCATACACGCTCGTGCCGCAGCCGGCTACGATTTTTGACATGTTCTACTCATCACTAAACATTCGCTCCGTTTATGGCATAAATTTGTGTTGTCAGTGAACGTCGGGATAAAAATGAACCTGAAATCAATTATACAGTATATTATGTAAGCGGGGCGTTTTAAAAGTCAGTTCGGAGTAAGTAAAAGGAATTTTCCATTTATTTATATTACGTTTGAACGATCTATGAATTGCGAGCTGGGCGTGTTAAATTGCCAATTTTGCCAGGATTCTGGTTTTGTATGAATTGTTTATTTGCATGTATCTATTTCATATTACTGTTAGTATTTAAGTACGTATAATTATAAGTATTCTAGGGTTACTGAAACTCCGAGTATTGACTAGTGGTCGCGTTTCGAATATCAGCACGTACTTCATAATTAGGTTATGTTCAATGTCGCTTCTCAGATCAATAAGGTCCTTCAACGTACTGAGTACAACCGCTAACTTTGTCGAGCTTTAGTTGGTAACGCAGCCACGTTCGCAATATAATGTTGTATCATTGGAGGATTGTGTGGAAGCACCATTATACACCTCTTCCACATTATAGGTCAAGAGGCAGGCGCAAGTACGTGTCCTTGATCTCGTTATTTTGACCTTTTTTAAGAAGCTCGCTATTTCCGCGGACATTGTCTGAACACAAAGGGGGTCAATCACGATGCGATGAATACTGTTTCAGAGACACCTGATTTTCCTGAATTCGTTTGGATATAGAATTATTGAGTACCGCGCGGCACGGCATCTCCGCCGGAACAGTGTTGGTACTGCCGAGGTGTTGTGGAAAGCAATTAATTATTTGATATACAGCGAATAGAGTTGTTATCACAGGTTGATTTTGCAAAATATAAGTATAGTGGCACATCGCTCGCTTAGTAGGCGTTTATAGACTTCGCATACTTTTGTAATTCTTGTATAGATATCTCAGCTATGCAAGTATCGTCATGTTATTTTTCCTGATCGTTAAAGTGAGCTATATTACGAATACAAACGTAACATAAAAATGTAAGACGTATGGGCTCGAATCTCCTATACGTCTCAGTTCGTTTCGCTTCCAATTAGGCTATCGCTAACTGGAATGCCTACAATTATATTCTGGGAAGGGTGTAAAGGGGTGAATTTTAACATAATTAACGAACGGCAGCGCCATCCGCCCGCTATTTCATCAATACGTGGGAAAAGTTTAATGGCGTCCCTGGCGCGCACCCAAAACGCTGGTGCAGTAGGCAGTTTTTAATACTTTCAAATCTATTTATACTGGAAGGGGTGGTTCTCCCCATAATGACGTAAGGTAGTTCAATATGCAACTTATTTTTCTCACTATATTTATTTTTAAACGGCTTTTTTATATATGGAATATGTTCTATTTTTAATACGCTTGCTATACCTTCGTCTATATGTATGTACCGCAATATAGATTTGCGAGCAATTCAAAATGTCAGATTATTTTAAATTTTGCACACTCATCAAGAACCGATGTCAATACAATAAATAAAAAAAAAACAAAAATATTGTTAATAAGATTAGAAGGTTGGTTTATTTAGGCAGCACCGATTTACACTATTGTGTCGTGTTCCTCAAGACCGGCCAGATATTATTTATTGGAATTTCTTCATCTCAAAATAAACCTACCTGTCGAATAAATACCCTACCAAGTTGACCACATTTCCTATATATACGATAATTATTATTCCTATTATCCACAATCATCGGCACATATTTACATGGACTAATTGAAGATGAGCTATATTATGTTGGTATTGGTTACTAATTGTTTTTTTCGTATGTTCCAGGCGGGATTGTTCGTGGCGTTGAAGCTGGTGGCATTGGCGCAGGCAGGGAAGGACATCAGCATGAGTAACATACAGTCAGAAGCGCCGCCGCCTAAAGTGGTGAGTACTATACCTTGAATGATCACAGACCGGTATAAGAAGAAAGAATACTAATATCTTTCCAATACAAACTATAAACAATAAATATATTTACACTATTGATATCCAAAAGAGACCATTATGGCCACGCATTTGCCACAACCATTTCCGTGATCCAGCAACGTCTAATTACGTCGATTTTTTAGGTAGCGTCGTTGGTTTTAACACTACTTGTACACTTTTTGAAATTGCTACTTCACCCCGTACTAGTATTCTAAAGCGCCCACATTTACCCTCAAAATACGTACGAAACCAGTTGGCTCTTAACTGTGTTTGATTCTAAGCGTTATTGTTAAGTGTTATTGTTCTTAGGGGAATGTTCACATATTTTCTACTCAGATAGACCTATGCAGTGTAGCGCAATGTTGCTAAAAAAACAGCGGTTTGGATGCACCTATGGAGAGGGCTATGCTCGGGGTTTCCCTACGAGATCGATTCAGAAATGAGGAGATCCGTAGGAGAACTAAACTAACCGACATAGCCCAGCGGATTAGTAAGTTGAAGTGGCAATGGGTGGGGAACATAGCGCGGAGAACTGATGCCCGATGGGGCCAAAAAGTTCTCGAATGGAGGCCACGTAGCGGAAAGTGCAGCGTAGGACGTCCACCCACAAGGTGGTCAGACGACCTGGTAAAGGTCGCGGGACGTCGCTGGATGCAGGCTGCCTCCAACAGGTCACTGTGGAAATCATTGGGAGAGGCCTATGTTCAGCAGTGGACTTCCTTTGGCTGATGGATGGATGGATGGATTGGATGCACCATAAGAAACCATAACAGATAGACCTATTTAATAAGAGATGATCATACGTGTTCCTGCAGGGCGAATTACCCAAAGTGCCCCCGATGAGTGCGGCGCCCCCTGCGCGGCCCGCGGCGCCGGCGCCCGCGCCCGCCGCGCTCAGCGACTGGACCATGAAGCCGCACGAGCGCGACAAGTACAGCCAGCTCTTCGACTCGCTGCAGCCCAACAACGGACTCATCGCCGGGAACAAGGTATAATAACTTTACTTTATAAGAGACCTCTAAATTTGCTTCAGTATACCATTTTTTAACTCATTGCCCCAAACAGCGGTACATTATGAACCGCTTACAGAGAAACACAGAAGGGAGAAAATGGAATGTGCTAGCAGTTGATACAGTTATGTCGCCCACCCAATTGGGGAATTCTCTTGGTTCAAGCCCAAATTATCATTGATACAGTGATTAGTGTGCAGTTTTATCCTAGGACGTAGTGAATTATCGATATCCATTCCAAGATTGTGTATGAAGGAACCTTGACATAAACTTCGAAAAAAGTAATGGTGCCATCTTTGGCATTCTCTTTATTCAAACATTAACTCCTTAAACTAAATTTTTTGCTACTATCGGCGTAAATAATAGTAATACATTTGAAATTGCAGGTGAAAGGAGTGTTAATGGAATCGAAGCTCCCGCTGGAGACACTCGGTAAAATATGGGACCTTGCTGATCAGGACAGAGACGGAATGCTCGACAGACACGAGTTCATGGTGGTGAGTCAATTGTACACATTATCTAACATTCTATTTTTGTGGTAAGCTCTAGTGGATGATATGTTTGAATATTCAAATCTAAATACTGGACTTGTTAGGATAGTATAAAAGCATTACTTTGTACCATTGAGGCATAACACCGGAGCAAAAATCGCGAAGAACATCTGTATGCGTGTATTAGGAACGCGCCAAACTACCGGAGCGAGAGTGTGTCTTGGTAAGGAAGGAGAAAGAAACGAAAAGCGTGGTACTTATTTGTTAGAACCATTTTGTGCGCGGTAGTTCCCCCTGGTATAATGTGTACTTTGGTTGTTGGAGACTGCCAGCCGTCACACCCGCCAATGTAACTTCAAAATCCGGGATCAATATTGACATGCAATAATAACACCGAGCATTGAAGCTCATCAAGTTTCCCAGAAAGTCCAACTTGTTCTTAACCCGTAAAGATTAATCAAAAAGATACTTCGATTATTTCTAATACTGTTGTTGTGTGTTTCAGGCGATGCACCTGGTGTACAAGGCGCTGGAGAAGCACGCGGTACCCACCACCCTCCCCCCCGAGCTGCGCGGGCGGCCCGCGCGCCCCCCCCAGCCGCCCCCCCTCGCGCCCCGCCTCGCGCCCGCCCTCGCGCCCGCCCTCGCCGCAGCCGCGCCCGCCGCCGCCGCGCCCCATGCCCCCCGCGCACCCCGCACACCCCGCACCACCCGCTGCGCCCCAGTCCAACGCCATGCTGCTTGAAGGACTGCTTGATCTCTCCAGTGTAAGTTGAAAGAACTATGTCAGTGATTTCTGTCCATAAAGGTGAGATCCTATCTCGAGCTTAAAATTTCATCCAGTGATTGATCTATGGCTAAAATTATTTCAATTAAACCAAGTTTATTACATGTGTGTAATTACTATTTTTATGTCCTTAAACTTTCCGAGAGTTACCAAACATTATGTCCATTACTAGTTACTCCATAATACGTAACTAATCTGCCCAATCTTTATTGACATTAACTCCCGAATACTCAAACGTCATTTAAATATTAAGTTCCACTTAACTACCCACGACCCACTTAATCAGTATATTTAAGCGGGTTAACTGAAGATAAGTAAAATAATTTTGCCCAATAATTTTCTATCGATAGCGCTATTTTAACGTGGATATTCGGGCAGACTGCACATGCCATTAGTTGCCATATAATCACTTGATACAGCAAAAATAAAAAATGAATGATGTTACGGCAGCCTCCCACGGCGACGGCTCCGGCGCCACTGTCGTCGTCAATAGCGCCGCTAGCGTCGATGCCTGCGCAGAGCACGTGGGTGGTGTCGGCGACCGAGAAGGCGCAGTACGACGCGCAGTTCGCACTCGCCGATCTAGACCGGGACGGGTATGTACGGGACTTTACTTGTGAAGGGTGTTTTGGCAGGAAGAAAGATTTTTTGAGGAAAGGATTCTAGAATAATGCAAACCAACTTGTCATGTTAAAGATAATCTAAGGCAAGATATTGCAATAAAGATTTGAATTCCATGTAGTAGAGATCGATAAAATAATTTCAACATAAATGTTATTTTTTCTATTTTACTTACTTAAATAGTACTTAAATAGTAAACACACTAATACGACAGGTATTTATTAAAATAGCCACTTGCATCTTTATTATACCTAAATAACGCAATGTAAAGCGAATAAAACAGCTGATGCTATTAATCAACGGGACACTTGCATCCGTAATGTTTTGTACTATTTAATTTACATCAATTTGCAATCGAAGTCGATTTGGATATTTTTGTTTGTTTTATATCATCCTCTCCTTTGAAAGCATTATTATGGGAGGATGTTGAATGATGTTTTACAAAAGTGTTGTATGTTTGGTTGCAGCTACGTGTCGGGCGCGGAGATAAAGCACGCGTTCCTGGAGAGCGGGCTACCGCAGAGCACGCTGGCGCACATCTGGGCGCTGTGCGACACGGACGGGCTGGGCAAGCTGTCGCGCGGGCAGTACGCGCTGGCCATGTGGCTCGTGGCGCGCGCGCTGCGCGGCACGCCGCCGCCCGCCGCGCTGGCGCCCGACATGCTGCCGCCCAGCACGCCCCCGCCCGCCGCGCCCGCCGCGCCCGCGCAGGTCAGTGCCCACACCTTCACATCTTATATCCTCATACCATACACAATAGTTAATTTTTAAATAGCGTCTTCACGGCACACTACAGATTAAATGCGTTCTGGTCTAAACAGATTGTTAAGTTGGAGAACGTATTCTTGGTAAAAATATAAACGAATTATGTTTCGTCTAAGACGATTTTGAGGTATATTTGAGGAATATCACGTAGGTACTCCTGAATCTCAGAGTAGATAAATATATTGATATAAATACATAAAACAAGTTGATTGCAACAAATTAACAATGAATTTATTCCGAATACAGGACGATTTTTAACATTATAATATTATAGAACAAATAACAGATACTTTTTTGGTATGAAGATAAAATAATTTATGTTGCGGCCACTTGCCGTTGTCTATTATACAACACGCGGTCCATATACTGCAACAACAGACCAACTGCTACCAATATCGCCACCAACAATGTTTGGTGGTTGCAAACCGAGTGGTCACCACACCACACGACCAGTTTCACGGTGCCAGTGAGAACGTCCCCTTGCCAACAACTAAAACAATTTAAGACTTATTTTTTCATAGCGCAATGTGAAGCAAATAAAAAAAGCAGCCGACAGAGGTCAGTGACCCCATTGCCATAAATATATTTTGTAGTTTTTAGTTTGTAGGACTTATATTGCGGCCTTACCATATATGCAATTGGTATAATGATTAAACGGGAAATAATATTAATTTCCCTTACGTTTATGAGATGTAACCCTGTTACATGAAGTATTATATCTCCTAAGTTTGAATTTATCTTACAGATAAAAGTAGTCCAATAATTACCTATACAAATCGTCGTCTGAATACTGAACTGAAGTGAACACGAGATGATCTCTCGCATTGAGATGTATTCTTCCTTTGCTGTCTTCATCCAAAAGCCTTGGGTTTACAGCTTGTGTTCCAATGTGCCAAGATACTGGCATATCACGGTGTGTAGTCCTAAAGAAAAATGTTGTGGAATAATGCGGATGTTTGTTAAATAAAATAAAAATGATGGCTATAAGAAAATATTACGTTGATCTCATTATCAAAACAATGTCTCTCCTCGAGGGCCTTGGTGTATCCTACATACATACGTACATAAGGTCAGGCCTATATCTCCAAATTACTAAGAAGGAGGAGAAAATTATAAACAGTATGGCGTCGTTAAAATATTATAAAGCATATTGCAAATAAAGCCATGCCACATTATTTCCTTACCCTGGGCATCTTATTTTGACGGGCTTTCCGTGTACTTCAAACTGTGTTTTCCTCGTCGGCAATGGTGGCAACAATGTGTTATCCTTCTCATTCATGCTTGTTTGGTTCACACAGAGTACCTGTTAAAACACAGACTTATGAATTTAGAAATTAGGTTTTGAAGAAGTTGCTAAATAGTTATAACTATGTTTTTCATTTCTCACGCATTATCCTATTAGATTAAGAGAAGTAAAAAGATTTTTAATGTAACAATCATTAAAAATCCTATTTTAAAATTACGCAATGTAACGCTAATTGAAATTAGCTGGCAATAGCGGTTAGATTCTTACACCACTATATCTCCAATATTTGTCTCATATTATAATAATATAATCAGATCAGATATGTATATTAAAAAAACATTGATAAAATACCTTGCACATGGCGATCATAATTTCGTTCCGCCTTTGCTTGACTGCGGGTAGATCCTTAATCTGTTGTGGCAGATGATCAGACCGACAAGGAATTCCGTTTGGGAAATCTGTGGAATTGTAATTCACCCAGCAGTCATATACATAGTTAAGACCCCACACTAAGATCGAGTCTTGTGTCGTGGGTATCAGGAACTACGAGAGACTTTTCTGTCTCACAAACACCCGTCCCGAAACAAATACTTGTGGTTCACAAAAACCGAGTGAACCCGCGGCCTCTTGTCACACATGCGGTGTCTAACCTACTGCGCCACGTCATGTGCTGAATGTTTCGCTTTCTTGTAATTCAATTTACCCATAGACTGCTTAGCGTGATGGACTATATGGCCCAAGCCCTTTCAATCGTACTCTCAATTGTAGAGGCGGCCCGTGCCCTGAAGTGGGACGTATATGGGCTTATACTGATACTGCTACTGATAGACTTTTCATGGTATTCAAAATGCCTAGTTTCATTAATTAAACTATTTAATTGTGGGGAACTCACTTGATCCATCAAATCGCATAGCAAAACAGGGGATTTCGTATATCGAATTAACAAACGAGACAGACAGTGTGTATTAACTTTGAAATTTTATCTATAAGTATTAAATAAGAACATAATTATGAGTGACACCGCTGGTGTTGCAGACGTCTATAGGCTACGGTAACTGCTTACCATCAGGTGGGCCGTATGCCTATTTGCTTCCTTAGATATAAAAAAAAAATCTCGCCCCCTATCACATCATAAGACGGAACATATAAGGAAAAATGTGGGTGTTCTAATAGCGCCTCTGCTCTGAGGTAAAGGCGTGAGTTTATGTATATATGTTTATTTAACGACGATGATTATATTTAACAGTCAAAATGGCATTACATGGTTTAATTAAAAAGTTCTTTGGCTCATGAAAACACATAAATTATAAAGCGTAGTTATATGAGCGTGGATAATGAAGTTGGCAGCAAATAATTGCAATGTGCACCATGAACATTGAGCACAAAAGACGTGACTAATTTATTGTCAAATCGATTTAGTTTTACTTGAGTCTTATCGCTTCTAGTATGCCGGCGTTCAGTGTTTCATATTGTGTTTATTTGTTCTTAAGCGTAAATAAGTTTGTAACAAAGAAAAATAATAAATAAATAATTGTACATTGATGTAAAATAAGCTTTGTGATGTGTTGTGAACTGCCTAAGACATCCTTATCAACATGCATTCTATTGTGAATGTGAGCGTAAGACTAGTATCAATTTGAATACCTTGAAATACTTCTGTAGTATCCTTGTCCAAATCTATAGTATTTTCTGCTCTAGATGTAGGAAATGGATTTACTTCTTTTAAAATCTGAAACAAATAATTTAATAACATTTATTCATTTGCCATTTTGTGTCTCCCAGTCAATATGAATTTAGACGCAATAATAGCTAAATTCACTGCATACATTAGAGTCCGCCAAGAGCTACTAGGCCAGAATGGTGGACTATATGGCCTAACCACTCTCAATCGATTCTCTCGATTGTAGAGTAGGCCCGTGCCCAGCAGTGGGACGTATATGGGCTGATACAATACAATACAATACATTGGATTTTATGTTTTGCAATTTCACATAAATAGACTAGATTTGATCACCTCGTCATTTTGATTGATCTTGACATAGCACATGCCATACCGTCGTCTTCTGCCGACCTTTCCACACGTGCTACATTTACTCCAAGTAGACCATGAGGTGAATAGGGTCAAATCTTTGCCTATAGCCATTGGCGACGCTGAATATGGTCCCAAAGAATTCGATGGTTTTACCTGCGTTGGAGTAAAATTATTTTGAAATATGACAGTAATAAATGAGTATAAAAGCATAAATAAGCCCACGACAATGAAATCAGTAAATGTAAATCAGATTTTGAGTGTTCCAGCGTACTTGAGTACAATGATCAATAATAATGAGTCTTTCTGGACCGTATTACCCTTATTCCCAGACGTGCAGCGTGTTTCATTAAAAAAAATGAAAACCATAATCATTAAATAACGTAGAAATAACTGTTAGAGTATCAGATGGACCTCCATAACCATAACAAATCCTCCATAACAAATCAAAATTAACACTACGATCATATACGGTATAGGTACCACCCACTGACCTCTGTTAAGGACAGTCTATTAAGTGATAGTGGAATGCACATAATTACTTAATAATTATAAACATGACAGACTGCCTCGGTGGCGTAGTTGTATTACGGTACGATCACAAAGCTGAGGTCTCGGGTTCGAATCCCGAGTCGGGCAAAAGTGGTATTGGATTTTTCGGTCGATCAATCCGGAGTCAGGAATAAGTGCCCGATATGGCGTTAGGCTCGCCCCCTATCACATCTTGGGACGGAACATACAAGACGGAATGTGGGGGTCCTGGTAGCATCTAATGCTACCACCTACCACTCTGCCTACCCCTTCTGGGAAAAAGGCGTGTGTTTATGTATGTATGTAAATATATAAAATAATGTTTGTCTTACAACGTCATATTCCTCTTGATCGTCAACCACTTGTAGAATGAGCAGGCCGCTGACGCTTCTTCCGATCTCACATCTGTATACTCCAGCATGTGATGGCTTCACGTGGTATATCGTTATGTCTCCATTATTCTCATGCACTGTGTTATCATGCTCTATAATTTGGTCGAAAGTCATGTTTTCTACTGACTAAAACGAAATATTGCATTAAGCTTATTATGCATTATTAAATTGAATATTAAAGTTATGAAGAAGTATTGCATAAACATTCACATAGTTTTGACTCCACAATTTCATACAAGTTTTTTACTGTGGACAACAAAAGTTACTTTTTTCGGTCTGCCAACACCCAGAAACAAATGCCTATCGATCACACAAACATTTGTCTCGGTGCGGGAATGGGTCCCACGGAAAATTGTTTATAAAACACATGGTAAATAAAAAGGTTTTGTAGTGTATCAGCTCATATAAGTCCCACTGCAGGGCACGAGCTTCCTCTAATGAAGAGTATGATTGAGAGAGGTTAGGCCATATAGTCCAACACATTGGTCTAGTGCGGGTTGGTGGACTTTAGATACCATAGAAATGATTACGAATCGCTATGGTATGCAGGTTTCCTCACGATGTTTCCCTTCATCGTTATTGTCCGTGGTGAATGGTGATTGACATAAAAGAGATTGAATTTAAAATTAATTGGATTTAAAAATAAATTAACACTACCTCGGCATACTTCCACACAAGTTTGTATAATTCACCAGGCGCCACACATAGTTTGCAAGGCAGTTTAACTGTAGCGCCTTCGTATACCGCCAGTATACGAGAGGGCATACGGTTAGAAGGAGTTAGTTTCGATAGCATTCCAGCAGTACATTCGTAGTAGTCGCACCAAATGTTGGCTATCTGTGACAGCTTTTGCTTGTCTCTTCCTTAAAAACAAATGATGCTAATTTACAGAATTTGTGTCATGTATGTACGAGACTTGTAGTAAGTGCTTTTCTCGATAAAAAACTTTTTATACTATCTTGCAGCTTATATCGATCTTACATATCCTATCAAATTTTTCATTTTAAAGTTCAAGTTGCTTACTTGGGTATTCTACAGCGCTCTCCATTTTTGAGTCCCATGCCTGTTTTTCTCTACCACCAATGCCGTAAATATGCTTATGGTTTTGTATCAAAATATTAACTTTATCGATGATGGCATCTTTGGAACAATTTGCGTATTGTATGATAAAAAACAACACGAGAAGATTTTTCATTTCTGTCATCTACTTTGTTAGTTATTTCAAATGTCAAAAGCTCTTTGGTATTTAAAAATAGAATGTGTTACTGATTATACTTTTTGAAATAGGGATGTTCTAATACAATTTTATGGAGACTATTTCACTTGTCAATAAATAATACCGAATTTTATATAATGTAATTTTGGTATGTGTTTGTCAAGACATTTTGAAATATCTTAATTAAGCGATAAGTTAAGTTAAGATTATTAAAGTAAAAAAATGTTTCTTATTATTATACAGGGTATCTCAAGACCGCGACCGAAAACGAAGCCAGGTGGTAGTATTAGTGACTTCAGATACAATGCAACTAAAAAATTCGCAAAAAAAAATCGTCATTTTTTTTTTCTTAATTTTTTTCTTATCGTTGTATTAGGATGAAAAATACATATTTTTTCCAAAATAATGATGTACACCTTCTTATTTTTAAAGACGCAATGGTATGTAAGGATTTAAATTACTATTTTCGCAAAAACTAAGGATTTAACACCTAAAACCGATGATTTTTAAAATACTGCAAAAAATAATCAGTCGCTTTTTTTGCGAAATTTTTAGTTCCATTGTGTCTATAACCACTAAAACTACCACCCGGCTTCGTTTTCGGTCGCGGTCTTGATATACCCTGTATATAGCCTAGTTATTATAGCCTTTTTTAACGCATAAAGTATATCTTTGGAGTTGAAACATGCATTTCCCGTACACTGTTATAAATGTTAATATATTTTAATAATTCAATATTAATTTACGTGACAGAGAAAACAATATTTGATAATCCTTTTATTCGTGATATTCTGTATGTTTGTTGCAGCAACCGCTTCAGCAACAGCCTGCAACAAGCGCGTTGCAACTAGGCGCGCAACCTACTCCCGAGATGGAGGCGATCGCGCGCGAGGTAGAGGCGCTGGCCCGCGAGCGACTGGCGCTCGACGCCGACCTCGCCGACAAGCAGCGCGCCCTCGCCACCGCCGCCGCCGAGGCGCACTCGCTGCAGGTACCATCACACTACACACCTCATCATCATCATCAGTCATAGGAAGTTAACATAATCAGCGATAGAATGTAAAAGAAACATAATTTTTTTTACTTTACATTTTTGTTATGAAATTTAGTACACAAATAATTACTAAAGTACTGCTCGTAATTCGTGATGGATATTGATATTAAATGATATAAAATCTGTTTGCAGAGTGAATTGGACACATTGACGGCGACGTTGAAACAGTTAGAAAATCAGAAAGGAGAAGCACAAAAGAGATTGAACGATCTCAAATCACAGGTAAGTGATAGATGGGAGGTAGCATTTCGTATTGCTTATCAACACCATTTTCTGCTATAAAAATTCCACTGTTAAAGCATAGACCTCTCGGCTCCCTTAACCAAATTGTTTTCATTTTATCTTTTTTCATTTTCGCCACAATATTGGCGGCTTCAGGGGCTTTAATGAAAACTATACGAGGCTAAAGCTTTCCCTTCCTCCCAAGTTCTACCTACCGAGAGACGGCAGTATAGACGCCATGCTAGGCATGTATCGCTTGAGATGTTTCTCTCCTCTTCTGCCACAGGAAGTTCAGTGCTGAACATAGGCCAGCCCCAAAGATTTTATAATTACTACTGATATATTTTTGTAAATAATATTTACCGTTTTGTTACCCACTTTGCTACGGAGGAAAGTGGACTGAAATATCTCTAACTCCTATCAATTTAACTTTATGATTGATTTCGTCGCGGATTAAAGACAAGACATTCCCGAAGACTCACTGAGCTACAAGACTACTGTTGATCCTGCCTCACAGGAGTTGCAGTGGCGGGTGTGAGGGCGGGGCGGTCACCAAGATATGTTTGTAATGGTGCAGGTAGAAAAGCTGCGGTCGCAAGTGTCGGCGCAGGAGGCGGCGGCGGCGGAGACGGAGGCGGAGGTGGCGGCGCGGCGCGCGGCGGCGCACACGCTGAAGGAGAAGGAGCGCGCGCTGCAGCACGACGTGGCCGACGCCGAGGCGAGCGCCGACGCGCTCACCGCGCAGCTGCGCAAGACCGTGCTCGCCGTCAGCCAGGTTGCATGCACTCATGTTAAATACACTACGCATTAGATTAGTATTGATGATCTCGAAAAATCCAAGCCTGTATTGGAATGGAAGGTTAGTGTCGATTTGGTTTTCCGTGGAGCATAAAGGGGAGTTTATTAATTTTACTTTGTTAATATAACGCTGTTCTTTTGTAGTAAAAATTTGTGGAATTTTTAAAATTAAGTTTCAAAGCATCAATCAAGCAAACCACATGAATTTTTAATATCAGTTATAAAACACTTTTTTAATGTCTAGACTAATTTTGTATTTTCTATAACTGTTAATATTTTCATACTACCTTTTAGTACCTCTTTCACTGCTTTAGGCTTGACAACACTAGAGTTTCTTGCCCGTCTTTTACTGAAAACCGCTTTCCGAACCGGGTGGTAGGACAAAAAAACGGCTCTATGATGTAGAACATTTTTATGGATTCAATAAATTATTATATTATCATGTTCATTTTCAACCAATAATCTTATACTTCATACTGATGTCAGTTATCGTTGTTTGGTTGCAGGCGAACATAAAGATATCTCACCTGGAGGAGCAGCACCGCGTGGTGTCGGAGGCGTGCGCGGCGCTGGCGAGCGGCGGCGCCGTGTCGGCTGCGCAGATGGCGCTGCAGCCGCTGCACGAGCCCGCGCACCTCGAGCGCGTCGTGCGCGGCGCCACGCCCAACGACGCACTGGTATGCACGCACACGCAATAATCCCACCAAATATTATCAAAATATTCTTTACTCGAATAGTCTTTCACAATATAATGTGTATAATAGTTATTTAAAAGCACGCACGCACTTTACCATACAAACCACCACTAGATCACAACAATTCGTCGAGTCACAGTGTTCTTTATTCAAATAGTTATAAGAATATTAGAATCTTTAAATAAAACTATCAACCCCTCAGTTCGTAGTATAGAAAAAACAACAAGAAACTCCGTTAGCAATAGCCGGGAACTCATTTGACCTCAAAAAATATCTTCATCACTACACTAGGGTTTCTATTTTATTAATATTGATCATGTTTCTAACCTACACAGGAAGACGAGTCTTTCTCTCAGAGCAACGGTTTCGAAGAGACAGCGGCGAGCGGGTTCACATCCGACCCCTTCAAGGACTCGCCCTTCTCGTCCGTGCCACAGAACGACCCCTTCGCGCCCACCTCGGCCGCCACCACCAATACCGTCAAGGTAACATTGTCCTTTATACCGTATAAATTACCTTTTCAAATTGATGGCTATCCTTGTCAATTAATTTGTATTATAAAAATAAATGGACCGGGTGTATACCTATCCCTGTGGATAAAAAGATATTCCTAGTATACAATTACATGTAGAGCTCAGCCACAACACCCAGATCGTTGATTTTTTATACCTGATCATATTTAATAATTATAATTTGTGATGTATTGCCAATAAATATTTAAACGTTACAATTTCGGTCATATTTGTAGTTCCTCCCAAATTGTCACGATAACCCCTTTAAAGGTTACTTTTTGTTAATAGTTAATAATAATATATAGTGTAAAAAGCTAGAAGTTTGCTAGATGTAGTAAACATGTGCTCCTAGGACGGGTTCTCGTCGGACCCGTTCGCGTCGGACGCAGACCCGTTCGCGGGAGACGCGTTCGCACCGCAGGATAACGCCGCTAAGACCAACGACGATGTGAGTACATAACGTTAAATTAAGCTTAAATAATTCAGTCGATGGTGTACTTCACTCCACTTTGACGAGTCTTAGGGAAAGTCTAAGTTATGTTCAACCCGTAACTATTGGCTACTTCGTTCCGGTGTATATCGAGAATTAAAATGATGGATTAAAGTTTTAAGATCCATTGAATATGATTTTAAGGGAGTAGTATTTAAATGAGTGTGTAAGAGAGATTGTGTGTGTACAGGGCGCGTGGGCGGACCCGTTCGCGGTGCTGCACGCGCCGGCGCGCGACTCCACGCCCACGCCCGCGCTGCCGCCCAAGCGACACAAGACGCCGCCGCCGCGCCCCGCGCCGCCGCGCCCCAACCCGCCGCACAAGGTACGCACGCGCACGCACGCACACGCACGCACACCTACACACACGTACACACACGCATACACACGCACACTACATATGCATTGTCATACCTGATACCTACAATCAATTACACTATCAAGATAAAACTTATCAAACACATTGAACACTCAATATAATATTATGTTAAGAATTTTTCTAATATTTTTTACTTTTTCAATTTTTGATTATAATATGAAATATGACCGGCTATGGCTATTTTAATTTCAATAAAAATAAGTTAGATATTTTGATAAAATTATAGTCTGTGTAATGTCGGTCATGTTTCAAACTCGTATTTTTGTGTGAATTTCATTTTATTTACACTTGTAATTATTTTCAGATGTTTGATTTATGATTATTTGCCAAAAGTTTATTTGCCCCCCTGCCCCCCACCCCCCGTATGCCGTACCGTAGTCGCATGCGGCGGCCGCCGAGCGTATGCAAACGTTTGAAATTATTTTATTTTTAATTTGTTTTTTAATGCTGCAGAGAAAGTAAAATGTACGTAAAAACGCTATCTTACTGTTTGCACTGCGACGTAGTGTCATTATAGGTTGAGAATGGCGTTTATTATGTTTTCCTTTTAAATTATGATTTGTTGGATCGCTTTTTCTGGCTTGAGGGATTTTTTACTTTCATATTCCAATTAAAAACAAAAAACAGTGAAATGAAACTATTTTTTACGTATTTTATCGCGATTTGGACTCGTCCGCCCCGTGACCAAGAAAGCTGGAAAGCAATCGAAACGTCGGGAAGTTAAAAAATGTAAAAATTAAACCAAATCGCGATAAAATCCGTAAAAAATGTGTTATTTCAATGTGTAACATTCGCGTAAATCCAAGAAACCATTATATAAAAAACAGTGGTTAAAATGTAATCCTATACATATCAAGGATTTTGTTTATATATGCCTAATGTTTCTTTTTATTTTATTTTAGTGCTTTTTAATTTGTTGCTAGAAGGAGCCCTAAATAGCGATCTATACGAATAATGTTTTCATTTAATCTTGTTTATCGACACTGATGTTTTACTTTCTCTGTTATTTATCAAATGCCATTCTCTACAGTGGATTGATTCTAAAGTTTCATTTTTATCAATAGATTTTAATGTGTAATCACACTGTTTCTATAATCGATATCATTTTATCGATTATCTTGTTTCAACAATCGACTAATACTATGGAATTTATATCGATTGTAGAAAAGATTCGTTGTTTCTTTAGAATCGATCCCACTGTGTTCGTTGTGTGTCGGGACAAGTTAGTGACGCTTTGCTTCAAACGCTTAACATCGACATTTGAATGTTCATTTTATATTGCATGCATAGTTTATTCTTTCACTTAATATTGCACGTTTACTTATATTTATTAATAAAAACTGATTAAATGTAATTTAATTTATGTGAGGAGGAGGAACCTGGTCAAATATTACTTATATTTTATTGGGTTGTTTTGAATAACTCTTGTTAGAGCTATTATTGCATATTTAAATGCATTTATAGATGTAGTTGGGTAAATTGTGTTTCGCGCAGATAACGCACGATGTGGTTTTATTGGACAAAAAATGGCTTTTGCTTGATTATCAAATATTAAATGTTGCCTTATTTCAAACGTGTACCGTCTTTTGCAATATGGAGAATCCCTTTTGTGTTTAAATGTTGTTTTGTAGAGTTGTAATTATCTGTTTATGTGGAGTGTTTGGGACCGTAATGAACGAGACTATTAAAACAAAAAATTATATTGAATTTGCATTGGTATGTCATAAAATTTAATATTTCATTTTTTTTAATATGTAGAAAATAAATGTCTTAAACCTTAACCCTAATTGGTAATATGCAACTATGTATAAAAACTTGAATAACTTAGATTTTGAGTGTAGATCAAAAAGTTCATGAGGGTTAGTGGATAGTTCTCTAACGATTAACTAGGCGTATGGTATACTAGAAAATTAAACATAGAAAATAATTGAATAGAAGAATGAAAGTATGTAGTATAGTGGGATCTTTAGTAGTAAAAATGAATCTTTTTACTAATGACTAATATGACTAAATTGTTTACTGAAGTGTCAACATACACGAAAAGGGAATTGGTGCCTAGTTGCATGTTTTGGTGTTATTTAATTTAAATGGAAAATATGAAAAATTCTCTATGAATAAATTAGTTAAATAATTATTGGGCGGTTATTTTATCGTTATAATAGTTCATTTATACTCTGGAGTTTATTGGTGGTTTGTTGTTGCTAATCTGTACCCATCCTACGCCTTTTCTATATTATTTCTCCCTATCCACCGCATGTTTTTTTCATTTCTATATATTTTATTTCATTCACATTTTATTTACGTTTATGATAACAAATATAAATAATTGTATATAATGTTATTTAATTAGCCATGACGGATACACAACGTGGCGTCTTATCGTGGGTATATGTTGGTTGTTTGAAATATCGTCGATAGTTACAATGTAATGATTAGTCACGATCAAAATAAAAACGTGAAAAAAAGGGTGCGGGATTTTTAACTAATTTAATATTACTTTTCTTTGTTCATTAAAGAATGGAAGATAATTATTTTACTAAAATTAAATATGTATTTTGGGATTTTGTGTTGATCATGTAATCATCTAATCATCTATACCTCTTCATACATGGGTTCCTATTGTATCGTGCGTGATGTGCGGTGTGAAGTGTCGGTTCCGTTGTGTATCCGGTGGCGTGTCACGGTGTCACACTAACATGCTAACACGGCTCTTGTGCTTGTCCCCACATTGCAGCGCTAAGCGGAGGGCGGCGGCGGCGAGGCGACACGTGCGTACTCCCTCTCTCTCCCTCACACTCTCTCCCGACACGCGCCACCCTCACTCAAACGCTTTGTGTTGCGTCCAGACCGACCGCGCCGCCAACATGGACTTCACCGATGACCCCTTCAAGGACTACAGGTACGAGGACCCCTTCAACATTGAGGATCCCTTCGCCGACGCCGCCGACAAACGAACCGAGCCCTTCGGCCGCCCCACATCCGTCGCCGGCTTCGAGACCGATGACTTCTTCGCCGCCTCCTCCACCGTCAACGGAAGCTTCACTTTGCCAGAGAAGCGAAGCGGCAGAGTGTCCGCCCCGCCCGTCGCCTACGATCCCTTCTCCAGTCGCTCGGACTTCAACACGGCCAGCACCACCACCAACAGCAACGCCAACGCCAACACCAACAACAACCAAGAGTGGTCCGCCTGGCTCAACGACAATTGGGCGACGGACTCCGCGTGGACGAAACCTAGCAATCAGAAAGCCGACGCGTGGTCCGCCGCCTTCAAGAACACCAACACAACCTCCAACGACTGGAAAACGGAGAACTGGGCGAACAAATCGGAAAACTGGGCGACCGACTGGGGCACCGACCAGAACAAGAACTTGAACGAGACGTGGCCCACGACGAACACGCTGCCCACCAAGAAAGAGAAGTCGCCGAAACCGGTAAAGTACGCCAGGTCGCTCGTCCACACGATAGGTGGGATCGGGCGGAACAAGCAGAAGGAGAAGAAGGCGAAGGCGGGGCTGGCGGAGGCTCGCAGCGTGGAGATGTTGCCGTCGGAGGAGAAGCAGTGGGCGTGGGCCGAGGCCGAGTCCAGGCGCCTGCAGCAGCAAGCCGAGCTGCGGCGACAGAAGGAGGACGCCGAGCTGCAGCTCGCGCTCGCCATCTCGCGCCAGGAGAAGTGACGCCCGCGCGACACTCCACGCCAGTTTGTGCATTTCCTAACAATACGTCCACGTCTAGTGTGTGTCACATAACGGAACGTCAAGTGATGATATTGAGATTGGAGGTCGTCGCCCGTTTCCGGTCAAGGCCGCGACGTGTATATAATTGTTTCATTAGTCCTCTATTTAAACCATACTTATTTTCTGCATTCCATTGGGTAAAGTCGACGGGGCGTCGTCAAACTTGTGAGTGCTGTCGATATCTTAGTTAAACGATTCGATTTGTAATTAATTCCGAGGGTTAGAATTTATAGTTGCGTATATGTTGCCGGTTCTGTGTCGGAACCTACGTACATAAGCGCTGTAAACTTAACGACTTAACGTAACGTATTATTTATCGATATCTCAATAGGTTTTATGATAATTTTGAATTATCTTATTTTGTGTCTTCGCTTCTCAATCCATATTTTATTATCGAGTTGAAAATACTCGAAATGAAATCCGAATAATTATTATTTCTAAAATATTTTTACTCAATAACAAATCGGCCCTTTCATCTGTGATGTTCGGTTGATATTATTTGATGTGTTGGAAGAGACAGAAGACACTCGCTTCATGAATGTGAGTCGGGTTGCGCCGGATATGATTATCGATAATTATATTTCATCGATAAATATATTAGTGTCGGTGGTGAGTCCTATATTTTGTTCGTAAACTTAAATTATTACATAAATGTTTAATCATAATGCCGATATGTAGTTTTTATGCAGTCAGTGTGAATGTACCCTGAAATCTTTATAATCGATTAATGATATCAATTTATGGTACAATTGCCCATAAATTTCTATCTTCTGTGAATAGAGAATATCCAATTACAGTTTCATTTTCTTTAATGCAAAATAATGAACACTGTGATTCGGTCAACCAGCATGTACATACATATGTTTTTATGTACAGTATCATATACACTGACTGTCAAACAAATGGTATCCGAATATCAATTATGGTTACTAGTCAATTGTACGCTACTGCAGCTTGTGGGACTCGAACGGTATATGTGTGGTGTCTGGCCGTGTATATAAAGCGTTCTCATTTGCATACGTTGGCAGAAAATTTACATTTCAACCATTTCAACAACTGTCTCTTTTCCTCACGAGCAAATATCCGTATACGGGCAAGGGAAGACAATATGTATGACAATATAACACTGAAACAATTTTCCATTTATAATATAGCGGCTCATGGATTTACCTTTTATATCGTGTATTTTTAATTACATCAGAAATGGAGGATTTCTGTTAACGTGTGCGATATTATCGATGTTGTTATAATGAATATGATAATAAGTTAATTATATAAAATTGTAATATATTGTTATCAGCTATTTGAGGCCTAATTTCACCACTATTCATATATATTATATAGATTTTAGTTTTATGTATCTCCCTACACTTGAGAGCGTAGAAAGCGTGCACCGTTGTGTATATAGTTTTATTTACAATTTCGATTTTCCATGTTACATTAAGTAATAGGTGGCTTAAATTAAGTCACGACACAATAATTATCCCAGTGATTAAGTATTTTATAAGTTGAAAGAAATGCAATGCTAATGCAGTTCCAATTTACGATTGTTCAAAGAACGTACCTGTTTTAGTGTGTACAAACTATTGCCCTCAAGTGTATTGCCTGCCGTTAGATGTACGCAAACAATTGACGCTTAATTAACCTCTCGGAACAATGAATATGTCACAGATATCTTGTGAACAAGATTATGTGCTATTTTTCAATGAGGTCTCTTAATTGCTCCAGTAGTAACTTTATCATAGAAGAATTCTATTATTTTCGGATACTGTTAATTTTATAACGGGATGAAGCTTCCATAACAATGCCATACATTGAATTCTAATTGACATATCGTAATCAAAATTTGCGCTTGTTTATTTATGCAGTGTTGCCATGTACAACACATATATTTACTACCATTTGTTGGATAAAATTATGAAATAAATCGATAGCAGTCATGTTTATACTGTATATGTAAATAATTAATTTTCCTAAAATTTGGAACTGTCCCGAAAACCCTAATGATGATAACGTTATTCAGTTTATACAAGTATAAGAGCTGTATTAATTTTTTTAATTATAATTAAATGATAATTATATACTTTAGTGTTATGTACAGCGTTTTTATTGTTTAGTAGATTAGTCAAATGTATAATTTAATTAATGATGTCGGGGTGAAACATTCGTCCTATAAATCAGATGTTAAAATTGAGAGTTTTCTTTATATTATGATGCAAATATTTTCTAAGTTATTTACATGGCGGCAGTAAAAACGCTGTATGTAAATTAGTGCACTGTCAGTGTACGCAATGTATGTTATATTAATGTGTTAGTATGTTGTATGTTTAATTCGACGTTAATTGTGCTGTATATTTGATGATTGTGGACATTTCTGGGAATTTTACTTTGTTACACGCCTTAAATTATAATCAATATATATTTGCAATTATATTTTTGTGTGACACACAAATCTTTTAACTTAAAAATGGTCTGAGTATATTCCAAATAATGTCACGGAACTTATTAAAATACGTTAGGCATCTCTTAATTCATGTGTTTAATGTTGATAATAGTAAAATTTTTCATTCGCATGTTATCATAGCGTCGGTTTAGTAACATTTCCAGAAACTGTATTTAATTTGTATAAATAATGATAGGTTATTATTTTTGTATAAAAATTCCATTGTATGTCTGTGTAAGTACAATTAAAGGGCGCGTTTTTGTTCTATTGATGTGGGCAATACGTCGCAAGTTGCGGTAGGTTCGAAGTACGAGAAAAGTTTTGGAGTCTTTTGCCTATTTGAGGGTATGTAGACTATTTAAGATGGGAATGTCTGTATTTCGCGAAATTATATTGCCAGATTTTCGCGCTAATTATGAAACGTAGTTGATATTTATCGTGTTTGGTAATTAATAGTTCTTTTTGATTGTATCTGGTGTGAATTTAACGTGATACATTGTGTTTGTATATTTTGGCGGAGTTTTAAAAATGTTATATATGAGCATTATGGTAGAGTGCGAAGTAAGAACTGGCAAAAGACTCCATTATGTGAAAAATTATAACAACATATAGTAACACCCAAAGAATTCTAAAAGATCATGTTACACGCTACACCACCGATCGTTGGCAAATAAAAGATTTTAATTTATTTTCTCTTTCTGTTTCTTTTATTTTTATATTATATTGTTAAATGAATTTTATTTTATATATTCATATATAGAACGTTGATAGCTTCAAACAGTGTTTTTATATTTATGTGTCGTTTATAGGGCTCGTCTGTTTCTTCATATATTGCTCATTATTTACACTATTTATTTGGCAGTAAATGTTACTTTTGATCTGGGCAGTTTTACCAATACGTCGGCTACTCGGGGAGTCCTCAAATATTCTTAACAAAATGTGCGGCGAAATTACAAGTAAAATAAACTATGTAAAGTTGTAATAATGGACTCTAGATCGTAATAAACAGTTAATGGAAAAAGCGAAGAAAATACAAAAAAATGCATGCCGTTATTGATACTTGGTGTAAATAAAATCTACCGAAATGGTAGGAATTTTTGAAAGCTTGCAATTTGGACAGCCGTGTAGTATAGAGTCACTAGCTTACGCGCGCACGCAGAGCGCCGCCTCCGAACAATACGTGGCCGCGGGCAGCTGTAGGCGATAGGTTATATTGTAAACTAATTGTATAACACTGTGTTTATGGGTATTATCCTAAAATTGTTATCTCTTTCTTAGGCGCTGTTGTTTAATTCTCTTCGGTCCGCGTGGTCTCCAAACTTCACGTCATTAGGTCCATGATATGAGCGTTAAGATGTAATTTCTATTTACGTAATTATCCGCTGTTAATGCTCCACACTTATCAATATTTTATTATTCTTTGTTATAGTGTCAAGCATATTGACATTTAAATATGTAAAAGCAACTTCTAAAATTAAATACGTCTTCGCGGATAGATTAATTTTGTCATTTATTAATCATGGACCACGCGCCCCGACGAGCGTTGTCTGTTATAAAGTAACGTGTATCTACCTTTCATGATAGTCGAATTGATTCGATTTCTCGACTTTGACATGTATATGTGTATTTATGTGTAACATTAATTGAACGAGTAATAATACAGGTTGATGTAAGCTTAAGTGGTAGTGACGGTGCGCGGAACAATGACCATAGTTACCCCAATCCTACAATACAGAACCTTTGACTTAAATAATAACTCTTCAACTGAATCAAATCTTCGTCTTTCCGCGGGCTCCTTCAGTATTATTTTGTGCCGCGCGCCTTAGCTTTTTAGCATAGAGAAATTATAATAATGGCTCGGTCATATCGATCACTTGAATGGAGAAGTGGTATGGATAAAAATTGGTAGAGTATGTAGATTGAAATGTTGAGGTAGACGATCCCCGAAGTGTTTCACGGATGTAGTGGTTGATACACTAAGTGGCGGCCATGACGGGTACTTTGAGTATTGTATATACTCGCAATAATTAATATAAAGATATAGGTACTGACTAGAGATTTATGAATATATACTAGTAAAATAAACGGTGTATCTTACATAGATACTAATGTCGGAGGTCGCATTACCACCTCCGCAATGAGGACGAAGTATTCACTTACATTAGAAATAGAATTTCACATTTCATTCATGTATGAGGTGTAGCTGATTCACATAAGTACAAGGTATCCAAAGTACCCGTTATGAGACCCGTCACGGAAATTATTAAACCAATTCAATTGTTGTAATTTGAATATAATTTATAAATAATTATAAATTTAATGCAAAGTCGATGTTGTGCTATTAGATATTTTAAAACACTGCTTTTTGTATATGCAACGAAATATTTATGACGCATATTATTGTCTATCATCTGAGATTGTCTATGCCTGTTTCTGCGGAACAGTTTAGTTTGTTTCGCGTTTTCACAGCATGTTAACCAAGCTTAGCCGTATTAAGTTTGAATTCATGATTTTTATTTTTGATATATTTACATAATTACGGATCAAATATTCAATTTATAATGTTATAATTGTTTCAATAATTTATAAATTATAAAATTGTTTTTAATCTGGAAAAGCGTATCTTATGAATAAATGCCGTATTCACATAATATATTTTTGCCAAGTTAAATTGTTATTAAATTACATAAAATCACTATGCTATAATTTTATATGCTTCAGGTTGTTTCGAAATTCACGCTAAATCAATTATGAAGAGTACAATAAACTCATATCACTTACTTTCCAGAGGGGATGTGAAGGATTGTTCTAAAGGTACAATAATTATCTTGTAAAACTTGTGATTTAGCGTCGTATGTAGATATCTCTATACTGAATTAGGCCTTTTATTAACTAATATGCGAGTTGGATATATTGAGTAAAGTGGATAATTGTTGCAAAAGTTTTGCATAGCTTATTGAGAATTAGAATGTGGACGTCGATGGATGTTTTCGGCTTGGAATAAATAACAAAAATGTCTTTTAATTCGATCGGCGTCCCATATATACGTACTTGTGTTTCCTTGGCTCTTGTTAATGTTTAGTCCACATATCGCTTAAGCTTAGATTCGGACTAGTTTCTTTGCATTACTATAAGCCGACGACTGCATTTTCTACTCAAAACATAAAATATTTAATTTTAAATATTATATTTAATAAAATCTATATCGAAATGTAAAACTTGTTTATATGTTGTTTACCGTGCACTCTAGTGAAATATAGGAAAATTAGGTAACAATTGAAAAATATAAAAAAAAAGTTTATATGAAATTTGTATTTAATATATGACCAAGTAATCGGTACTCTGAGGTTGCGATTGTGGATTAGTTGTAGATGCACTAGGACGACCTAAGTATCTTGTTTTGAGGCTGTGTTTCGTTGCGATTCTTGTGGAGCGGTGGAAGAAGTATTATTTGTGTGTTGGCAGCACTGGTGCGGCGCTTTTCAGTCAACTTATTGAAAAATAGTTCAATATAGTTATAAATTTAAGTTCAAGAAACGTTTCGATATACATTATAGATTAAAAAAGTGACTGAAAAGTGACCCTATGCAATCTTAACAGTGCAGGGACCACTTTTTAAGAACCCTTTAGTGTTTCAATAGTGACGCTAAAAGGGATCTTAATTTATGGTCATAATCAAATTGTGGGATTTATTTCTGTTCATCTGTCCTCTGTAATATACCCAGCAGGTCGGATATCTGTTCGTGCATACGTCATTATCAGCTGTTAAAATGTATCCTCTATAATGAAACTATGATATTGTATTATTATGAGAAACAAAGAATTCCTGAAATAAACAAAGGAAACATATTTAAAAATTCTCTATGTTTTATTTCCACATTCTGGAGTCAACTAACCGACTGAAGTAAGATCACGTCCCGATGCCGAAGGAGTAGGCAGATGTGCCTTACGTCACGTGTCTTATCCAGTTTGCTGGGCTTCTATTTCAGTTCTGCTACTTTTGACACTCAATTTCATGTCGTTCCATCTAATGCCACGGCGATGAAAACCGACTAAAATCGCGCGATCCTGTAGCGTTTATTAGAACCGATATGAAAAGTTCTTGATCTAAATCAGAATATTCAAACGAAATCAAGTGTCAAGGGCAGACCAACAGGCAAAAACTCTTAAATAGGCAAAGCATCTAGATACTCAAGTTTATAATCTCACTTGGGAATCGAACCCAAGATCTCAAGCTACACGATATGCTACCACTGGGACAATGAGACGAATAGTGAAAACTTTGTCGAATAAATTATGATGAATTAAAGACATTTTATATAATTAATTTGATTGGATTTAATACAAGAAAACTTCATCAATATTGAGTAATAGTTTTATTAAAAGTACATAATTTTGGAATAAAAATCTTAGTACAAAAATAATGGCATCCTTTCATCATTAATATCTTGTAACATACAATATTTTAATTAGACAAAAAATTTATACCAATAACCAAGATAGATAGTGCGTATTACCCATAGATGGTATATTATATTGGCCGGAAGTGAGTGAATTGTAATATCTAAATCAACGTATTGTATATTATTTTGATCCCAAATAAGGCAAGATATGACCTTATTATTGGATATAGATAACTATATACCGACCTCGTTAAATGCAATTAATTATTTACCAAATTAAAAATGTGAAGTACACTTGTTCCGTAACCTAGAAGAGGTAAACAGATTAGTGCCGCAATTTGACCATCGTACTTCCGCCCCATGTGATGATATAGTGGTGAAATCACAAAGAATTAGTGATCTGTAGGGGATAACGCACACGTAACCTGGGAATCGAACCCAGCGTCTCACGATTGGCAGTCCGCGCCTTGTCCGTAGAAGAACGAAGCAAATAAAATTTAAACATTAAAAATTACAACCATTATTTTTGTCATTAAAATCTATACAAAAATTGGAATAAAAAAATTATAGAAATGTCAAGAATTAATTAACCTACGAGTATATAAAAATGCGATCATATTTGTCATAATCCAATACGAACATGGAATAAAAATTATAATATGAAAAATAAAAAAGTAATTTCAAATTAATTAATAATGTCATATAAAAAATTAAAGGCACATTTCATGGAATAAAAAAATAATGTCGATCAAAAATTGCAGCCAGACAAACACCCAAAGGTAAAAATGATATAAATGTAGAGGTCAGTAATGATTAGTTTGAAGTTAAAAACCGACTTCTTATCTCAATCTCGAAGCCGAAGTACACGGGAAATTGACGACAATAGAGAGAAGCAGCTTCAAATTTGAGATAACCAGTCAGTTTATAACCTATATCATTAGATATACATAATATTACCCTTGTAGATACACTGTGTTTGTCTGTGTTTGCGGGACAGTTACATGACGCCCCAACGGATGAAGTCGTTGACGATCCCGTTGAGTCTGTCCACGAAGAGCTCGCTGGTCTTCTCCACCTTGAAGCAGGAGATGTCCATGTCGCGAGTGACCTTCGGAGCGTTCTCGACAGCTACCGTCACCACAGGCAGAGTGAACACCGCGATGCTGAGACCGTACGGCAGTTTCTGGATAAAATAAGTTTGTTATTATCGCCTTTGGTCTATGCGTTTAATGAATAATCAGCCTCTTTGGTCAATATGAATGAGTTGATAACTTGGGGACCTGGTTTCGATTCATAAGCCGATTTTTTTTTTCGAATCAAATATTGGTTTTACGCAGAGATATATCCTATAAGGCTTAATGTCAGGCAAGTCAGTGTAAAAAAGCTAGGTAACAGAATACCTAGCTTCCATAGATATCATGATGTATTGATACACTGATGAAATACCTAGCCTTATTATAGCATATTACAGACCACGCGCACGCAAGATCACCATCATCATGCAAAAGTTTTTTTCTTTAAACTTGGGAGCGTTTAGCAAATCAAATAAAAATTAAAACGTGCAACAAATCCCGCGCTAGTTTTAATCCCACTGAACGGCCTATAGTGAATCTTGTCTTACCTGATTGTACTCGAAATCAAAGTCGGCCTTGGAGTAAATTTCTTGCGGGTTGAGGCCGAATCGCTTCATGCCCAAGGACAGTTGTTCGTAGTAATGGTCGAGCAACTTCTCGTAGTACTTAGCGCGGAACTTCTCGTCAGAGCTCGTGAAAATGAAGTACAGGAGGTCGATGACCGGCGAGGCTCCCTGGAGGGTCTGGTAGTCCACCAGTCTCACGTGGATGCGACCATCCTGAAAATAAAAAGATAAAATAAACCCAAAAGTCACAGGTAGTCTTGACCCCACATTAAGGTACCGAGTATTGTGTCCTGGGTATCAGAAACTATGGTGGACTTTTTTGTCTCAACAAAAATAAATATTTATTGGTCACATAAACATTAATTGTTCTTTGTTGTCGATTTGACCCATGTTTACAGCAGATTTAGCAATCTTTCCGGAAGAAAGAATATAAAAGCATTTTTTTCTTCTTCTTCTTTTACAACATGTATAGCCTTTATTCGATAGCTCCATTTAGGGCCTACGCGCAATAGGGATAGGATGGCAGGGCATTTGCCTAAGGTCAGCGCACAGTAGTCGCTTAGATACTGTAGAATTCCGACGGCCACGACATCCCGTGAAGCGATCAAGCGTCAACACCCGCTGTGGGATACACATTTCTGAGCTACTATTATAAAGAGGAAAGATTTGATTATTTGCATTGAATAGGCTGTGAAACTACAGGGCCGATTCGAAAAATTCTTTAACCATTAGAATCCTGCATTATCCCTGATGAACGAACATACGCGAACGAATCGAACAAAACGTATTCAACTTCATTGCGATACCGATTTTAAACTTGTCGATTCCAATTTCCAACACACACCATTCTTATGTTGTGGTAAATATAATTAGTGTTTTACCAAGTGAGCAACGAAAAAACTTTCATTTTTAAAAATTATCACAAGTACCTTATGTGGGTAGTTGATCTAAAATATTTAACATTTTCTGAAAAATAGGTTCAACTAAAGTGTATAGATTTGAATGCTCGTCACGCCTTTATTTGTATGAATTCTGATTATCTCAGTGGTTCAGTAGTCGAAACAAAGGATCACGGATTCGGTTCCAGCGATGGAAAATAAGTATAACTTGCATACGTTTTACATTTCGTGACTATCTTGCGTAGGTAATTGCTAAGATTGATGTAACAGGCTTATAATGAAGTTTATCTTACTTGCAAGAATTGTTTATGTTTTACTTACGGGTAGTGGGTAAATCAGTTTTAAAATTACACGAATTTATTATATGTTAGTTCGATTTTTCTGATCGATTTTATTTATTTTTAACACAGACATTATACCTATACATTATACGCGATTCATTCAAAGAAAAACATAAAATTGCATTTACCTCGTCAACTTTTTGCATAATGTTACTGACTCTGGAATCAGCGTGTATGAGGACGGGTCGGAACAGAGGTCTGTAGTACTCCACGAACACACTCATGTCGGAATCACCAACAAAGTCTTCGAGCCATCCCCTGTTCTCCTCCGTAGCCACCTTGATGCACTGTTGCGCCATGTTCACCCACAAATCATGCATTTTTGGGTCACGGCTAGTGTCCTTTTTCAGTTCCTCGCATGTCTTCGCGAACTCTTCCGGACGCTCAATAGAATAAGCGAAAGACAGCGAATGGATCTTCGCCAGCTCAGTCACAGTGGCAGCAGCAAATTCCCAACTCAGCGGTTTCAGTCTATCTCGAACTTTGTACCCTTTTACGGAAAAATCTTCAAGCACAATAGCTTCTTCGAATTTCGTCGCGTTGAACCCGTAAAATGCGGGAATTTCCAGACGGTGCTCCTCTGGCACATTGTGAGTGTCTTCAATTTCGCGATAAATGTTCTTCAATTTGCTGTACACATAGTATTCGGTGGTAAATACATTGTTCAAGCCTTGTTTGCGCATTTGTTCCCCGATTACCCCCACTTTCGCAAATAAATCGAGTTTTTGCTTGCCTTTTGCAGATAAAGTGGCGCGGAATAGCGTCGAGGTGTAATTTTCACCCGTGCACGGGATGGGAACAACTGTGAGGTCGCGATCCTCGTACTTCAACTCCGTGGCGACCTTGTCGAGGAGCTTGTTTAGTATTTTTTCAGCGGGCTCCATGTTTGGTGTCCCTTGTCAAACTAATTCGGTGATTGATTCTGTTCACCGATATTTCCGTGAGTGGTTGGTAGCACTGGTTCTTCACTCATCACCTTGTTTTTTGAATAAGTTGTCATTAACGACCGGCTAATTAGTTCGATCATTGTTAAATCATTTTTAATTTTGTTAGTAGCGCTTTAATATAATATGATCATTCAAGTTTAAAATTTTGTAAAATAAATAAAATCTTAAAATAAGCAATAATGTCTGCAAAATGGCATCCCAGTCACTACCCACATATATACAATATAAAAGATACCACATATTATGCAAAGTAGATGCGCGGCGGTCACGAAGTCTTCCAGCCGAAATTAAAACTTAAATCTATAAAACAACAAGGTTGTAAAATAAGGTGATAGGTGTTCTTAGTGTAATTCGTTTTTTGTTTTGTATTCTTTTGGTTTTTATTTTTTGTAATTTATTTTGTTATTGTGCTAGCAATAAATAAATATTTCTTTCCTTCTTTTCTTTCTTTCCTCGTAGGCAAGGGTCTGGTAGGTATCGCAGCTTTGTCAATATTTGCCGCTAAGCATCAGTGTGTAAGTAATGTTGTTTTGAGCATGTATATATTCTGTGAAGTCACTACGCATTAAGAGACTCAACTCCAAATGATTTGGGGTGACCATTCCGCCATGCTGTGCTTAGTAATTACAAGTACCTACACCTGTTGCTCTTGTTTATGGGGCAGGCGCTTATCATCAGAAGAACTTATTATAATATCTACATTTTCTCTAACAAAAGTGCCTCTTTTAATTTTTGCCTTCGTGGTGATAACATCCGCATCACCCATAAAATTATGTAGACGACGAAAGGAGCTAAATTCTCGATATTTACCTAAGAAAAACGCTGCTTGTCTTACAAAATGTATTGTAGATGTAATATCTAAGGCGCATAAAAGTGTTATCGTCGTAAAATTAATTTAAGTACACAGAGATTTAAAAAAGAAATATTATTATAAGTCTATTTTCCCTTTCGTTAGAAAACCGAATTGTGAAACAATACTTCATTTGACAGGTGCCAAAAAACAAATTGCTTGCCGATAAAGATAATTAATTTTTCATTGCTATGGTATCGATATTTTTTGATCAAGTTGCATGTATTACTTTCCTTGACAATCTTGTTAAGTTAAAAGTTTATTGAAATTTGTAATTTATAATATAATCTATAATATAAATACATTTTGATTGGGGTCAAGTATTGTGAAATAAATATTAGTCTTGTAGTTTATGATACATACCAAAATATACGTATACAATACGTAGTTTAGTATAGGGTCGAGATCGTAAGTGTAATTACATCTATTTATATACTTACTGCGTCTTTCCTGTACATCTGATTGCTGACCCTGTTGTCTCCATGGTTGAGCACTATTGCACGCGAAATTGTAGAAAACTCGATAAATTTAGTCGCATCCAGCCTCCCAAAGAAGTTCTTTATTCTATCCTTGTTTTCTGGCTTCACAGCATTAAATGCTATTTCCATGATGCCCTCCCAATAGTCCCTGTTGTCAGTTTTCCACGTATACTTAAATTCTTCAACGAACTTTTCATATTCTTCAGGATCTTCTTCTCTGAAAGCGAATGACAGGGCATGGAACTTCGCAAGTTCTCTTACAGCTGCGGATGCGTAGTCCCAATCAATAGACTTGAGCCTATCGTATGTTCTGTAGCCTTGGTCTATTAAGTCTTCTAGCACCAGGATCTCTTCAAGCGTTTTGTCGTTGCATCCATAGAATTCCGGCGGTGAAAACTTTTCCTCATCTCGTACGTTGTGCTTGTCCTGCAATTTCTTGTAAATATTTGCTAATTTTGTGTAGAAAGCGTTCTCAGTCTCAAACATCAGCATGGGAGTTTGATTTCTCATTTTTTCCCCAACTACTGCGACTTTCGCGAACAGTTTCAGCTCTGTGGTGTCATTCTTGATGGTGGCTACGAAGAGTTTGGAGGTGTAATTAGCTCCATCACTGGAAGTAGGCTTTATTGTTATATCAGCGTTAGAAATGAGTCGCTCCTCAGCTATTTTAGTAAGTAATTGAGTCAGTCTGAACTCTGCGTCCGCCATGGCCCGCGCTTCGATTACGACTAGTCCTCGTGGGATTGCGCTGCAAACCGCGTATTGTACTGGGTCTCTTTAGATTTATGATTTCCTATGTGCATTGGGCATTAAATATGTTTGCAATGTCCGACATATACATACATTAATGCAAATATGTTTTTGCTATTGTGTTCAGGTTTTGCGCAAAGTTCACACAGATGCGTTAATCGCACCTTAATAAAGATAAAAAAGGTTCACACAGTGGTTCTGGAAGGTCTAATAGTTACCTCCCATCAATCATCTATGACGCAGACACTACCTATCAAAATAGTTAGTAAAAAAATAAACTTTTGTGTTTCTTGCAGCTATTTCTGAGATAGGTATGCAGGTTTATTACCGTTTAAGTAAACAATATTATAAATTATGAGTACTTATCAAAGTTACTTTATGCGTGTGTGTTGTTAAGCTACTGGGACCTTTCCAGAGATATGGAAACTAGGGGTAGTGTCACCAATTTTTAAAGAAGGTAATAAGTCTGTGCCAACCAATTATAGACCAATAACTCTACTCAGCATATTCTCCAAAATACTGGAAAAAATAGTTAGCAAACGACTAGTAAATTTTCTTGAAGATCACTCTCTAATATCGCCAAACCAATTCGGTTTTAGACGTAAAAAGTCAACAGAGGATGCCGTACTTTTGTTAACAAACCTTGTTACCTCCGCGCTTGATCAAAATAAATGCTGCTTGGGTGTTTTTATAGATCTAACCAAAGCCTTTGATACGGTTTCTGTGCCAATACTTCTTCAAAAGCTGAGTAATATGGGTGTAAGAGGTCTCGCCCATGATTGGTTTAACAGTTATCTCACTAATCGCCGTCAATGCACTAAATTAGGGTTCACTTTAAGTCACCAACTTCCCATAAATCATGGGGTTCCACAAGGAAGTATACTTGGTCCCACATTGTTCTTGATCTACATGAACGACATCCTAAACACTTCTCTACAGGCTGCTGATATAATATGCTATGCAGACGATACAGTTATTCTTTTCCACGACGTAACTTGGGAATCAGTCTTAAAGACCGCAGAATCAGGCATGGCGAAATTAGCTCACCTCTTAAGTGATAATTTATTAACATTAAACAACAGGAAAACTAAGTACATTACCTTTTACAAAATTCGTGCCTCAAGACCTCACTTTCCCCTTAATTTTACCATACATTCCTGTGAATCGTATTCAGAATCTCTCTCAAATCCACACACCTGTGACTGCCCAACTATTGAATACGCTGACACCATAAAATATTTAGGAGTTATACTGGATGAAAATCTTTCTTTCAAAAAACATATATCCTCTCTAGCGGGCAAAGTTAGAAAATCCATCTTTATTATGAAATCATTACGTACCTCAGCACAAAAGTCCATCTTACTATTAGTATATAAAGCAATGTGTCAATCCAGCCTTCTATACTGCATAACAGCATGGGGAAGTGCGGCCAAATCTACCCTTCTTGAATTAGAGAGAGCGCAGCGTGCTGTTTTAAAGGTGATGTTACGCAAACCTTTTAGATTCCCCACCGACAAATTGTATGAAGAGTGTGGCGTTCTAAGAGTACGCCAACTATATATTTCAAGAGTGATAACTGCTGTACACAAACGCACAATCCAATCAGACAAATACTCCACTCTAACTACACAACGCGTATATAAAATCCCCGTTCCCACCATTCGCTCAACCTTTGCGAGACGCCAACCACAATACATGCACTCCTTTATTTACAATAAAATATGCAAAAAATTAAACATAAAACTATTAAAAACTTACAAAGCAAAGTCAGTTCTAGAACAATGGTTGAAAACCCTAAACTACTATGATACGGAACAAATTCTTGATGGCTGTAATAAATAATTATTAATAATTTAACATAGCTAAACACAAATACACACAACATTTACGTTTATACACACATATACACACTTACATGCATACACACACCACACACACACACACACTCACACACACACACATTTGTATGCATTTTATTGTGATTTATAAACCACTTTTGATCTCAATATCTTAGGATAAGATTTATGTTTGAAATTATTTTCTAATTATTTTTATTATTAACTACATTTTGTTATTTTACGCATCGATGTAAACCTAACCAGTTGTCACTTTAGAAATAAGTTTATTATGATAATTCTTTTTGGTATCTGCGATACAGGCCGAGAGCCTAGTGCAGTACCGCAGTGATATGTCTGTGGACTAATACTAGTTTTATAAATGTTACTTTGTGATAATACTTCATTGTAAATACTTTGGTAAATAAATTTATTATTTATTATTATTATTACTATGTGTTTTGTTATACTATTATATGTTAACAACAGTTAACAGCGTTGTGTACTTTATTTTTCATTCACCGATCTTATTTATCTTTTATTACGCCTGTTATTTCTCTTGTAAATTCACTATTTATAATAATAGTATTGTAATAATAGACTATTGTTATTGTACAATTTCATGATTCAGCTGGAGGATAACGCTTAAAAGGCGCTTTCAGTTTTTATTTTTGTAAACTGCCATAAGAAAGTGACTACGTACAATGACCCGATGTTAAGTGCCAATTGTATTGCCATGTAATTCAAATAGAAGTATCTCCTACGATATGGTTAGGTATCTTGTTGATCGACATGTTGGCCCTATTCAAAAGGGATAAACAAAGCCTAAGCCATAAACAAGACACACTTGCATGCAACTTTGACATGTTTTTCACCATCTTGTGCGGTGGTCACTACTCGAACGAACTAAGAGGCTTTAGCCTACCAACAAATTTTCTAAAAATCTCTAAGTCCGCAGAAAACAGCCTCTAAATGATGACGATAAAATGAAAATATTTATTCAAATTGGCTTTTACACGTTATTTTGATAGAATTAGGTAAGTATATATATTTTCTGACACTGTATAATATTCCTATCATTACCAATACGTTATGTAACATTTGAAAATAGACCCGAAGGGCGAGGGCTATACTGCATATACATAATATGTACAATTACATTACTTGACACATCTAGTCTTTTATTGTTATTTAAATTTTATTACAATTACACTGGAAAAAATGAACATATGTGCTATTTAATAGCAGCTGTTGTTTAGTTACACATTGAGTTTTATTGAAACGTACCCTTGTAATATTTAAATACATACATACATGATTTTGCCACAACTGCAACCCATGGGGGTAAGCAGAGGCCAGAGACTTTGGATCGCCACCTTGCTCGAACCTGAGTCCTGACATAACACCTTCGCTTCGTCCACTTTTACCAAACTCTTCATATATTCTCATAGGTTTATGGTACTTTTGATCCTTGCCCTGTGGTTCGGGGATGCGAGATTTCCGCCACGGTATCCCCCATTTTTTAACGAGGGGAAAACTATATATGGCTTCCTTCCCGCAAGCACTGGGGGAAGGGACAGGAAGGGTATGTCGGGGTCACCGGCCTTCCAGCTCGGCGCTGGATGTTAATGCCGAGCTGGGTCCCTAACGCTAAAATCTAACGCTGGCATACCGACCAAAACCCCTTGATGGCCCTCTTCGCGCATACCAGAGTGGCTGCGGTCCCTGCTTGCGAGACTCGCCCGGTACTATCCTCTAGCCACTCTATGCTATTCGGAGACCTATATTTTCATCCGCCTTTAGTAAGACGAAGCGCGTACGTGCCCTCATTAGCCTTTTTCAGGCGTTCACCTTTGGTAAGGGTGCCCCTCAGAATAGACACCCCTAGAGGTTAAATTAAGGCTGCGTTTCCACTGAAGCGGAGATAAACGGGGTGTCGAAATCTATAAATCATTTAAACATCTATGTCAATATAGATGTATTGAATCTACTTGTTGGGCGTTCACTATCAACCTCCGCTCCGCTTCAGTGGAAATTAATTAGTCTATAGAATATTAATTAAGGAATATAAATGAACTTACAAGTTTAAATGGTGTATTACACGTTGAATCTTGAACAATGTCGGACGTACAAGAAATCATTGAAAAAGTCCTCAGTAAAATATGTAAGAAAAATCAAATAGAGTCAATCATCAGAATACCGAGCGACGGATCTAACTATACAACCGTAATTTTTAAAATAACAATAAATTGTGACGCGAAGCAAAAATACCTGTTTGCAAAAGTGGCACTTATGAGTCCAGAAATAAGAGATTGGCTTAAAGGAACTCAAATGTTTCGAATTGAACAATACGTATACGAACATTTGGCCAAAGTTTACAATTACTTACAAGAGAAACACAATGTGCCAGAAGAGTATAGATATAGATTTCCAGAATGTTACGCACTTCATCCCGATTTTGAAGAGGAGACAGTTGTTATTGAAGATCTTTTACAAAGAGGTTTTAAACCAACTGACCAGAAGGACATTTTTGATTGGGAAGTAGCGTGTTCAGTTGTATCAACGCTTGCAAGGCTCCACGCCTTATCATTTGCATATCAGAAGGATGATCCTGAAGGTTTCAAAGCAGCTTCTGAAGTTTTAACCTTTAATTTTGACAATACTAATGAAGCTGTAAAGAATGAGAGGCGGAAAATCATAGATTATGCCGTAGATGTTACAGATGCTGCCTTTAAGGACAGGTTAAGAAAGTTTCTAGCATCTTCAGTAGAAACTGGATTCAGAAGTAGTTACAAAATTGTCAGTTCAGCCGTGTTCGTTCATGGAGATGTTAAACTGGGAAATCTGATGCTGAAGCGTCGGGTGAGTTCAGTTTATTTACAACAATATAGGGTATATCCAGATTGCGACCGAAAACGAAGCTAGGTGGTAGATAGTTTTAGTGACTTAAGACAAAATGCAACCAAAACTTTCGCAAAAAAAGTGCCGATTCTTTTTGTTACTTTTACCTATCGTCGTGTTTGGGTTGTAAATACACAATTTTTCCTAAAATAATAAGGAACAGCCTTTTATTTTTAAAGACATAATGGTACGCAAGGGTTTAAATTATTATTTTATCAAAAAGTATGTATTTACTACCCAAACACGATAAAACTTAAAAAAATCCCAAAAAAAATCATCGCCTTTTTTTTGCAAAATGTTTAGTTGTGTTGTCACTAAAACTACCATCTGACTTCGTTTTCGGTCGCAGTCTGGATATACCCTGTATAATATTAATATTATTTATGGGAGGATAATGAAATTTAATAATATTATAATCGGGTAAAGCGATATTGGATTTTTCTATTTATTATCAGCCCGGAGTCAGGAATTTGTGCCCGATATGGCTTTAGGCTCGCCTCCTATCACATCGTGGGACGGAACACATAAGGTGTAACGTGGGTGTCCTGGTAACACAGGTAAAACTATGCATAAACGATAAGTGTCTAGACACAATATCAATTAATCGACAAAAAATACATGAATACGAATCAAAATCTAGCTGAACAGAATATCCAGACAAGCGCGTTGATTTCTGTTAGTCAAGGCCCAATCGCTGATACTAACTTTGCCCATAACTTTGAATTTTAAAATGTCAATCCCATACGTTAGCAATGTCAAATACGTCACAAATGTATGGTGATGACGTCGTCAAAGCGCGCAAAGTCAACAAAGCGCTTTGCGTGACTCAACTATGGTACAATAATATTATTCTCTTTAATATTCATAGACAACGTTCTTTACTGTCTTCTGTTATTTATTTCACAGTTGTTTTCATATTATGGCGAAACAACAAGTCAATTTTTAACATTTATAGTCGAGTAGTAAATACGTCGATATTGATATTCTTATGAAATATTAAGTAATTGTTTGATTTGCGGTTGATTTTTTAGTCGTCGTATTTAACTTATTCCTGCCAATACGACGTGCAGGTAAAAAATATATAGGCATTTATAAAATGGCCAGATTGGGCTATTTTTATAATTAATTTGAGTTAATTAGGGCGCAATTTATTTGATGGTTTACTTTATCTTTTGTTTCAAATATCAGTTCTTGCTTTTACAACCGAGATTTGATAACGAATTATTATCGTAGAACGCTATGCCATATGGTTGATTAACAATTTTCCTGCATACATTCTGCTACACACACTCTGATTGTCGTCGCGTCGCTTCGCATATAATTATTTTGAGGGTTCATTCATTGTTAGCGCCCACGAAACCCGCGACTAATACCGGGAACTATATTTAGTTTACAAACACAATTTTAGATAACGTCAGTCAATACTCGTTTGTGTACGACGGCGGATTGTGTTCGCGCGCTGGTCCAGTCACAGATCAGCCGCCAGCCATGGCACACGCAGAGACCACTTTACGTGACCTCCTTCACACCACGTTCAATGGAGCCGACGTCCATGTGAAAGCGATCACAAGCGGCGGCGCCAACTACACATCAGCACTGTACGCCGTCGAAGTTCCTCAAGATGGACAGCGTACAAAACTGTTCGGAAAAGTTGCCATTGTCGGTGAAAAAATGAGAGAAGTCATGAGCGCTGAAAACCTCTTCAGCACTGAACAGCTGATATACACGAAGATAGAGAAGATATTCAATGATCTGCAAGATAAGTACGAAGTGCCGGAGCAGTACAGATTTGTGTTCCCAAAATTTTACGGCTGCAACCCTGATGTGGGCTACGAAACGGTTTTGCTGGAAGACTTGACTGCCAGAGGGTTTGGAACCTACGATAGGTTCAAATCTGTGGACTGGGATCATGCTGAGAGCTCTGTATCTTCTTTGGCACGTTTCCACGCATTATCCTTTGCTTACCAGAAAGAATATCCTGAGGATTTCAAAATGATATCAGATAGATTGATGTTTCAAATTAAAGAGCTCAAGGACGAGACGTCGAAGAATGCTTGGGGGAAAATGATGGAGAGTGCTGTGAGTGTAGTGCATGATGAACAGCATCGGGAGAAGTTGGTGAAACTCCTAGTGGGAAACACTGCGAATGAATTCCTCAAGTTCAGACTCCCTCTGAGTGTAGTGGTGATGACCCACGGCGACTACAGACCCAGTAATCTCATGTTCAGGAAGGTGGTAAGTCAATTGTAGTTTTAAATTAATATATCAGCTGTATCGCGATAAAATCCGTAAAAATTAGTTTTATTTCAATGTGTAACATTCGCCTAAATCTAAGAAACTACTATATCAGCTGTAATTTGTGACATTAAAAAATATTATTATCAAGTCTCGTCCGTCTGCGTGTAGTTACATTATTGATTATATTCCACTTCAAAGTATTTTTACATTAACGAAGTTTTAATAGTTGAATTATTAAATTAACTTACTTATATTATTTTACATAAATGTGGAGACTTTTGAAGTCAATGTCATTTTTGTTTACCATTTTACGACAGATTGTTATGGTGATTGATAATTCAATTTTGATTAAGCGGTATTGTGGCGCTACGCTAAGAACAATGTTTGTTAAATGTTATCTTTGCACAAGACAAACATATGTTAAGGTTACGCACACAGCACGTACAAATTGATGCTAATTTCGATGTAAGATTGCGCAATAAATGCAGTGGGTAAACAGGGAAGTAGAAGTCTACATTGTACTTATCTATAGTGACATGACATCTTTATGTGCGTATTTGAGGAAAAATCAAATAATTGTGTACCATCTGACATACCAATGTTTCAACTCTAAAGTGTTAACATACTATAACAACATTTATTAGTATTGATCGTAAACGATCTTTTGGCATCCGAAATCCCAATACGTTGTTGTCAAAGTATCAGGAACAGTTTTTGTCTCTTCACATTTTATAGGACTTTACTTTCTTACCACTTCCATCCTGGTATGGTATGGTGTCACCCTAACGCAGTCTATTTGACATATGAGTACAATTTTAGATTACGAGTTTATTGCTTGTTGCTTATATCAAGAAAACATATCTCAAACAATGCGTTAACGATATAATATTTAAAAATATAAATTTGTAGTTCCAAATTTCGTCACAGGCCAATAGTATGAAGATGACTTATATTTTAATAAATTTCATATTATGATGTCTATTACTGTTTAAATAAACATACTGTCATTTACAATATTATTTCACAATATATTTTAGTAAACTCTGGCAAATTCAGAAGAATTTGTCTTCGCTGTTTGACATTGGCTGTTTTTTTTAAATATAAATTAACTACATAATGGATAAAATCTAAATATTAATGATTTAATTTATGGGTGCGGGAAATATAATATTCCTAAGAAGTTGTGTCAACTTCCGCAATTTGATTGGCGACCTATAATATCATATTAATAAATCGAAAATACGATTTAATATCATGTTATTTAAAACTCATGGAACCCTTCATCTACGGTGTTACTTACTGAACCTAGAATATCCATTGCCCATCGTTTTGAAACTACAAAATTATATTACGAGTAGGTATACGTAAGTTAGTGATCGTAAGCATACAATTATATTTATAATATTATATAGATTGTTTAAATATTGACCTGGTTATTTTGACATGTGAAGCAACTTACATCACCAGCCATTTTAAACATCAAATAGTAAAGATTTACGTGTATTCTTATTGTCGAAGCCGCTGTGACCTCGTTGGTTCTAACAATAAAATTGTACAATAGAAAAATTGGACGGTTGAATGACGAGGTTAAGCAATTGATTTTCTACAGTAGGTTGCGTATTGTATCTGTGCAAGGATTTGTGGTGTGAACTATAGAATTTAGGCACATTTGCATGTTAAATTATCGAATATTTGCACAATATTACGGTAAACATAGAAGCTCAGGTTATTCAGCGGGCAGTGGGATGTGCTAAGTATCTCTCTATGTAAACAATGTAGACATGAGTATAGGTATACAGGTATACGTAGAAATTATTTAAAATTAGCAAGTTGAAGTGACATTAGCCGGGAATCAGCGCGCAGAGTTAACCGCAGACGGCGCCGAACAGCTCCTAAATGGAAACCACATACTAAGATGTACAGAATCGAATAATAGGCGAATTGATAAAGATACAGTAAGCGGTTATGAACAAAATGCTTTAATCTAGGGCAGTTCAGCAGAGGATATACTGTGCCTAATAATGTTCTAATGATCGTTTTGCATTTAAATGTCTTTCGCTCCGATTTTACAACATGTTACGGACAATTTAACACATAAAACATACGTAATATTTGTAAGTGGAAGCTAATGGCGATCTAAGCAAATTGCATCATCAGTGTCGAAATTATAGATAATCACACAATTTGAGCATTGGAGCAATTGGGCAGGCACGCATAATTGGGTCAAATGGCGCGATAACTTCTGTCACTAGTCGATGCTATATCTAGGCGACATTGTTGTCACTCGAAATGCCGAATGAGGCACAGAACTCCTCGGTGATCGTGAGTTCGATCGACAGGGATTAGGCTATAGATCGCCACGTAGGCTCAGTGCGAGTTGGCAGACTTTACATCATAATTATTGCCAAAATTTCCATTGTATGTTGGTTTCGTCACGACATTTTCCTTTACCCTTAAATTGCTTGGTAATTGATAAATAATACACACATGACCAGAAAAGTCAGAGGTATGCCCTCTTATTTTGAGCTCCATCCGCCTTCTTGGCAGTGTCCAGTTTGTTATCAACAAACCACCAGACACAATCGCCTACTCGTGTATTTGACAAACATCAGTTATTATATTTTAATCAAATATCATTAGCGTAGTTTTATTTTAATAGAGGTTATTTGCTTCTAACTGCGGATAATGCTCTTAAGTTCCAGGGCACTGGGTTAACCGCAATTTTATCATTTGTCCAGGTCAATTAAACCGGCTTTCGACAACATGCGTAGAACATTAACTTTTTTAAAGATTTTAGATCGGTGGCGTAGTTGTACTACGGCACGACTACAAAGCTGAGGTCTCGGGTTTGGATCCCGGGTCGGGCAAAGCATATTGGGTTTTTCTATTCATTATCAGCCCGGATTCAGGAATTTGTGCCCGATATGGCGATAGGCTCGTCCCCTATCACATCATGGGACGGAACATACAAGGCGAAATGTGGGTGTCCTGGTGGCGCCTCTGCCTACCCCTTCTGGGATACATGCGTGACTTTTTGTATGTATGTATGCAAGATTTTAGGTTCAATTTTATTATTAAAGCTGTTATCACATGATGTCGCTATTGCTATACAATCATAATTATAATGTTTTTCAGATAACGATGATATCCATGTTGGGTTAGTAATATTTAAGCTTACAAATACCTGTTAGTAACAATTGAAAGATTTGTAGTACATAGACTGCTTGGTGATATATTGCTTGCAATTGGCCTAATGGAAAGTGTTATGCGTGAACAGCGAGCTTCGGAGTTGGATATCCTTATAGAGCGAATCATTTTCTGCGGGACTTCGCTTTGATTAATCTTATGTAAGTTGCTAGGTGCCTAGTGATTTTTTGTCAAGTATTCAATAATCTAACGAGTTTTACTGGGGCCTTTACAATCGTGGATCATCATCATCCACTGTAGGTATCCCAGTGCTGGGTATAGGCTTCTTTCGTAGCATAACATAGTATGCCATTTTCCACTGTCTTTTTCCAGATGGTTGGATGGGTAATAGTGGATAGTACATTATTATATACTAGTCTAAAATATCCAATTGCTAGGCAGAGGCCTCCCCTAAGTTCTTCCATAAATCACTATTGAGTGCAATTTTCATCCATTCCCTGTTAAATCCTTTGAGGATGGTACAAATAAATTGAATATTCTAAAATATATAATAACTGGATATGAATTGAAGTTCTGAAGTAGTTTTTTACTAAGCTAGAATTTGTACCGCGAAGGTCACCTCTGTATTAAGTTTCTATGTCAGTTGGTTTGCCCATTTTTTGTTACAATGACATTAAACTGATTTGAAACTTTGTATCGGTTGTATTTGTATTAAATTGTGATAACAATTTGATACTGCGTGGATAATAATGTTATGGATAGGTGAGTAGCTGACGTTCTACAGTCAATTGGGCCAGTAAATAATTAGTGGTGTTCTAACAGCCATAAAAATGTCGTATTTTTATGATGCTAATTCTTCATTATTTATGATTTTAAGTTCGATGTGTGATAAGGCTTTTGTTATTAATTTATGGGTATACTTACCATTTACCTCAAACGGCAATCATTTATTAGTCCATGATAGCTTAGAGTTGGGAAGGCGTATGAAAAAGGTCTATTCCATTTTTACTTTATAAATATGGAAGATAGAATAACAATGTGGATAGTCTAAGATGTGTTCTACTCTCTTTGACCCCGAAGGTATTGAAACAGCAGGTGTAAAAAAGGATAGACTCGTTCAGAATTCTGTCATTAAAACATAATTTACTGAAATCTACGTACTTTAATACAATGCTATCACAGCAATGATAAGGCTTTGCTGGTAGCAGAATATCTATATCCACGGGGATAAAGCTTTAGGCCTTTATAACACTGGCGTTTTAAGAGCGTTGGCGTTTGCGTTTTCTCTCTTTTCTCCAACGTCTGCGCCACGTGAACGCTGCGTTGACGCGACGTTGATGACGCGGTTTTCTACAGGAATACCGACAAGAAACACTACTGTTGGCTTAGCTCCTCCGACGAAAATTACGTTAAAGAAAATGGGAGCTTAACATACATATTGCTTCATTGATCTACATAAGATTTAGATTTTCTGTTTCAGCCTTCGATAAAATATACACAATTGATCGAAGGTTTCAGCCTTTAAGTGGATATGTATCTATAAATGGATTTTAACAAGTAAATTTGGAATACCTAATTGTGTCGAAACTAAATTCGGACTTTGCTGCACGTACTGTCAAGTTCATTGTAGTCATGTTTTCATAACCATCGGTAAAAAAATCTTTTGACCATAAGCATGTTTTAAAGGTCTCTTTTTGCTTTCATAGTTTTTGTAAATATTTTTGATAACTTTATTTGGAATAGGTAATTGTTTCGAAACTAAATTCGGACTTTGCTGCACGTACTATCAAGTTCATTGTAGTCATGTTTTCATAACCATCGGTAAAAAAATCTTTTGACCATAAGCATGTTTTAAAGGTCTCTTTTTACTTTCATAGTTTTTGTAAATATTTGTGATAACTTTATCACGTCCAAGCCGTATTGCCAATGTAGCAATACTACGTTTTTATAATTCGAGGTTATTTAAAAATATACAATACCTGTTTATTTCTTGAGGTCAAACATTTAAAAAAAGCTATATTTAGCGCATGAATTAAATGCGGTCATAAATGCGGCAAGAAAACGACTTGCACAAGAGGGCCAGCAGTGACTGGAGGCACAAAGCAGCAAACCGGGCTCTGTGGCGTACCTTGATAGACGCCTATGTCATTAACGCTCTGGGCCGCAACATATCTATAACCCAAGGGTTATTTCCAACTCCTCCTATCAATTTAACTTTATGATTGATTTCGTTGCGGGTTAAAGACAAGTTAGACATTCCCGGAGATACGCTGAGCTTCAATGCTCAGTGTCATTAAAATGCGTGCCACTGTTGATCCTGGCTTACAGGAGTTGCAGTGGCGGGTGTGAGGGCGGGACCCAAGGGTTGTTGATGTTTATGGGCGGCAGTGAGCACTTACTATCAGGTGAGCTGTCTGCTCGCTAGCCGGACCTGTTGTATAAAAAAAACGTTGATTATTTCCTACTAATTGTGAATTGTTTTTTATACGGTGCTTCCAAGGCCGTATACCATATAATTTATGTAAGCAGCATGACGTGAACCTATGAATCTATACTTAGACACTTGTCTAAAGTTTTTCCTTCTTAGTAATTTGAAGATTATTTAACCTCTAACACTGGCTGTAATAGATCTAAATAAATCACTATCTGCAAAATGGCTGCTGCAATTAAGTACTTCCGTCATATTTATAATGCGTAGTTTAGTTAGAAACACGCGATATTTGGGTACTTCAGATAATTCTCGGCAAACAAAGTGACTTTGCAACTAACATTATTACCGTGTTATTAAGCTGTGGAACAATATGCCAGCCCACGTGATCACTTCCTTCTAACATATAATCATCCGTAGTTTGAAGCAATTAAATATCCTGGCATAATTGGCCGAACGGAGAGATAATTGTAGGCAAACGATACTCAATGTGACTATAGCACCTGAAGCTTAGTGCAGTGCAATACAGGAATCCACTAGTAAAAGATAACCACGTCTCACCACCCTTCATAATTATCCAGGTCTATCCGAAGCTGTACGGCGCAGGCTGAGCTCGAAACTCGACAGACTTTAAAGTCACTATGACCGGTTTTCTCGTGTGCGGTCATCACGATCCGGATTTTTTACAACCAGCTTTAAATCTTGACATCATATTCTTCACATTTAGCTAACCGTACACAAAGACAGTTTATAATATGACATAACTGTCATCATCATAATTTCTACGTCTCGAAGACATGGCTCTATTTGTTAGTGCTTTATTTAATCTGGAATACAATAAGACTATATTATCTTTTGTGGAGGTAAATTGTTATTTGTTAGGCATTGCACGACAAGGCATCCGTTGAATTGATAAGCGCAGTTTACTATACTTGTATTATTTATGTAAATTGAGACATTACAGCGTTAGAAAAATGAATATGGATACATTAAAATCGTGGAGGAATACATAATAACTGTACCTATATTATCGAAATCAAAGATGTGAAACAATTATGCAAATACATATCACCAAATACCATTAATATAGTTCGGGATTACCAGAAAAATTGTAAGATGTTCGTGAAGCAGTAAATGTGGATAATGTGTCGCATAGCGTTTTCGCCCCTAACATCCAAGCAATGCCCCCAAGGTGCCCTAGGGCTCCGGTAGTGTTAGAACTTGCACTGTACGGGACACAACCATCTCTCGCTGATGGATACTCTGTTAGGATATCTAACATCCTTCATGGCATGACCTCCTTTAGTCTGACAATAAAACAAAATGGCGTCTTAATTAATTGGCCATAGCATATTGTAATCAGCTGATGCAATGGCGCCGGTATTGACAATAATCGATAATAGATCCTTAGCTAATGTTTCCGATTCAAAACACAATCGAGAAGGCGTGCACAGAATTCTGAATAAATGTCTTGTTAGTATTCTAAAGTTGCCTATAGTTTTGTTTTGGTTGATCATTGTTTAAGGTTCCGAGTATGAAAAATAAGTTGAGTTTTGATGACAGCCTCCGTGGCGCAGTCGGCTCAACGCCGGCTGTAAAACGAGAGGCCGCAGGTTCGATCCCCGCACGAATCAAAAGTTTATTTACAGGTATTTGTTTCGGGTCTGGGTGTTTGCGAGACTGAAAAGTCTCTCGTAGTTCCTGATACCCACGATACACGACTAGATCTTAGTGTGGGGTCAGGACTATGTATGTGATTGTAAAGTGTATAATTTATTATATTTAATTTTATTTTTATCTTTCTTTGCACATTTTAGTAACTAAAGGCAACATAGGTTCCTAAATTCATATGGCAAATCACTGCAAGGGATATAAAGATATAGCATAATAATATTATGATTGTGCAACTTTGAGGTAAAAGATTGGATGACGAGCTAGAAACTATCTTGCAGAACTACTTTTTACAATCATCCGAATTCGACGACAATAACCTTAATCACCAGATGTTTTTTTGGAATTAAATGCTAAACGCCCTTCAAAAACCATTCGAATCTTTTAAAGTTTTTATCATCTATATTCTATACTAATATAGAAACCTGAAGATTTTGTTTGTTTGTGTCCGCTAATCTCAAGAACTACTGGTTCGAATTGGAAAGTTATTTTTTTGTTGGATAGGCCATTTATCGAGGGATGCTATAGGCTATCACGCTTTGATCAATAGGAATGGAGCAGGAGTGCAATATGTTTCTGATGGGAACTGGAGCCAAAAACCTATTTGCACCTCTTGATCGGACTAATGACGCAGATTATATGAGTCATATTTACCTACATGTAATTAGTAGTTACATATTTAATCGATTTGGATCTGCATAATAATACTGTGTTTGGTGTCTCCAACACTGGCGTCCGACAAGTGACAAGCGTGAATAATGATCACAGACCAATAAAATAATGATCATGGCTGTGACGTGACATATGTCATTATTTACATATTTTGAAGGGGGAATATAAATTAAACTTCATAGACAGATTGGATTAAGATATTATCATTTGTATGTTAAGAGTGTAGGTCACGAGTTTATGAGGGTATCATTTCGAAACATTTTAAATTTTGGATTTTAATGAATTCTAAAAAAATTCTGGCCTAATCCGTCAACACGATTAGTCCAGCGTCACCACGCTGGCTGGTTATACTATATTATGACTATAATATATATTGGCTGATACAGATACAATAAATTAATTGCCTTAAGTAATATAAAATAAAATGCTTGAATAACCCCAGTGATAATCCGTGATATCAGCTAAGTCGATTACGGATCACAATCGAATGCGTTTACATGTATAAAATGCGATCTAAATGAAGAGGTTACATCACAATTGTAATGTGGATATAAATGTGGGCCGTTGTCCCGTGAGATGCTGCGCAGTTACGAAACTAACGGCCTTGATCTTTGTTCATCTCGTGTTGAGACGTATTCTCGCTACCATGTCGCCATTCATTATTTCTATTTACTCTTTTATTGAATAAACATATTATGTGGGATGAATAAAAGTACACACTATACATATACACATCGTTAATACCAAAATAGTTTAACATTTTTTATATAGAATGCATTAATTTTGTATAGATGTTCAAGTTTTCGTGTGTAATGTTTATTTTGGTACAAGTTATTTCATAAATGAGAAAATTAAATACATCGTGTGAAAATGTCGCCGTTTCTTTAGGTCATCTGTCGCCCAAAGCGCTGTTGTGAAAATGCTAATAGTCCGGGAGCCAGCGACAGATTATCATGACCAAGTTCCTCTCAAGCGGTAATTAGTAAAATGCATCAGAGTATAATATTATGCAGCCTCGTGAACGTCAGCTGGCACTCGGTTGGGGGGATGAGGGGTTGCAGCCTCCCACGCACGAAGAAAAAAAAAATACATTCACTCATTTCCTCTCAGCTAAAAATTTGTCAAATTGTAGCTTATCTAATATCTCAACGAAAAAAAATAATCAGCTGGTTCCAACATAGTGTATTGTACGTCAGCTGGTGTCTCGAACATGAATTTTTATTTTTTATTTTCAGTGATTTCCTCTCAAACAAAAATTTAACTGATGATAGCTTATATGTAACTGTGGATAAATATATAGGTCAGCTGGCTGTATCTTGGTGGAAAAACCGTCAGCTGATACTTTGAAAGTTATTACATAGGAGTTAGGCAGGAGCATCTACTGTCAATTTAAATGCATCAGCTGACTAGCTTTTCCTCGACTTATTGCTAGCTGATTTTTTTTTATTTATCGCATCAGTATATTAACAACCAGCTCACAAATTTTTATCTGGGAGGAAATGACGCATCTTTAATTATTCGACATTGCGCTGCTTCAATATGAGATTTGAGTTGAAATAAATATTCCGTATCAATGTTTTTGAAACGAATAATTATGTAATCAAATGATATTAGATATATTTAAATAATTAAAAAACAATTAGCTTAGTATAAATTAACGAGTTACTCGATAAATAATATTTATTATATAAACGTGCAGGCTGCCTCCAACAGGTCACTGTGGAAATCATTGGGAGAGGCCTATGTTCAGCAGTGAACGTCCTTTGGCTGATGGATGGATGGATGGATATAAACGTGATGAAAAATGACAAGGAGAATAACAATGTGATTTATTCATTTTCGTTTTCGCTTTGGCTTGAGTCACTTTCCTCTCTTTCCGATTCATCGTCAGAGTCGCTGTCAGAGCTGTCTGCTGTTATGTCTTCATTGTCATCATCTGTACAAAAATTTTAAAAAAATATTAGGATGCGTATTTTAGCATAATATAATCAAAATGATAAAAAAATGTTACCTTTTTCAGGCTGATAGTGATTTCATTAATCGATGATGGTAACTGACTTCCAGAAAACCAGATGAATTCATACTTGTTGTCGATTTCTGCCCAATCACAATCTACACGATCATCAGAAGTTGGAACCTTCAGGTGTGCATGTGACCAAATTTGAGCAATGTAACATGCTGATATAGCTCTGATCTGCATGGTGGTAAAGAAGAGCCATCAATACCTTTTTTTGGTAACTTGAAAGTTTCAGTATCCAAAAATTTATATGGTTTTTCAAACGACGCTACTCTTGCCTAATTGATCTTTTTTAGACGATTAAATCCATACATATGGCAAACAAACTCTTCTATCTTCTCAAAAATATTTTCTCTATTCTCTGATGGTTTTGATTTTTTCTCGCCTTTTTTACAGACTTTTAAAAATTATCAACGAAAGTAAAATTAAGTGCAATCTATGTGATACAGATTTTCCCTTATCTATGGAGTGTAGCTAAAAAGTACTTGCCAATAGTTGCAACTTCTGAACCCTGCGAACGGTTATTTTCATATGCAGGTCTAATTGCAAACCAGTTGAAAAGTTGGTTATGGTCTCTGCATTTAAATGAGCTTATATTCTTACGATCGATCGATGAAAAAATATGGTTTTCTTAATTATTTGATTTTATTTTTTTAGTTAAAAATGCAATTTTATTATACAATGCATTTAAATTGACAGTAGATGCTCCTGCCTAACTCCTATGTAATAACTTTCAAAGTATCAGCTGACGGTTTTTCAACCAAGATACAGCCAGCTGACCTATATATTTATCCACAGTTACATATAAGCTATCATCAGGTAAATTTTTGTTTGAGAGGAAATCACTGAAAATAAAAAAATATTTTTCATGTTCGAGACACCAGCTGACGTACAATACACTATGTTGGAACCAGCTGATTATTTTTTTTCGTTGAGATATTAGATAAGCTACAATTTGACAAATTTTTAGTTGAGAGGAAATGAGTGAATGTATTTTTTTTTTCTTCGTGCTTGGGAGGCTACAACCGCTCATCCCCCCAACCGAGCGCCAGCTGACGTTCACGAGGCTTTATAATACTATACTCTGATGCGTCTCACGAATTATCTCTTGAGAGGAAATAATTGACCAAATTTGCACCTGGCTCACGGACTATAAGAATAGTTTTGCTTTCATTACATTTTATTGCATTGCACATGTTAATACAATTTGATTACGAGTTATATTATCCATCTTATGGTTGTCTGTCAGAAATTGCCTTGAGCGATAAGACCGCCAATTGTACTTTCTTTTTCTGTTTATTGTCCCCTGTTTTGTTGTATTTCTGGTGTACAATAAAGCTTCAAATTAATAAATATATTATTAAATTTTATTTGTAGTTCCAAATTTCGCCACACGCCAATAGACTTTAGATGAACTGTATTTTTTTCTAATTTCCGTATTAAACCCGCTACTAGACCCAAACTGCGCAGAGGCCTTGTTTACAGTATAATTAATTATCTGACGTAGCAGTCACGTTTCTATGTAATTGTACGGAATATGGATTATCTCTGAACGTATAATTCCGTTTCATCTACTATTCGTAGCAATACAGCTATAAGATCTTGTCTTTATCTGTATTTATACGTCCTACTGCAGGGCACCGGCCTCCTTTAAAACCGAGAGTAAGATTGAGGGGGTATGACCACATAGTCCACTATGCTTACAAATCGTTACGGTATGCAGGTTTCATCACGATGTTTTCGTTCACCGTTATGGTGCGTGGTGATTGACTATCAATACCCACATGACGCCGAAAAGGCAGAGGTGCCCTTGGATTTCTTTTTCTCCTGTTCTCTCATGTCATGATTGGTTTGTATCGCCGCAGAGTGGTGTGTGTGTGTGTGTGTATGTGGGGTGAATTAACTGACAAAGGGTTAGGGGCGTTACCAACAGGATAAGGATATTTTTAATAAAAGGGCTTATTTTTCCAGTTGGTAACCGATGGGTATTCTATTCCATTCGAATTGTAATACAATTACTAACGGACACATTATGGTAGTGACTGCCTCGGTGGCGCAGTTGTATTACGGTATGATTGCAAAGCTGAAGTCTCGGGTTCCAATCCCAGGTCGGCAAAGCGATATTGGATTTTGCTATTCATCATCAGTCCGGAGTCAGGAATTTGTGCCCGATATAGCGATAGGCTCCCCCCTATCACATCGTGGGTCGGAGCAGACAAGGCGAAACTTGGTTGTCCTGGTAGCACCTCTGCCTACCCCTTCTGGGAAACAGGCGTGAGTTTATGTATGTACATCATGGTAGTTTTTTTCGTGCCACTATAAAAATAATAGGCAGAAATGTAGCGACTGAGTTACATAGGGTATAATATAATTTCGGTGTTTCTGGTTCCCTATCAGTTACAACGGCAATTAGTTATTACACAATGCAAACATTTTCTTTGCAAATGTATACAGATAACATTGTTATCACTTTGATTATCAACTTAGTAACGTAAATTACGCGTATTTTGGCAAACATTAAAAGATCTTTACGTGTATTTAGGAGGAAATAGTGAGTCATATTGAATCAGCTGGTTTAATTAGTTATCAATTTAGTATGAAGCTTTGCAGCTTTTGCTTTTTTTTTCATTTATTATTGAAGAAGGCTTACAGACTAATTAACAAAATCATAATGATATGTAATATGACACAAAGAAATAATAAATAAATACACCCAACAGTCACATACATAGTCCTGGCCCCACACTAAGATCGAGTCTTGTGTCATGGGTAATATAAGCTACGAAAGTCTTTTAGGTCTCACAAACACCCAGACCTGAAACAAATACACACAAGTATTTGTTTTCCTGCACAATCTTCGCCATTTACCATCTTAAGCAACCTTGGTTACTCATACATAAACTCACGCCTGTGTCCCATAAGGGGTAGGTAGAGGTGCTACCATAACACCCACGTTTGGTCTTGTGTGTTGCATTTCATGATGTGACAGGGGGCTCGGGGCGAGCCTATCGCCATATCGGGCACAAATTACTGACTCCGGGCTGATAATAATTAATAGAAAAATCCAGTAGCACTTTCCCCGACCCGGGATTCGAACCCGAGACCTCAGAGTGGTAATAATACCGTAGTTCAACTTCGCCACAGAGGCAGTCTCGCATTCCCTGATTAAAAAATTCCGAATTAATTTTTGTATCTCAAAATATTATTTCCAGAACGAAGCCATTGATAGTATTTTCAATGTTCCTTTCAGAACGAAGGCGTGGAGACCATAGTGGTGGACTACCAGACGGTGCACTCCGGCTGCCCGGTCACCGACCTGCTGTACTTTATCTTCACCGGCTCCGACGAGGAGTTCCGCAAGAAATACTACGACAAACTCCTCGAACATTACTTCACTGAACTCACGCTGGCTTTGGACAGGTTGAAGATTGACGTCAATGATGTTTACCCGCGGGAAACCTTCTATAGCGAGGTTAAAGAGGTGGGTCATAGTTACTTTTGGTATTTAGTAAAGGTTTGGTAATCAGATCAGTTTTCGATCTAACAACGGGTTACTAGTGACTTTCATGACTGCAATGAGATAACTTCGTGATATTATAAAAAATATTTTGGATAACTCTGAACTTTCCAATTCATGAGCAGTAAGAACACTCTTATGAACAGGATAGTTCCACTCTTCTCTTCATTGGAGTACTATTTGATAATTATATTTGTTGACTACAATAGACGCTTCTATATCAATTTCCACAAAAAATTGCCTATTGTGAGACCGAAAACTCTCACTACAACCAACTAATGTCAGGAGTATCTAACTAAAGGTCGTTTTATTTTATAGATGCTGCCCGACGCCCTGCGCATCAGCGTGGTGATCCTGCCGATAGTGACGGTGGAGGCGGAGAGCGCGCCGCAGGTGGCAGGCGACGCCGACATCGGACAGTTCGCAGTCAAGCCCAACCAGCTGTTTATCGAGCGATTCAACGGGATCATACGGGACTGTGTTAGATGGGGTGTTATATAAGGAGTTGTTACCTCTAGATAACGAGGAAAGGTGTTATAAGTAATAACGTGTTGTGGAAAACGAGGTATATTTATAACCCTCTAATAAAGATAAGAGAACGATAAAACCGGAAAATGTATTAATGTAGGATAAATAAACAGGGGATCTAATGGAGGATAAATATTTATACAACATATAAGTATCTAATGTTTATTAAAACGATATAATATGAAGAATGAATAATGTAAGAAACGATAACTTGCGAATTTTAGGGTCGTTGAAATGAGCAATGAGATAAGATAGGTCAAGCAAGTCACCATTACAAAGATATTCGCATGTTTTGAGGTTGTTTTGCCAAAATACCTTGAGGTTTCTCTGTGGTATTTGTTAATGTAATTTCTAGGGTTTATTTATGATAGGTTATACCTATAACCATGATTAAAACGTGCTTACATAAATCTTTTGTCTAGCTTTACACCTTGAGTAAGCCTATTACGCATTTTGTGTGAAAAAGGTCTCTTTTTAGGAATTGAACTGCAATTGATAATCAACACAGAAAAATTCAACTTACTTTTAGGTTCTCTTGGTATAAGTTGTATAAGGGTCTAAGTCTCATTCCCACAAAATTTATAAACTTATATCTTTTATTTAAAGTTTGTGAGTACAACGCTCTATTTACATTTTTATCGGGGAACATTATCATATAGTAAACATTAATTATACTGACCTATAACTACTATCGTAATTAAACAAATGATTATTCATTGTTCTGTTTCTCTATTAAAAGTGTTATATTATCTAAAATAATATTGATTTAATTATAAATTATGGGAAGAATAATAATGGTTACCTTAAGTTACATTGTTCAAAATATATTCTTATTTCTTATGTTACCCTAAAATAATTGTTTCCTAATAAGGAATGTTCTAAAGTAATTTTAATTTGGATCTAATTACGAGTAGACAGAATACTAAAGTTATTAAGATAATTATTTAAGTTGAGAGGGTTGATCATTTTAAGTGTTATCTGCGTTATAAGCAATATTTTCAATTATTTAATATTTGGTACAGATGCATAATATCATACGGCCTTACGGCTTTATTCATAAACAATTTTAAAATCTATTTTAGGTATCGAATGTTACGTCCCTTTCGAACGACTTTTGAATTCAGTTTGAGCGAAGAAGACAAAACATTCGATAACTAAAATAGGTTTTCAAACTGTCTATGAATAAGGCCGTTAGTAGTTAATATTGATCTATGAGATATGAATATCTATCGAACCGATACCATATCGGTCATCTAGACAGCATTGAACAACTGCAGTTATTTTTGACGGGACCAATGTGATATACTTTTAAAACTATAACCGACCTCAGGCTGAAGAGCAATACATGTAACGAAATGATTGATTAATACTAAAATATAGGTGCTATTTCCTAAAATACATTACGTACTATCTCTTGGAACTTTCATGATATCACTTTTGAAATCTTAAACTTAATCAAAAATCACTTGAAAATAAAATCAACGCTAATAGATCAGACTCGGAAACCGGTTTAACAGAAAATTGAAATAATTAAAATATACTTCTGGGTATGTATTTGAATCCTTTTAGTATACAATTAAACAGTCATTTCGGGAATAATGTAATATTGTTAGGTTATCAAATGTTGATGCTGGCGTGTGAAAATTCACATTGTTTTAAGCATACATTTACGATGAGAGCAATTATTAGTTAAAATTGTTGTGTTCAACGGTTTAAAGACAGGAGAATCTTAAAAAGGGAGCCTACTGTTGAACACAGGGTTCTCCCAGATATTTCCACAGTGACTTGTTGAATGGCCTGCAACTAGTGACTTCCTGCAATCTTTATTAGGTCTAGGTCGGTTTTAGCATTACTGACGCCCTGGGCGAGATTTCTACGGCGCCCTATAAGTATCTACTATCCCCAAATTCAAGCGAAAATCAATAGTACAGGGTATATCAAGACCGCGACCGAAAACGAAGCCAGGTGATAGTATCAGTGACTTCAGACACAATGCAACTATATATTTCACAAAAAAATTGACAATTTTTATTTTGTTATTTTTTATTGATCGTCGTATTTGGGTGATAAATACATAGTTTTCCTAAAATAATAATGTACACCATTTTATTACTAAATACGCAATGGTATGCAAGGGTTTTAATTACTATTTTCGCAAAAACTAGGTATTTACTACCCAAACACAAAATTAATACATTTAGAAAATCGCAAAAAAAACTATCGCTTTTTTTTTGCGAAAATTTTAGTTGCATTGTTTCTGTAACCACTAAAACTACCACCTGGCTCCGTTTTCGGTCCCAGTATAAAATAGATAATACACTAGCTATAGGTTACAGTAAATTCTGGCATGTGGCTCCTTTCCGGCACTGGCGACTTAGGGCCCTTGTCCAACCGCGCCCTACCCTAACGCCGGCACTGGGTCTACAAATGGATGTCAAGATGAGCTTGCTCCGTGACAACTTGTCACAATAAAACAATAATGAGCGATGTTACTGTACAATTTTTAATTACGTAAGAGATTTTCACGCCACGCCAAAAATATTTAATGTGTGTGATTTAAGATTTAAAATAATATATACCGTTTATTAATTTAAATGTATTTACAAATGTACAATTTAAAAATGTTATTACTTACCTATAATGTTTATTTGTTACGTTAGTGTGTGTTAAGTTTAATTGAATAAATTAGTTTAATTGGTTATTTGTGTTTTAATTGTAGTTTATATGCTATCTTCATTGTTAGAAAATAAAGAAATGCAAAGTATTTTGACTTAAAATGTATTTGCGCACGTATTTTACCTGAAGGTTGGCGGACCTCACGCACCATAGAAAAAATTTAGTCTCAAGTACGCAGGTTTTCTCACGAGTTATGGTTCACCTTTAAAATGTGTGGTAATTGACTATCAATACACATATCGCTGCGGAAAGGCAGAGATGTGCCCTGGGATACGAACCCGTGCCCGCGTGCTGTCTGTATCAGGCCACAACACACACACACACACACACACACACACACACACACACACGCATCCTCCCCCCCTTAATGGAAGTCTCTGTTGTAAAATTATTTCGTTTTCAGCTGTACCTACAATATATCATAGTACCTTTTTTAAATAAAGAAAATCTATTCCTACGCATTTTGCTATATGAAAATGGTCAGGAGCAATTTTATATGCATACATGCAAAAAGCCATCTTTTTGCCATCTTGTTGCGGGTTTTGTATTAACACCTTTGTGTTATTGAATTGAATTTTCTTTTCATGAAACATTTTTCTCTTACCACGATCATATTTTATACACGTTATAAAATTATGAATCTCGCCAGCTTACATTTTCGTCTTAGGTCACATAGGTCACGTTTAAGTAAATCTGTAGTGTCATGGCCTTACAATACATATTTCAGTAAAATTGAGGTCTTTTCCTTGGTAATAATAACTAAATCAATAAATGAATATAAGTAGCTAATTCTAGGAACATTGGGTAGTAAATAAATGTGATGCGAAATTAATTAAACGGACTTTTGCTCAATAAAGAACCTTATATTTAATTCTTGTGCTTTGATTGCATGAATCTTTCTTTAAATCATCATCATCCTTTAAAATAGATATGGGAATATTATTATAGTACTTTAAACTGCAATATATCGAATACTAAAGTGTCGATTGGAATGGTTGCGCATAAAGGAATGAGTGATTTTTGCATAAAAATAATCTATTGATCAAAAAGAGACATGGATTAAATCCTGAATCCAAATATTTATTTTTGCTGATACATACAACAGAAAATGGAATTTTCAGCGCGGAAGTTAAGACGCCGATAAAAGCTAGTATGTAGTATTTTTTTTTAAGTATGTACCTACTTTGTTAGCTTATTGCTCGTTACAGCAGTATATTGAGGTGTAACAAAAATACAATATTGTCTTAAAAACATATTCGGGTCAAAAGGCCAGCAATGTACGTAGTTCTAGGAAAATATAGTCCAGGTGTTTATTATTTCCTTGTGAGCAGTTGTGCGCGGAAGGTCGCCTTGCATGAAAGAGGACTCGGATCAAATGATATGTGACTCATTGTGACAATAGAAATCACACGATAAAGTACACCACTGCATAAGTTTATAAATATAAAAACATAAATTTAAAAAGTAATTTAAAAAATGTCGTAATAGATAATTTTTAAAAACATAATTCTGATTTTGATAAATATTTTTTATTATGCATGAATTTGCAAATTGACGATTCTATTTAAAAAAAAAAGGAGAGGTTTTTGGCAAAGGCTTTTATATTTTCCTATTTACTGTGATAATTTTGTGTAGTGTTAAATTTTAAAATGTTCCTGTATTTCATAAGTTTTTTCTTACTATGGAGGGAATGCTGTGGAGTCATTTACTATTTAAATGGTGAGTATATTTTTTTACTTTTATACTCAGTATTTCTTTTAATTTCTTCGAGTCAAACTAAAAAAGTTAATTATAATTTTCATGTATCTGTTCAAAGAGCTTAAAATACTATAAGTTAAGACATTTGTTAACTTGAAGACACCAAGCAATAAGCAGATCCAAGTACAAGTAGATAAATAATCAATTAATTTCTAATTTTTATGTGAAATGTTAACTATATTTTTGTTCAAATTATGGCCATCTATTTTTTTTAACCCTTAAAGATATGTAAATCATTTTTTGAAATAGTTGAAGGTAATAAGCGTAAATTACAACGTCTTTATATCCCTGATCCATGATTAAAGTATTCCTTAAGAATTTTCTTAGATATGTACAATAAAAACATTAAATTACTGCGTGTTATTGATTAATCACTTCTTAATTACATCTCAGTATTAATTAGACCTAATATGGAATGACAGGGAACAATTATATTTAACAAACCTTGATAAACAACTTATAAAAGGAATTCATGCCATTAATAAGATATTATAAATATTTATTTGCGTAATCTTATTAGATGTTACAATAGTAAGTTAACTATGGAATAAAACATAAGTTAAACAGTTGCCTTTCTGCGGAGTTTGCAGGTTAGAACTTCACACGGATAAACTTTTATACCAGAACATAATTACAAATTGTGGATGTAAAAATTGCCTATGTTGGTTATAGCAATCACGAATAATGATTTCTAGTATTTTTTTTCTCAAATACAAAGTGGAAGAATATACTTTCATCATTCATGTTAAGCACGGTCTTATAATTTTATATGAGAAAAAGCGAAGCACAAGAAATTAGTAGCAAAGTAGTCTTCCCATTTAAAGGTATAATTAATTGTATCAAAATATTTGACAATGACATTGATTCCATTGTTTAGGTACTCTCATGAGTTATATACGTATATAACTAGACGGAAATATCTGTGAACCTAGCTGGAATGCGGTTCACATTTCATTTTTTTCTGTTCCCCTATCTACTATGTTATTTTACATTAAAAACGTTTTGAGAAGGATACGAATTCTATTTTTTATTATTTTTTCTATTTTAAGTCAATTTGTTTATAACCTATATTTTGAATTTGCTGAACTTATGTTCCAATGACGTCAATTATTCAGTTCCACAGATATTTCCGACGGGTAATACACCTATGGCTCTTAAATGTAGGTATGTAGTTACATATTTTATACTTGCCATTGCGATTATCCATTTATACGGAGACGGATTCTCGCCAGAATTCAGGCGGGAATAGTATACCATTATTGCATGCATCGCTATAAGATTACCGTATTCTGGCAAATGCTAACACGATGCAACTTTTTTAATTCTTCGTGTTTTCGAGGCGAGAAATTCTCCTCGTGTAAACAGGGCTTTAGTTGTGTCAATTATACTGTTTAAATTAGCACGATAAAGACACTGAAATGTTAGGTGCATTGCTGAAGCTTTTTTCAGACCTATGTCCAGCCATGGAAATCCTAAAGTCGATAATTTAGAACATTATTGGGTCAACGACTAGTAAACCCAATACTATCGCTTCCCTCCTATATGAAGCGGACAAAAGATCTTTAAAACCATTGCTAAGTCAAGTCACGTAAAGCTAATAGTTTCATAAAAGGACAGGCTACCGCAAAACAACGGCGTGATCATCATACATCTGAGGAATGTTTCACTTTAGCAGATAAGTAAGCAATTTGAATTCTTATTGCTGCATGACCTTTAGGATATTAACTTACGACGAAATCTACGATAATCACGTATAGGAATTTACCTAGTTTTCTCGCTAAGGTTACGAATTTAAAGAATCGTTACACATGATGTAGAATAGACACTAATGCTACCTTTGGCCAATAGTCAAAATCGCGAATTTCTAGCAATACTAAACCTCAGCGTGTAATAAATATAGTTTAAAACATTGCGCATAACAATGCTTGTTGTGCACATGTGAAATTACAGTGGAAGCGAGAAATAGTTTTATTAAACTATCAATATGAATAATATAAGGCTATTATGTTGGTAATATCCACACTTTATGGTACAATACGGTAGCTTACTGCTGAGTTATTTGTGATAAACATTTACTGGTATGTCTCTCATATGTGAGAGGCCGCTTGGTTAGGTACCACCGCAATGTCTATTTCCCCCGCAAACAGCAGTGTAAATGCATTGTTGTGTTTGAAAGATATTGTAGCCATCTAATGTCTCAGTATGGCGAGCGCAGTGGGGTGTCAAGTAATGCTTTGTAATTCATGGTGTAGTTTGGTTTTCTCCTGTCCATGAGCAGTCGTATCGCTTACCATCAGGCGAATGGCAAGCTCGTCTCGCCGTACACCGCAATAAAAAACATATACTGGGTGAGTTTTTCAAGTGGGCGTGGATGGACAAATCCGAAACTATGAGGAATAGCGAAAAATACTAAATCGATATTCCTAGCGAGGAATCGAACCCGATGATTTTGAAAAAAATAACACATGCTCTATTAATACACCATTTCATAATGTTGCTAATATGGATCAAATCCTGGCAAGTAATGACATACGGCAAACTAAAGGAAGGAGCTCATATTTAGCAATTTTGAATTTTTTCTTCCGTAACTTTATAACCACGCCTCCCGCATTGTGTGAGGAATTTTAGAATTTGTCATATTTTGTTGGATATTTTATACAAAAATATACCAAGATGTTAAATTCTGTGATTTAAACGTATAATAGTGTTAGATTTGATCTTCATCCAGTATATGTGTAGTGTCGCGCTTTTGTACTTAATTAATCCCCTTTATGTGCTTTCTTCACCATTAAACGCCTCCAAAAACATATTAGTAATCATAAACAAGGATCTAGCTTTGTCATTGTAATCTAACCAAGCGAGGCATCCGTAATAAAGTGTTAGAAATAATTGTTCCGACCAATTTATGCGTTATTTAGGTACTAAGGCAACGGATGAAAAAATAGTATTTTGCTAAAAATGACCTATTACTTTTAGTTTGCCGTATATCATTACCTCCCAGAATTTGATCCATATTAGCTATATTAACGAATGGTGGAAAATGAAACATGTGTTAATTTTTTCAAAATGATCGAGTTCGATTACTTGCTAGGAATATTGATTTATCAAAAATCCAAGTATGCAGTTTTACTTTTCATCAAAATCGGTCTCGTGACTCCTTTCAGTATTTTTCGCTATTCCTCATAGGTTCGGATTTGGCCATCCATGCCCACTTGAAAAATTCACTCTGTATATTTTATAATATATTGTATGCTTTGTAAGGAGATTTCGACTGATTAACATTATAAAATACAATGATATTTCTCGCTTATATTATTTCGAATAAGCTGTATACATGTTTAAATTAAGCAGTGACTTGATATCGCTTTAAATAAATCTACCTACTTTTTGTATAACATCCGCAGTTTTCCGAGTGTATTATCCTGATGGCGATCACGAATAAAATACCAAACAACCACACAAAATTCTGTCTTGTTAAAATTCATCGTGCGTACGATGTGAGATTATAGTAATAAAATATATTTCTGTACCACTTCCTTAAAAAAAATATTAAACAAAAAAAATTTGCACAATTTTAAGTGGTTTTAAACAGTTTTTGGTTAGGTTACTGACACGGCAAAATGCATATTATGATTCGGGACCCCACCTAGGTAAATGAAATTGGTATTAAGGCTAATCACTAGGTACATTTTTTTTGCCGCACGGAAAAAAGTGCTGCGACTTGCGACGTAATATTTTTCCGCAATATCTGACAGCTTCCGTGGCGCAGAAGATTAGACGTCGGCTGTACCAGAGTCTGCGGGTTCGATCTCGCACCGAAACAAATGTTTGTATGATTAATGTTTTGTTACATGTCTGGGTTATTTTTGAGACCAAAATGTCGCTCGTAGTTTTTGATGCATTCGGTTGTATCTTAGTTTGGGGCTATTGCCATTTGTGACTGTTAGGTATATTCATTATTATTATAGTCGCACTAGGCCAGCGTGGCGGACTATATGGCCTAACCCCTCACAATCGTACTCTCGATTGGGACGCATATGGGCTTAACTTATAATGGCTCAGGATGGCGAGCGCAGTGGAGTGCCAAGCAATTGCCAAGCTTTGTAATTCATGGTCTTGTTTGGTTTTCTACAGTCCATGAGCGGTCGTATCGCTTACCATCTTGCAAGCGGAATGCTCGTTTCGAAATACATTGCAATAAAAAAATATATAGCGTGTATTACTTATTAGTGATCGCCGGTCTTATAGGTCGGATCATAAATGTAATAAAATCGCTTGTAAATGGTGCGGCAGTGAACCCTGGTTCAAGACCCGCACTTGCGGCGCGGCGCGGCGGCGCGGCGCAGGGAAAACCGAGCGTAATCGCGCCAGTTGTGCTAAATCACCACGGATGTCATTCTCAGAAACTTGTTTAATGTAGAATAAACGTCGCCTTTGATAATTATACTTGTTTGCTAGTTTATTCGTTAAGTATTGTTTACATTAGGTTCAACTTTTTATCTCGAGCGGCAGCCGAGTTATGTGATGGAAATTGGTCACCGCCGGTTACAAAACTCGCAAAATTTTAAAATAGAATTTAAGGTGCAAAGGGTAGATGACGAGAATGCAGAGATCTTTGGGCGTTAGACAACCTTAGGGACCGAATGAAACCTGAGATTATGTATTTAATTAACACAAGCCTCTTTGAGTCAATAATATGGCTGCGGTTGAACCGTACCAGTCAAAACTCTAGTTCTGATGCTATGCTGAACCAAGTAGCCATGTTCCACTTAATTTACTTATTTGTACAATAATCTACTTAAATTTTCGTAATTTAAAAGTCAGTTTTGAGTCACATATTGCCATAACATGTATGAGCCAATATACAACTAAATAATTATAAAAAAATCACGAAGTAAACTCATTATTATAGATTTTAATTTATTGATCGCTTAGAACAGCTCGCCATGGAAATCTATGTACAGTAATTGAACTACCTTTGGATGTAAAACAAGAACAATGTTAAAATTGCAATCACAATAATTATATTAAATATTACGTTAATTGATAAATAAAGAACATAAACCAATGTAAAACGTATCGGCATAATCGCACCCTGTTTAGCATGCGTATCTTCTACCCCAAGAGCTTTATTAGGACTAAGGGGGCATTAGGCTAAGACATGTTGGTAAACGGACCAGACACGGCTGCCAATATGTTCACGGTGGTCGCAGGCTTAAATCCCAGGGCACACCTCTGACTTTTCGGGGTCATTTGAGTATTAATAGTCGATCACCACGCATTATAACGGTGAAGAAAAACATCGTGAGGAAACCCGCATGCCATCGCGATTTTGTAAGAATTTCTATGGTATGTAAAGTCTCTCAACCCGCACTAGGCTAGCGTGGTGGATTATATGGCTTAACCACTCTCAATCGTACCTACGATAGTAGGTAGAGTAGGCCCGTGCCCTGCAGTGGGACGTATATCATATATACGGTATATGGGCTGGTATAATACAGTAGTAGTAGGCTAAAACTGTGTAATGTGTACAAAATACGTTCCAGACTCGGATTACTACCGCATGCCTCCGCTGTACAAGCTGGATGCGTACGAACCGTGCTTCTCGGAGCCTGGTGGAACCTACTGCATCGTCGACATCGATCTCTTCGCCGGGAACAACTCCAACCTCATGAGGATGATACACGTGAGTATTTCCACAACTGTTTTTCACCGGGAAAGTGGTTACAAGTAGATTTTTTTAATTACAAAGCAATACTTGGCATTCCATTGCGCTCGCCATCCTGATATATAAGAAGTTAAGTCTCATTATGTCCAATAGTTACTCACGCTACAATGTCCTTCAAACCGGAACACAACGTTCATTTACATTGCTGTTTGCAGGGAACCTTAAAAAAATTCAAAGTATTGCTTTGCAGTGGTATTCTGCTCCTCGGTCGAGTTGACCCCTTCGTAATACAGATCAGCCACTTGATACTTGTATATGTTTTTACGGGGACAGGGAATCTATCTATCTATCTATTCAGCCACAGGAAGTCAATCAGGGAATCTATCTATTCAGCTACAGGAAGTTCACTGCTGAACATAGACCACCCCCAAGGATCTCCACACAGATCTGTCGGAAGCGGCCTGTACCAGCGAATAGTTTCATGAATTTAGTTGGACGGAAGAAGAGTTGCTTAGGCAATTGTAAAATTAGAAAGAAATATAGCAAAAGTGCTCTTTTTTTTTTTTTTTTTTTTTTTTATTGCAATGAATGACGAGACGAGCCTGCCATTCGCCTGATGGTAAGCGATACGACCGCTCATGGACAGTAGCAATACCAAACAACACCATGAGTTACAAGGCAATGCTTGGCATTCCACTGCGCTCGCCATCCTGAGACATAAGATGTTAAGTCTCGATATGTCCAGTAGTTACTCTGGCTACAATATCCTTCAAACCGGAACACAACAGTGCATTTACACTGCTGTTTGGCGGGAGAAATAGACATTGCGGTGGTACCTACCCAGGCGGCCTCTCACATATGAGAGACCTACCACCATCCCGCCATCTGGCCAGCTCTTCTGGCCAGATGGCGGGACGACTTGCACAAGAGGGCTGGCAGCGACTGGATGCGTAAAGCAGACCGGGCTCTGTGGCGTACCTTGGCAGAGGCCTATGTCCAGCAGTGGACTGCAACGGGCTGATGATGATGATGATGATGATATAGCAAAATATATAGAACCCTTTATAGAGTTTTTACATCTATAGGAGCAAATGCGTGTAAAATCGATTGCGGTAAATAAAATATGAATAATATATTACCTAAAGGTCGCCTGAGTAAAGGGTAACAATTAGTACTGCGAGTCATTAAGGCAACGAGTCGGGTGCAGTCACAAGGTGCAACCAATTATGTTATATTATTTACATACAATTAATTTCCGCATTATGATGATACCAAACACTGATAATTTTATTGAAGAAATCTAGTTAAATCCTTACTTCAATGGCGAACTGTAGGTAACGGACCAGACGCGACTGCTAACATGTTCACGGTGGTCGCGGGTTCAAGTCCCAGGGCACACCTCTGACATTTCAGGGTTATATGCATATTGATAGTCACCACGCACTATAACGGTGAAGGATAACATCGTGAGGAAACCTGCACACCGTAACGATTTGTAAGAATTTCTATGGTATATAAAGTCCAGCAACTTACAATAGCGTGGTGGATTATATGGAATAACTCCTCTCAATCGTACTCTCGATTGTAGAGGAGGCTCGTGCCCTGCAGTGGGACGTGTATGGGCTGCTTCAGTACACTACTTGCTACAGTTGAATTGTAGTCACTTTGTCATAGGTACTCTATAACAATATTTTTACACATAGAATTACTTGTTACCGTATTTGTCCTTTAACCTAGACACGTAAACTACATTATGCATATCGTTTATATTGTCTGCGTCGACTGGTTTATAAGCGGTTTTATATTTATGATTATTCTAAGACACATAAACGACAAAGTTATTACATTTTATGATAATCAGGCTATTTACAATAAATTAATGTCTTACAAAATATTTTCGATTTGTTGGGGTATCTTTATAATTTAGTATCTGCGTCACCTAATTTTATTTAGAGTAAAGCGGATTTGATTATTTTTGTGCAAAAACGCGCATAAGAAAAACCGGAAATACGATTGATGAGTAGTTTCTTATTACTTTGACTATTAAAAAAACATGTTATTAATTAAAATTCTAATTTAATTTATCTAGTATGACAAATAAATACATTAGTTCTGTAATAAACTAACTGTATGTCTTTCTGATGATTCCACAGTAGATTAATTACCGGAAATTGAGACTGTGCAGTTTTAGTTAAAAATCGTATCATCTAGCAATGCTCTTTGGGATGCAGCTTTTGATCAGTTTTTTTGCTGGGAAAAGATGAGCTCATGTCCTAAGGAGATTGACCGAGCTTTAATGCTTGATCCTGGCTCAAATGAGTTGCAATTATAAAGGTCAGCTTTCGTGGAGCAGTTGGTCAGAAGCCGGCCACGAATCATGAGGCTGCGGCTTCGATCCCTGCATCAAGACAAATATTTGTGTGATCCATAGGTATTTGTTTCGGGTCTGGGTGTTTGTGAGACCGAAAAGTCTCTCGTAGCTTCTGATACCCACGACACAAGACTCGATCTTAGTGTGGGGTCAGTACTATGGATGTGACTGTTGGGTTTATTTATTTATTTATTTAGTATTATTTATTTCACTTTTCTGAACACTTGTATGAATTTTCCAGGGCTATTCAGAACACAAAATCAAACACTTTAACCACACGCAAATACACCGAGGTATATGCGTCAACAAGGCTTGCAAAGACTACCAGAACGGTAGCCAAGACGTAGCCAGAACTATAGAAGGGTGTACCAACAACTCGCTGTGGCAGGAGTACCAGCTGGAAGGCAAGGTAGCTGCAGTACGGTACTGCAAGGATGGGACCAGATCGAAACTGGACACTAGTGACGTCATAGTGGCTGCAGTTTATTTAATCTTGATTGTGTTGAACGGTGCTGGGACTTTTTATGATGTCGTGGTGTGTAAGGATCCGGGGAGGGGTGAGTTTATTATTTACCAAAAGTCCGTGAGATGAGCAAACGGTTGACCTTGTGGTTAAAGGTCACTGCTGCCGTGAAAAAGCCCCATAAAAGGAGGGAAAAAGACAGTTTGTCGATATATCCATGATGGAACTAATAAGAGGCGCGACTATCGCATTGCTGGGCATATTTTTCTATCCCAGGCGAACTCTTATGATATTATTCAAACTGATAAACTCTCACAAAGTAAAATGCCTTGTCTGAAAATTGCGTCAAAGAATACACATCTAAGAATTCACCACCGATTTAATTAATAATTAAATTAAAATATCCTTTGTTACCAGGTAATCCATATCTATTAGCGTTTTCTTTGAAACGTAACTGGGGGAAGCTAGTGGCACCGGCTGTGAATGAGGATGGGGATCCTAGGTTCGAAAGGTTGAAACAATTTCATGGGTTCAGGTAAGTTATAAAACGGTTTATTTTTTATATTACGGGTTAATTTGGATAATATATCCTGTCCATGTTGCCCCTTTGTTTTATATTTGTTTCAGGTCACTGACGATGTTTTTGGTAATATTCTCGCACAGCGGACTCGTCATAGCTTACTCGTATATGGAGAACCCGCTGTTCATTGAAAGGGTACGTACATATACTATTAGTCTAGTATTTTTTTCAAATCATACTATCCCCCATTTCATCCTTACTGGAACTCCTTTCACTCAGGATCGATAGACAGGAATTTACACCAAGCCCTGAAGTTCGGCAAGCTTCGTAGGGAAACGAATAACAAATATAAAATAGAACAGAGGCGTCGAAAAAAATGTCCACTTTTACTAGCAAATAAATAATAATTAATTTAATTTGCCATTAGCTTGCTATTATATTAACGAAATTGGATCCATTGAAGTAATTGTTTACATTATGACACTTTCTAGTAGGATTCGTAGTAGTTCACATTGTGTATACCTAATAGTGACTTCCACAAGAACGCTTGTTTTTTCTTTTTAAATAATGTTTGATTTCGCTGTTGGTTAAAAACCAATTAGACATTCTCAGAGCCTCGGTGTTCAATGATCGATGTCATTAAAACGCTTGCAGTCCATACAAGCTTACAGGAGGTGCAGTGGAGAGTATGAGGGACAGACTAGTATATTGATATTTTGCAGTCATACGAAGACCCATCGAAGCAACTCCTGTACAACGGCAGTTTGGTGACGCACACGTTCTTCGTGATGTCTGCCTTCCTGCTCGCCTACAACTTCGAAATCTACGCTGAGAAACACAAAGTCACGTGGATTCAGTTCCCTAAGGGCATGCTGCTTCGGTGGTTGAGGTAAGTCTATTCTACTACCATTGAACTCCTTGCTTCAGTTCCATGAGCGATATGACCTGACCTGCAAAAGGATTTATTTTTATTTTATTTTATTTTATGTCGTGACATGGAAGACTTACAGCTATATATACTTAAAATAAACTCTAGAATAAAATACTGATAGCCAATAACAAGTCTTCACTTATAGTAGTATTTTGGCAGGAGTTGAGCAAACAAGTACTGTAGCTAATAATACAGACAATAATTATGATTAAATTATTAAAAGGAATAGAAAAAACTTAAAGATATAGAAAGAGAAAAAAATAGCAAAATAATACACTCATAATACATTCTGCTTAAAGAAGTTAAGGCTTAAGCACCTTCTTGCCGAGGACACACTCGTTGTGAATGGATCTAGATTATATTGCTTACATATATTATTGAAGCTTGCACTTGCGCGCACAATATAACTGTTTTGTCTATAATTTGATGACGCTTTGGGTAAGCACAAAGGTGGTGTGAAACGAATTGATTTACATGGGACATTAAAATAAAGTTTGGCTAATAGTTCCGGGCAGTCAATTTCATGATTGAGAATTTTTAAAATAAAGATATAGTCAGCTATCCGACGTCGAGTTGAAAGCGGTAATAGATGATATTTACGACAGAGTTGAATGTAATTATCAGATTGATATGGTATTTTTGATGGAAACAGAGGTACTTAATGAAACGTTTCTGAATGTTTTCAATACGATCAATATATATGCGATAGCACGGATTCCAAATTTGCGATACGTATTCCAAGTGGCTTCGTACAAACATACAATACAAAATTTTAAGGGTTTTGGCTTCGGTAAAGCATTTAGAAATCCGCATTATAAACCCCAACGCTCTAGATGCCTTTTTAACGATAGCGTCAATGTGAACATCAAAAAGCAACTTAGAGTCGTGATGAACGCCTAAGTCGCGCATCGTACTGCACCTAGGTAATAGTTGGCCTCCCAGATTATAAGCAATGGTTAGCGCAGTCCGTTTTCTAGTGTATGTGATAACGAAACACTTAGAGACATTGAGGTCTAATTTATTTGTAAGGCAGTAAGCTTCAAGCCGCGATAAATCGGCCTGGAGTGCTAACATATCATCGGGCGAAGATATTGTGGTAAATATTTTCATGTCATCAGCAAAACAAAGTAGTTTAGATGATTCAAGGCACAGGGAGATGTCATTTACATATATGATAAACAGCAATGGACCGAGTAGGGACCCTTGCGGTACACCACTAGGGACATGAACCCAGCTGGACATATAGTTGTTCAGAACAACAGCTTGTGTTCTGTTCTCGATATAAGATGAGAACCACCTGAGAAGGTCTCCATGTATACCAATGTGTCTTAGTTTGTCCAGAAGAATTTTGTGATCGATTCGGTCGAACGCCTTACTATAGTCAGTGTAAATGACATCAACCTGCTGACCATTATCCAAAGCAGCTGAGATAAAATCATTAAATAAAATTAGATTAGTGGTTGTAGACCGACCTTTCAAGAAGCCATGTTGAAATGGACTAAATAATCTAGATAGAGTAGAATACAGCTGGTTATGTATTATCTTTTCGAATACTTTGGCTATTATGCATAATTTTGATATCGGCCTGTAATTTGTGATCAATGTTTTTGGCCCTTTTTTGTGGACGGGTGTAACAAATGCAGACTTCCAAACCTTAGGAACTATGCCTAGAGACAAAGATTTCGCAAACAGGATGGAAATAGGTATAGAGATAGATGATGCGCATGGCACAAGTAATCTGGCTGATATATTGTCCGGACCCGCGGCTTTAGAGTTATCAAGTTTAAGAAGATGATTTGTAACATCATTTATTTTAATTTCAACATAGCAGATATCCACTGCAGAGTAAGATGGCAAAATTACAGAAGGCGAAGCGGAAGTCGAGGTACAGTTACTAAAAGCAGTGGGTTCAAGAAAGGTCGAACTAAAGAATGAGCAAAAAGCCTCACAGATAGTTTCACCTGAATGAAGCTGATCATTGTTATAATCAAGCGAACTAGGAATAGCATTACAATTATAGCGGCTCTTAACAAAGGTCCAAAAATGTTTAGGATTATCTTTAATTGAATTTTCGGTTTGGCAGACGTAATTCTTATAGCATTCAGCATCCATATACTTTACTCTATCACGGAGAAGTTTGTAAGTAAACTCGTCAGATTTATTACCGTATTTCTTGAATTTCTTATAATATTTAAACTTTTGTCTAACTGTTTTAATGAGAGGAGCATTATACCATATTGGATATGACCTCTTTCTAATATATTTTTGGGGTATAAATCTGTTTTGTAGATCAATAATAGTTTTATTAAAAAAGGCAACCGAGGCGTCTATGGACCGAACCGAAAATTCGTATTCCCAGTCAACCGCCAAGATTTCGTCATTTAATGACTGAAAATCACCTTTTTGATAAATGTAACGAATCCTCGGTGCAATATCCAAGGCTGGTATAACAAAGAGGTCAAATTTGATAACAAGTGCTGGATGAAAGGCATCAATCGGAACTAAAGCGTCAGTACACTCCGATACAGTAATAACAAAATTAGAAAGCGCCAAATCAAGAATTCTGCCGAAACTGTTGGTTACACCGTTATACTGTCCTAAACCTAGCACACATAACTCATCTGTGAGCAAGTGTTCATCATTGGAAGTTAAGTCGACCGGATTGAAAGAATGACTTTCACTTGACATCCAGGAAATTCCACTCATGTTAAAGTCACCGATGACTAAAAACAAATCATCGGCATTATTTATCACTGCGTGACTTAGTTTGGAGAGAAAATTGCTTAGTTGTGAAGAAAATGAAAGGCCTTTGTTTTGTTTACAAAGATAGATAGCACAAATAAAAATATTTATATAGTTGCGAGTGTCAGATTTCCTGAGACGTATTTTAACCCAAAGATCTTCCGCTGTCGAGTGGAAAAGCGGTTGCGAGATCACCTGTAATTCCCTTCGCGTTGCGATAAGTACACCACCACCGCGCGATTGACCAGTATTGTAATAATCGCGATCGCGGCGCCAAACTATGTACCGATCATCAAACAACTCCGAATCAAAAATACCATCTGCCAACCAACTTTCTGTTAAGATGATGATGTCATATGAATTCGACAATACCTGACGATAAAAATTATGGGTTTTCGTTCGTAACCCACGAACGTTTTGATAATAGATAGATAGCCGACGGTTTTCTTCATTTGCCATTGGAAACAAAAACAATATCTGAATATGCAACAGTGTAGTTATCTAACGTAAACCAATACATTTCAGAATACATATACACTTTATTAAACAATTTAACAAAGATTTTATAAAGTAGGTAGATAATACTTAAATTCATATAGCAAAAAAACAAGTGACAACAAACAGCAATTATGAGAAAAGGCAAGCTATAGTATTTCGTGGGCACAAGTACAAGCAAGAAAGGTATATTTTTATTAGTTAAGGTTGTTAAGTGAACAGCGCGATAACAAATACAAAAGAATGTAATACCGATACAATAGAACGGTGCCCGACTCATTAACAAGGCAGAGGTGCGAAACCTTTTACAAAGATAAAACGTAATGCATGATATGAGCAGTTTGAATTTAAATAAATAGTAATTTAAAAAATTCAATGTTACGATTTGGCGATACTTTACACAATTTTGTTTAAATCACTCTGTTTTGCAATTATAAAAGCCTTACCTGAATTATTTTTACGTACGTGAATTTTACCGTGCTTGACCCAAACGTATTCGTAATGTTTTTCTTTAGCAGAAATTTTAACATTATTTAACAGTTTTTTTGTTTCTGCATTTAGGTGATCATTAACATAAACGCGTTGAGGAACTCCCTGAAAACCAATGTCGGTGGTGGATAGGTTTCTGACGCCACGCGCAGCCGCAATGAAGTCCTCTTTTATGTACCTATTAAGGAAACTTACTAAAATAAGTTTCTCATTAGAGTTATTAATTATTAGAGTTATTTAAAAAGATTATTCCCCAAGGTAGGTAGGTATCTATCTGCCTATATTTATACAGCACGTAGGTTTTTATATTAAAGTATTCCCTGCCTGAGCTATAACTTCTGCAAACGAGGGTTTGAAGAGATTATTCCCCAAGGTAGGCAGGTCCGAAGTTTTACCACAAATGGCGCTTCTGCCCACTGGTATTTTTCAGTCGGTATATAACATGGATGAGCTTAAGGCCCAGTTGCAGAAACATAAATATAAACTTCGGCAGTTAAGGACGGACTCGAATGTTTTTGTTATTTAGAGTGTAATCTCTTATTTTGTTCTCTTCTGACTCGGCAAAGTGACTGCACTCTACATACAATATGATGATAATTGTCGTTTAGATGGAGTATAGATTGCCAGTATCTAGATGTCTCTTGTCCTTCGAAATAATCATATTTGTAACTCAATTGTAACCTTCAAGAGGAAAATTAGAAACGTGATACAAAATTAAATATAATACTATTGTTTCTAAATAAATTTATAAGCCTAATATATGAAAGCTACAAGTGTTGCTATTGTGTAACATTGAATTTGTTTTGTTCTTTGTTTTTATATTTTATTAATTAGTTTATTGTGAGTTACTTTGTTATTTTTTATTCTCATGTTTCTTTTCTAATTTAATTTGATGTACTAATATAAATGTTGTGTATACCTCTAATTGATGTGTATGTCAGTAGTTTGTTCATAAATGTATCTGCTACAAAATGTTTAATATATGTATATCGTTGGTGTACCCTTTTCAATAAAATAAAAAATATTGGTATTTATAATTGATTCTTCGCGATACGTCCGAAGAACCCAGCTTAAACTGGATACATCATACAGGACGTCTCTGCTTTGTAGATCTATACAATTACAAAGCCCTTATTGGCCCTGACAACCCACGTGCGATAGTATCGCTATTAGACTATTAAATTAGAGGCACTAGAACTAAATATCATACAGATTACAGATACTCTCCTGTTTTGATAAGCTGGTCACCTTCGGTCTATGTGTTCTAGATGTTCATGGACGATGGCGTGTATTATCTTTACGTCAACCGTTTGCTTGTTTACCGAATTTATCCAATAATGAAAATTAATTCTTCTTCCAGACTCACCCCCACCTACGCTTTGATCTTGGCTACCATATCGACCATTATGCGGTACCCGGGCGACGGACCCTTATGGGATCTGCTGGTGACCAGCGAAGCCTCCGCCTGTAGGACCTACTGGTGGGCGCATCTGCTGTACGTCAACAACTACGTGTACGAAGACGCCTTCTGCCTGCCGCAGACTTGGTAATTCAGAACTTAATTTTTTTAGATATAGTGTTATAGTTGTATGATTGAGATTCTAATTGTTGGGATAAGAAAACTTTAGCGGTACGAGTTGTTAATCATCATCATTATCTATAGCAGTCCATAGCTGGCTAAAGGCCTCTTCAAATGCATGACGCCGATTATATCCATCCTATTTTATCCATTTTAGCCAGGTAGTGTGACAGATCGTTTATCCACTCTATATGGACGTCTTACATTATTTGGGGAACCGTAATGGGTCGCCTGTCCAAAAATGGTTTGTCAACATACAATGAATCAGCCTAGCTCTGCAATGGCGAAACTACTCATTTTCTGGTTTGGTGAATTCCTCCTAACATTCTACTCGTACTTAATTGTTATATTCTCAAAAATGGTTTTACTCCTTAGGTACTTAGCAGCAGACACACAACTCTTTTGCTTGGGGCTGCTGGTGTGCGTGGTGGCGCGATCACCCAGGGCGAGGAAGGTGACCCTCAGTGTCATGTTCGTGTTGTCTCTGGTCATCCCGGCGCTCCATACTTACTTCGAAGACCTTGATGCTGTTGTACTGCAGTCGCCAGAGTAAGTAGATTTTTGATAGTGGAACGAGGAACTATGGGCTTCTTATTTAAATAATTGAATAAGCCAGGTTAACGGTCGTGGTAACACTATATCAAAGAATAGTTACTAAACTGTAAGATTAGCTATTTTGTTTCATTAAATCAGAAATGGCAAAAGTCCCGATAATCTCTACTGTTTTCTTTATACTTAAGGCGATACAAGGTATGTATTAAGTTGCTACAATGTTCTTTTCATCCTTTATTTCAGGACATACAGGAATCTATATGCTACTGACGACACATTCCGATTGCTGTACATTAGAGGGCATACCAATTTGTCCACGTACACCCTGGGCTTGACTGGTGGGTTCCTCGCGTACTACTGGCAGAAGGAAGGAAAAACTTTTGAAAAGAAGAAGGTAGCACTTTGAGAAACATTTTGGTATTCATATCACGTGACTCTGTCTGAGACTTAAGGAACTCGATATCTTCAATGCATTGTTGGAAATCATCTTCTATTCTGAATCTAGATATTGGTATAATAAATAGTATTAAAAGCCAACAGTTTTAACTAACACATTTAAATTTGTTATTTGGCTGTTGACTGTTTTAATTTGGTAGAAATTATAACAGTCCATATCACACGATGATCCGTGTCTTCTATTTTAACTATATATCATGTTGTTGCAATGACAGCAACAGCTAGCAGATCCTTGTTACAAATGACTCTCCTTTGTATGTATGTCTGCAACACCATGACCTCTATTTCCACACAGCCTCATGTATATTTTCTGTTTTTCAGAAGTACCGCTGGGTGATTTGGTTGTTATTCCCCATTGCGGTGACTATAATTATGTCGGGAGGGTTGTTCTACATCGACGGGGTGGAACCCAACATCGTGTTGAGGATCCTCTACGCAGCTCTGTACAGACCGCTGTTCCAACTGAACATCATCTTGTTGATTTGGAGCAACATCTTCAAGATTGAGAGTAAGTTAATTACACAATTTGTTGGTTGTGTTTTATTTGCGAGGATGTTGTTGAAATTACTATATGTATTTTTATTCGGGTAACATTATAGTGATAGCGTAGCGATGTAAATAAAAGTTATCCATGAGTTTAAATATAATATTTTTATATTGAATAGGGTAAGATTTAAAAGAAATAATAGATATCTGACCCGGTAGTAACTCTATATACTCCATCTCTCTCTCTCTCTCTTTCTTGAGCAACAGGAAGTCCACTGCTGAACATAGGCCACATAGACCTGTTGGAAGCGGCCACAACACATAAACCCCATACACAAAAGTATTTATAGCGTGGAGATAAAATGGCTCTTGAGGCCAACTAGTTCTTGAGTGAAAAACCACGCATGCAGTAAAATAGTTTTGGACTTCCACTCATATATTAGACAGACGACGTAATAAACGTTATAGGAAGTCGCTCGATGGACGCCGCTTCCAACAACTCGCTGCCGAAATAATTGTTGGAGGCCTATGTCGATCAATCGACGTCCCGCTCTATTCTAGATATATTTCTGTGGGTAGTACAATCCGAGGTTATTTCCAGATGTGTATAGAAGCATAGTGGAGTGGCGCGGGTTGACGTGGGTGGGCCGCGTGTCGTACAGTGCCTTCTTCATGCACACGCTGATCCAACGGGGGTGGGTAGGAATACAAGTCACTCCTACATACTTAAACGAGTATTTTGTGGTACGTATATTTAGTTTTTTTATTAGGATCTCCTACAAAAAGTACAATAAGCTAGTTAGCTAGTTAACAATTTACTATGGTAGGTAATGTTACATTTTAAACATTGTGCTTCTTACGAGATCACAACGAGCAATATTTCATAACAACAGGAAGGAACAATACTTAGTTATAAGAATAATTAATAGTTAACTATAGTTACTATTAAGTTAGCAATAACAATAGTAAATAACATTGTTTAGGTTATTTTCCGCTGGTACCTACTTTATTATTCAAAGCTTAAACAGATGTTATGCATTACAAATTATAACAACCAAGTACCGACTTTTAAAATTAAAATCTTGTTTTTTATTACTAACTTATTATTGTATTTATAGGTATATGTAATCGTATATGTAGTTTAATCAAGAATATCGTTAGAGCACTTCCCGTGGAGAAAAATGTAGAACTCGCTGACCAATACTTCAACTACTTACCTATATTTAAATTAGACAAGAGACCCAAAGTTCATGATATTCGAAATGATTCCAGTTTATATTTCTGTCGGCGTCGATATTCCTGTCGTTCGCGTGCGGCGCGGCGCTGTGGATAGCGGTGGAGGCGCCGGCGGGGGCGCTGGTGAAGGCTGTCCTAGCTCCCAGGACCACGGAGACGAAGGAGACTGATAGCAGCAAGGTGTGAATAAACGGGACTATAGTAAAGAGCAATTGTAGTTTTATTATAATATTTTATTTTTGTTACACCAAAATAAGATCAATTACTTAACATCTTATGTCTCAGGATGGCGAGTGCACTGTGCAGTGGAGTGCCAAGCATTGCTTTGTGATTCATGGTAATTTTTCGGTTTTGCTACTGTCCATGAGCGGTCGTATCGTTTACCATCAGGCGAGCGGCATGTCCGTCTCGCCACTCATTGATATAAAAAAAATAAAAAAAGTTAGTAGAACCACCAAGCTCTGTTTTTTTAATTGCATAGGTCCAGCACACGACTAAACAGGTCACCTGATAGCTTTTTTATCACATCGTACCTACGGTTACGAGTAATCAAATCAAATTAAATCAAAATATTCTTTATTCAAGTAGTCTTTTACAAGATCTTTTGAATCGTTAATTTCTGTTAGTATTTTTACGGCTTAGCCGAACTTCGGTTCGGTGCGGGAACTTACCTGAGCGGTAAAAAGATTCGTATCTTTACAGACGATCTGAAATGATGATCTGCCTTGGAAACTAATATTGACAAAAGATTTAGTCGGAATTTTCTAAAATTTTCTGGGGTGATGACAAACATAGTGGAAAAATTAATGCTTACATGTCAATTTACCATTATAGTGAAAGGAGGCGGTTATCCTGACTCATCTCCTCCTCTTTAGCTCATTGTTTTGTCACCCGCTTTATTAGAGAGGGAAGTGGACAATAATTTATTTCCCACTCCTCCTATTAATTAAGCGTTTTGATTGATTTCGTTGCGGGTTAAAGACAAGTTAGACATTCCCGGAGACTCGCTGAGCTTCAATGCTCAGTGTCATTAAAATGCGTGCCACTGTTGATCCTGGCTTACAGGAGTTGCAGTGGCGGGTGTGAGGGCGGGACAGTCTCCTATCCTGATTGATTCGAAATCTTACTAGCTCTTGGTAACGTGGTTAATAATGAGCTACAACGATGCTCTACCACTTCTAAAATACACTATTACGGTCGCCTAAGGGCGATTGATTGTAACATTTTCACGTTTTAAACGTCTGGACTGCAGTTATTTTATTGGCGACAGGCTCGCCCCCTATCACATCGTGGGACGGAACATACAAGGCGAAATGTGCGTGTCCTGGTAGCGCCTCTGCCTACCCCTCCGGGGATAAAGGCGTGAGTTTATGTATGTAACAATAATAATTTTTAAATTAAAAATGAAAATTTCTTGTATTACATATTTGTTTTGACGATATCATGTGCTAGTTCCAATTCTTATATGTAATTCTATGTTCGCTAATTATGCATAAATTATTTTTAAAAAACACAGTAAGGTTTTTTATTATTCGAGTTTCTAGCGACATACGAGTGTAAATTCGTAAATAATCGAAGATAAAATGAGCTGTTACATTACCATATATATTGATGTACAATATGTTATCTTCTTAATTAAAATTTGCAAAGAATATCTCTGTTTTGTACAGATTTTTTTACTGCCCCGACAAAGTGACTACAATGCATGTTAGTAAGCTCGGCACAATTATGTCAGCCTGATATGATTTTTTTTTGTGTATCAGCATGTATACATACGTCCCACTGCAGGGCACAGAGCTTCTTTACAGTTGAGGGTACGATTGACAGGGGTTAGGTCATATAATCACGCTGGCCTAGTGCGGGTTGGCGAACTTTTAATACCCGTAGGTACTATAAAAATTCTTACAAATCGCTTTGGTATGCAGGTTTCCTCATGATGTTTTCGTGCACCGTTATAGTGCATGGTGATTGACTTTCAATACACACATCACTTCAGTCAGAGGTGTGCCTTCAGCCTTGCGATTTAAACCTGGGACCACCGTATACATATTGGCAGCCGCGTCTGGTAACAACAGGCCACCACGCACTATGATGGCTGTCTCCTTTCACCTTTGCCATCATTAATGTATACTTTTAACGTGGCTTCACCGTACTATGGACACGAGTTCATAGAAACTAATTGATTTCAAATTTAAATTCAAGGTTTTCCACTTTGATAAAATATTCGTTTCCCATAGATAATCGGAACCTGTTTTATCAGTGAAGTTTACGTAACTGTCGCTTCCTTGGTCCAGCACCGTGTTAGGGCTGCGAATCGTGAGGTACAGATTTCGATTTCCTTTTTTATTCAATTCAATTCAATAGGACCGGCAAATGAGCAAACAGGTCATAATATAATGGTAAATGATCACTGCCGCCCATGATCATCCACAACGCTTGGATTATAGATGTGTTGCCGCCTGCCCTTCCACCAAATTGGGAGGGGAGCGGGCAGGAACTGGTTTATGAAGGGGAAAGTGGTATTGGGCATCCGGTAATTTCAGTCACCGAACGAAACGCGACAGCAAAGCTCAAAGTCATTTCACGTCGATCTCCTGTGAGACACTGGTACCGCCCCGAACGAGCCTGCCCATTCGTGCTGAGTGTACTGACAACAGCGTGGCTTTACCTGGATAGACAATGCTCTTTATGTGAGATGTTTGACAGCCTACGTGGCGCAATTGGTTAGACGCCGGCTGTGAAACGAGAGGCCACGGGTTCGATCCCCGCACCGAGACAAATGTTTGTGTGAACCACAGATATTAGTTTTGGGTCTGGGTGTTTGGGAGACCGAAATGTCTCTCGTAGTTCCTGATACCCACGACACAAGACTCGATCTTAGTGTGGGGTCAGGACTATGTATGTGATTGTTGGGTGTATTTATTATTATTATTTATTATGTTCTATTCAAACGACATTGCTAGAGACTGGATATTACCTAAACGCTATATCTAGCAAAAAGAATAAAACACAAAAGCCTCGCTTCGGTTTTCTATCAGACAGTCGTGCCACCCCGGATCTTTTCATATGAAAAGAGCTGGCCTCGCTTAAAGACTAGTCCTAGTCTATAGACCAGCCTCATGTACCTAAGGTATGGCCCTAACACTTTAAATTATGCAAATGATAAATATCCTAGAAGGAAGGTTAAAGTGTGCGATACTATTCTCAGTTTGTTTTAATTATGATAATCTTATGTTTCCGAGAGTTTTCAATCAACACTTTAGTTGGAGGATTTCTAAGTAAAATAATTACTTTGTTTGAAATATTCGCGGAACCTGACCACCAGTTTAGGACGGGTGGCGACCGCGCGACGTCGCGTGCCGGCAAAATGAATCGTGTCGTGGTGTTCCTACTATGTGTATTGTTTGGCGGCAGTTCCGCCATTATTTATAAGTTAAATGGTAAGTTTAAATGATTTACCATATTATATTTTTACATAATTCTAGACCTGATATACAGGGTGAATTTTTCAAAAGGGCGTGGATGGCCAAATCCGAAACTATGAGGAATATCGAAAAATGCTGAAAGGAGTTACGAGCCCGATCAGATGATTTTGAAAATAAAACACATGCACTATTATAACGCCATTCGATAAAGTTGCTAATTTATTTAGAACCAAGTTCTGGGAAGTAATGTCATATGGGAAACTAAAGGAAAGCGGTCATTTTAGGCAGAATAATATTTTTCCCCCATTACCTTCACACCCGGTCCCCTTGCGTTGAGAGCGATATTTTGAAGATTTTTGTATTTTGTTAAAAATTTGTAAAAAAAAATGTACAAATTTTGTTTTTTTTATGTCTGTTATTATAACGTTTCATTGGTCTAGCTGCAACGTCAATTAGTCAAGAATCGTGAGGTTGAAGGTTTAGTGCCTGCCAGGTAGATTTCCAGGATAGGCAGTCTGACTTGTTTTTTTCGTTTAGAATAATATTAATATGTACTGTGCTTGGGATTAAAATTTTTACCTGGCATGGGGATAGACGACTTCATTAAGGTCGCTATGTCGCTGGATGCAGCCCGCTTCCATTGCTGTGGAGAAGGCATTGAGGCTTATTTTCAGCAATAGACTACTTATTTATTTATTTATTTTTAAACTTTATATACATTTGTATACAGGCGGACTTAATGCCATAGGCATTCTCTACCAGTCAACCTTTGGAAAGTGCAGAGTTGAGATAAAGTGGGTGTTTGAATAATAATGAACAAAAAGGGATATAAATACTTAACATAAACACACATAATATATATACATACACATATACTATATATATATATATATATATATATATATATATACATATATAATACATATAAGTAAAAATATTTATACAAAGATAAATACATAATCTATATATACCTAATACTATATTATATATCAACTTTTAAATTGACAATTCTGCCGTCTGTTTAAAAAACAACTCACGAACCTTCACCTTAAACGCGAGACGATTCCTGCATGTCCTAACTTCTACAGGGAGCGCATTCCAAAGATGTATTGTTTGGATAACGAAGGAAGAATGGAGGAAGTCAGTGCTATGGGAAGGGTACTGAAGAAGAAGGTTATTTGTTGATCGAAGATTTCTGTCGTGGTTGCAACCAAGGTATTGGAAGAAGGGAAGTAAGTAAGATGGTGGAGAAGGAGAGACAAGAATAGAATGCAAGAGAGTAAGTGCACGCATGCTACGGCGTTGGCGAATGGACAACCACTTTAACTGGGAACGGTAAGACGATACATGATCGTACTTGCGAAGATTAAAAATGAAACGAATGCAGTTATTCAGAAGTCGGTCTAGTTTGTCGAGAAGCTCTGCATTCAGGTCAAAATAGCACACATCACCATAGTCAATAATGGGAAGGATTAAGGCTTGCACAAGCATCGCCTTGGTTTTGAGAGGAAGAAAATTTTTTAGACGATAGAGAACACGAAGAGTATCGGTCACCCGACGACAAACATAGGTAACTTGAGCAAGCCAGTTCATTCCCATGTCAATGTGTAACCCCAAATCTTTAACGCTAGGTGACAATGCGATTACTGATCCCTTATAAACCAGTGGTGGAAGACTAGTTATATCTATCCTGTTTAATAGTCGCTGGCTACCCACTATTATTGCCTGACATTTGGAGGGATTGACTGTCAAGCCAAACCCATCGGACCAGCTGCTAATGTGTGTAAGATCCCTGTTGACTTTGTCTATGGCCGAATGGATAAAGTTGACACTTGCCTGGGCATACAATTGCAGGTCATCAGCATACAGATGATACGCACATTGAAGATCTTGGGTTATAAGATTAATAAAAATTGAAAACAAAAGAGGGGAAAGTATACCGCCTTGAGGGACACCAGAGTGAAGGTCACACCAAATCGACGAAAACTCGCCGACTTTCACCGACTGCTGACGCCCTCGAATATAGCTTGAAAACCATTCCAGTGCTTCCGATGAGATCTTGAGATAAGAGAGGATGGATAACAGGATGTCGTGACTGACGGTATTAAAGGCGTTCGAGAAGTCAACCAGAACCAATATAGTCAGTTTGGTATCCTCCATGCCCGCCCTAATATCTTCAGTCACTTTAAGGAGGGCAGAAACTGTGCTATGTCCAGGTCTGAAGCCAGATTGGAAAGGACTTAACAGATTATTCGTATGCACGAACCTGGTCATTTGCCTGTGTGCACAAGCTTCAAGCACTTTGGAGAGGAAAGGAAGAATAGAAATAGGACGGAAATGAGTGGGGAGGGTTGGGTTTTGGATTTTGGGAAGAGGAACAACATGTGCTTTCCGCCATAAAGATGGAAAAGCACAGGAGGAAAATGAAAAATTAACAATATGGGTAATTGGAGGCAGGAGTTGGTCCAGGATAGGGATAATCATACGGCGACTGACATTGTCACAGCCCACCGCATTAGATTTAATACTTAGGATGATCCTTTTAATCTCATCTGTTGCAACCGGAGAAAAGTAGAAGGGATCGATATCAGGGGAAGGAAGACTAGCCAGATGATTCAGCGTACGACACTTGACTTGATGATCTAATGGAATAGTTGTAGTAAAGTGCCGATTAATATCATCCAATCCAATAGTTTGCTGAATATCTGGAGGTCTTTGTTTGCCAATACCTAGAGTTCCAAGGAACTTCCAGATATTAGTTGGAGAAGAGGAAGAAATATTATCAGAGATATAACGGCGTTTAGCATTGCGTATCATCTGATTACACCGATTCCTAGCAATTTTGTAAGCGCCCCAATTATCATTGGTGCGATCATGCCTAAACTTGACAAATGCCCGATCCCGACGTCTCATTGCTGTCCGAACAGTCGATGTCAACCAGAGCGCTGGTGAACGCTTTAATTTCGTCTTCCTTATTGGTGCATGAATGTCGAACAAATTAACCAGAGTGCTGTTGAAAAAAGCTACTTTTTGATCAACAGTATTAACTGCCATCAAGTTATCCCAATTAATCTGTATAGCATCCAATATTAACTTGCTAACATCCATGCGTCCAAAACCACGCATGTGCAAAACTTGGGGAGGGGGCTTAGGGGGTTTTAGGGTATAGGATAAGAAGATAAGGTCATGTCGAGAGAAACCGGGAGCAGGATATTGACCATGGGAAGAGACAAGAGAAGTGTTGGAGGTAAGGATAAGGTCTAGCCAGGTGTCCTGTCCATCTGTGTTATGGTGAGTGGGTAAAAGTGGAAGAACACTGAGGCTGGCAGACTGTAGGATGTTGAGGAGTTTTTTGGAACGACTGGATTGATGGGCGAGAAGATCGGTGTTAAAATCTCCCATGATGATGTGATGTGCATAATTCGACCCCAAAGTTTCCAGTACTGACTCAAGACTGGAGAAGTAATCAACAGAAGGAGGACAATAGACTACTCCAAGTATGATTTTGGCACCCTTAACCCAAACCTCAAGAAATAGAAATTCAGCCGTAGAAGAGTTGGCAGGAGAAGAAGAAGTAACAATTTTGTACGGGAGGTCTTTACTTATGGAGTTTGTAATATCTTTCATTACTTTAGACTAGAATATACTACGTATAACCCGTTAATATACGTTTAACACCAAGTTAATAGAACAATAGGCAAATAAATATGATTATTCCTACCATTGTATACCTGCCTATAGTACAAAGGATTAACAAGGACTTTCGAGTTTCATATATTCATAAATACATACATAAACTCACGCCTTTATCCCAGAAGGGGTAGGCAGAGGCGCCACCAGGACACCCACATTTCGCCTTGCATATTCCGTCCTATAATGTGATAGGGGGCGAGCCTACCGCCATATCGGGCACAAATTCCTGACTCCGGGCTGATAATGAATAGAAAAACTCAATATCACTTTGCCCGACCCGGGATTCGAACCCGAGACCTCAGCTTTGTAGTCGTACCGTAGTACAACTACGCCATCGAGGCAGTTGTACATTCATATATTTCATATATTCACTTCGGGATTAATGCATTTTCGTCGTGTGAAATGAAAGTGGCCTGTGTCTCGTGTATGCGCCCATAAAAGAGGGTATCAGTCCATGGCGCAGGGAATTCATCAACTTTTACGATATTGAATGATTTATGCACAGTGTTTTGGAATTTTTACGAATTAAATGAAGGACCTTAGGATTACGGCCTAAATTTGCTGACCCTCAACCAATTAGACACATTTCTGACTTGAACCTTTGTTCCTCAGAGTCTGAGTACGAGCGTATGCCGGCGCTGTTCGGGCTGGACGACTACGAGGCGTGTCTCAGCGAGCCGCCGGGACTGTACTGCGTCGTCAAGCTGGACCTGTACGCGGAACCAGACAACCAACTCATGCACATGATACGGGTATGTTGATTGAACCCTCAGAGTCTGTGGTACAAGCGTATTTTTTTATTGCAATGAATGGCGAGACGTGCATTCCATTCGCCTGATGCTAAACGATACGACCGGTCATGGTCAGTAGGACAGACAAACAACACCAATAATTACAAAGCAATACCTGGCATTCTACTGCGCTCGCTATCCTGCGCCATAAGATGTTCAGTCTCAATGTGTCCAGTATTGAGTATGCCGGCGCTGTTCGTTTTGGACGACTACGAGGCGTGTCTCGGCGAGCTGCTGGGACTGTACTGTGTCGTCAAGCTGGAAATGTCCCATTTGTCCTGTTGGAAGTTGCCTATAATACGTATACTCATTGGTTACTATATTTCAGGAGTATTCAGCGGTGGTGTGGAAGCACTACAACCACTCGTACATCGAGCGCGGCATGTGCGTGTCAGGCTGCGGCGCGGCGGCGCGGGCGGCGGCGGGCGACGCGAGCGCGCTGGGCGAGGCGCTGGCGGCGTGCGAGACCACGCGGCTGCGCGGCGTACGCGCGCGCCTCTCGCGCCTCTACTACTGCGACAGCGGCAGCGCCGGCCCGGCTGACCGGCTCGACTGGGCCGTGGCCGCCGCCGCCGCGCTCTTCCTCGCTGCAAGCCTAGTAGGCACATTGTATGACTATAGGCTCAAGAATCACTTGCGTAAAGCAGAAAAAGGTAAGTACAGTACAGGTAATTGTTAGTTGGATATTAGTATCCGTCCATACAGATAGCACCGGTTAAGAACCCGTCATAGTAAACCACGAAGATTGGCACGTTTCGGGAACATTCTGTTTACAGCTAAAGACAAATAGGTCGGTATAAATTTATCCATGGGTGAGAGATTTGACTGATGATGATGAAGAAAGAATATAGATATATCTAATCAGATCAATTTTTTTTAGGAAACAAGTACATATTAAGTTTCTCTCTTATACGGAACTGGCAGTGGTTGGTATCATACGAGACTGACAACCCGAGACTGAAGGCGCTCAAAGGATTCCATGGCATAAGGTAAGGAATCAGGAAAATTTCAGGATTTTGAAAATGAGTAGCTCTGGTAACCGAATCCAACAAATTAGGCTTAACATGGTAGCTAGCAATGGCTTAGTTCGATGAGAACTATACTATAAAATCAGAGCTCGTGGTTTCGACCCATGGTATAAGGCAGATACTTTTCAAATATAAGTGTGAGTTTTTAATTATTTATATGGTTTGCTTAAATATTAAAATCGTTAGAATCTGAATGTCTGCGAGTTATGTTGTTCACAAGAATTTTGCAAGTATGACTCTTCGAATTGGATTAAACCTCATTTACACGGAGAGTGTTTCTCGTTTCGAAGATACGATTATCGTAAGGATATAAAAAAGTTGTATCGTGTAAACGTTTGTCAGATCACGATAATCTATGGCGGTTATGTCATGCGATAATCACTGCGAGAAACTCTCTCCGTGTAAATGGCGCTTTAGACTAGCATAATAGATAAGGAGAACTACCAAATCGAAAAGTTGTTTTTTATTCATGCACAGCAAAGTGACTGCACTGCATCTGTAGGCACAATGATATCCAGATAGAGCATTGAATGGCATCAGGCGGCGGTTCCATTCCATTCGACACCCATGGTTTGATGTCAGGCAGTATCGTGAAGTTATAAGCCAAATAATTCTGTACCATGGTGGAAATTATGTACAATAAGTACCCAATAGTGTCTTTCTTTCTTCGCTGATCGCAGTGGATGCAGGCAGCTTCCAACAGTCAATGCGGAGATCCTTCTTGAAGGCCTATGTTCGGCAGTGGACTTTCTATAGCTGTAAAGACAGAGAGAGAGTGTGTTCTTCTGTTCTAGGACGATCACAAACGTGTTGATGATGCTTGCCCACGTGATGACACTGATTGCATCTGGTTTCACTAACAAGCCTCATGATTTCGAAAAAGTAAGTTATACTTCATTCAATTAATATATGTTGTACTTACTAATGCAACAGGACAGGTTTGTATTGTTAGTTGTGGTTCAATGCAGTTTGGCAAAGAGACTTGCTTATGCTTTCTGTAAGTTTTTCGTGTCTATTCGCAAAAGCAACTACTGAAAAAGATGGAAGTTAAAACACATAATTAAGACCCGCAATACACTTAGGCCACACTATTTTCTTCCTATTTTATTTTTATAATAAGTATAATAATAATCTTTTGTTCCAAAAACATTACAGATTTATCAGAACAAAAACATTTTGATAATATTTTCAATCGTGACAGAGGTCTGTACATCAGAAAGTATGTTTTTTTTTCAGACATACGAGAGCAATTTCTTCTTAATGTCCTACAACGGTATGATGATAGTGCAAGTGTTCTTCTGTATGTCGGCCTTCCTGCTGGCTTACAACCTGCTGGTGCGGTCTGAGACCACCAGAGTCTCGTTGAAGGCCGTCCCCTTCATCATGACTCTTAGGTGGTGGAGGTAACTACAACATTAAACTATTTTTTTGTCCATTTCATAAGGTAATGCATATTGCAGGTAGTAGAGCATTGGACTGTACCTAATTTAAGTTACATTTTGTGTAACTTTTCTACTGCTGGATATAGGTGATCTATACCTATCTTTACTTTTCATCCACGTTTTTTAACGCTTCTGAAATTACAAGGTGAATGTATAAGTGTTTGTAGCACTGAGCACTGGTGCACTGGAGCATCACTTGTGATTTGCGGATAGAATGAGCGGACATTTAGGCAAAATATAACGAAGCAATCCTATATTAATAGAACTAATAGAAGAAAGAAAGAGTGAATGCTGATTTATTTTTAATCACACTGTAGAAATCCTTGGTGTAAGTCTTTGATTATACAGATAATTATAATGATGATCCTAAAATATATAAAACAATTACACATCTAGTAGTGGGATATGTAAGGGTCAAGTATTATGAACTAGTCCTTAGATCAGCACTAATATTCCAGGTTGATACCAGCGTACGCGTTAACCCTGGGTTTCACAGCGACCTGGTTGCGTTTCATGGGTACAGGGCCGCTGTGGAACTTGTATGTGACAGGTTCAGTGACGTCAGATTGCCGCCAGTACTGGTGGTACCACATGCTGTTCATCAACAACTACGTGCCCGAGGACAAGTTCTGCGTTATTCAAAGTTGGTGAGTTCGGTATCAAGGATTTCTAATTTAGAAAAACAAGTGACTACTGCCACGTCAATGCCATATGACATCTGAATCGTGCGTATACTGCTGGTCTTTGAGAATAAAGAGTCTGTTGAACCTTCAGCAATATCACAGTCTGCACGAAATTGAACTTTCAAGCTACGGTGAGTCAAATCATTCGTGTCCCGGTCCCGGCCCGGGCTCTGATTCCGTGCCGGGTTGGGAGGCCAGTGTCACCAACTTACTTCTTTGGCCTTCCTCGAGGTTCTAGAAGGGAGACAAAACACTTGCTCTGCCACTTTAAATAGTAGCTACATTCTTTTTAAACTAGTAATTGTCTTATACATACATTAAGTGGAAATTGCACCTCTCCAGATTATACCTAGGAATCTTAAACACAATATTCTTGCAGGTACTTAGGTGCTGACACGCAGTTGTTCTTCGTGGGGGTGCTGGTATACGCTACCACCAAATCCACCACTAGAAAAGTGGTATTAGTGGCTTTACTGATCGTTTCTGTTTTGCTACCGGCAATGCATGTGTGGATCCAAGACCTTGATGGAGTAATGATTATGACGCCTGAGTAAGTATTATTCCACTGTTAGATGAAGGTTTTATTGGCTCACATACTTTTTACGTATTTATTAGTTAGGTGCTTTGGTATTATTACTTTAAAATTCATTACGAACGGAGCAGAATTGTCTAAAATCATTCCATAAATCTATTGTTATTATTTATTTCTCCTTTGTTTAACCACTTTGTCCAATGAAGTCAAAATGCAATCAAAATATTCTATTGTATGTGATAGTCGAATAAGATTTAATTTATAGCCTCCGTGGCGCAGTTGGTTAGACGCCGGCTGTGAAACTTGAGGCCGCGGGTTCGATCCCTGCACCGAGACAAATATTTATGTGAGACACAGGTATTTGTTTAGGATCTGGGTGTTCGTGAGACCGAAATATCTCTCATATTCTTAGTGTGGAATCTTAGTGTGGAGTCAGACCAATGTATGTGATTGTTGGGTGTATTTATTATTTATTTATCTCTATTTCATACTTCGATAATCCTATATGTATCATTGTTTAAAGTGGAGTTTCTTTCAGGTTCTACCGTACGACTATAAGCGACAATTTCTACCGCATGCACGTGTACGGGCACAACAACTTGTCCAGCTATATAGTGGGCATGGTGAGCGCCAACCTCGTGTACTCCTGGCAGAGGAAGGGCGTTGATATCTCTAAAAGCAAGGTAACATGCTCCACCAGCCGTGATGGTACTTTTGTGAAGACATAGTTTTTATGTTGTAATGAAATGAAATGAAGTGAAATTCGTTTATTGGTCACATAGGCAATTAAATAGCTCTTATGACAAGTCAATACACATAGTACTTATTTTCTATTTACAAGATATTCGTTGTAATAGTTAAATATTAATTTTATTATATTAAGTTTATTATTTATTAGTATTTTATGGTATTTTTTTCCTTTAGGAAATACATTATTTATGTTAATCTATGTCTAAGTGGACCATAAGTATTATTAAAGCGGTGCGTAGCGGTTTAATGTTACCACCGGATCTAACGCGGCCCTGGCTGAGAAGACCCGGCGAAACAAACTCAGTGGGCTTCCATTACCACTGGAAACTACGCGATGCGAACCAAATTCTCAGTATATACAGCGAATAGTACTCAGTGGGCTTGTTTTGGGTCCAGTTGATGAAATAATGACCATGAGTATTTCCGAAACGTAACTAAAATGATGTGGATATCCAGACTATGCTCTGACTAAAGCCCCATTTACTCGGAGACAGTTTCTTGGCTCGAAGATACGATTACCGTAAAGATATAAAAAAATTGCATCGTGTAAACACTTGTCAAAACACGATATGGTTATGTCATGCGATAATCGCATACGATTCTCGCCGCGAGAAAGTCTCCCCGTGTAAATGGCGTTAAAGTCGATGTTTAGGAATAAACCAACTTTTTATAACGGGCTTTATTATCTATCGTATCACGATATAGAAGGGAAGATGCCAAGTTGGTGTGATCCAATACTTTACAAATGGTAGTGCTTCACAGTGCCAGAGTGTAGATTTTTCACAACTTATTGGGTTTATTTATATATATATTTTATTTTTTTATTTTTACATATTTACACGTATATATTATAACTTAACAGATATACAACGCGTTGCTCTGGTTAGTAATTCCTGGTGTGGCCGCGATGTTCTACTCAGGGCACGGTTTCTACGCGGATCGGGAGAGAGCATCCCTCTTAGTTCGGATGCTGTACGCGTCTCTACATCGCCTGTTTATATCCATGATTGTGGCTGTTGGCTTCGTTGGACTCGCTATGAAGAGTGAAAGTAAGTGTTTCCAAAATGTTTCTAAAATACTTTTAAATGATGTGTTAGATGGAATGGTTTAAAATGCATGAGATTTTGGTATGGACTACATTTACAAATATTATTTTGATATGATTTGATGAAGAAAAGACTATCAAAATATATTATAGGTGAAATGTATAATAAAATAAACAGTCACATAGTTATTTATCGAATGCGTATAGTAATGAAAGAAAGTCATATCCATTTGTCAAGTTAATGTGTTCTTTAATTCTAGACACACTAGTGCATATATTGCAGTGGCGAGGCTGGGTGGCGCCCAGCAGGCTGACTTACTGCGTGTACCTGCTGCATTTCAACCTAATATACATACTGCACGGCATCAAGAGACAACTCAGTGCAGTGTCGCTGCAGTATTTTGTAAGTAACGGCTTCAATAAAATTAATATTTGTAATTAAATACAACTGTCACACACATTGTCTGACCCCGCAGTAAGCTACCAAGTCTTGTATCGCTGGTATCAGAAATTACGATGCATTGACAGCCTCCGTGGCGCAGTAGGTTAGACGCCGCCTGTTAAACGAGAGGCCTCGGGTTCGATCCCCGCACCGAGACAAATATTTGTGTGACACAAGTATTTGTTTAGGGTCTGGGTGTTTGTGAGACCGAAAAATCTCTGGTAGTTTTTGATACACGACACAAGACTTGATCTTAGTGTGGGGTCAGGACTATGTATGTGACTGTTGGGTGTATTTATTCATTTATTGTACAATTTACCAACACCAACAGGCTTAAAACTATTTATTATTATTATTTTTATTGCAATGAATGGCGAGACGAGTATGCTATTCGCCTGATGGTAAGCGATACGACCGCTCATGGACAGTAGCAACACCAAACAACACCATGAGTTACAAAGCAATGCTTGGAATTCCACTGCGCTCGCCATCCTGAGACATACGATGTTAAGTCTCAATATGTCCAGTAGTTACTCTGGCTACAATGTCCTTCAAACCGGAACACAACAGTGCATTTACACAGCTGTTTGGCGGTAGAAATAGACATTGCGGTGGTACCTACCCAGGCGGCCTCTCACATATGAGAGACCTACCACCAGTAGGTGTATGTCCCACATTTATCTCTTGTTTTGCTTTGTGCGCGTATTGAGCCGGCAGCGTATTGTTTATGGATGTTTTATGTACCGTCTTCGTCAGGGATATCATCAACTCATAGCATTTATGACACCATAATTGTTATTCTCATATTAAAACTTTAGACGGTGCAGTGAAGGAAAACATCGTGAGGAAACCTGCATACAGTAGTGATTTTAAAGAATTTCTACGGTATGTAAGTCCGCTAACCCGCACTAGACCAGCGTGGTGGACTATATGGCCTAACCAATCTGAATCGATCGATCTCTCGATTGTAGAGTAGGCCCGTGCCCAGCAGTGGGACGTATATGGGCTGATACAATACAATACAAAAACTTGAGACAAAGTGAACCCTATAAGCATTGAGGGTATTGATGTGTTAAACATTGATCTTTCTCTTTCAGTTACAATACTATTTGGGCATAATAATCGCATCGTACGCTTTGGCCCTCCCATTATTCCTGATAGTGGAGGCACCAATAAATCAACTGATGAAGACCATTCTAGAAGCCACGAAACCTGAGATACACACAAATATGAAAGTCAAGAAAGTTTTGAATAAAAACGAATAAAATTGGAGGAAAATAATAAAAAACTCTGAATACCCGCTTAGAACATCCCAACAGTTGTAGAAGATTCGGAGGTTCTGAGATATAGACTTAGTTTTTTTTATATTTATTCGTCCTATAATGTATTAGAAGTCCTTGATTTGACTTTTCTAAGTATAATTATTTTTCCTTTTGTTTACGTGTGTGTAATTTAGTGTTGTGTACTCCTTTAAGTGGGATACGCATCAGCATGTAACTGTCAAAGAGTGCAGTGACATCAACTCACTACAGAATACTATTTCTTGACATGGAGATAATTATGCCAGCTTTTTTAATTACATACTTGCGCTTTGTGTAAAACATATCCGCTTGAGAGTGAAACGATAATTATATTTGAACTGAAAATCCAAATGTTATTGTTAATATGCCTTTTTTGAGATCAAAAATCAACCGCTTTTAAGGTAATAAATGTTTTACTTGGGTTTAATAAAATTATTCTTTCTCTTTATATGAGAACTAGCTTCTGCCCGCTAACTTCGTCTGCGTGATTAACTTTATTTAAAAAAATATACATGTTAAGATTATTTGGAATTTCCTATCCCGTCCCGTCCCGTCTCGTTATATCCCACCCGTCCCGTCCATTCTCACTCAATGCATACAATCCAGTCCCATCCCATCCCTTTGAGTATAAAAAAGTAACAAATATATCGTAATTCTTTCCTCATCCCACGGGAACACTGTATTTTTCGGAATAAAAAGTAGCCTAAGTGTTAATCCAGGGTGTCAGCTACTTCCATACCAATTTCATCGAAATCCATTAAGCGGTTTTTGAGTTTATCGCGCACAACCGCACAGACAAACGCACAATAATTCTACAATTACAATTAATGACAATAAATCATTGTTTTGGGTTTTATTACGTTAATACAGACCCCCCATATTAGTTTTTCTCATTTCTCTTCCATAATACAAAGAAACACCCTGTATGTGAATGAAATATATACCTATTTTCAATTTGGACCTGCATCAACATAACTGTGAAAATTGCATCTCATTTCTGTGCGGTAGTTTTTGAGTAATTTGCAAGCAAACAAAAAGAAACATTCTGTATGTAAATGAAACATATACCAGCTTTTAAGTTGAACCTGCAGCAATACAACTGTGAAAAGCGCTTCTCATTTGGTGCAGTAGTTTTTGCGTGATGCGCAAGTAAATAAAAAGAAACATCCTATATGTAAATGAAATATATACCAGTTTTTAAGTTGGACCAACACCATTATAACTGTGAAAATTGCATCTCATTTCGTGCGGTAGTTTTTGAGTAATGTGCAAGCAAACAAAAAGAAACATCCTGTATGTGAATGCAACATATACCAGTTTTTAAGTTGAACCTACAGCAATACAACTGTGAAAACTGCATCTCATTTGGTGCAGTAGTTTTTACGTAATGCGCAAGCAAACATACAGACAGACAAACAGACAGACAGACAAAAATTCTAAAAAAAATTGTTTTGGCTTCTGTTGCTGTTATAAAGTCCCCTCGCGTTAAATTTTCTCAAATATCTTCCATGTACAGACATCGACCATTTACATTTTTATTATATGTATAGATATATATAGATAGAAGATAATTAAAGTGCTCAAGTACAATGTGGTTTTGTTTCATTACCTACTTTATCCATTTATGCATGTAATATGTATGTATCTTTTATAGTATTTTTATTGTGTGTTGATGTTCACAGTTTTTAAGAAACCCTGAGTAGTTATGTATATGCGCTCATAATGTGTATCTTAAGCGGTAATACATACTTAACTATTTAATTAACCTGGAATTCACAAGTTACTTCGAAACATCAGTGGTGTTGACGCAGTGTTTTAACCTGAGAATAAGAAACCTGAGAAATCAGTTTGACTCAGCATATACTCATAGTTGACAGCTGTTCTGTTCTTGATAATATGGTAAGGAAGTTTTATACACAAATTGCTATCAATCCGGAACGCGACATGAGCGTGGTTTAGGATAATGAGTTTTCCACCATCTTATATAGTGGTTAATATCAGGGTGAAAATGAATATCAACTCATTTTGTAAAAAAAACAAAAGATATAATAACATATTTCCTTATAATCTAATATACATACAAATACACTAAGTCTTATAAATAGCTTAACACCTAGAGAATTGCGTTTTGTGTTGCTTATGCTCGGCAGAGGGCGCCAGGTGCGACACAGTATTGATGATGTTCTTCATCAACCTGTTGAGAGGCGCCTCCACCAACAAGAAGAACGGCAGCGCCACTATATACGAGAGTGCTGTTATCCCAAGATGGGATAGCATCTGGAATAGAAAATATAATAAATAAACCAGAGTAACTACTGGACATAATGAGACTTAACCTCTTATATCTCAGGATGGCGAGCGCAGTGGCATGCAAAGCTTCGTAATTCATGGTGTTGTTTGGTTTTGCTACTGTCTATGAGCGGTCGTATCGCTTACGGCGTATCCATCAGGCGAACGGCATGCTAGTCTCGCCGTTCATTGCAATAAAAAATGGAAATGATTATTTTTGTTAGCGATAATGACGAGAAGGTCGATTGCCAGATCGTAAGCTTTAGGCTTGCCCATAAACAAGAGCTACACCATTCAGAATATATTTAACACCGCAATATTTTTGTCAAGTTATTTGATATGGTTTCATGATAAGAACCAGCACCAGCTTCACTGCTCGTGAGGAAAAGTCGATTTCTATTTGCTCCTTCAATCATAGGCGCAATATATTATTTATCCTTCCAATATATTGTGTACCCACCACGTAATAAAAGGAGACTGGCGTCATATGCGTCTTGATGCCGTGCAGCATGTAGATGAAGTTGAAGTGCAGGAGAAACACGCTGTAGGACAGTCTGCTGGGCACCACCCAGCCGTGCCATTCCAGAATGTTTCGTAGTAGTACTGAAAATAATTATCAATTTAATAATCCTTTTATATATCCTGTATTCCGAATAAACAACGATTACGACTAATTAAAAGTTCCATGAAGTAGGACGCAGGTCTCTTTTAAAATTATATGCCGATATATTTGGGGCAGAATCAAATCTACTAATTGTTACCCTGTTTTAGTTCTTGTATCAAGTTATTCCATTGGGTTTTCTTATGACGTATTACGGATCATAAAGTTACGAGTGGAGTGAATTATGCTAAACTCTGCACTTGAAAGTTCACTAAAATATAGTGACCTTAAGTAAATCGCCCAAAAATGAAATTAAATACAGTTTTATATGACGAATTGAATTAAAATACTCACTTTTACTCTTCATCACCATGCCAACGAAACCAAACGCGGCGATCAACGCGAAAATAAGCCTGATTGAACCAGCGTACAGCATGCGAACTGTCAGGGACGCGCGCTCTCCATCCGCGTAGAACCCTTGCCCAGAGTACATTAGCGCCAGTATCGCTGGGAACACTAGCCACAGCGCCTTGCTGTATATCTGCAAAAAATATTAAGCATAAAAATAGAAGGAACCTGAAAAGAGGTTCATTGGAGTTTTAGAATCCAGAGTAATTTTAAAAGACTTTTAATGATAGGTCTCATATACCATAGGGTCTTAGGCATGTCTCTGATGAGTTACCATCGCTACTTCTATTGTACCGCTGTGTGTAAGCACTTTAGTATTCCGATGTGGAACATTATATTAAATATACATCATTTTGGTTTCTCTTCCACCTGATTCCAAGCTTGACTTAATCCTGATCAGTACACAAAATTATAACATACTTTAATTCAAATTTTGTATAAAAATTGGCAAAATGCCCCACATTTAGTCAATTATTTGAATGCTATGGCAAAAAATGGCATTGTAATGAATAAAGTCTGCCTCGGTGGCGTAGTTGTACTGCGGTACGATTACAAAGCGTCTCGGGATCGTATCCTGGATCGGGTAAAGTGATATTGGATTTTTCTATTCATTATCAGCCCGGAGTCAGTAAATTGTGCCCGATATGGCGATGGGCTCGCCCTCACATCATGCGACGGAACACACAAGGCGTGGGTGTCCTAGTGGCACCTCTGCCTGCCTCTTCTGGGAAAAAGGCGAGGCGTATGGTAATAAATATATAATTCTGTCATTCCAGTTAATAACAAGGTAAAATGATTAAGATAGCATACCGTGCTGGTAATCTTAACTCCGTTGGTCTGCCACTTGTAGATGAGTTCTCCGCAGATCATGCCGACCACGTAGCTGGCCAGGTTGTTGTGCCCGAACACGTGCAGATATCGGAACGTGTCGTTCACCATCGTGCGCATGAATCTGTATCACATACATATTTACATTCCGGAACTGTGTTGTACTGTATCCGCCCATACACGTCCCACTGCAGGGCACGAGCCTCCTCTACAATCGAGAGTACGACTGAGAGGGGTTAGGCCATATAGTCCACCACGCTGGCCTAGTGTGGGTTCACATACCATAGAATTTTATTTAAATCGCTAAGGTATGCAGGTTTCCTCAAGATGTTTTCTTTCACCGTTATAGTGCGTGGTGATGGCTTTCAATACACACATGACTCCGAGTCAGAGGTGTGTCCTGGGATTTGACCCCGCGAATATGTTGGCAGCTGCGTCTGGTCCGTTTACCAACAGGCAACCACGACTTACCAAATACATAATATGTAATAAATACACCCAACAGTCACATACATAGTCCTGGCCCCACACTAAGATCAATTCTTGTGTCGTAGGTATCAGGAACTACGAGAGACATTATCGGTCTCACAAACACCCAACCCCGAAACAGATACCTATGAATCACACAAATATTTGTTACGGTGCAGTGCGGGGATCGAACCCTCGGCGTCTTCATCGGCGCGATTCAGGAATTTGAATGAAACTGTGCAGAGCCATCTCGTGAGCAACTCGTAAACGAAGTGAGTTATAATTTTCACTCGATTTTTAATCATTATGAGCGATATTTATAAAACAGAAGCCAATATCATAGTAGTAGCCAGGTTTCACAGCTTGAATAATTTTGAGCGAATATTTTTGTATTTTATTCAAATTACATAGCTTCGCTTAAGGCACGTCAAAATGTCGTTTCTTTATCCGCATCCCATTAATTATGCTGGTGAATTGCAGATTTAAACAGTACCGACACTAAAACTAACATATATTTGTAACGCCGCTTAATAATGTTTATACAATTAATTAATCAGATTTTTTTATTAAGATTAATTATTCAGATAGACTTAACATTTGCTAACTACATTTGGATAGGCGCTTTTGAACATTATGAAAAAAGCGCCTGTCGCGATATTGGCAACGATCATATAAAAACGCAGCATGTGATCATATAAAAAGATGAATTTTCATTTATAACAACAAACAAATTTTAATCTTATAAGAATTTTAAAATTCGGTTAAGAAATATATCAAAACAAAATTTAAAAACATATGCCGTTTTTTTTATTTCCACCTAGTAGTAATCCGGATAATACCGGCGTTCGCTTTCTTGCTCATCCTCCGTCATTTCGCAAGATATTTTACGTTCTGGGCCATTAGATTCCACATCTTCCTCAATTAAGCCAGAGCTTTATAGCCGATCACGAGGCTTCAGTTCCTCCATTTTAAACTAGATGGCGCTACTTGCATTGTTCGTTATTCTTATTCGGAAGTAATCTATACATATAATATTCCATATATAATAGAATAATTGGGACGGAACATACAAGGCGAAATGTGGGTGTCCTAGTGGCACCTCTGCCTACCCCTTCGGGGATAAAGGCGTGAGTTTATGTATGTATGTAATATTGACCTCTGAAAAATTCAAGCGCACCTTTTGGTAAGTGCAGTCAGTCCTTTTGGTATGTGCAGATATTTTAAACAAGATTGCGTTACTAGCATTTATTGTTATGCTTTATTGTTTCCGAATCTATGAGCTATTGAATTTTTGATGCTATTGTTTTTTTTTCAAGTTATAGCTGACTAAATATGTACATCCCAGGTTTCTTTCATACATACCTAAGGACATGTGTCGTATATCACATTAACAATTAGCAAACATCGTGAGAAAACCAGAGATGATTTACACAAGAAATTCATATATATATCTGTAGTCCGATTTTCCTTAATAGACGAGCAAACAAAAGCTAATTTCTTTTACTCTATAGGTTTGGCAAACGAACAGAGAGTTCACCCAATGGTAAGTGATGCTTGCCGACCAGGAACATCCACAACGCTTGGATCATAGATGTCTTGCCCATACAACCGGGAGGGGAGGGAACAAAGGATGTGAAAATGAAAGGGGCTACTTATACCCTTCTTCTCCTATATGGATACAAGGAACACTTACTCAGGAGTGAGCAGCATCATGCCGTCTAGATCGTGGTACCACACGTGGAAGGCGGGCATGCAGACGGCCAGCACCATGAGTATTCCCAGGACTATCTTTCTGGCCAGTCCCTTTGTGACCACGTACACAACCAGGCCCACAAAGAATAGCTGCGTGTCGACAGCTATGTACCTGCAAAGAGGAAAACACCAAGGTATAATACAATATTAACCATATATTTAACCAAATGTGCGATAAAAACCGTATAGTTAATGAATGCTTTACTAATGAATAAGCCTTTAACAGAGCATTTCAGTAAAATGCATATAACCATTGGTAGCTCAACCTTCTCCCCTTGGCAGAACTGAGGAAATTTGACGCTTAATATATCGATATCAGCCCAGATACGTCCAGTCCAGTGATCGCGCAATAATAGGTTAAGGGCTTAACACATTACCTTAAGTTATTGCTCTATGAGAATATATATTCAAGGGTCCAACAAGGACATACAGCCAATGCAGACTAAGACGAAGATCTTCATGGGCGGCAGTGATCACTTAATATCAGTTGACTTGTTTTTTCGTTTGCCGGACCTAACGGTTATGTGGAGATCCATGGGCGAGGCCTATGTTCAGCACTGGACTTCCTGTGGCTGAAGAGAGAGAGAGAAAGAAAAAGAAAGAGAGAGATAATCCTCATTACAAGAAGGTTTGAACTCACCAAGTCTGCACAGCGCAGAACTTGTCCTCGGGCACGTAGTTGTTGATGTAGAGCAGGTGGTACCACCAGTACTTGCGGCAGTCGGCCACCACCGTTGTGGTCACGTACAGTTTCCACAGCGGCCCCGAGCTCACGAACCGAAACCACGTCGCCGTAAACGCTATCATCATCGCGTATGATGGCGTTAGCCTGAAAGAAACAAACAGAATGGGTTTTATTGCTGAACAACATTTTAAGGTAAGGTAGTCAGAAACTAAAGCAGAATTTGGAAAGGTCAAAGGCTTAGCATGGCCATCGAAAGTGTATAAGAGTTTTAATGTAGTCTTTTTTTACGTATTGTCAGTGTGACGTTGTTTATCATTGTTGGAAATATTTAAGCTATGCTGACTCCAGAGTATGACAGGCTTAAATTCAGTAGGATTTAGTAATTATGTTTGATTGAGAAACACCATGAGTTAGGTTAGCCCTAAATTGACTCAGCAAAGAAGTGAAATATAAAGCCCACCATGGCATTTCCCCCATAACATAATAACAGTACCTCCAGAATCTGAGTATCATGACCACTGGTATCGCCTTCCACGAGGTCTTGATCTTCTCTGCCCTGATGAGGAAGTTGTACACCAGCAAGAACCCAGACATAAAGAAGAACGCTTGGACTATCATCGGCCCGTTGTAGCATATTCGGTAGAACACGCTCTCGAATGTCTGCGAACACAAATATTAGGGTATACTGAACAAGCTTTATATTTTAGTAGAAAAGATACGATAATCCCCTTTTGGGTTTGGATATAAAATTTGATTTTTACAGTTTTTTGTATTTAGATAGAGCTGATAGTTACTAGAATTTAGCTAAAAGAACTAATATAATTAGGTGTCTCACTTGCGAGACACCTGATTACACCTACAATCTACATTTACCTAATACATTTCATTGCTTATTTTAAACAGGTTTTAAGGAAAAAACATCAAAACAACTCATAAGTTTTTGAGGAAAACGAACGATACATTTTTGATTTCCTTTTTGACGAAATAAAAATAAAGCGGGCCTTTTTTGGGTAAATACTTTGGAAACCAAAATGTAAATCATATTAGAGTAATTAGGTGTAAAGTTATACAAACAAATGAATAGTTGCTATTAATCTTGATTGGATGTAACACGATTCGGAATGTAAAACCTCAAGTGCAATCATCTCTCGCAGGGAATTTCGGAATAAAGGACTAAATAAAAAAAATCGGAATAAAGGAATAAAGGAGTAAAGGATAGTAAGATTTTGAAAATTAATTAATTTTAACTATAACACTTACGTTTTCATAATTCCGTGGATAGTCTATAAAACCAGTTCCCAACAGTGACAGCGTGTGTCCCAGGATCATCAGTATGACAGTTATCGTCCTGAAAAAATAGTCTAAGTTTAGTAGGTATTTATAGTTGGCTAGACGCTAGAGCCTAAAGGCAGGCGTCCACATATCCGCACCGTACGTATCGGACGCATCGCATTAAACAAAATGTTCACACCATTGAGTTATAATGTCGGCAAATCCGATCGCTGCTGATACTGTGAACGCATTGTAAAAAATAATCCGTATAATGCGATCCGAATATGTGGACGACTGCCTTAAAAGCGCGCAGAGTTTCCTTAAAGTAGGAATTGGTGCTGGTAATAAAAATAATATAAAAAATGTGTGTGTGTATTAGTGTACACACGTAAGAAGTGAAACTTCTTTATGACATAATTTTTCGAAAAATTATCTACTATTTACAAATTTACAGAAATTGGTCAAATAAAGCTAAATTAAATAAAGTTTAAGCAAAAGGCTTTTATTATCATAGACATGGATACAAATAATAAAATTATTTCACCTTATTGCTACTTAGATTATGATAGCTTTTCATTAATTATAATAGAATTATTACTATTATTGTTATCGTTATACTTTCAAATATGAAGCTTTAAATAAATAAATATGGCGCGTATCGGAAAAATGTGACTTAGAAGTAAAGATGGCGCGTAACACAAAAACGTTACATTTTTTTGACATTGCTATAAAATTTCTCCCATACGTCGATAAAGAAGTTTCACTTCAAAAGATGGCGCGTAACGGAAGAATGTGACGCGTAACGAAAAAATGTTACACAAATTTTTTTTCCAACCCCGATAAAGAAGTTTCACTTCAATAATAAAAATGCTGGTTATCTAATTAATGTGAGCAAGACAATAATAAACCATCGCAACACAAAGCGTTTCTGAAGCGTTTAATCTGAAATTCATATACCGAAAGATAATATTACGATCGATTGTAAATATGTGCATAAAAATCACGCAATTGAAAGTTATAACCAAGTTATCAGGCACTTTTATTTTGGTTATAATAATATTGTGGTAAGGAATAAGGATTCGAAAAGGTCGGTGACCTTTAAATATATTTAATTGAAGTACCTATACCCACGTAATATCTTAAACAAGGACGTCAAATGAGGTTTTATTTTTTTAATATACTATATATACCAGAAGTATTGCACAAGTAGTTTAATATTTGCGACCGGCATAAATTCATTAAGATTCTAATATTTGTTACAAACACGTTTCGTCCGTGCAAAGTTTACCTATAATCTATATTTGTATTATAATATTCATCCATATGTTAGTCATTTTAATGACCCACACGCAACGCTTCTTTTTATTTTAGAGGTACATTAGCTGTTCATCTAAAATATATTCCTCTAATAAAAAAAAAATACACCCAACAGTCACATACATAGTCCTAACCTCACATTAAGATCGAGTCTTGTGTCGTGAGTATCAGGAACTACGAGAGACTTTACGGTCTCACAAACACCCAAACCCGAAACAAATACTTGTGGTTCACAACAATGATTGGTTTTTATAAACGAGGCCAGAATTTAGATCCAATTCAACTATTATTTGAGATTAAGATTATGATCTTACCTCGCTCCATAGAACCCCTTAAGTCTTCTAAGTCTCGGGTCCTCGTAATCAGCTGTCACCAGCCACTGCCAGTTTCTTATCACCGAGAAACTTAGCACATATTTGTTTCCTGAAAGGTAAAATTTTTTTTTAAGTTCGATGTAGATGATAAGAATTAAGACTCATGTCTAGTAGATGAATACGCCGAACTTGTTCTTACAGTCAAGGATGCTTAAAGCAAGGCCAATAGGGAGGTAGAATAGGTAAGCAAGCCCTGGCGTCAGCTGAAATACCGCTAAATGGAAAAAAAGAGAGGAAATAGGTGCAGGGTTTTCCCAACAGGTTGCTCTAAATCTTTAGTAGAGGCCTGTGTTCAGCCCTGGACTTCCTAGTTCCTGTGGCTTAAGTTGGTAATGGTAGTTGGTTTAACATTGTGTAAATAATAGTGTGACGCATCTTGATCAAACTTCTTGTCTCAAAATTCTGACTAATAAAAATAATTCGCTGACTCATGACATTTGATCAAAAATTTACAAACCAACCTTTCTCTTTCTCCGGCTCATTATAAAAATTAACCGCGTAGTCATACAATGTGCCTATTAGGCTTGCAGCGACGAAGAGCGCGGCGGTGGCAGCCACGGCCCAGTCGAGCCGGTCAGCCGGGCCGGCGCTGCCGCTGTCGCAGTAGTAGAGTTGCGAGAGGCGCGCGCGTACGCCGCGCAGCCGCGTGGTCTCGCACGCCGCCAGCGCCTCGCCCAGCGCGCTCGCGTCGCCCGCCGCCGCCCGCGCCGCCGCACCGCAGCCTGACACGCACATGCCGCGCTCGATGTACGAATGGTTGTAGTGCTTCAACACCACCGCCGAATACTCCTGAAACAATCAATAAATATATACACCCAACTGTCAAAACCTAGTCTTACCCTATACTGTAATACAAGTCCTATAATACAATGTACTGTAATACAATGGCTATCAGAAACCTTGAGGGTCTTTTCGATCACATAACATCAACATACTTTTGTATTGGTGGCTTAGTTTGGTAAAGTGCAATGCTAATAACTATACTGTTTGTATAGTTTTGCAGGACGCTTGTGTAGATTATAAGTTTATTCTTTTGTTATTAATAAATAAAATAAAAAAAAATAAAAAATGGAATATCGACCAGTGAAAGATGTTTCGTTCGAATCACTTGCGGGATAAGTTTTTCGCTGCTGTGTTATTTTTATTGCGATGAATGGCAATACGACCGCCTTCCACTGCTCTCGCCATCCTGAGACATAAGATGTTAAGTCTCATTATGTCCAGTAGTTATTAGGTCGTGTTTTAGTCACTATCCAGGTGAACACAGATGGTTATGTAATGGTTTAACACTACTACCGTAACCTTATGGGTCACGGGCTGTTCTTATCATCAATAAAATGAAAACTGCGAAGCGCTGGTTTTCGCTGAGACTGTGGTAATACCTCGGTCGAGCCAACCCGTCGCGTTGGTACTGTAGCTTTGGAAAATTACATCATGGATCTGCTAAGCTAAAAGTTTTGTTAAATCACTACAGAATAGAGACACAAATTCTTAGCAAATCTATATTCTATTAGGACTTCACGACAATGCATTGCGAACACTTTGTTGAGTATGAAAATTACCAGCAGGTTACTCATTAAATTAAAACATTTTCGGCAAAGTTACATGCATTATCTTGTAATCTGCGGATCATATCTTGGGACGGGAAAGGGTGGCTGTGTATGGCACTATTTGTGCCTCTACCCACCTACTCAAGAATTGGCGTAAGCTAGTTTAATCAGTTGCATAGAAGTCTTTAAACAATGTCAATGCTTCCTAAAAACTTTCTAGACGAAACATTTGCGGATCGTGAAAAATAACAAGTTAGATAACAACCGTCATACTTTGCTTATTACAAGATTTTACGGGTGATGATCATTGCATAAATTCACACTAATTTTGTACAATTAACAAGATTCTTAACTATTTCTAAATGCAATTGAAATAAGTCGACTAACGCTACAGAAATATTCCACTCAATGATAATCTAAAATTACATTTTATTGATAAGTCTTTTTCCGTACAAGCTGCTAGGCTGTGGAATTCATTACCGGTTTCAGTGAGGCGGGCAAAGTCCCTGCCCATATTTAAAAGAATAATCAAACAGCATTATCTTTCACAAACAAACTGAAGACATTGCATGTCACATATGTATGTTTTTTTTTTATTTAATGTGTTTGGTTATTTAATGTTTTAATATTGATGCATACATCTTATAATATTCATATAAGTAAGTATATATTTATATATTTTTTTAAAGTATATATATTTGTATGTATATATATGTATATATTTTAGTATTTCATTTTTCGTACACCTCATGGCTGGTTGCCTGTAAGAGATCGCCTTGAGCGATAAGACCGCCTTTTGTATGTTTTCTTGTTTTTCTCTTTTCGAACTTGTAATTTTGTATATCACTGGTGTACAATAAAGTTTATAAATACATTTTCTATCAAACCCTTCGATTAACAGTTGTATTGTTGATAGAAGAGTACACCCACAAAAAAATCTAGATATATTTTTTTGATTACACCACATACCTATACTCTGAAATGGAATCCGAGATCAAAAATGAAAATAGAAGGGTTACCACTACAATAAAATAAATTGCCATGGTAGTTTGTGGACAACCGTTGAAATGATAGATTAGAATTATTCTCACCTGTTATATAAGTATAAAACATATCAGAAAGAAAATTCTTTGGTATAATATTTACATAAACTACAAATTCAACATTTTTTTAAATTATGTGATAAAGATGGTACGAAATTATTTTATGCTGTTGCCAATAAGCAGAAATTCGTAACATTTGGCTGACTGAAATAAATCTTTATTATATTTAGCCTCTCCAATTACGAAAAAATATTTGTTATGAAGAAAACATGATTAATGAAGATGCTTTGGTGAAACAGTGTACTGATTCTGCGTTCTGGGCGACTTTACTTACCTAACTCAACCGTACAAAATCACTTGACCAATTACCCTATTCATCATTACTATTCTAAATTATCTATGAACTGCTCTGAATTTAACTACGCTGCAACCTCTGTATAAATACTGTATTGTAAACTTGTTTTAAAAGAACAACGCTAGAGTTTCTTGCCCGTTCTTCTCTGGCGAAAACAGCCTTGTGAACCGGGTGGTAGTGGAAAAAAGTGACTGAATCTAAATAATGTATGACATTTCATGGGTTCAATAAATATTTTCATTTCATTTCATTTCATTTCATTTCATCATTACTATTCTAAATTATCTATGAACTCCTCTGAATTTAACTACGCTGCAACCTCTGTATAAATATTTTATTGTAAACTTGTTTTAAAAGAGCAACGCTAGAGTTTCTTGCCCGTTCTTCGCTGGCGAAAACAGCCTTGTGAACCGGGTAGTAGTGGAAGAAAGTGACTGAATCTAAATAATGTATGATATTTCATGGGTTCAATAAATATTTTCATTTCATTTCATATTTATTTTATTTTTTTTTTGTTTAGGTTAGGTTACATAGTTTGTTTAGGTTAGATTGTTTAGGTAACATTTGATAAATTATTTGAAATAAAATATTATGTCGATTTTCTATTTGGGCATTTATGAATATTCTACTAATAACGGAATCAATACATATATTTTGGTTCTGTTAACAGGGTAGTCAGGTAGTCTTCCGCTAATTAATCGCTGTCTTTAAGACCAAAAAGATCTCAGGAAGGTTGTCGATCTCAGTTTTCCGGAGTTGTATAGCTGTTCCGAGGTCGGAATAGCTAGTTAGTTCTATGTATTAAACATACCCGTATCATGTGCATGAGTTGGTTGTCTGGTTCCGCGTACAGATCCAGCTTGACGAGGCAGTACAGTCCCGGCGGCTCGCTGAGACACGCCTCGTAGTCGTCCAGCCCGAACAGCGCCGGCATACGCTCGTACTCAGACTCTGAGGAACAAAGGTTCAGGTCAGAAATGTGTCTAATTGGATGAGGGTCAGCATATTTAGGCCGCAATCCTAAGGTCATCCATTTAATTCGTCGATATTCCGACACCCACTGTGCATAAATCATTCAATATCGTAAAATCTGATGAATCCCCTGCGCCATGGACTGATACCCTCTTTTATCGGCGCATACACGAGACACAGGCCACTTTCAGGGACACGATGAAAACGCATTAATCCCGAAGTGAATTTATGAAACGCGAAAGTCCTAGTTAATCCTTTTTACGATAGGCAGGTATACAGTGGTAGATTCTAACGCCCCATTGCTAGAGGGTAGATAAATTAGTGAATAGACTGGCGATAGGATTTCCATTGGTCAAATCTTGAGATGAAAATAAGCTCTTAGAAGACACTGATTACAGAAATTGACTATAAATACAGACAGAAATAAGTCAGAGGTGTGCCCTGGGATTTGAACCCGCGACCACCGTGTACATGTTTGCCGTCGCGTCTGGTCCGTTAACCAACAGGCCACCAAGCACTTGATAAAATAGTCTTTCTTCATATTATTATTTTATAGTACAAAAAAGTCTATTTTTATACGTCTATCTAGTATCTGTAGGCAATAGCATTTGTCTCTACTTTGCGTGACAATACATAATAACAAATAAATACACTGGCATTTGGAAAAATAAGTATATTATTATATTATAATTCGGCCGCTCAGAGAATGCGTTCCTGAAAAGTTGTAATCGAACGGACGACGTAACTTTGAAGTGTCGTTGCAAATGCAACGACAGCGAATGTAAATACATTATCGAACAATTTTATTTATTTACCCTACTTACGAAATAAAACATCATAAAAAATTAAATAATATGTAAATTTAGGTTAAATTTTATCACTTTGGACTAAATTTGACGGTTAATAAAAATAAAAATATTATATTTATAAGTTCATACCACGCCGTTACAAGGTTATGTCAACTGTTCATTTCTGGAGTGATGTGGCCAAAAAATAGCAGATTATTATAACGTTATTTTCCGTTATAATATAAAATAATACATTTGTGTTTTTAATAATGTATAACGTAATAATTAAACGGATCTAACTCTTTATTTCACCTGTCAGCAATATAATATCTTTCACATTTGTGAATTTTACTTAAATTTGGCATTGAAGTTTACGTTTTTATTAAAATATTTTAAATAAGAACATTTAATATTAACTTATATTATTAACTTATAATTGATTTAATAATAATAAGAATCAAAATTAAAATCCGATCTATAATGTGATACTATTTAAGCGGTTCATTGGCGCCTCCTTTTCTTATTATTTTTTATTGCCAAGCTATATCTCCACTAACTAGCGTTCCTAGTATTATAAACGTAAAAAGTAAACATTTAAATTTAAATTTTAAAAAGTCACGTGACCAACCGTTTTGGTGACAATATATTTAGTAATAAAGAAAAACATGTTTATTCGTTATAAAGATCTCTTTAAAAATATATTAACGGTTGGAAGATTTAAAGAATGATTATACCTAGATTTTAAAACACTTTATAGAAAATAGTCAAGTATCCAATTATTCTAACTTGCTACTTTTACTGGGAATAATTCAAAAGTTTAGCAAAATGATAATTATTTCCCATCACTACTCATGATCAACTGACATGTGTCAGGAACGCATTCTCTGAGCGGCCGGATTATAACATTTAAATTGTAAATTAATCTCAAGCTCACGCCTTTGATGAAATAAGTATTAAACTAGCGGCCCGTCCCAGCTTCGCCTGGTTGCAGATATCTTTTGATTCCAGTCCACATCAGATAGATGTTATTTTTCGTACAAACTCTTGTATATCTAAACACAACGTAGCTATCCTACTGTCCCTTTTTCTTCCCACTATGACCTGTCCTACTCAATCCCGTCCCGTCCCGTCTGTCTAGTCATTTCCCGATTCGTCCCGTCCTTTCTTTTCATTATCCATCTCGTCTCATTCCGAACCTTTACATTTTGTCCTACTCCATCAAATGAGATCTGTCAACTATACCAGTTCTATCCCGTCCCTCTTGCTCTATTCTAACCCATCTCTCCATACTCAAAATGAAAAACATAACCTATGACACTCAGAGATGTTATACCTTAACACAAAGAGAATTTTCCAATTCAAACCAGTAGTTACTGAGATAAGCACGCACAAACAAACAAACAAATTCTTCAGCTTTATAATATATTAGCATAGAAATAAATATTTGCAAGCATCTATACATATAATAAAAATGTAAATGGTCGATGTCTGTATATGGAAGATATTTAAGAAATTTTAACGCGAGGGGTCTTTATAACAGCAACAGAAGCCAAAACAATTTTTTTTAGAATTTTTGTCTGTCTGTCTGTCTGTCTGTCTGTATGTTTGCTTGCGCATCACGCAAAAACTACTGCACCAAATGAGATGCGGTTTTCACAGTTGTATTGCTGCAGGTTCAACTTAAAAACTGGTATATGTTGCATTTACATACAGGGTGTTTCTTTTTGTTTGCTTGCACATTAATCAAAAACTATCGCACCAAATTAGATGCGGTTTTCACAGTTGTATTGCTGCAGGTTCAACTTAAAAACTGGTATATGTTGCATTTACATACAGGGTGTTTCTTTTTGTTTGCTTGCACATTAATCAAAAACTACCGCACCAAATGAGATGCGGTTTTCACAGTTATATTGGTGCAGGTCCGACTTAAAAAGTGGTATATGTTTCATTTACATACAGGTGTTTCTTTTTTTTGGCTTGCATATTACTCAAAAACTACCGCACGAAATGAGATACAGTTTTCAGAGTTATATTGGTGCAGCTACAACTTAAAAAGTGGTATATGTTTCATTTACATACAGGTTGTTTCTTTTTGTTTGCTTGCGCATAACGCAAAAACTAAAAGACGAAATGAGATGTGGTTTATCACAGTCATATATGTGCAAGTCCAACTTGAAAACTGGTATATAGCTTATTTACATACAGGGTGTTTCTTTGTATTATGGAAGATAATCGAGAAAAACTAATATGGGGAGTCTGTATTAACGTAATAAAAACAATGATTTTTAGAAATTTTGTCTGTTTGTCTGTGCGTTTGTGCGCGATGAAGTCAAAAACCGCTAAACGGATTTCGATGAAATTTGGTATGGCAGTAGCTGACACCTTGGATTTGTATCCCAAAAAATAAGTGTTCCCGTGGGATGAGGAAGGAATTCCGATATATTTGTTACTTTTTATACTCAAAGGGATGGGATGGGACTGGATTACATACTTTGAGTGCAAATGAGACAGGACGGGCGGGATATAACGGGACGGGACGGGACAGGACGAGAAATACCAAATAATCTTTACATGTATATATTTTTTAAATAAAGTTAATCACGCAGACGAAGTTAGCGGGCAGAAGCTAGTTTATTATAAAACCTGTAATGTGACATTTTCATTTTATGGATTTATTTTTTCTTCGATGACATAACGTCTTGAATACAGATGTATTTTAAGATATAACAAATTTTATTGTTTTTTGAAGTTGTAAATTATATATATTTTAAGAAGTGTTTTCTACATTTCGTAGTTCGAAATACAAATGTATAAGTATAAGCAACCTCAGCGACTTTTGGCATGTGATTTTGTTTTCGACATAGTATGACTGTATCTAGAATAGGTATATTTGATCGAAGTCTCACGTTTCCTATATAGTGTATTATCTATGGTCTCACGCCATCATGGTAACTATAGTTCGCCAAAGATATGATAGGGGGCGAGCCTACAAAATTCACAATCAAGTTTTTAATTTCGTTGCCAAATTCACCGATGTGTGTCAACGCGTTAGTATAATAACTGATTACAATAATTTAATTAATTTTATGGTAATAGTTTCTGACACACCTGCACGTTGAACCGTATGCTACATTTTTGGCGGAATTCTGGCCATATTTGTACACGTCGAGCTGGTTTGTATTTCCAGTTCAGAGTTAATGTTTGTATTGTGCTAATTAATAGAAACTGGTTGTTTTGTGTGTACATCACGGAGGCTTCGGATTTCGTATTTACTTTTAATTTGATAACCGCGAAATATTTGGACTTACTATGTCTAGTTGTCTGCTATATATAAAGCGGTATAACAACGCAAAATATGCAACTAGGAATGTATGAATGGATCGGCTCGGTCTAGTACCAATGTCTTTCAAAAAACCACGGTAAACTAATGTTGTTGCGTTTCGTTCGGCGAGTGAAATTACTGGTGTTTCAAATTTAATCTGTATCAGCCCATATTTGTTATACGACGTTGTATATAAACAACAAAATACCCATATAATAAAAATGTAAATGGTCGATGTCTGTACATGGAAGATATTTAAGAAATTTTAACGCGAGGGGTCTTTATAACAGCAACAGAAGTCAAAAAATTTTTATTTTTAAATTTTTGTCTGTCTGTTTGTCTGTGTGTTTGTTTGCGCATCACGCAACAACTACTGCACCAAATGAGATGCTGTTTTCACAGTTGTATTGCTGTAGGTTCAACTTAAAAACTGATATATGTTGTATTTACACACAGGATGTTTCTTTTTGTTTGTTTGCACATTACTCAAAAACTACCGCACGAAATGAGATGCAATTTTTACAGTTATATTGGCACAGGTCCAACTTGAAAACGGGTATATAATTCATTTACATACAGGGTGTATTTTTTTTATTTACCGGTGCATTACGCAAAAACTAACGCACGAAATGAGATGCGGTTTTCACAGTTATATACGTGCAAGTCCAACTTAAAATCTGGTATATGTCTTACATACAGGATGTTTCTTTGTACTATGGAAGATAAACGATAAAAACTAATATGGGGGGTCTGTATTAACGTAGCAATGATTTTTAAATTTTTGTCTGTTTTCAAGTGCGGTTGTGCGCGATGAACTCAAAAACCGCTCAACGGATTTCGATGAAATTTGGTATGGAAGTAGCTGACACCCTGGATTAACACTTAGGCTGCTCTTTTGTGGGATGAGGAAGGAATTCCGATATATTTGTTACTTTGTATACTCAAAGGGATGCGATGGGACTGGATTACATGCAATGAGTGAGAATGAGACGGGACGGGTGGCATATAACGGGACGGGATGGGATGGGAAATTCCAAATAATCCATACATTTATATTTTTTTAAATAAAGTTAATCACGCAGACGAAGTTAGCGGGCAGAAGCTAGTCATTTTAAAATTACAAGGTACAATATTGTTATCAACTACATGAGTTTACCCAATACGAACCGCATTAACTTAAGCTCCCTGAAACTTAAGCTCAATTTACTTATGTGCAAGCTTTCATCCGCCACTGTAACATTTGCTTAAAGTTATTCTGCATTTTTTGTTTCATGCACAATTATGTTATGTCAGTTTTATTATGTTACTTAGATTTATTTAACGACGACTTCCTTGTTAAGGAAATTTATTTTAAACTTTGTGTCATTGGCGAGATAATTGGCGTAGATTAAACTAACCACGTCCTTTGGGTATATAAGCAGGCACTACTGGGATAAAACACTTTTAATATTTATTATGCGAGATTTTGTTATCGTAAGATGGAAATGGGGGAAAACTAATAATATGAAAATGTTTATTTAAAATAATATAGCACAAAATATACTCTTCTCCATTTTGAAGTCGGTCAAAAAATATGTGTTTTGACCGTTTGTGTCCTATGATAGATAATTGTTCGTATTTTTTTTACACTACTCACAAAAATTAAAGGATATTTTTTTTGATCCATTTCTTTTTGTGTTTTTTGAGAGTCTGTATCTAGGAGAAAATTGATTGTTAAGAAATTCAGAAACTTACGCCCGAATACTGGAACGACATTCAAATAATAAGTTGCTCTTAACAGCGCACGGCTCACTCAGCCAGTACATTTAATCGGGATTAACGTAGTTAAGCGCAAGTTATATTTAAGTTGCGTTCCAGTATTTGGGCGTTAAACTTTGAAGCTTGCAATATCTATTTTGCAGATCTGTGCTCTATTTCTTGATTGCTCGCTTAGTTCATAAGCAATCGTAAGAAAACCAACGAGACAAAAAGAATCAAATTTTTTCTGGATTTCAAAACCGTGCATTTACATGGGTAGTGTTTTTTTGTGACATCGTTATAAAATTCCTGTAGATAATTTAATTGCCTTTAATTTGATATACCAGAAACCTCCGTGACATGATTTGGAGCTGACTTATGGTAAATCAAAGTAAAAATGGCCTATCACACTTTGACATTGGATTACTCCATGAATATCAATCATGGGAAAAAAAAAATCCGAATTTTAGTAACTTCAAAATATGCTCTATAAGATGGTATTAAAGTCTTATGATAATAAACAATATTTCTAAGTAAAATTGTTGATTGAAAAAAAGGTTAGAAAACGGTTATTTATGGATATTCGGAAAACACTGCATATCTTTGGATAAAAGAAACTAACGAAGGATATCGTCGGTAACTTTTCAACCTTAAAGTATTCTAAAGACATTCTGAAAGTTTCAAACTGCTCCGATTTGATTATCTTAGTGTTCAGAAGGTTTAAACTTACTGTATTCAGCAAAAATCGTCGTAATGAGCATTTTTCGCATGCTAATGATTTTGTAAATTGAGAATATTTTTTTTAGTGATTATCCATATTCTTTTAATCAAATTCTTTTTTCAAACGTTTTCACTATTCTCCGCAATTGTAAAAAAAATACTGGCACTGTTTTACCGCCGGCATTAGCGTTACCCAAAGCGTACTACGGGGAGGTTGCGTCGTCGGATTTATAGTAAAACAGTGCCAGTATTTTTTTTACAATTGCGGAGAATAGTGAAAACGTTTGAAAAAATGATTTGATTAAAAGAATATGGATAATCACCAAAAAAAGCATTATGAAGTGACAAAAATCGATCACATACGAAAAATGCTTATTACGACAATTTTGACGAATACAGTAAGTTCAAACCTTCCGAACACTAAGATAATCAAATCGGCCAGTTTGAAATTTTCAGAGTGTCTTTAGAATACTTTAAGGTTGAAAAGTTACCGACGATATCCTTCGTTCGTTTCTTTTATCTAAAGGTATGCAGTGTTTTCCGAATATCCATAAATAACCGTTTTTTTACCTTTTTTTCAGTCAACAATTTTACTTAGAAATACTGTTTATTATCATAAGACTTTAATACCATCTTATAGAACATGTTTTGAAGTTACGAAAATTCTGGTTTTGTTTTCCCCATGATTGATATTCATGGAGTAATCTAATGTCAAAGTGTGATAGGCCATTTTTACTTTGATTTACCATAAGTCAGCTCCAAATCATGTCACGGAGGTTTCTGGTATATCAAATTAAAGGCAATTAAATTATATACGGGAATTTTATAATGATGTCATAAAAAAAACACTACCCATGTAAATGCAGGGTTTTGAAATACAGAAAAAAAGAGGATTTTTTTTTTCTCGTTGGTTTTCTTACGATTGCTTATCAACTAAGCAAGCAATCAAGAAATGGAGCACAGAACTGCAAAATAGACATTTCAAGCTACAAAGTTTTAGTTTCTGAATTTCTTAACAATCAATTTTCTCCAAGATACAGACTCTCAAAAAACACCAAAAAAAATGGATCAAAAAAAATATCCTTTAATTTTTGTGCGTAGTATATTTTGTTAGGCCTTTCCCATATAAGGCTTGTGTTATATTTAGCAATAATATTTTCTTTACTTAAGTTTCTTTACAAACGACAAGTGACCTTTTATTTTAATTTTTAGTAGGGACAACAACTTCGAACTCCGATCATGCGGTCAAATGGTATAATTTCACAATATTTCTTTTTATTGATGTAATCAAAAACAAAAATAAATAAAGAGCCAAAACATTCACCTGTATTACAACATTAATTAAATTCCCCCAACACTCGCTTAAATTTTGACGCTATTTTCATAACCATCCCTGATATTTTCAGGTGCATTTCTTTAAAAAAGCCACATACCATTGAGGTGGTAGATGGCTCCATCAGCAGGCCAGGCGAGCACCAGCAGCAGCGCACTCCACGTGACGAGCATAGCGGGCAGGCCTTCCGGCGCGAGTCTCGGTCCGTACTGACCACCGCCCGAAGTCCTGACGCCGCGGATGTTAACGTACACCGTTACGCTTATGTTGGTTAAATATTTGTTTTTTTTTTTAGAATTCGATAAACTACATAAACTCACGCCTTTATCCCAGAAGGGGTAGGCAGAGGCGCCATCAGGACACCCACATTTCGCCTTGTATGTTCCGTCCCATGATGTGATAGGGGGCGAGCCTATCGCCATATCGGGCACAAATTTCTGACTCCGGGTTGATAATGAATAGAAAAACTCAATATCAATTTGCCCGACCCGGGATTCGAACCCGAGACCTCAGCTTTGTAATCATACCGAAGTACAACCACGCCACCGAGGCCGTCTAGTCGGTAAAAAACGATTGATTTAATACATACTCTCTACGAAAAAATTAACTGAAACCATTTTTTTGTGTCATATATCCGTTAAATGACGATGGTTAAGTGAAACAAAAACTAGCAATTTATGTATTTAAGATCCATTAGAATTAATAACAAAATTAAATAATTGTAACGCACCGGATAAAAACGTAAGAGAGGGAGACAATTCTGTTGGGTTTTAAAACTTTAAAATTACAAATTTCAGTTGACCGAATTCCAATACAATTAGTAATAAATTGTGCGCCACTTTTTTTGATGCTGCGCAGATTATGATGTGCTTCAAGATCAAGCTTGGAACACATTCCAATTTGTCAAAATTACGACGATTGATTACATCGACAAGAAACCTGCGTACCTGAACAATGACAACCATATCTCCACTAGAATTTCAAAATTTAGATGTTCCTCGCACTAGGCCATTAATGTCTAACCTCACTTGATTGTAAAGGAGACCCGTGTCCAACAATGGAATATACATGAGTGGATAAAATCGAGCATTAACGAAATCATAATAATAAAATCCAGATTTCGCGTTTTTAAATGTTCGCTAAATTACTAGTCTGATGCTCTGAGTCGAAACGACTATAAAAGACATTTACACCATTCCCATTCTTATAAACGGCACTAGAATAATTAGAAACCAGTTAGAGTCGAGTTTCTAGAATTACTGTTGCCATAGAATATTTAGTAAAAAAAAATCTTAATCATAGTTTACGTTCATTCAGGAATTTATTAATAAATTATTTTGATGCGTAGGTTATATGCGTAGGTATACCTACCCACGCAGTTCTTAAGATACATGTTTAGATTAAATATATACGCGTATAACATTATTAAAGATATACAGCATTCCTATGACGATAAACAAATATATATAAACTTTATAAATTTATTTTGGATCAATCGACACTACTCAGTTTAAGGATATTTTTTTGTCACAGACATTTGTTTATGCCATAGGTTAGAACAAACGAATATATATAGTTTGTCTAAATTTTATTCAGTGCATACATTAAAAAAGTATAACGTCGTAATTACCGGCACAATTTCATCAGGAGACTGTCCCGCCCTCACACCCGCCACTGCAACTCCTGTAAGCCAGGATCAACAGTGGCACGCAATTTAATGACACTGAGTATTCAAGCTCAGCGAGTCTCCGGGAATGTCTAACTTGTCTTTAACCCGCAACGAAATCAATCAAAAAGTAAAATTAATAGGAGGAGTTGGAAATAAATTATTGTCCACTTCCCTCCCTAATAAAGCGGGTGACAAAACAATGAATTAAAGAGGTAAATAACCTCGCATAAAGACATTTACAGCCAGAGAAGCCAGCTGTAAAGCACCACGGATTAGTCATTATTACATTTAAATGGGACCTATTATGTAAGCTGTTATACTTGATTCCAATAATAGGTATGGCAAAATCGCCGGAAAGCACGGAAATTCTTCCTAGTCTCCACAAGGTCCGTGTAGTATACAACTCCAGATGTTATTTGCATACTATCTAGCATGGTTTTACGCTCATTCTGTCAAAGACTACACTCCCAAAGTATATGATGCGCGGACTGCTCATATTCGCAATAAGGTGTTGAACATGAGCACGCAGGCGAATCAACGAGCTTAAATGAGTACAGTTTAGACTTAAAGTTACCATGGCCCGTAAGAAACTGTGATACATAATAATCGATATCTAGCCAAGTCTTAGTCAAACGATCACGCACGCATGGAAAATATTGGTATAGATGCCGACCCTTCATCTATTAGTTCTTTATATACAACTGAGAGCGGCTTAAATAATCTGTCTACTTTTAAAAAATCACGTGAATTTAAGAATCTTTTGTCCATATTCTCTCTAGTTGAGTAATACATCGCGGCGCGACGTTGTACCTCCAGGTCGACTGGAAGTACACCCGCTAGGACAGGCAAAGCCTCGGTACTAACAGTTCTATACGCCTTACACAAGAATATCAACGCCAAACGTTGGCTCTGGAGCAATTTCCTTCGCACAGCACCGATAGTGGCCCTATCAGCCCATACGGGGGATCCGTAAGTAATACATCCTAAGTAAGTCGCTCCATAGATGGTTTTTAATGTATTGAAAGATAGCCCCCACGTTGATTTCGATATTCTTGTCAAAGCAAAAAAGTTCTTTTTCGATTTTTCCCCGACTTTCTTAAACGAGTATTTTTTGGTACGTATCTAGATATTTAGTTTTTTTATTAGGATCTCCAACAAAAAATACAACAAGCTACTTAGCAATTTACTATGGTACTGTTGAATTTTAAACATTGTGCTTCTTACGAGATCACAACGAGCAATATTTCATAACAACAGGAAGGAAAAATACTTAGTTATAAGAATAATTAAAAATTAACTATAGTTATTATTAAGTTAGCAATAAAAATAGTAAATAATATTGTTTAGGTTATTTTCCGCTGGTACTTTATTATTCAAAGCTTAAACGGATGTTATGCATTATAAATTAATATTAAAACAACCTAGTACCGACTTAAAATTAAAATCTTGTTTTTTGATTATATAACATAATATTGTACCTATAGGTATATGTACTCGTATATGTAGTTTAATCAAGAATATCGTTAGAGCACTTCCCGTGGAGAAAAATTTAGATCTCGCTGACCAAAAACTCAGCCACTTAAACCGGGTATATAACCGAAAACGAAGCCAGGTGGTAGTTTAAGTGGTTACAGACACAACGCAAATAAACATTTGTCAAAATAAGCAACAGATATTTCTTTGCAATTTTTAAAAAATTGTTTGGGTACTAAATACCTAGTTATTGCGAAAATAATAATTTAAACCATAACGTACCATTGCGTCTTAAAAAATAAAAAAGGTGTACATCAATATTTTCTGTAAACTATGTTATTACCACTCAAATACGACGTTAAGTAAAAAAATATCAAAATACAGTCGACGATTTTTTTTGCGAATTTTTTAGTGGCATTGTGTCTGAAGTCACTAATACTACCACCTGGCTTCGTTTTCGGTCGCAGTCTTGATATACCCTGTATTTAAATTAGACAAGAGATCCAAAGTTCATGATATTCGAAATGATTCCAGTTTATATTTCTGTCGGCGTCGATATTCCTGTCGTTCGCGTGCGGCGCGGCGCTGTGGATAGCGGTGGAGGCGCCGGCGGGGGCGCTGGTGAAGACTATCCTAGCTCCCAGGACCACGGAGACGAAGGAGACTGATAGCAGCAAGGTTTTTTTTTTATTTTTTTTTATTGCAATGAATGGCGAGACGAGCATGCCATTCGCCTGATGGTAAGCGATACGACCGCTCATGGACAGTAGCAAAACCAATCAACACCATGAATTACAAGGCAATGCTTGGAATTCCACTACGCTCGCCATCCTGAGACATAAGATGTTAAGTCTCAATATGTCCAGTAGTTACTCTAGCTACAATGTCCTTCAAACCGGAACACAACAGCGCATTTACACTGCTGTTTGGCGGGAGAAATAGAAGGTGTGAATAAACGGGACTATAGTAAAGAGCAATTGTATTTTTATTATAATATTTTATTTTTGTTACACCAAAATAAGATCAATTACTTAACATCTTATGTCTTAGGATGGCGAGTGCAGTTGAGTGCCAAGCATTGTTTTTTAATTCATGGGGTTTTTTGGTTTTGCTACTGTCCATGAGCGGTCGTATCGTTTACCATCAGGCGAGTGTCATGTTCGTCTCGCCACTCATTGAAATAAAAAATTAAAAAAGTTAGTAGAACCACCAAGCTCTGTTTTTTTAATTGCATAAGTCCAGCAAACCAGTAAACAGGTCACCTTATGGTAAGTGGTCACTGCACATGAACATCACATCGCTAGATCATGGATGTGTTGCCGGCCCTTCAAATTGGGAGAAGAGCTGGAAGGATAAAGGATGTGAAGAGGAGACAGGTATTGGGCATCCGGTAATCTCACTCACCGAATAAAACGTGACAGCCAAACTGTCGCTTCACGTGGATCTCCTGTGAGACAGTGGTACCGCCTGGACGAGCCTGCCGAGTCATGCTTAGTCATGACTGACAACAGCGTGGCTCTACCAATTCCACTGGTCTGCTTATACTGGCATTAGTAAGTGACTGCAGTGTAACTTGTAAGGATCGAAAGAATATTCCAGATTTGACTCTCAAACATTTATATACTCACAACACATAGTACAAATAATAATGAAAACACAACTTAGTTTTACTCCATATAAAAAGATCACGGCGACATTGTCCATACCTTAATATTGCAGTTAACGGTATTACTAGGTAATTCCTGTTCGTAGTTTTCTTGGTGTTCTTTCCGATTCACGCTCAGTACAAGACTGACTGTTAAAATGTTCCGAACGCTCCCACTACAATTTCCCTCCATTGTCGGTGGGGCGTAGTGGGGGCGTTGCGACAAGTATTTGAGCTGTATAAATATTTCAGAGGGCATCCGATTTAATAAATAGTTGGAAAATGCCGTCAGACACTCAATATCAATTATAATTCCTAACAGCTCGGTCATCCTGATATTAAAGCGAGACCCCTCGCTTCAAGTTTTTTTTATTTATTTAATTTAAATATAGTACGCCAACAGCATAATACATTATATCGCTTAAATTAAGTTAATATTTAAATATAAATGCCCATTATGGAAGTACCCATCTTTGGCAAAAATAAAAATAACTATTACATAATTATGTTAAACAATGAAAAAAATAATTGAATCAAACTGCAATAATAAAGCAAAAATAATGAAATTACAATTATAACTCTTCTATACCATGAATTTATATAACACTAGCTTCTGCCCGCAAACTTCGTCAGCGTGATTAACTTTATTTGGTATTTTTCATCCTTTCCTGTCTCGTCCCGTTATATCCCGCCTTTCCCGTCTCATTCTCACTCAAGGCATGTAATCCAGTCCCATCCCATCCCTGTGAGTATAAAAAGTAACAAATATATCGGAATTAATTCCTAATCCCACGAGAACACTTAATTTTTCGGGATAAAAAGTAGTGTTAATCCAGGGTGTCAGCTACTTCAATACCAAATTTTATCGAAATCCATTAAGCGGCATTTGAGTTCATTGTGCACAAACGCACAGACAAACAGACAAAAAGTTTTTAAATCATATATTTTATTACGTTAATAAAGACCCCCATATTAGTTTTTCTCTTTAATCTTCCACAATACAAAGAAACACCCTGTATGTAAATAAGACATTTACCAGTTTTTAAGTTGGACTTGTACCTATTTAAGTAACTGTGAAAACCGCATCTCATTTCGTCTTGTGGTTTTTGCGTGATGCGCAATTAAATAAAAAGAAACATGAACATCACAACGCTAGATAACGGATGTGTTGCCGGCCCTTCAAATTGGGAGAAGAGCTGGAAGGATACAGGATGTGAAGAGGAGACAGGTATTGGGCATCCGGTAATCTCACTCACCGAACGAAACGTGACAGCCAAACTGTCGCTTCACGTGGATCTCCTATGAGACAGTGGTAGCTCCCCGGACGAGCCTGCCCATCCATGCCGAGCCATGACTGACAACAGCGTGGCTCTACCAATTCCACTGGTCTGCTTATACTGGCATTAGTAAGTGACTGCAGTGTAACTTGTAAGGATCGAAAGAATATTCCAGATTTGACTCTCAAACATTTATTTACTCACAACGCATAGTACAAATAATAATGAAAACACAACTTAGTTTTACTCCATATAAAAAGATCACGGCGACATTGTCCATACCTTAATATTGCAGTTAACGGTATTACTAGGTAATTCCTGTTCGTAGTTTTCTTGGTGTTCTTTCCGATTCACGCTCAGTACAAGACTGTTAAAATGTTCCGAACGCTCCCACTACGATTTCCCTCCACTGTTGGTGGGGCGTAGTGGGGGCGTTGCGAGAAGTATTTGAGCTGTATAAATATTTAAGAGGGCATCCGATTTAATAAATAGTTGGAAAATGCCGTCAGACACTCAATATCAATTATAATTCCTAACAAACTATTGTAACTGCCGAGTCCAAATAGAATGTCACAAGCTAGACCGAATACAAGATACAATGATGTGGGTCGCTGTGACTGATTTTTACCTTACTATACCACCATGGTCGTTTTACTAGTGAATACAAAATCCTACTACCAGGAAATGCATTTAGACAATAGACAGTTTATTTTTTACACACATACATACATACATAAACTCGCGCCTTTATCCCAGAAGGGGTAGGCGCCACCAGGACACCCACATTTCGCCTTGTATGTACCGTCCCATGATGTGATAGTGGGCGAGCCTATTGCCATATCGGGCACTATTACACAAATACACCCAACAGTCACATACATAGTCCTGACCCCACATTACGATCGAATCTTGTGTCGTGGGTATCAGAACCTACGAGAGACTTTTCGGTCTCACAAACACCCCGACCCGAAACAAATACTTGTGGTTCACACAAACATTTGTCTCGGTGCGGGGATCGAACCCGCGGCCTCTCGTTTCACAGCCGGCGTCTAACCAACTGCGCCACGGAGCCTGTCTAATGAATGGAAAAAGCCAATATCACCCTGCCCGACTCGGGATTCGAATCCGAGCTAATCACACCGTAGTACAACTACGCCACCAAGGCAGGTTATTTTCTATAATCAAGTATTTATTTATTGATGGTAAGCGTCAGTCGTCACGCCTGCTCATAGTTAAGAGCAATACTTACAAAACCTTATTTGCTAAACTATAATATAATTGCTATGCCTTGCGCTCGTCACCTTAAGATATTAGGCGTTATATCTCCATATTCTCTGTAAACATTGGCTACTATGCAAAGCCTGAACACAGATAAAAATACTACATAATTATAACTTGCTACGTTAATGTCTGAGTTATAACACTTAAATATGTTGAAGAACTCATCAATCCGACAAATCTTAACGTTTTGAACCAAAACTGTAATTGTAGTCAGTTATATAAAATATTGTGCATCAAGTTATTAATCTTAGATTAAAATTCACACATATAAGAACAGCGCAGAATTTAGTCTACTGTAATGATATAAAACTATTTGTTACGAATTTTATCGAGAGTTGGTTTAATTTTTAAACTTTTTGACTTCCCGACGCGACGTTTCGTTTGCTTTACAGCTTTCGTGGTCACGGGGCGGACTGAAGAAAATTGTTTTATTTCAATGTATAACATTTGCTTAAATCTAAAAAACCATAAGTCTACCTTAGTAAAACTAACTACGCTCACGTTTGTGTTTTATTAATAACTTCTAGATTTCAGTCTCTCGATTCGGGATAACGTAACGTATACGGCGGCAAAGCTAACTTTGCAGTTTGCAATCCCCTCCTTATTTTTTATATTAATGAGTAAAGTATCGTTATTTTGCTGAGTGAAGTTCCGCAATAGTTTGTGTAAGTTTGTTTCCCATCCTGCGTAAGTGGTTATGGCGACCTTTTCGAAAAAAGGGGTAAAAATGTTGCCGAACCATTATACACAGGCGTTCGTGAAATGCTAACTGTCACACTCAAATTGTACACATAATAATACACCTTTGTTGCGGAGTCGGTTAAACAAAGCCATCGAGTCAATCAAACCGTTTTAATTGTTCACTTATTACATATTGTTGAAAACTTCTGTGTTTGTTTGTTCATTTATAACTTGGTAACTACAAATACGATTACCATTATACTTTATTAGTACTGAAATACGTTATTTGGTAAGGTTTGGTTACGATAAGTAACTTTGTGACGACTTAAAATATTTTATGTCCGAAGAAGACGTAACGATTTTATGTCACTATAATGGCGAAGGAAAACAATGTGAGGAAACCTGCATACCATAGCGATTTGTAAGAATTTCTATGGTATGTAAAGTCCACCAACCAGCACTAGGCCAGTGTGGCGGTCTATATGGCCTAACCCCTCTCAATCGTACTCTCGATTGTAGAGGAGTCCCGTGCCCTGCAGTGAGACGTATATGGGATGATACAACCTACAATTATGTTCGTACAGGAATGTTAGACGCGAACAAGAAATGTGATTGTCCTTGTGGCACCTCTGCCTACCCCTTTTGGGAAAAGGCGTGAGTTTATGTATGTATGTTTAGTAATGCGAAAATCAACTCCTTCATTTATTTTCATTCATGAAAGGATTCATGGAATTCCCTCCTCTAGGATCGTCCACTACATATCCATATTCTCAGCTAGCTGACCCCTCACTCACAAGTAAGGATGATGAAGAAAAAACAACCCTCAATAATGATTTATGCTATCGTATAATTAATCTTCCACTAATTATGATGACCATAGAATAAATACGAATTATATAAAAATTCTAGATTATAATTTATTGCCATTAAACACGGTTTATTTACAATCTACATAATTATATTTATACAAACACATTAATCATCCATAATACTACTTCTAGATTTACATTGTAGCCAGACTAACTTCTGGACATATTGAGAATTTACATCTTATGTCTCAGGATGGCGTGTACAGTGGAATGCCAAGCAATGCTTTGTAATTCATGGTGTTGTTTGGTTTGCTACTGTCCATGAGCGGTCGTATCGCTTACCATCAGACAAATGGAATGCTCATCTCGCTAATCATCGCAAAAAAAAGTAAGGTGGCATGGCTCAATTAAACTATATATAATATAGTTTAATTGAGAATATAATATATAACAAAACTTAAACTCGGACACCATGCCGTGTCGAAGCCACTGACGATGGGCTGTCCACAAGGCTCGGTCTTGGGTCCTTATTTATGGAATTTAGGCTTCGACGATTTTCTTACAATTCCCTTACCGTCAGGGTGTTCTTTGATTGGATATGCGGACGATGGCCTCTTGCTTATTGAGTCAAACAGTAGGTCGGGACTCGAAAATATGGCAGACACGTGTTTAAAATTAATATCTGATTGGGGCGATCGAAATCGCTTACAGTTCGCACCACATAAAACGTACCAATTACTTCTAAAAGGAATTTTAAAATCACCGCCGCGAATTAAATTTAATAATATCACCGTTAAGAAAAAATAATCAGTTTGTTATCTTGGTCTAATTTTGGAAAGGAATTTCTCCTTTCTTGAACATATTAAGAAAGTCGGGGAAAAATCGAAAAATAACTTTTTTGCTTTGACAAGAATATCAAAATCAACGTGGGGGCTATCTTTCAACACATTAAAAACCATATATGGAGCTACTTACTTAGGATGTATTACTTACGGATCCCCCGTATGGGCTGATAGGGCTACTATCGGTGCTGTGCGAAGGAAATTGCTCCAGAGCCAACGTTTGGCGTTGATATTCTTGTGTAAGGCGTATAGGACTGTTAGTACCGAAGCTTTGCCTGTTCTAGCGGGTGTACTTCCAGTCGACCTGGAGGTACAACGTCGCGCCGCGATGTATTACTCAACTAGAGAGAATATGGACAAAAGATTCTTAAATTCACGTGAACTTTTAAAAGTAGACAGACTATTTAAGCCGCTCTCAGTTGTATATAACGAAATAATAGATGAATGGCAAAATAGATGGGATGTATCTTTGAAGGGTCGGCATCTATACCAATATTTTCCAAGCGTGCGTGATCGTTTGACAAAGACTTGGCTAGATATCGATTATTACGTATCACAGTTTCTTACGGGCCATGGTAACTTTAAGTCTAAACTGTACTCATTTAAGCTCGTTGATTCGCCTGCGTGCTCATGTTCAACACCTTATTGCGAATATGAGCAGTCCGCGCATCATATACTTTGGGAGTGTAGTCTTTGGCAGAATGAGCGTAAAACCATGCTAGATAGTATGCAAATAACATCTGGAGTTGTATACTACACGGACCTTGTGGAGACTAGGAAGAATTTCCGTGCTTTCCGGCGATTTTGCCATACCTATTATTGGAATCAAGTATAACAGCTTACATATTATTAGGTCCCATTTAAATGTAATAATCACTATTCCGTGGTGCTTTACAGCTGGCTTCTCTGGCTGTAAATGTCTTTATGCGAGGTTGTTTACCTCTTTAGCTCATTGTTTTGTCACCCGCTTTATTAGGGAGGGAAGTGGACAATAATTTATTTCCAACTCCTCCTATTAATTTTACCTTTTTGATTGATTTCGTTGCGGGTTAAAGACAAGTTAGACATTCCCGGAGACGCGCTGAGCTTCAATGCTCAGTGTCATTAAAATGCGTGCCACTGTTGATCCTGGCTTACAGGAGTTGCAGTGGCGGGTGTGAGGGCGGGACAGTCTCCTACTGGCATGGCTCAATGTAGTTTGAGTAGAACTAATTTTCATTCACTAACTGTTTAGTTACTTACATAAACTCACGCCTTTATCCCAGAAGGGGTAGGTAGAGGCGCTACCAGGACACCCACATTTCGCCTTGCATGTTCCGTCCCACGATCTGATAGAGGGCGAGCCTATCGCCATATCGGGCACATATTGCTGAACCCGGGCTGAATATGAATAAAAAATCTAATATCACTTTGCCTGACCCGGGATTCAAACCCAAGACCTCAACTTTGTAATCGTACCGTAGTACAACTACGCCACCGAGGCAGTCAACAGTGAACATTTTATATGATCCATCAACAGATGATGCAATGTTAACATATAAGTACCTATAAAATTATTTACATATCGACTCATATTATTCACCTAGTTATAGGTGGACCAACTACATTATATCCACAACAGCTAAAAAGCAAAAAATAAAAAAGCACATATTAATAGTGCAGTGAAATTACAGTATTTTAGTATCATAATATCATTGTTGTTACATAATAAGTAAATATTTCTACGCCGGAAGATTTCTAACTCGGAAATTGTATTTCTAAAATAAAAGCCGCGATATACAGGAGCAATACCGAAATAGAACAACGTTTTATTAAAAATAATAAAATAAGATTTAACGTAAGTGTGTAAAAACATCCATGCATATTTACTAACCAGAATGTTGGTTACTTTTAACTTTCCAATAATTCCTGAATAACATTTAAAATTAATAATGTACTTTAGGGTAACAATTTTTTTGTAGTAAAAGCAACAGTGGCAATAAGGCATATTTTCGTTCATGTATTTTTTTGACAAATGTTTAGAGGAGGGTAGTTAGTTTTCTTGTGCCATCTTGCTGGACTACAAGTTCAGTTTCTCGTGAACGCTTGCAAAAGCAGGACGCATGCTCCGCAGCTGCGCAAGATTTCTTGCCTAGTTTAAATTAAATTAATTTGTGGATAATAATATTGTGGTGAAAGTGACAAGTGTTGTGAAGTGCTACAATAATCGTAATTTTCTTCTACTACTATCGAGCTACGGGTGCTGAATTTCGGTGAGTGGTTTACACTTGCTTTATTATATTTGTCGTCGGATATTGTATTTTCCTCTGTGTGTACATCCATTCGCCGTGTGTAGGACTTTACCATTGTTTAAAATATATTAGGTTTGTCTTCGTGTCATCCATCGAGCTTCGGGAGCAGAAATTCGGTAAGTGATTTAGACTTGTTTTATTATATTTGTCGTCGGATATTGTATTTTCCTCTGTGTGTACATCCATTCGCCGTGTGTAGGACTTTACCATTGTTTAAAATACATATATTAGGTTTGTCTTCGTGTCATCCATCGAGCTTCGGGTAACAGAAATTTGGTCAAACGATGAAATTGTTTGTCAAATTATTAGATAGTATACAGATTCATTTAACGCGTTTGTCAAATATTCTACATGTTTGTCGTGTTTGCTGAAAGTCTAGATTGATGACGCTTTTCGCTTACTATATAGTTATCTGTGACTGAATCTACGAGCAGAACGTTTGATCATCTAAGCTATTGTTTGATGAAAACGTGAACCAACAAATTTGCTAATTTGATCATTTACAGGGCCGTTTACTTATTTTGTTATTACTTCTCGTCGGATATGTTTGTTTTTTTATTTCCCTATTTTATGTGTTGTTTAAATTGTTCCGTGTACAATATAGTGCAAGTGGTGTGTAGTACTACTATTGATCATTTTCTTCGTGTCGACCATCGAGCTTCGGGAGCTGAATTACGGTGAGTGATTTATACTTATACTGTTATTATTTTAATTATATTGTTTCTCGATATTGTTTACTTATTTCCATATTTGTGTGTACATTCTTCGCAGTGTGTAGGCTATACTTTGCCAAATGTTTAAAACATATTCGGTGTTTCTTCATCACGACCGTCCAACTTCGGGAGCAGAAATCCGGTGAGTGTTTTTGACTTACCTACTATATGAAATGAAATGAAATTCGTTTATTTGTCACATAAGCAATTAAACAGCTCTTATGACAAGTCAATACACATAGTACTTATTTTCTATTTACAAGATATTTGTTGTAATTTTTGTTATTTTATAGTATTTTTATTATTTCTCGATTCATAAATTTGTTACTTTTTTCTCCTTGTGTTCACGTCAATTTGCGAAGTAACCTTACCAACCGTTTTAAAACAAATTAGGTTACTTTGAATTAGATAACACCCGAATCCTCAAACACCATTTAAATATTAAGTTGCATTTAACTACCTACATCCCACTTAATCAGTACTTTTAAGCGGGACTTGCGCAGTTACATGAAACATAATATTTAACTGGCGTTTGAGTATTCGGGCGGAAAACTCTCCCATTTACAAATATTTTTTTTATAAATTTAGATTAAGTTATGAAGACAAGACAATAATACAAATTGAATCAATGCGATTAGGGATGAACATAATTAGGCGATCATCGTTGATCGCGAGTTTTATGAACTACTCTGCCTACACCTTCGGGTATACAAGCCTAAAGTTCGCAGCCGTCAACAGTTAATTTTACGTAGGCAGTAAACTGTAAAACTGTGTTAATTGTATTTCGTGTAACTGCGGTTAGCTGGCTATTAGTTAACTTGTTTAACTGGGCACACGCGATCTGAGGGTGCCTAGTCTGTTCATAACTACTACATTACGTTGAAATAAAACTATTTTTACGGATTTTATCGCGATTTGGTTTAATTTTTACATTTTTTAACTTCCCGACGTTTCGATTGCTCTCAAATTTAAAACTTTAAACAAAGTGTATTTTATGTTAATTTGTGAAGTGTTGTTATTTAATTCAAAGTTTATTTAAAACGTTGATTATTATGGAGTGAGTAATGTATAATTACATTGTATTGGTGTGGTTTACGTCATAGAGAAAGAAATTAAATGCATATTATATTGTTATTTTAGATCAATTGACAGCGTTTCCCATCCTTTGTTAAACCAAGTTGAAGCTTTGGTACAATATTTAGAAGAGAAACCCCATTTGGCTAATAAAAATTATAGCGGTATCCTCCATCAACAAATATTTGAAAAAAAGTGCTGAAGTACCTTGCACCTTGTTGAAAGCGCTCGACTAGGTCGCTTAGTTGGTACTAGTAAAGGGCGTAATTGATTCTCTAAATCTTGAATTAAGTCCTCCGAAAGTCTATAGATGTTAATAAAATCATCACTGCGACTAGTAAGGGGCAAATTTCTTATAATTTGAGCTTGACGACGATTGTTTCTTACTTCTAATTCGTAGGCTTCTTTAAGAATACTTAATAAAATAAATGATCGAGCCATCTACAAACAAAAAATATATTAACTGCAGTAACTAAGTAAAAGTACAGTAAATCACATTTATAAAGGTATTTCTCGACATTTCGAACTTACCTTGATTATCAAGGATATATCAAATACTTTTGTAGCCCTTTTTTACTAATTTAATCACAATTTATTTTCTTTTCACTCACAATCTCGCACACAAAATACTCATTTACACGGGGAGAGATTCTCGCCTCGAAGATACGATTATCGTAAGGATTTTTCATTTTTTTTTCATTTTTCATATAATAATAGTTGCATCGTTGAAACATTGTAAGAATACGATAATGTTATGGCGCTTATGTCTTGCGATAATGGCATACAATTCTCGCCGCGAGAAACTCCCCGTGTGAATGGCGCTTACCGGCTTGATCGAAGTCAGGAGATTCAGCAGTGGACTTCTTGTGGTTGAGAAGAGAGGGAGAGAGAGATCGAATTCAGATCTACAGAGACTGAACTCGTCGGGACACACTCAGATTATCATAATGGGGTTTTCACAGTCGATAACGGTTGATATTTTAGAAATTACTTTAAACATCGCGATTTTAAAATACGTTGACCCAAAAATAAATATTTGTGGTACACAAATATAAGTTACTCGGAGCAGGTATCGAACCAATGACCTCTCGCATCGTAGCCTTCTGTCCCATAGACTCATGGAAACTACAACGTACGCAATATTAACGTTTTTTATCACAAAACAAACATGACGTCACTTTTCATTACCCGTAACCACACACAATTATGAAAATTGTTCAATCAAAAGTTAAACAGAATCAAAATTGTTAAAGATATAAAAATAATGAATTTAAGTAAAAACAACAAATCAATTTGCGATACTAAAATTTGTGGTGCAAAAAATCAGGGCCGTGAGGCCGAGGATCGATTGCCGTGGTGTTTCCGCTGTACAAAATAATGTAACCTATAATTAGTTTTATTAAGCAATAAGAAACGCTCTTTATGTAAAAACACCATACAGTAAACAAAATAAGAGATAATTACTAAAACCATAAAAATTAAAGTGCTCAAAATCGGCGGTCTTATCGCTAAAAGCGATCTCTTTCAGACAACAGTGCAAGAAGAGGTTACAAGCATTTTAAATGGACGGCGCTTTTATAATATTTACAATATAAACAAGTTGGTCTTATTTTAATAAGTACATATATAAATTTATACCCGACAGTCGAAATAAAATCCGTCATGGGTCTTGGTTAGAATGAACAAGTCATTGCGCCCTCTCACTAATATCCGAAAGAAATATTTGTAGCTTTTATACATTTTGGCTAGGTTTCATAGGTCTTACAGCTGCCCTAAACTTGGCACGCTTACGCAAGTACGGTTTATTTTTAAAGGTTTAATGGTACAACCACTATAGTCACCTCGGGCTACAATAAAAATGGGCCGGCTCGACTGCGGTACCAATTACCACTGTCACTGAAACCCAACGTAAAACAACTGCTGTGCTTTTCGAAGAGTAAGATTGTCGAAGGCCGAATACCCCTATCTTGCTTTGGCGCTTTTGTTCTTCACTTTGTCATTAAAGAGGCCGTTTTATTTTCGTAGTCGTTCATGTCGTCGTATTTACTGGTGGTAGGTCTCTCATATGTGAGAGGCCGCCTGGGTAGGTACCACCGCAATGTCTATTTCTCCCGCCAAACAGCAGTGTAAATACACTGTTGTGTTCCGGTTTGAAGGACATTGTAGCCAGAGTAACTACTGGACATATCGAGACTTAACATCTTATGTCTCAGGATGGCGAGCGCAGTGGAATGCCAAGCATTGCCTTGTAACTCATAGTGTTGTTTAGTTTTGCTACTGTCCATGAGCGGTCGTATCGCTTACCATCAGGCGAATGGCAGGCTCGTCTCGTCATTCATAGCAATAAAAAAAAAAAAAATGTCGCTTATGCACTTACCTTCAGGAGAACCGTTTGTTCGTTTACCCGATGTTTGGAATAAAAATACACTTGTCGATCCGTTCAGTTTAAATCGATAGACACATTTTAATATATTATTGGAAAGTTGACTTAGCCAAGTTGTCTCTGGTTATAACAATTTATTAATTCAAGTTTTATAACTTTGATGATTGGATCATAAAAATAAATACTTATAGGTACAGTAAAATATACTATTTTAAATTGATTCTTATAAATTATTTAAGCCGTATTTTTGCCGTGGTCATTTAGCGCTTAAATTAATGATGTTTAATTAATAGATCATCGTATTTAAATGGTGGTAGGTATCATATGTGAGAGGCCGCCTGGGTAGGTACTACCGGTATGTCTATTTCTCTCGCCAAACAGCAGTGTAAATGCAGTGTTGTGTTCCGGTTTCAAGAATATTGTTGCCAAAGTAACTACTGGGCATAATGAGACTTAACATGTTATGTCTCAGGATGCCAAGCATTGCTTTGTAATTCGTGGTGATGTTTGGTTTTGCTTCCATCCATGAGCGGTGGTATCTCTTGACGCTTACTATCAGGCGCATAGCCTGCTCGTTTCGCCACTCATTGGAATAAAAAAATGGAACTGGTTTGTAAGAATCCATTTTTGTAGCTATACGAGTTTTATTTTTGTTTCTTAAATCTTTCTTAGTAAGCTTCATACTTGATGTCAAAACACATTTAAAATAAAAGAACTTGCAGAAAATAATGTTAAGTAAGCAGGTGGACTTTATTTAAAACTAAATATTTAATGATGCAAGGATAAATGAAACCAAAAAACAGAATCAACGAATTGTCTTAAATATTAATATTAGCCATAACTTCTAATGTTATGCTTATCACCTTTTATGTTATTTTGCAGTGAGAAATTAAGAAAATAGAGTGCCGTGAGATAATGCTCTTTCATGTATCAGTGTTCTAAAGTTTTACGGCCTTATTCATAGATACATTTGAAACCTATTTTAGTCATCGAATGTTTTCTTTCTCGCTCAAACTGAATAAAGTCGTTCGAAAGAGACAAAATATTCGATAACTAAAATAGGTTTTAAATCTGTCCATGAATAATGCCGTTATTAATAATGCCATTGATTTTAAAATCAGGTGCATTAGCCATTTTTCCGATCGAATTTAATAAGCGTGATAATTATCAAAAGAGTGACGTCACAACATACGAATTCATTTTGTACTATAAATACTTTGCATTCTCGTTCATTGAAATACATCGTGTTGATACGCAATTATTTTTAATCTGTCTTATTTTTAAGCGACTTTAAAAAAGGTGATCTCAAACGTCCTTTTTGTTTATTTTATTTATTGCCTCCTTTGTAGCATAAAAGAATATTATATACCGGTTTCCCCAAAACATTAAACAAGATTATATTTTGGTCACGGATTAATGTTTCTTTACTTATTAGAATTAAAAACCACCTCTAAGTTTAAGTCAAGAGAAAGATGAAGGCAGTGTTGCTGGACACGGCACGCGTTGCGAGGAGATTCCTTTGGACGCCCAAACCTTCCTTGTCGTGGAAGGGCTAATATGTTTTTGTAATTAGATATTTATTTTGTTTTGCTACCATATACCGGTGTATCCAGACTGCGACCGAAAACGAAGCCAGGTGGTAGTTTTAGTGACTACAGACATAATGCAACTAAAAATTTTCCAAAAGAAAAAGGCTTTTTTTGCGGCCCACAACCTGGCGTCGTTTTCGGTCGCAGTCTGGATATAACTACCCTGCATATTACTGCAGTGTTTGAGTCTGTAACGAATAGTAGAATACACATTTATGTAATAATATATTGATGCATGACGTCAGATGCAACATTTAATCAATTTACGACTGAAATTAATGAACGTTCTTGATCTCTTTCAACATAGATCCTAAAAAATATAGATTTGTCAACACGCGTACGTATTTGGATTCATCTAGTGTTTAGTTTAGTTTTTAAAAATCATGAGCGTTTATAAATTTCAGCGATTAAAGATACTAAAAACCTTTTTTGTTTTTACTATGTCAATTACGTGTAATAAGTATATATATGTATACCTAATATGCATATATTAAACTAGGGGAACGCCGTGGACAAAATGTTTGAATAATAAAACTTAGGTACCGTACCGCAATCTCTGATTCTGTCTCTCTCTCTCTCTCTCTCTCTCTCTCTCTCTAAGTAATCACACTATCTTCCCTCTCACTTCACTAAGTTATCACGTTCAGATTTTGTTGTCGTTGTCCACTCTGGCAAAGAATCCCAGCGGTGGATTAATTTTTGTTTTCACGCGTGATATTTTTTTTTTATTGCAATGTATGGCGAGACGAGCATGCCATTCGCCTGATAGTAAGCGATACGACCGCTAATGGACAGTAGTTAAACCAAACAACACCATGAATTACAATAATTCTTGGCATTTCACTGTGCTCGCCATCCTGAGCCATAAGATGTTAAGTATCATTATGTCCAGTAGTTACTCTGACTACAATGCCCTTCAAACCGGAACTCTTGCATTTACACTGCTATTTGTCGGGAGAAATAGACATTGCGATGGTACCTACCCAGGCAGCCTCTCAAATATTATGAGACCTACCACCAGTATGTTGTTTCACTGTAGTGTAACAACCTTTTGTAGGTCAGGTTACAAAAAATATCCTATTGAGTGAGTACGTACCAAATATGAGATTATAGCAACAACGATTTATCTCCGTCACATTAACATCAATTGTTAAAAATCTTATGTTTAAATGAATAAGTGCGAGTAATTGACATCGTATATAAATGTATTTTTTTATGTTCATGAAAAACAAATCTTTTGTTAACTTATTTAAGGTTTCGTGAGAAACATCACGTTTATATTAAACAAAAGATGTTAAAGTATATAAATTAGTTGTTGAACGACAAAGTATACCTGTTTAAAGTATATTTTATGAATATTTATTTATTTAATTGTTGTTTTAACTCATTGCGTCACCTGTCGGGTGATTCGAGTGACGAATATGTTAATATAATTATGAATTGGAACTGGAATATATATATATACAGGAAATAACTCTCCGTGGCTTTTTTTGTTTTTGTCCATAAATCTAAGGATAATAAAATTGTGTTACTTAAGTGACTACAATGCGTGTTGGTAGCTTCCGAGTAGAGGATTTACACGACTTGCCGATAATGTCGACGCAATTATGGCGTTTTTTAGAAGCCGATAAAATGGGTTATATTGACATATAAGTATTAATTTAACCCCCATTTCTCTCATCGCGTCAGGCAACATTATGAAATCAGATACATACAATAAAAATGTTAATGGTCGATGTCTGTACATGGAAGATATTTGAGAAATTTTAACGTGAGGGGTCTTTATAACAGCAACAGAAGCCAAAACAATTTTTTTTAGAATTCTTGTCTGTGTCTGTCTGTGTGTCTGTTTGCTTGCGCATCACGCAAGAACTACTGCACCAAATGAGATGCGGTTTTCACAGCTGTATTGCTGTAGGTTCAACTTAAAAACTGGTATATGTTGCATTTACATACAGGGTGTTTCTATTTGTTTGCTTGCACATTACTCAAAAACAACCGCACGTAATGAGATGCAGTTTTTACAGTTATATTGGTGCAGGTCGAACTTAAAAATTGGTATATATTTCATTTACATACAGGATGTTTCTTTTTGTTTGCTTGCACATTACTCAAAAACAACCGCACGTAATGAGATGCAGTTCTTAGAGTTATATTGGTGCAGGTCGAACTTGAAAATTTGTATATACATATTTAATTTACATACAGAGTGTTTCTTTTTGTTTGCTTGCACATTACTCAAAAACAACCGCACGTAATTAGATGCAGTTTTCACAGTTATATTACTGCAGGTCCAATTTGAAAACTGGTATATATTTCATTTACATACAGGGTGTTTCTTTGTTTTATGGAAGATAAATGAGAAAAACTAATATGGGGGTCTGTATTCTATACATCTATACATATAATAAAAATGAAAATGGTCGATGTCTGTACATGGAAGATATTTGAGAAATTTTAACGCGAGGGGTCTTTATAACAGCAACAGAAGTCAAAACAATTTTTTTTAGAATTTTTGTCTGTCTGTCTGTCTGTCTGTCTATCTGTATGTTTGCTTGCGCATCACGCGAAAACTACTGCACCAAATGAGATGCGGTTTTCACAAATGTATTGCTGCAGGTTCAACTTAAAAACTGGTATATGTCTTATTTACATACAGGCTGTTACTTTTTATTTACTTGCGCATTACGCAAATACTACCACACGAAATGCGATGCGGTTTTCAAATTTATATTGGTGCAGGTCTTACTTAAAAAGTGGTATATGTTTCATTTACATACAGGGTGTTCCTTTGTATTATGGAAGATAAACGAGTAAAACTAATATGGGGGGTCTGTATTAACGTAATAAAAACAATGATTTTTAGAATTTTTGTCTGTTTGTCTGTGCGGTTGTGCGCGATGAACTCAAAAACCGCTTATCGGATTTCAATGAAATTTGGTATGGAAGTAGCTGACATCTTGGATTAACACTTAGGCTACTTTTTATCCCGAAAAACTAAGTGTTCCCGTGGGATGAGGAAGGAATTCCGATATATTTGTTACTTTTTATACTCAAAGGGATGGGATGGGACTGGATTACATAACTTGAGTGAGAATGAGACAGAACGGGCGGGATATAATGGGACGGGACGGGGCGGGATGAGAAATACCAAATAAAGTTAATCACGCTGACGAAGTTTGCGGGCAGAAGCTAGTAACGTAATAAAAACAATTATTTTTAGAATATGTGTCTGTTTGTCTGTGCGGATGAACTCAAAAACCGCTTAATGGATTTCGATGAAATTTGGTATGGAAGTAGCTGACACCCTGGATTAACACTAAGGCTACTTTTTATCCCGAAAAATTAAGTGCTCCCTTGGGATGAGGAAGGAATTCCGACATATTTGTTACTTTCTATACTCAAAGGGATGGGATGGGACTGGATTACATGCCTTGAGTGAGAATGAGACAGAACGGGCGGGATATAATGGGACGGGACGGGGCGGGATGAGAAATACCAAATAAAGTTAATCACGCTGACGAAGTTTGCGGGCAGAAGCTAGTTTGAAATAAAAACAATTATTTTTAGAATATGTGTCTGTTTGTCTGTGCGGATGAACTCAAAAACCGCTTAATGGATTTCGATGAAATTTGGTATGGAAGTAGCTGACACCCTGGATTAACACTAAGGCTACTTTTTATCCCGAAAAATTAAGTGCTCCCTTGGGATGAGGAAGGAATTCCGACATATTTGTTACTTTCTATACTCAAAGGGATGGGATGGGACTGGATTACATGCCTTGAGTGAGAATGAGACGGGACGGGCGGGATATAATGGGACGGGACGAGACGGCATGAGAAATACCAAATAAAGTTAATCACGCTGACGAAGTTTGCGGGCAGAAGCTAGTTTGAAATAAAATCATATTCGATTTTTGTAAAAAATGCAATTTTAATTTTAAAGATTTTTTGCCACATCGTACCTACGGTTACGAGTAATCAAATCAAATCAAATTAAATCAAAATATTCTTTATTCAAGTAGTCTTTTACAAGATCTTTTTAATCGTTAATTTCTGTTAGTATTTTTACGGCTTAGCCGAACTTCGGTTCGGTGCGGGAACTTACCTGAGCGGTAAAAAGATTCGTATCTTTACAGACGATATGAAATGATGATCTGCCTTGAAAACTAATATTGACAAAAGATTTAGTCGAAATTTTCTAAAATTTTCTGGGATGATGACCAACATAGTGGAAAAATTAATGCTTACATGTCAATATCACCTAGCATACGGGCTTACATTGTTTTGTCACCCGCTTTATTAGGGAGGGAAGTGGACAATAATTTATTTCCAAGTCCTCCTATTAATTTAACTTTTTGATAGATTTCGTTGCGGGTTAAAGACAAGTTAGACATTCCCGGAGACTCGCTGAGCTTCAATGCTCAGTGTCATTAAAATGCGTGCCACTGTTGATCCTGGCTTACAGGAGTTGCAGTGGCGTGTGTGAGGGCGGGACAGTCTCCTATCCTGACTGATTCGAAATCGTACCAGCTCTTGGTAGCGTGGTTATAATGAGCTACAACGATGCTCTACCACTTCTAAAATACCCTATTACGATCGCCTAAGGCCGGGTTGTAGCATTTTCACATTTTAACGTCTGGACTGCAGTTATTTTATTGGCGACAGGCTCGCCCCCTATCACATCGTGGGACGGAACATAAAGGCGAAATGTGCGGGTCCTGGTAGCGCCTCTGCCTACCCCTTCGGGGATAAAGGCGTGAGTTTATGTATGTAACAATATATTTTTTGTAATAAAAATGAAAATTTCTTGTATTACATATTTGTTTTGACGATATGTGCTAGTTCCAATTCTTATCCATAATTCTATGATCGCTAATAATTATGCATAAATTAATTTAAAAAAACACAGTCATGTTTTTTAATATTCGAGTTTCTAGCGACATACGAGTCTAAGTTCGTAAATAATCGAAGATAAAATGAGCTGTTACATCACCATATAATATTGATGTACAATATGTTATATTCTTAATTAAAATTTGTAAAGAATATAGTCTGTTTTGTACAGATATTTTACTGCCCCGACAAAGTGACTACAATGCATGTTAGTAAGCTCAACACAATTATGTCAGCCTGATATGATTTTTTTTCTGGGTCAGCCTGTATACATTCGTCCCACTGCAGGGCACAGAGCTTCTTTACAGTTGAGAGTACGATTGACAGGGGTTAGGCCATATAATCACGCTGGCCTAGTGCGGGTTGGCGAACTTTTAATACTCGTACTATAAAAATTCTTACAAATCGCTTTGGTATGCAGGTTTCCTCATGACGTTTTCGTGCACCGTTATAGTGCATGGTGATTGACTTTCAATACACACATTACTCCAGTCAGAGGTGTGCCTTGCGATTTAAACCTGGGACCATCGTATACATGTTGGCAGCCGCGTCTGGTAACAACAGGCCACCACGCTATGATGGCTGTCTCCTTTGCCTAAATCAATGTATACTTTTAACGTGGCAAATATGAGAGCTTCACCTTGCTATAGACACGAGTTCATACAAACTAATTGATTTCAAATTTAAATTCAAGGTTTTCCACTTTGATAAAATATTCGTTTCCCATACATATTCGGAACGTGTTTTATCAGTGAAGTTTACGTTACTGCCGCTTCCTTGGTCCAGCACCGTGTTAGGGCTGCGAATCGTGAGGTACAGATTTCGATTTCCTTTTTTATTCAATTCATTTCAATAGGACCGGCAAATGAGCAAACAGGTCATAATATAATGGTAAATGATCACTGCCGCCCATGAACATCCGCCACGCTTGGATTATAGATGTGTTGCCGTCTGCCCTTCCATCAAATTGGGAGGGGAGCGGGCAGGAACTGGGTTGTGAAGGGGAAAGTGATATTGGGCATCCGGTCATTTCAGTCACCGAACGAAACGAGACAGCAAATATTATTATTTATTATGTTCTATTCAAACGACATTGCTTGAGACTGGATATTACCTAAGCGCTATATCTAGCAAAAAGAATAAAACTAAAACTAAAATTTACTGGTTGTAGGTCTCTCATATGTGAGAGGCCGCCTGGGTAGGTACCACCGCAATGTCTATTTCTCCCGCCAAACAGCAGTGTAAATGCACTGTTGTGTTCCGGTTTGAAGGACATTGTAGCCAGAGTAACTACTGGACATATCGAGACTTAACATCTTATGTCTCAGGATGGCGAGCGCAGTGGAATGCCAAGCAATGCCTTGTAACTCATGGTGTTGTTTGGTTTTGCTACTGTCCATGAGCGGTCGTATCGCTTACCATCAGGCAAATAGCAGGCTCGTCTCGTCATTCAAAGCAAAAAAAAAAAAAACAAAAGCCTCGCTTCGGTTTTCTATCAGAGAGTGGTGCCACCCCTGATCTATTCATATGAAAAGAGCTGGCCTCGCTTAAAGACTAGTCCTAGTCTATAGACCAGCCTCATGTACCTTAGGTATGGCCCTAACACCTTAAATTATGCAAATGATAAATATCCTAGAAGGAAGTTTAAAGTGTGCGATACTATTCTCAGTTTGTTTTAATTATGGTAATTTTGTGTTTCCGAGAGTTTTCAATCAACACTTTAGTTGGAGGATCTCTAAATAAAATAATTACTTTGTTTGATATATTCGCAAAACCTGACCACCAGTGTGGGACGGGTGGCGACCGCGCGACGTCGCGTGCCGGCAAAATGAATCGTGGCGTGGTGTTCCTACTATGTGTATTGTTTGGCGGCAGTTCCGCCATTATTTATAAGTTAAATGGTAAGTTTAAATGATTTACCATATTATATTTTTACATAATTCTAGACTTGATATACAGGGTGAATTATTCAAAAGGGCGTAGATGGCCAAATCCGAAACTATGAGGAATATTGAAAAATGCTGAAAGGAGTTACGAGCCCGATTTTGATGAAAACTAAAACTATATACTTCGATTTTTTATAAATAAATATGCCTCACTAGGAATCTAACCAGATGATTTTGAAAATAAATACATGCACTATTATAACGCCATTCGATAAAGTTGCTAATAAGAACCAAGTTCTGGGAAGTAATGTCATATGGGAAACTAAAGGAAAGCGGTCATTTTAGGCAGAATAATATTTTTTCCCCATTACCTTCACACCCGGTCCCCTTGCTTTAGGAGCGAAATTTTTAGGTTATTTGTATTTTGTTAAAAATTTGTAAAGAAATGTACAAATAAGTTGAATTCATTTATTTTAATAAGGTTTCAATTAATTATGGTAGTATTTATGTAAAGCAGGCTTGTGTGAATTCGCGCTTTTGTACCGAAAAAATGTCGTGGATATGGTTTCTTCACTGTTATGGCCTTAAAAAAAATATTTATAAACTTTAACAAGGAGGTGGCTTTATCAAGGTAAACTTATAAAGCCAGACATTTGTAATAAAGCGTTAGAAATAACAGTTTTGAGTTATTTTCTGTTGGTTCCATTCCCAACACAAGGATCCTTGGTGTTAAGGTAAGGTAAGAAAACATTGAATTTTGCTAAAAAATACTTCTTTCCTTCAGTTTGACGTATGTACGACGTATGACGTATTACTTCTTAGAATTTGATCCTTCTTAGCAACATTATCGAATAGTGTATTATTACAGTGCGTTTCTTTTTTCAAAATCATAGAGTTCGATTCCTCGCTAGGGATATTGATTTATCAAAAATCTAAGTATGCATGTTTTAGTTGTCATCAAAATCGAGCTCGTAACTCCTTTGACGATTTTTCGATATTCTTCATAGATTCGGAATTGACTATGCACGCCCACTTGAAAAACTCACCCTGTATATTAACTTAAATTTGAATTTTAATCTATAGAGAACAATTATTTTATTCTAGTTTCTGTCCGTAAACTTCGTCTGGGTGATTAACTTTATTTGGGATTTCCCATCCCGTCCTGTTATTCCCCCCACGTCCCGTCTCTTTCTCACTCAAGGCATGTAATACCGTCCCATCCCATCACTTTGAGTATAAGAAAGTAACAAATATATCGGAATTCCTTGCTCATCCCACGGGAATACTACATTTTCCGGGATATATAGTAGTCTAAGCGTTAATCCGGGGTTTCATCGAAATCCGTTAAGCCGTTTCTGAGTTCATAGCGCACAACCGCACAAACAAACAGACAGACAAAAATTCTAAAAATCATTGCTTTGGGTTCTATTATGTTAACGCAGACCCCATCGCTGTCGGCCGTGGTCGCCGCCATGGTCGGCAGCCGGAGGTTGTGGCGAGTCACGCTCTCCTTCTGCGAATGTGTCATGTCGCAGGAGGGCGCCGAGCGGGATCGGGAGCAGACCGACCCCGCTCGTCGCCACAGAAGACGAAGGAGGCGCCGGGATGTCATCAAACCCGGCGCCGGAGAGGCCACATGGGGCCGCCGTCCCTACCTTGGCGGCCCCCGAGACGTGACGCAACACGCGTCTCATGTCGCGCCGTTTCAGCGGCAGTGCGCATGGAGGCGGTCCCGGCGCGTTCTGTGCAAACGGTATCCCGGGGCCGTCTCCGAGGCGCACCGATGGTGGCCATCGTGGGGTTTTTAGTCGGTATTTCGGCGCATAGGTTGGTAGGGAGCCGGCCCAGCGGCCGCCCGGCACATCTACGGGCGGCAACCATCTCGGTGGGTCGGAATCTGCCTCGCCCTTTCCGGGGTGGGATGGTCCGTAAAGGGATTTTCCCCGCAGGAAAAAAAAATCCCCCCATATTAGTTGTTCTTATTAATCTTCCATGCACAAACATCGATCGGTTACAATTTTTTTAAACGTATATATATTTATATATACCTTCGCTTCGTTTTCGGTCGCAGTATTGATATACCCGGTATAGAAAATATACATCAATCAATAATATTACGGGATACAGGTCGATTTGGAGATCCTAGGATTCTGTAGCTAAAAAAAGAGAGAGTAAGAGGCATCAAAAATCATAGATCTAAGATATCTATAGAGCGTCTACGACCTGTGCATCACGAGGATCGGAGCTACAAAGAACTGGAATATTCTACCATAATGATTCACTCTCTCAAAATATGATTTAAGATATTATCTTCGGACGTAAATTAACTCAACGAATTCTGGGTGGATTCACTAATCCAAAAGAGGTCACACTACTCTTTTTGAGGTTACTGACTTCATCATAACCACAAACATAAGCCATCTGTGTTAAAATATAAACAAAAAAATTTTTTAAAGTCTTTGTATCGTTTTGGCCCGTATTGAGTGAGGGAATAAGGTAAGCTTTGACTTCTTCTAACAAAGTTGCCGTTGGTCAAGCAATCAGTCTTAAAATAATGCGATGCAAATATAAATAAATTTAAATATCTTTAGTAGTTTAGTGTCGAGCGTCGCTGGACTTGTTTCTCCATGTAGTAGGTACAATTCTTTATACATACTTATATTGTTCATATTTGTTTATAATCTAATAATCTTGTAGTTATTATCGAACAGGCCACTTCCAGCAGGGGGATGTGGATATCCTTGGGAGAAGTCCATGTTTAGCGGTGGACTTCTTGTAGCTTTTTAGATAGATGGATAACTATTAACGACCTATCAAATATTTGAGAGATTAAAATGATTTAAATAAAACTATTTTTACGGATTTTATCGCGATTTGGTTTAATTTTTACATTTTTTAACTAAATCTAAGAAACCATTATAGATTAAAATGAGTCCTATTTGATACTGTCTAATATTTTTTGCTGCTCTCAGATCCACAACACAGGGTCAATTAAACTGAGAATGATCTAGAAGGTTTTCTAAGATATAATATAACAGCATACATCTGTCATCTGTCCTGAATCCAAACAATCCCTCCCTAAAAAAGCAGGTGACAAAACAATGAACTAAAGAGATAAATAAGCTCGCGTAAAGACATTTACAGCTAGAGAAGCCATCTGTAAAGCACTACGGATCAAGTCATCATTACATTTGAATGGCGCAGGTGTAGGGTATTCTTTAATTTTATAAATATGTTCTAGACTCGGAGTACGCCAAGATGCCGCCGGTGTACCGCATGGATTCGTACGACGCCTGCTTCATCCAGCCTGGTGGAATGTACTGCACCGTGGACTTCACCCTCGTTTCTGACGGACCCTCGCCACTGATGGACATGATACGGGTAAATATCAGTATGGGTGACATCATTTAAAACCATTTACGCTACGCGTCGCCGCTTGCCTTTTTGGAAGATCGAAGACCCTGATATCTACTTCCACCGAGATACAAAGAGAAAAAAGGGGTTTCATTTGAGTTATTCGTACTTACGTATATCAAAAACTTAATTATGTTAAACCTTGAGGTCCTTGAGTCTATGACTTGATCGAGTCATCCAATTTATAGTATTAGTTGTCCGTTTTGAATCGAATCTGAGTTGCTAAGGTTTAGAATTTGTATCCCGCATGATGATACTCGCGTTCTATCTGAAAATAAGCTCAATAAGAAAATAAGTTGAAAATAAGCTCGGTTAAACGTTATAACCATACCTACCATTTTTTTCTTTTACTTATATGTACGAGTATACTCGGGAATCATACAAAAATTTCTTTCTTTCTTTCTAATAAAAATATAATCACCAAATAATTGCTAATACATACAGCAAAGTTTCGACAGTTAAATTATACATAAACAAAGGAAGCGTACGAAACAAAATAAAAATGTTAAGCAGTAAATCACAACAAGTTTTCGCTTTGCTACAGTGAATAATATTATATAAGCTACGTTATAGCTTTAACTCTTAAAAAGAATCTCCTTACGGTAGGCAGTGACCTGGTTGTGCTGGACCCCTGGCACTGCCAAAGTCCATGAGCGGCGGTGAACGCTTACCACCAGGCGAGTCGCATGCCCGTATGCCTGCGTAGGCAATAATTAATAAAACATGCAAAAACTAACCAAAAAGGGATCCTATAAAAATACAGAAAATATCACATATTTTATTTGGTGGCGTAGTTGTATTACGGTACGGTTACAAAGATTTTTTCACGAAATGTCACTGCAAAATACACTAAAATAATAGCGTAAATGCGCCACGGTAAAAATAAATACATTTGATATACTGTACGGAATAAAATTGACCTTGTGGGGAGTGCCTGCTGTCGAAGCTTACACTCCACGTGTTGCTTAAATATTTCATATACACTTACATATTAATGAAATAAAATAATTAAGATATTATTAACCAGGAAAATATTTACAACCATTAATAGAAAAAGCTATCAACAAGGAATTACAAGGAATAAAAATTTTGACAACAAAAATGTAGAAGGAAATCAAAGTTAGATTCACAATTACAAAAGGTTGCATTCTGAACAAACTCAACTTAAGTAGCTATGGTCCCTTTGGGTTCTGTTTCGTCCCGTCTCATCTGGCTCTTTTGCTTTCTGCTACATCCTGTCTCATTATTTTCAATCGAATGCAGTCTGGATCAGTGGCGGCGTAAGGTAGGTTGGCACCCTGGGCGGTTTCGTATTGAGCACCCGTACCAATTTTTTTTTGAAGGACTAAAAAAAAAAAAAAAAAGGTACTCCTTCTTTGTAGGCAGCGGCAAGCAGGATCGTTTCGCCAACGATCGTGGTCCACGCTCTTCGTTTGTTGTCGCTTGTCGGGTTGTCGTTGTCACCCCTTGGTGCTTGGTACCCGGGGCGGACCGCCCCCATCGCCCCCCCCGTTACGCCGCCACTGGTCTGGATCCAACCGGTCCCATCTCATCTGTCCCACTGTATTCCATTCCATCCCTTAACGTTAAATTGTAAATCATTGGTAGCTGATAAACTATGTAAGAACTATTCTAGTAGAATGTAATACATACAATGAAATGATATTCGTTTGACAAGTCAATACACATAGTACATATTCTCTATTTACAAGATATTTGTGACAATATTACTTATATTAAATTTACTATTTTTCGGTAGTCATTAAGAATTACACACAGGCGAAGCTAGTAAAAGCGTGTTAATAATGGCGACGAACAATTATGAAAAAAGAATATTATTGGGGTGAAATAAGGGATGAAATATTGTATTCAAAATCATAATCGCTTCAATGTATTCATGTCAAAAACTCATAATTACTAAAATAACGGCATGCTTAGTTTTCCTTATTGGACCTAAAGAGGCGAAAAGGTATTGATTTTAGAACGAAGTTTCTTAGCGCCGCGCCGCTCTTGGAACAGGAATGAATTTGTAGAAATAATGTAAATGGGAAAACTTTATACCTATACATATTATTATATTATATGTTCGAGATAAAATGTAATATTAATATAAATGTGGAAGCACAATAAAACAATCAGTCCAGGAGATGCTAGTTTATTTCTGACCTGACAGAAGAAAGGTGCAAAAGCGCGCGCATAGGTTTTCCGCCTTTTTTGTAAGGCATAGACAATGTGAAATACATACCAAATATTCAATCTTTTTTTAGTTTCCCTATCTTAGTGTCGATATTCTAAATTCGTAGTCAAAATTACTAGGGTAGCAGATATATTTCTTTTGATGGGATAGAAGGAAATATAAAGGCTTGGGATGAGAAAGGATGGAACGGGACCGATCGGGAAGTGACGGAACAGACGGGATTGAACAGGTCAGGTCGTGGTGGAAAGAAATGCAGTATATTAATTAAATTCAATAGATAATAATAGTGATTATAAATTGCAGAAAATAACAAATAGCCTTGGCTGTATGCTGTGGAAAAAATGGTAAGGCTATGTCCAGTAGCGGACAGCAGTCGCGGATGCGCCAAGTATAGTAGAAAATACGGAGAATATTAATTATTTTAGTCTATAGTAAACAACCGTTACATTAAAAACTCACAGAAAAACTAATTAAAATTGATTAAAACATATAACATTATTAATGTAATAATAAAGCATTTTATCAAAAATATAATAAATAAATAATTTAAAATACTATTATAAACCACGTAAAACCACGCATCTGCATCGAGGAGAATTTTTCCTCTTGGTGCTCAGTGTCTGCTGGCGTACCACAGGGCGGCGTGCTTTCTCCCCTACTTTTTGCTATTTTTATTAATTCTATCACTAATCACCTTTATTCTTCCTACCACCTCTACGCTGATGATCTCCAAATTTACTCTCAGGCCCCTTTGGACAGGATGGTTGATGCGATCTCGACGATTAATGTTGATATCCAACACATTTGCAATTGGAGCAAACGGCATGGCTTGACGCTGAATCCAAGTAAGACTCAGGCAATTGTTGTTGGCAGTCCCAGGTTGATAGCAAAACTTAATTGGGCCCAACTGCCGTGTGTTGCTTGTGATGGTGTTACCGTCCCCTACAGCGACACTGTGAGAAATTTGGGTCTGAATATAGACAAAGGCCTCACCTGGGGTCCGCAAATTCGAGATGTAAGTCGAAAGTTGTTTACTTCAGCTAGATCCTTGCGAAGGTTACACAATTTCCTACCCGTTACCACGAAGAAATCGCTTGCGCAAACACTCCTCCTCCCCATCCTTGATTATGCCGATGTCAGCTATCTAGATCTCACCGAGGACCAGCTAAATAAACTTGAGCGTCTTCAGAATTTCTGCATAAGATTCATATTTGGTCTACGTAAATATGATCATGTTTCTGAGTTTCGTGCTAAGCTCAAGTGGTTACCTATACGACTTCGCCGGAATACTCACATTCTTTCTCTTCTTTACAATATTTTGTTTAATCCTCTCACCCCTTCTTATCTTAAAGAACGATTTGTTTTTCTTCATGACTCACATACGAGGTCCTTGAGGTCGTCCGAGAACTTAAAGTTGAGAATGCCCGCCCACACTACAACATTTATGGATAAATCTTTCGGTGTCGTAGCTGTTCGCTTGTGGAATGCACTACCCGTTGTGGTGAGGCAGGCTCAAACTCTGTCATCTTTTAAGAAGCTAGTAAAAGAGCACTACCTTTCTTCTTAAACAGATTTACTGATTAATATTATTTCCTTTATTTAAATATATTGGTAATATTTTTATATATGTATGTTTATTTACATATAAACGTATTTATGTATGTTTATTTACATATAAATGTATTTATGTATCTTTATATATACTAATTATGTAGTTTTTGTATATTTATGCATAAATAGTATTATATATTTGAGCTTTTATTGCCTTTATTATACACTGCCCTTTCTTTCTCCCTCTCATAAATCCATCCAATGGTTGTCTGGTAGAGATTGCCTTAGTGCGATAAGACCGCCATTTGTACTTTGTTGTTTTGTTGTCTTTATATACCTTTTGTTATATTTTTGTGTACAATAAAGAATATAAATAAATAAATAAATAAATAAATAAAATAAAATATATAGGCAATGTACATTCCTATTACGAACTATGGAGCGTCCATAATAAATTATTGAAATGGAATGGTGAGTTAACATGCTGTACTAATTTGAACTGTGGCATCGGCTGACGTCAATGTGCCCTGTGCGCCGAGCTCCGGGTGCGCGGAGTGAGATGACGTTTAATACCTAAACACCTCGGTAAAAGAGGCCCTTAAAACCTTTTTATAAATTGCCAGTTCAATGACCGTGAAATATATTAATTAATGCACATAAATATAATGTACATACTTATAGGTTTAACCGCAGTCTTACCCATATTATTTTAAATTACTAGACCGTGATAAAATCATTACAATATATATTTTAAGACATGTATTTAATATTTATTATGTGATGCCTACTTTGTATAATTTGTGCAGTTTTATCACAGTTTTATGTTAATTTAAGTTATTCTTATATTGCCTTATTGTCGCAGGATTATTCAGAATTAACATCAAAACATTTTAATCACTCCAAACTGACTTACGGCATCTGTGTCTCAACATCATGCACCAAACACAACTCAACAGACTTAAGGCTCAAACTTGAGTCGTGCCTCAACGACTCCATGTGGAGGGAGTACGGGCTCAAAACTAAAATCCCTGATAAGTTCTACTGCGATAAGGATGAGACTAAAATTGACATAACGACAGCCGACTTTGCTGTTGCTGGCTGCATTCTGTGTTTGCTGTTACTGAATTTTATTGGAAGTTGTTACGACTTTATTGCAAATCCAGAGAAAGATGGTAAGATACTTTTAGTTATTTACAATAAAATCTGTAAAAAATTAACTCTTACTTCATTCCTGTTATTATCAAAGATGTGCTCTTTAGCAATTCTAGTGAAAGATTGTGATTTATGCAAAAAGCTTCTACATTCTTGTTTACAGGTTTTAAACATTGTCTGAAAAGGTGTAGTCATACCTAGAAATATGTATAATATTTTGTGACATACGGCTTTTTAGGTGTAAAGTTCTTGCTATGCTTCTCAATTCGTCGCAACTGGAGAAGACTGGTGGCCCCGCCCGCAGACGGACCAGAGACAAGGCTCAAACGACTCAAATCCCTCAACGGTAGCAAGTAAGTTGACAATTTTGACTCAATGATGACTAAGTCATATAGGGTCATCATCATCATCACCCATATTAATTCTACACATATATTATTCCTCGTTAGCAGCCTCCGTGGCGCAGTTGGTTAGATGCCCGCTCTGAAACGAGAGGCCGCGGGTTCGATCCCCGAAACAAATATTTGTGTGATCCACAGGTATTTGTTTCGCCCAAATACGACGATCAGTAAGAAATTACAAAAAAAAATAGTTTTTTTTGCGAAATTTTTAGTTGCATTGTGTCTGAAGTCACTAATAATACCACCTGGCTTCGTTTTCGGTCACGGTCTTGATATACCCTGTATTTACGAAGTACTCTTAACCAACGAACATGCATGTTAGATTAATTCCACTTGATGAGGGAAGTGGTCTGTATGGACCATAGCGCTTTGCATTCTATAGTCTCTGTCCACCCCAATAAGACATAAGAGTTAAGGTATATCTTTATGTAACTGCATGTTTTAAATTCCAGGACAACAGTGATGTTCCTGGTTATAATGGCTCACTCGATGATCATCACCGGTTATTTCATAGAAAACACGGCATATCTCGAAAGTGTGAGTATTTTTTACTTAGTTGAGGGCTGAGGCTAACAGCCGTATTCTAACGGCCTTATTCATAGTCAATTTAACAACCTGTTTTAGTTATCGAATGTTTTGTCCCTTTCGAACGACTTTAGAGTTCAGTTTGAGCGAAGAAGACAAAACATTCGATCACTAAAATAGGTTTTTAAACTATCTATGAATAAGGCCTTAAGACGTTTCCTCGAATCTTCCTCAACCTTACCTCAATCGAGGTCACCTTTAAAATGAATTCAAGGAATCCTCGAAAATGGTATGCTTTGTTAAAAATATATCTTTTAAGTGTGATGATTGCCTATAACCATGTACTGTAACGGTGTAAGAATTTCTATGGTATGTAAAATCCGCCAACCCGCACTAGGCCAGCGTGGCGGACATATGATCTAACCCCTATCAATCGTACTTTCAGATATAGATGAAGAAGGCCCGTGCCCTGCTGTGGGACGTACATGGGCTGATACACATACAGATAACAAACCAGAACATTTATTATAACATTATTATACAAGGTTATTTTTAGTATACTACAAGCCGAAAGTAGTTTGTTGAGAATCAGTAACACAATCCATTGCACAAAATTTTAACATACGTTATATTTTATCCCAAAAGCATATTAAAATTCCATCAAGCTGGTTACCTTGTTGATTAATAAAAATCCAGCGCGTGTCGGTCGTTCACCTATTAAAGTACTTACACAGCCGGCCGATGCAAAATGCAAGGACACCATTCCTCCCCCACCCCGCACACTACGGCGCGGCGGTGCGTGCGGTGCGTTTGATCTAATAATATTAGTAACCCCGGAAGTCTCGGCGCGTGCGCATCTTTCGTGATTTTGCATAGACTACTCTGCGCACGTACCGATTTCGCGATGGCTTTTCGTTACACTTTACAGCAATGTTGAGTATACAGATATGGTGCGTAGTCTCGCGATTTGTGGTGATAATGTGTCTGCGGCAGTGAGGTATTATGAAGCCGCAAAGTGAAAATGAACTAAAAAAACAAAATTGAAAGTTTTCATACAATAAAACAGAACACTTATGTGCTATCCAAATTACACCGCAATATGCGTAAGCGGGCTCGGCTGTGTATTAGGGAAAGGGGTGGACATTTTGAACAATTGCTTAGGTATGTTTAGTTGTTATTGTAATAGGAATGAAGTGGTAAATATTAAGCCGAGTTTCGATTTGTTCTTAACACACACATCCCTCGCAAAGCATTATCTTTGGTGGAAACGCAGACGTGTTGTTAAAATGTTGTTTATAAACGAAAGAGTGTAAATAGTACCAGTGTTGTGCGTGTGCGTGTGTTGGCGCGAAACCCACGGCGCGGCGCATCGCGGCGCGGCAGTGCGCATGCGCGGCGCGCACTTGTTCCCATGCATTATTCAAGAAATGAGATAATTATCGTAACCTGTCACGGCGTGAGTTTTTATTATTATTATTTTTTCTATTTTATCTGATCTTTTATACCAAAATCTAATTTGGGTGTTTCGGCTTTATGGTATACAAAAAATAATGTTGTATATGTATATATTCGACAGCCTCCGTGGCGCAGTTAGTTAGACGCCGACTGTAAAACGAGAGGCCGCGGGTTCGATCCCCGCACCGAGAGAAATGTTTCTGCGACCCACAATTATTTCTTTCGGGTCTAGGTGTTTGTGAGACCGAAATGTCTCTCGTAGTTCTGATACCCGCGACGCAAGACTTAAATGATCTTAATGTGGGGTCAGGGCTATGTATGCGACTGTTGGGTGTATTTATTCTATTTATTTATATACAATATTTATATGTTTCAGTGCTATGATAACTTTGGATATCACTTAATCCTGAACGGATCGGTTATCGTGCAAACGTTCTTCATAATATCAGGGTGTTTGCTGGCTTACAACTTGCAGCTGTACGCAGAGAAACACAAACTCAACTGGCTAGTTATCATCAAGGCGATTGTCTTGAGGTGGCTGCGGTTAGTGAAACAACATGTCAACTCGCATTATTTTATTTACCTTACAATTAACAGGAATTTGTATGGTTCTTATGTGAAGTTCGCCAACACTATCTAGGCCAGGGTCGTGGACTAACTTAACCTATAACATTGATTAAAAATTGTAAAGGGATCCGTATCATCCAGTGGTGCATAAAAATAAGCCAAAAGGGTATATATTAATAAAATAAATTTATTGCGATGAATGGCGAGACAAGCATGCCTTTCGACTGATGGGAAGCAATACGACCGCTCATGGAGAGCAGCAAAATTAGGCAACACCATTAATTACAAGGCAATGCCTGGAATTCCACTGCGATCGCCATACTGAGACATAATATGTTAAGAGTCATTATGTCCAGTAGTTACTCTGGCTACAATTTGCTTCAAACTGGAACACAACAGTTAGAAAGTTTTTTTGGAGAGATAATGTTTGTTATGGACTCTGCGCATATTTCTTTAGCTGATATAAATATATTTGTAGGATATTTAAACAAATTATGTTTATTACAGATTGACACCAACTTACGCCGTCGTTTTGGCTTTCGTGGCAACATGGTATAGACATCTGGGAAGAGGTCCTATTTGGAAGGTATGTTGCAGTCCTCAGAAAATATTTAATAGAATAGCTTTCATTAAAGGGTTATAGTCGCGCCTAATGAAAAACTAAATGCAATAAGCCTTAAGTATAAATATAAAAGTACCTACATAAAAAGTACTCGTAGAGACTTCACAAGACAGCTACGGCCTACGAGTATATCGATTCGCAGTAGAAGTCTAATCTATAAGTATGCGATTCCACTAGGAAAGTCTTGCATGCAAGTATGCCGTCACATTTGTGTACAAGTTGCTTGCATTGAAAACATATTTTCGAGAGTGGGCAAATTGCATGGAAGTTTTACTTGAATACAATTTAAGAGGGTCAAAATTGAGTTGAAAATCATGGAGGGAAAGGAGAAATCATGCAACTTACCTGGGCGCGTTCAATTTGCACGTCCCTTGAATGAAAATTTACAAGTCAAATTACCAACGTCCAAGTTTTCGTCCAAGCTCTCGTGGTCACAGGGCGGACAGTTCGCTGTAAAGTAATCGAAACGTCGGGAAGTTTAAAAATGTAAAAATTAAACCAATTCGCGATAAAATCCGTAATAAATAGTTTTATTTGAATAAGTAACAGCATCTTAACCATGATTTCAGAAAGTGGTCGGCAGCGAGGTGGCAGATTGTCAGAGTACCTGGTGGCTCCATCTACTGTACGTCAACAACTACGTCGCCGGCTCGGAATGCCTGGCACAAACTTGGTAACGAACATATTTAATAGCTTATTCAAAATTATTTCACCTAGTCCTTGCCAGCTTCAACTGCCAGGTCTTATATTCCATTCTGACATAATAATTGCAGGTACCTGGCCACAGACACTCAACTGTACATCCTGGGCGTCATCGTGTGTGTGTTCTGCTCCTCAACCAGGAGTCGGGCGGTGGTGCTGTCCTTACTCTTCGCCATCGGAGTGGCCATCCCCACCGCTATAACCTACTACAAGGATCTCGATGGGGCGCTTATACCCTCTCCTGAGTTAGTATTTTCGTATTGAATTAATATGAAGAATTTTTTTTATCAGTGATCTTGAACTGTAATGTCGAGCTCTTGATTGACATGTCTTATGCGACAGTCCTTAATAGTAGCATTTCAAAATCTTACTGACGTAGTCTGTGTAGCGTAGTTGGTTACAAGCCGGCAGTATAACAAGAGGCCGCGGGTACGATCCTAGCACTGAGACAAATGTTTACGTGAACCAGAAAAAATCATTTGAATCTTGGTGGTTGTGAGACCGAAAAGTCTCTCCTAGTTTCTGATACACGACCCAAGACTTACATCTTACAGTGTCTGAACTATGTATATGGCTGTTGGGTGTACATATTAATTTTCCTTCTTTTTAGACATTTGTAGTATTATTTTTATGTTTCAGAGCCTCCCGTGGCTTCTACGTCCATGATCCGACCTACATCGAGGTGTACAGCCGGGGATACACAAACATCTCTTGTTACATACTAGGTCTTGCCCTGGGGTATTTAATTCACCACGCGCAGATAGTCGGCGTCGACCCGCACAAGTATAAGGTAAAATTACGTGTTACTAAAGTACTACTATACTAAAGTATCGAGTAACAACATGCTAGTTAAGTGAATGACATAAGAAATTGAACGAACCATTCGTTCATTGTTACGTCAAATGTCCCCCGCCCTGTTTCCCGCTAAAGTGTCAACATATTTTTTTTTAATAAACAAGTAGGTTATGATTTTAACCATCAAGTAAATAGAATAATTGACAGATTATGTGGCCAGTAAAGTACTGATTAGTGAAATCATAGGATTAGGGCCTCGATCACCATCTTCAAGTAAATAGTTGATTAGGCTAATCATCAGTAAAAGTCATCTGTAAAGTCATGTGTCGATTTCACCAAGCTTTTTTTTTTTAATTTTTTTTTAAACTGGCACGGCATAGTGACTGCATTGCACCTGATGGTAAGTGCTAATGCCGTCCAGATAGAGTATCGAATGGTATCAAACGGTAGTCTCATACCATTCGATACAATCATGCCGGTCCGCTGAGATGCCTCTTCACGCTACGGCGGAAGGACCCAGGATTATAGGAAGGAGGGAACACGTGCTCCAATAATACTAATCCTATGATTACATTAATAAGTAACTTACTGGCTGCATCGTCTGCCGATTAGCGTATTTACTTAATGGTTATAATAAGGTTAAATTCTCAACCTCCATTTTTATTTTTTAAGAAAAAAATACGTCGACACTTTAGCGGGAGGCAGGGCGAGGAACATTTGACGCAATATTCAACGAATGATTCGTTCAATTTCTTATGTCATTCACTTAACCAGGACTTTACTTTATTTTCACTTGTGAAATCGACGGAAGATACTCTGCACATTTGATTGTCAAATAACATTAATCAAAAAGTAAGTAATCAACGGTTTACTTGAAGATGGTGAACGAGGCCCTTAGTGTTACTAGAGCGTCGTGAATTCGACACGTAATGTTACGGGTGACTTTAACTGATGACTAGCCTACTTGCCACTTTGCTTGAGGATGGTGAACGAGGCCGTTAAACTACAGAACTTAATTAGCTGTATAAAAGGAAATCTGCATAAATTCTCAAGTATATTTTAGAGGGAGATAAAAGTAGTTGAAAAATTGCATGCCAATAATATACCGGAATCTTTATTCAATTTTTCTTTTTCCACTTATACCTAGTAAATTGACTTAAACTTACGCCACGCCGCGGTGTTAAGTAATATTGTATAACACATGAAAAAGTATACTTCATTATGTTACGTCCTTAAATTATATTCAGTGTTTTTGATCCCTCGTGCAAAATCTAGACTTTCATATTTTTAAATATGTTTGTCACAGTTAGGTGTTTTATATCAATATTGAAAAAGGCTTATATTTTCACTAGTTTCTTAAGGCTTATTTGTTGTCTGGTGTAGTTGTACTACGGTACGATTAAAACGCTGAGATCTCGAGTTCGAATCCCGGGTCGTGTAAAGTGATGTTGGATTTTTCTCTTTATTATAATCAGCCCGGAGTCGGTTATTTGTCCTCGATATGGTGATATGCTCGACCCCTATCACATCGGAGGACGGAACATACAAGGCGAAATGTGGCTGTCCTGGTAGCATCTCTGCCCACCCTTCTAGGGAGAAGCCGCGAGTTTATGTATAGATTATGTATGTACATACATCATAGTATTTATCCAGATGAACCTCCAAAATTCAAACCCCGGAGTATTTTTCAGCGATAATATCTTCAATTTTAATTTTCCAGAAATACCGTTTTTTGGTATGGCTGGCGGTACCTGTGGGCATCATGGTGGTGTTGTCAGGGCGAGCGTTCTACATGGACGGCCCCAGACCCTCCGTAGTGGCAAGAGTAGTAGCGGCAGCCCTGATTAAACCTATCATTGGGCTCCTCATTGTTTTGTGTATAGCATCTTATGCAATCAAGGTCGAAAGTGAGTTTTTTCTTGAAATGAAAATGAAATTAAAATATGTGATTGAACCCATGAAATGTCATACATTACGGGCGGACATTACATTATTAGCCCCGTGACCACGAAAGCTGTAAAGCAATCGAAACGCCAGGAAGCTAAAAAATGTACAAATAAAACGAGATCCGCGATAAATTCCGTAAAAAATTCAATGGTCTAATTCAATGCATTGTTTCCAGATTTTTACCGCGGTTTTATAGAGTGGTGGGGCTGGACGAGTCTCTCCCGGGTAACATACTGCGTGTATTTGTTCCACTACCCGTTCATCAAGTACTTCATCGGCGTGCAAGTCTCGCTTCTGCATATAAATTTAACGTTTGCGGTAAATATTATTTACTACTAGCTTCTGCCCGCAAACTTCGTTAAGTCGTTTCTTAGTTCATCGCGCACAACCGCACCGACAGACAAAAATTCTAAAAATCATTGTTTTGAGTTTTATTACGTTAATATAGACCTCCCATATTAGTTTTTCTCGTTTAGCGTCCATCGCACAGACATCGATCGGTTACATATTTACTATATGTACAGTTATATACTATTTTAACTACAAGTTCGGGTAGTCACTGTAAATGACGGTGGGCTGTCACAGTTACCACTAGCTTTTAACTATCTCTATTTCGACTCCACGCTGTTCTGCTCTGGTGAAACCGACCCGTCAATAAACTGCAGTTTAAAACGTCACCAAGGCTCTACCAATTCTAAATTTTTGTTTCTTTTCCAGGGTGTAATATTCCTCGGTACAATTTTTATGAGTTATTCGGTAGCATTTCCCATCTGGATGCTGATTGAAGCACCCCTCGCACAGCTAGCCAAGATATGTCTTGAACCAACGATGAAGAAAAAGATTGAGGAACCAGAACCGGAAGGAAAACCAGTGTTTATTAGCTATAATTCTAGGCCTAATGTGCAGTAAAGCTTTTTCGATGAGGATTGTAACCAAAAATAACGTCGGAAATCTATTATATAATAATTGAGCAAGGTATCTGTGATTTTTTGTTGGAAATGTGATATTCTAAATAAATATTAAGTTTCTCACATATTTGTTTCATTAAGTAATAGTTAAAAAACAAATCCAACTCAACTCTGTAATTTGTATGTATTTGTGATTTGTACAGATTCCAGTGCTTTCATACTACATTCGTGATATAAGTAATTATTAAAATACTATGTCTGCCTCGGTGGCGTAGTTGTATTACGGTACGGTTACAAAGCTGAGGTCTCGGGTTCGAGTCCCGGGTCGGGCAAAGTGATATTGGATTTTTCTATTCATTATCAGTCCGGAGTCAGGAATTTGTGCCCGATATGGCGATAGGCTCGCCCCCTATCACATCGTGGGACGGAACACACAAGGCGAAATGTGGGTGTCCTAGTGGCACCTCTGCCTACCCCTTCGGGGATAAAGGCGTGAGTTTATGTATGTATGTATGTATGTAAAATACTATGTATTCAAAGAACAATACAAATCCATACTCAAAATTGGTACGTCTGAATGAAAAAAAAAACCTGTGCGTGTACTTATGCTCGTAAGAAGTTATACTTTTACTTATTTTTACAACGGCATATCATTCTCCACCATTATACATATACAGGGCATATCAAGACTGCAACCGAAATCGAAGCCAGGTGGTAGTGTCAGTGGTTACAGTCACAAAGCAATTAAAATTTTCGCAAAATAGCGTCAGTTTTTTTTGCAATTTTTTAAATATCGTCATTTTTGGATGGTAAATTTACCTAGTTTTTGCGGAAATTGTAATTAAAATCCTTATGTACCATTGCGTCTTAAAAATAAAAAGGTGTATATTATTATTCTGGGAAAACTTTGTATTTATCACCAAGAAACGATGATATTTAAAATTTTTATTGCTTTGTATCTGTAACCACTAAAACTACCACCTATCTACGATTTAGGCCGCAGTCTTGATATGCTTTGTAATCACATACACACAAATCTATATTTACTTTTTTTAAATCTATTTTTCGATTTTTATTGATTAATCGATTTTTTTAATATCTACTTATTCATTCTAATTCTGACTCTCAATTTAGATTATCGTAGCAAAGTGTCCCTCCGATTTCATTTTGAGACCAACCCGATCGATAAATAAAAAGTTCCTAATGTCGTCTAAAATGTTGCATAAATAAATAGGTTCCTCAAATATCGATTTTAGGATAATTTGAATCTATAAAAAAAAGTTCAAAATGGCGGCCACTATTTCTATTTCTGACTTTGAATTTTGATTATCGAAACAAATATTCCCTCTGACATCGATTGTGAGACCCATGGGATCAATAAAAAAATATTATGTCACGAATTTTTACGAATAGCCTATCATTTACTGCCATTTATGGTTTCACCATAAATCACATTCACACATGTATATTTATGAATTATTATTTTTAATTTCCACTGATATAAAAAATACGCGTTATAGATTTATGAATATTTAAGAAACCACTTTAAATATAGTTGCGAGATGTCACGGAAACTGCTTGAATTGTTATGTGCGTGCGCTTAAGAATGTTACTCACATAAATGTCCAAACGTCCCAAAGGATGTATAAATTCAAAAATATGACAAAAAATAATGAAATATTAATATTGAGGTTATTTTTTACGAGATGGTGCCCGCCTTATGGTAAGCAGGCATTGCCGCTCTTAGACTATATCGAAACCATTGAGAAGCCACTACCAACCCTTTGATTTATTTATTTGACTCATTAATGATCCATTTATGAATAAGGCACTGAAGAAGTAAAAAATCCACTTACCAATATCAATTATAATCATCATAATTGAAGTAATGCTGTGTAAAAAGGCATATTATAGTATTTCTAATTATATGGAAGACAAAACTGCTCGGGAATAAATTGCTCAATTTCTACAAAATTATAACAATAATAACTAACCACTCTCAATCGATTCTCTCGATTGTAGAGTAGGCCCGTGACCTGCAGTGGGACGTATGTGGGCTGATATAGATAGATAGATATAGATATAACAATTGACATAATAATATTAAACAGACATTATTGTGACATTTATATGAATTAACTATTGTAATTAAAAATGGCCTTTAAAAAAAATGAAAGAAAATAAAAGCAAAAAAGAAAGCTCCTGTTGCTGAGGGAGCTTCTTGCGCCGTTTCTTCTTCACAGCTACAACACGTTCCGAAGCGGTGGTAGCAGAAATTAACGATTCAAAATATCTTGTAAAAGACTACATGAATAAAGAATATTTTTACTTTTGACTTTGACTTTGACATCGCCACAGTTCAAAGAACCTTCACAAACCTGCATATAAATTAAAGGCTTAATAAAGCTTCCTAATCAAAGACTAAATGACAGTGATTTCACTATGATCTCTCCATTGGATAAATTCTGTGATTATTGCTTACAAATATGACAGGTAATTTAGTTTTAACTATATTAATATCTATTCGACTGCCTCCGTGGCGTAGTTGTACTACGTTACGATTACAAAGCTGAGGTCTCGGGTTCGAATCCTAGGTCGGGCAATGTGATATTGGATTTTTCTATTCATTATTAGCCCGGAGTCTGAAATTTGTGCCCGATATGGCGATAGGCTTGCCCCCTATCACAGCGTGGAATGAAACATACAAGGCGAAATGTGAGTGTCCTGGTGGCGCCTCTGCCTACCCCTTCTGAGAAAAAGGCGTAAGTTTACGGTGATGATTATCAATTACATCAATAATTACAACCGTAAATATAAAGAAATAGGGACAAGAAACGGATTCTCCAAATACCGTTTTATTTATTCCATAAGTCTAGCAAAATAACTAACGGCTTATTTACGAGATTCACCTTTGAACATTGACAAATCTTGAATCGCAGATGCGTCAACAGCTTCTCAAAATAAGACGAAAATGGAATAGAATTCTGGGCCTCCTGCAATTTCATTTCCCGAACGAAAATCTAAACCAAATAACTGTCTTTTAATAACTGTTGTCTTTCAAACAGTGGCAGCGCCTAGATTGAATTTTTGCCCAGTGGTTCGGGGGTGCAAGAATTCCGCCACGGTACCTCCTACCTGTCGTAAGAGGCGACTTAAAGGGGCCATCAGGGTCGTTGGGCAAACTGCGGGGGCGGTGCGCCCTCACTCATAACGACCTCGAGACGTGTGATAGAGTGCATGGGTCAGACTCTATCGTGGACGCCCACAACATCTTAAACGGGCGTCCAAACTAGTAGTAAATGTGGGGCATTCAGACCCCCACTACGTAAGAACCAGCAACGGTTTTGCGCCGGCCGGTTACGCGGACGTATATCGGGGCGATTGTCGCCCTGGGATGTCCGGTGCCGCCCATAATGCGTGTGAAGGTCACCGAGGGGTTTTTAGTCAGTATGCTGGCGTAGGTTTTGTTAGGGTCCCAGCTCGACCACAATCCGCAATGTGGCGGGTTGGAAGGCCAGAGACACTGACACACCCCTTTCGGCCTCCCCCGGGGTACCGAAAGGGGAGCTTAATAGCTTTTCCTCTTGGACACAAAAAAAAAGCGCCTAGATTGAGGCTCTATCGATCTCATTCGTGGAAATCCATACATAAACCAACGCCTTTTTCCCGGAAGACACCACTCGGACACTCACGTTTCGCCTTGTGTTCGGCCCCACAAGGATAGGCTCACCCTATCACCATATCCGGCAAATTCCGGACTGCGGGCTGATAATTAATAGAAAAATCACTTTCCCCGACCCCGAATTCGAAGCCGCTACCTCAGCGTTGTAATCTTACCGTAGTACAACTACGCGACCGGGGCGTGGAAATTGATCGTATTATTTAATAAATTAAGCGCCATTTACACGGGGAGAGATTCTCGCGGCGAGAACCGTATGCGATTATCGATGACACAACCGCCATAGATTATCGAGTTCTGGCAAATGTTTACACCATGCAACCTTTTTTATATCCTTACGATATTCGTATCTTCGAGGCGAGAAATTCTCCCCGTTTAAATGAGGCTTTACATCCAGTAGCGGGATAAATATTGTGGTATTTGATAAATTAAAGTTTAAATCAGTTACCGAAACCCAATTTAGAACACGTATCGCCGGCAAGTCTGCGTGGCCATGTGACCGCTTGAATATCAATATTGGACGACTTTCCAGGTCATTAGCCTTTGACAAAGATTTGGCGCATTCAAACATTCAAGGCGAAGTAGTGAAATATTCGTGAATAGACATATTAATTATGAATTGCGAATTGGTTATGATTATTATTTAAACTAGAAGCTCCGTGATGGTGGAAAATATGCCTTATTGATGTGAACTGAACTCGAAACATTGTTTCAGGTTCAGTCTGTAAAACCAGTTTTGACCAGGATGGCATAATTGTTCCGATCGGCGAAAGATGACAATATTCTTTGTTGTTGATATTTTATTTTGATTCTGCACAACTCAAATGTCTACCTCTATCCCCCATGTTTCGTCCATATACGAATCAAACTAGTTAACATTGTTTAATTTCTAGCCGGTTTCTCGAATTCGACAGGTCGTTTAAGAGGCGGCGTAGACGTCAACTCGTTCAAATGATAAAATGTGTAATGGGTGCGTGAAATGCTAATGAATGGAATATTGGCGAACGTTAAAGAAAAAGTCAAGACGAATCTTATATTAAAACTTAAGGTTTTTAGGGTGGGTTGCAGAAAATAACGGTTATGCAATTTTCGGGTTGCATAAAATTAACAATTGTTAAAATGACGTCACGTATAACATTAACATTAACCGTTCAATTTCGGGCGGTTATTGTTAAAGTCACGGTTATCTTTCGTCATTTGTGTGTGTTCTCTGTATTGATAATTGTCATTTGTGTATCGATTTGAATTATAACCTGTACTTTAAAACAATTTACAAAAATACGCTGATAAATTCCGACGTAAAATCGCATCGCAACATTTCACTGGTCACTCTTTTAATTAATTCATTTAACTAATATCTGTGACAAAAAAATATCCTTAAACTGAGTTGATGCGATTGATCCAAAATTTTATAAAGTTCATATATATTTGTTTATTGTCATAGGAATGCTGTATATCTTTAATAATGTTAGACGCGTATATATTTAATCTAAACATGTATCTTAAGAACTGCGTGGGTATACCTACGCATCAAAATAATTTATTAATAAATTCCTGAATGAACGTAAATTTCTATGATAAAGATTTTTTTTACTAATTATTCTATGGCAACAGTAATTCTAGAAACTCGGCTCTAACTGGTTCCTAATTATTCTAGTACCGTTTATAAGAATGGGAATGGTGTAAATGTCTTTTATAGTCGTTTCGACTCAGAGCATTAGACTAGTAATTTAGCGAACATTTAAAAACGCGATATCTGGATTTTATTATTATGATTTCGTTAATGCTCGATTTTATCCACTCATGTATATTCCATTGTTGGACACGGGTCTCCTTTACAATGAAGTGAGGTTAGGCATTAATGGCCTAGTGCGAGGAACATCTAAATTTTGAAATTCTAGTGGAGATATGGTTTTCATTGTTCAGGTACGCAGGTTTCTTCCCGATGTAATAAATCGTCGTAATTTTGAAAAATTGGAATGTGTTCCAAGCTTGATCTTGAAGCTCATCATAATCTGCGCAGCATCAAATAAAAGTGGCGCACAATATATTACTAATTGTATACGAATTCGGTCAACTGAAATTTGTAATTTAAAACCCAACAGAATTATCTCCCTCTCTTACGTTTTTATTCGGTGCGTTACAATTATTTAATTTTGTTGTTAATTCTAATGGATCTTAAATACATAAATTGCTAGGTTTTTTCACTTAACCATCGTCATTTAACGGATATATGTCACAAAAAATGGTTTCAGTCATTTTTTTCGTAGAGAGTATACATATTAAATCAATCGAAGTTTACCGAATTCTAAAAAAAACATGACACATTTTTTTTTTCTAAAACGCATAAATATTATACAAACATAAGCCTAACGGTGTACGTTAACATCCGCGGCGTCAGGACTTCGGGCGGTGGTCAGTACGGACCGAGACTCGCGCCGGAAGGCCTGCCCGCTATGCTCGTCACGTGGAGTGCGCTGCTGCTGGTGCTCGCCTGGCCTGCTGATGGAGCCATCTACCACCTCAATGGTATGTGGCTTTTTGAAGAAATGCACCTGAAAATATCAGGGATGGTTTTGAAAGTAGGCTCAAAAATTTAGCAAGTGTTGGGGGAATTTAATTTATGTTGTAATACAGGTGAATGTTTTGTCTCTTTATTTATTTTTGTTTTTGATTACATCAATAAAAAAAATTGTGAAATAATACCATTTGACCGCAAGATCGGAGTTCGAAGTTGTTGTCACTACTAAAAATTAAAATTAAAAGTCACTTGTCGTTTGTAAAGAAACTTAAGTAAAGAAAATATTATTGCTAATTAATATAACACAAACCTTATATGGGCAAGGCCTAACAAAATATAAAAAATACGAACAATTATCTATCATAGGACACAAACACGCTTATTTTTTGACCGACTTCAAAATGGAGAAGAGTATTTGTGCTATATTATTTTAAATAAACATTTTTATATTATTAATTTTCTCCCATTTCCCAATTCCCAATTCCCAAAAAATCTCGCATAATAAATATGAAAAGTGTTTTATCCCAGTAGTGCCTGCTTATATACCCAAAGGACGTGGTTAGTTTAATCTACGCCAATTATCTCGCCAATGACACAAAGTTTAAAATAAATTTCCTTAACAAGGAAGCCGTTATTAAATAAATCTAAGTAACATAATAAAACTGACATAACATAATTGTGCATGAAACAAAAAATGCAGAATACTTTAAGCAAATGTTACAGTGGCGGATGAAAGCTTGCACATAAGTAAATTGAGCTTAAGTTTCAGCGAGCTTAAGTTAATGCGGTTCGTATTGGGTAAACTCATGTAGTTGATAACAATATTGTACCTTGTAATTTTAAAATGACTAGCTTCTGCCCGCTAACTTCGTCTGCGTGATTAACTTTATTTAAAAAAATATAAATGTATAGATTATTTGGAATTTCCCATCCCATCCCGTCCCGTTATATGCCACCCGTCCCGTCTCATTCTCACTCATTGCATGTAATCCAGTCCCATCGCATCCCTTTGAGTATACAAAGTAACAAATATATCGGAATTCCTTCCTCATATTCTTCATCTTCTCAGTCTTATTAATATTTTTATATCTATCTATACATTTAAATTTTCATTATATGTATAGATAGATATAAAAATATTAATAAAACTGTAATCATTTATTTTAATTCCGACTTGCCATCGTATATCATATTATTATCTATACATATAATAAAAATGTAAATGGTCGATGTCTGTACATGGACGATATTTAAGAAATTTTAACGCGAGGGGTCTTTATAACAGCAACAGAAGCCAAAATAATTTTTTTTAGAATTTTTGTTTGTCTGTCTGTCTGTGTGTCTGTATGTTTGCTTGCGCATCATGCAAAAACTACTGCACCAAATGAGATGCGGTTTTCACAGTTGTATTGCTACAGGTTCAGCTTAAAAACTGGTATATGTTGCATTTACATACAGGGTGTTTCTTTTTGTTTGCTTGCACATTACTCTAAAACTACCGCACGAAATGAGATTCAGTTTCCACAGTTATATTGGTGCAAGTCCAACTTAAAAAGTGATTTATATTTAATTTACATACAGGTTGTTTCTTTTCGTTTGCTTACACATTACTCAAAAACTACCGCACGAAATGAGATGCAGTTTTCACAGTTATATTGGTGTAGGTCCAAATTAAAAAGGGGTATATGTTTCATTCACATACAGGTTGTTTCTTTTTGTTTGCTTGCACATCACGCAAAAACTACGACACGAAATGAGATGCGGTTTTTACAGTTATATAGGTACAAGTCCAACTTAAAAACTGGTATATGCCTTATTTACATACAGGATGTTTCTTTGTACTATGGAAAATAAACGAGAAAAACTAACTAACGTAATAAAAATAATGATTTTTAAAAATTTTCTATTTTTGTCTGTGCGGTTGTGCGTGATGAACTCGGAAACCACTTACCGGATTTCGATGAAATTGGTATGGAAGTAGCTGACACCCTGGATTAACACTTAGGCTACTTTTTATTCAGAAAAATACAGAGTTCCCGTGGGATGAGGAAAGAATTACAATATATTTGTTACATTTTTATACTTAAAGGGATGGGATGGGACTGGATGGTATGCAATGAGTGAGAATGAGACGGGACGGGTGGGATATAACAAGACGAGACGGGACGGGATAGGAAATTCCAAATAATCTTCACATATATATTTTTTTAAATAAAGTTAATCACGCAGACGAAGTTAGCAGGCAGAAGCTAGTTTTATTATAAATCAAAAGTAATAAGGGCACAAAAGTCAAGCGGCTTGACTCAAGCGGGCCAAATATACACTCGGACAAACTGGAACCCGCTCCACCTCAAAATATACCAGTAACCTGTTTGCTCATATGCTGGACCTATTTTATAACAAAAAATCTCCTTAGAGATAACCAGCTCTCGCCGATTTTCCACCATTTTATAAGGTGGTCTTTATTAGGGCGGAAACGAATATAGTACGCCTTTATCCCCGAAGGGGTAGGCAGAGGCGCCACCAGGATACTCACATTTTGCCTTGTATGTTACGTCCCACGATGTGAAAGGGGGCGAGCCTATCGCCATATCGGGCACAAATTCCTGACTCCAGGCTGATAATGAATAGAAAAACCCAATATCACTTTGCCCGACCCGGGACTCGAATCCGATACCTCAACTTTGTAACCGTACCGTAATACAACTACGCCACCGAGGCAGTCTACTAACTACAGTATTACTTTATTATACGCTTGCATTATATAAACTTACATAATGCAAGCGCTATTTTTTAATCCAGAGCTTCGGCAGTGTTCAAAGAGACACATGAAATCTTGGATCTGCATAAACTAATATAATAAAGAGGAAAGATTTGATTGTTTGTTTGCATTGATTAAGCTCTGAATCTACTGGACCAAATTATTTTACCATTAGAATCCTACATTATCCCTGAACATAGGCGATAGATTATTTTCAAAAAAGTGTTTTCTCGGACGGAGCCGAGCCGGGCCGCTTGTTAGTTGATAAGAAAACTACATAGCATTCTGGCTTTACCTGGAGTAATTCATAAGAAATTAGATGGGGCTAGGATAACTCTTACTGTCAGCTTTTATAGTGACATGTTGGTTAGATGCTGTGAAACGAAATGCTTTTCGCCGTCATAAACGAAGTAGGATAAGATTTTATAAAATACGATAATGCCGTAGCTTTGAGCTATTCTATAGCTGTTTAATATGTCACTTTATATAGGAAGGCATAGTTGTATCAAAGCAATAAATTAATTATACCTAGCGGTTTAGTCTTTACATCTCGAGACCTAGCGGCTTTCTTTTTCTAATTTATGTACCTTTTAACTAATATTTGGTATGTAATTTTTAGTCAAAAATTTATACAAACCCAAAATAGTTTTCTTGTTAGTATTTTGGCTTTACTTTTAATAAAATAACCTCTCGCGATCATTATTGAAATGGCTAAATCGGGTCGGATTCATAATAATTGCGCGTATTAAAATGTCATGTGTTTTAAATATATGTAAATAAGAATGGAACACAAGGATTCATAGTTTTAGTCTTTGCATGTGTGTAGTCCATTCGAGAATATCATTTAAATAAATACTTTTATTTTGTATTTCCTTTGATATTTAAGATTTTGTTCTTAAATATCAAAGTACGTTTAAGTAAACAATTTAATAACATTAATCAAAGTTTTTTAAATTAAACACAACGTTAAAATACACTGACTTTCCGCAGCTAAAGTTCATGTAACAGTTTGACAACAAAAAAAAAGAAAAATATTTAATTTAGTTTACTTATTATAAATCGTTCACTGACAAAGACACGAACTATATAAAAAATTGTATATTTAAACTCGACGTAGCTATACTGTCCCTTTTTCTTCTCACTATGTGTCCTGCTCAATCCTGTCGCGTCCTGTATGTCCAGTCACTTCCCGATCTGTCCCGTCCTTTCTCTTCATTATCCATGCCGTCTCATCCCGTGCCTTAACATTTAGTCCTATTCCATCAAATGAGATCTGTTAACTATCCCAGTCCTATACCGTTCCTCTCACTCTATTCTATCCCATCTCTCCATACTCAAACAGTTTGCCTTATGACATTTTTACACTAAAACATTAAAAGCAATTTTGATTTTCCATATTTATTTATTTTATTTAATTATTTATTTATAATGCATAAAACATGGGTATAAAGATGTTATAATATTCGTGTCGTAACATACATGTTCTGCTAGAAGGTATAGCATGCAATACATTACATACAATATTTCATCCCTTATTTCACTCCCTTATTGCTGTTTTTCCAAAAAAAAAAAATACACGACATTACTTTAAGCTAGTAATAAAGAGCAGAAATATATTTTTTCATAGAGATAACATAAGTAACTTCGATTCAACCACTTTAGGTAAAATATTGGTCAATTTGGTCGCCGTTTGATTGGTTCATCACCTTACGAGAAAACTCGTACTCGATTTTTTATTTACTGGTGCGGTAACGTGACTTGTATTTTTTGGTACGTACAGTATAATAACCAAACTAATGATAAAATAATATAATAAATAACAACAACCAACGTTTTCGGTCGCGGTCTTGAGATACCCTGTATAGTCCTGACCCCACACTGAAATCGAGTCTTGTCGTGGGTATCAGAAACCACGGGCGACTTTTGAGCTTCAGAAACACCCAGACCCGAAACAAATATCTGTCGATCAAAAATTTGTCTTGGTGCGGGGATCGAACCGAAGTCTCTCGGTCCATAGCCGGCGGCTAACAAAGTGTGCGAAGGCTGGCAAATCATTTCTTGCCGATCTGCACAATTACACGCAGGCAGAAACCGAAACGCGATATAAGCGGGTCACTGATGTGTTTTCCATCATCGTGTACGGTGGTAGGGCAGATACGAATACTAGATAGTGAAGACACCCTCTGCAGATTTGAATATACTTTTACCCGAAAATATTATATCCGAGTATTATCTATGTATACTGTATAGTTGGTAAAAAAAGCTACCCACTATTTCAAAATTAAAATATTTGTTAAATTTCCATGACAAAAATAATTTTCCATAGTTGAATAACATAATAATACTTAAGGAACATACGAGTATATTATTCACATATTTAACATTATGAATATTGACATTTTAATCTTGTTTTGTTACATAACAATTTATATATACCTAGATGACTTATAAATAATAATATAAGTCATCTATATTCTAATGGCGTGTGGCGATATTCGGAACTGCAAATAAAATTTAAAATAATATTTATTTAACGCGTTGTTTGAAATGTGTTTTCATAATATAAACAACAAGCATTTGTACTCGTAGTCGAATAATATTACCTACCTTGTCCAATATAATATAATGTTAGGAGAGATAAACTATCCTAATGTCTTGACAACAGCATGACAACAGCGCTTCGACCCCAGAAGATCATAGATGTAACCTATAAAAAGTAGTTTGGTCTTGAATCAAATCACTTTATTTGCAGAATACAGGTTACATTATTACAGATGCTCCGTAGGTACAAATCCGTTTTACGCAGAAGGAGCTCACTGTGTCTTGAGGTCTGGCAGTTGGTCTTTTTAAGACCAGACCAGACTTGGCCAGACCTCAAGACACAGTGAGCTCCTTCTGCGTAGATCGGATCGCAAAAACCAATTAACTTTTTAAATTTTTGAATTCAATAATTGTAAATTAAGGGTAGTTAAATTGTAACAGTCACTGAGCGGACGACTAATACCTCAGTCCGCCCCGTGACCACGAAAGCTGTAAAGAAATCGAAACGTCGCACAGTGGGTCGAAACGGCTATTTTTGTGACATAGGATTTTTTTTCGGATTTTCCAATTTTTTTTGACGCCAACGTTTTGATATTATCATTCCTTACACTATTCATTCTTTGTATTTTTTTGCTTAACCCTATAATTTCGGCAAAAAAAATTATTTTAGGTTTTTAATGTATGGAACGCACTATAAAAACCTAAATTTCTACGAAGTCCTGCTAGATCCTGCGTTGAAACCTTATTTTTCTGAATCTTGGTCTGTTCTACTATACTTCGAAAGTCTGCATCGACCTGCAACTTTTTCAGTTATGCAGTTCGAAAGAAATGATAAAATTCAATATTTCCCAAAAGATTTTTTACAATTATCTTCAGTAAATTTGACACAAATGAGATAAATAATTAATCTAATAAATTAACAAATACCAAGGAAAACTTGTATATGTGCCGTGCCAGATTTAAAAAAAACAAATGATGGAAATAACTAAAAAATAATAATAAAAAAGGCTAGTATAAAGCCTATACCTATATACTACTCACTATCACTACTGTTTTGTAGATCTTCTAAAATACTCTCTACATTAATAAATTCTAAGTCTTCTGGTTTTGATGGCAAATGCAGAAGCTCTTTAGCTTTTGTTGAGAGAACCATAACATGTTTTTTTGTCATGCGTGATCTAAGACTTGTGATCTTTGGATCAGATGACAAAAGGAGATTATGTAAGATGTCCTCATTCGAAGATATCCTACTAATTTTTCGGGAATGATTTTCCCTATATTTTCGGAAGTCTTTGTTCCGTGCTTCTGCGGCTTCTTCCGACAGCTTTCCAATGGGTATAGCCCCAAAATGTTTAATTATGTCAGCCCCATGAACTAATAATTTATGTACACTGGAAGGCATATAATACCACGGATATAAATCAACATATAGTTTTGCGGTTTCGGTAGAAAATAAAGCGAATTTAGTAATATCAACACGCTCTCCAGACGCAATGGTTTGTAGAATGATATAAAAATTCTCTATCAACTGCTCATTAATGCCAGTGATACGTGCTGTCATGGCTGTATTTTTAAAAAATCTTCGAGCCGTATTACCATCATTAGTGGTGCCTGCTCCTTGCTTCACTATATCAATTAGCAAGCCACATTCTTCTTTAAATTCTTGTTGAATTGCAGACTTTCTGGTCTTCATTTTCTCTTTATCGTCACCCCTGCAGTTCCATTTCTTAATCTCCAAACGGTAAGCTATGTGGAGTAGGCACTCCATGCATCTTATCCACGCATGCAATGATGACAATCCATACTGGTACATTTCTTCATTCTTAGATCGCAGTTTGTGGGATTCCAAATTATTCATTTCTGTTGGTTTCGCTTTGCAAATGTCACAAACTGCTGTTGAAGTCTCAGAAAAGTATGAAGTTATTTTGCCGTCAATCATTGTCATCATTAATTCGTGGGCAATTTTCACTTTCCTAAATATAGATGGCTGGAGTGCCTCGATTTCTCCTGATATACCGGCTTTTATAGCTGCTACAGTAATTTGTGTTTCTTTTGTGAACGTAAACATAATGGGACGACAGTAAAATGTGGATGAACTTCGATCGTTTTCCCATAAAACCGTTCCATCATCATGTTGTAGTCTTATTGGAACAAGACTTGCCATAAATATACTGGAATCGTCCACGCCTACTTCAGAGATCTGCTTATAATTGCTTTGCCCCGAGGATCCATCAAAGCCCCATTTGCTGATAAGCTTCAGGTCAGTTGCAGAATCTAAATCGAACTCAATTGTATCCAAAAGCCTTGAGGCTGTCAAGTTGAGCAGAGCTTGCAATTTAACTGATGCCGTGCAATCACTAAATGTCATATCCTCCTTTCTTGGGTAACATTTCAATTTTGCTTCTTTTAATTTATAATAAGAAGGATACAATTGAAAGCCTTTTTCGCTTGCTGATTCTCTTAGGTTTATATATTGTGCCTTCGACAAATTTAGGGAAACAAGTAGCGCCAACGCTTTATCAGCAGTGTATGGAACATATTTTTTTGCATTCAAGCAATTATTCACTTTTGTTATATCTTCTGGATTTTTAAGTAAATGGTTTATTATATTAGCGATGGCTTCTTGTCCATTACATTTCAGTGTATTTGATGTAGCTGCAATTAATTCTTCCTTAGACAAATTATTTTGAATTTGGTCTACTCGTCTTCGTTTTTGTCTGTTGGACAAATCATCGAATGATTTTCTGGGACAAATCAAAGCTGTAGAAGCTTTCGATGTGGATGGAGACAGATTCTCAAGACTTAAGTCCTCTTCATGTCTTTCGTGTTCTTCATGTACTTCATGTTCTTCGTGTCTTTCGTTTAATTTTAGTCCTTTAGGCCAAATTATTTCACTTTCTAGCCAATCACCATTTTTTTTAATAAAGTTAGAAAATATACGATTGCATTTTTGCCATCTAGCTGTTATAGAAGAACAGAATTTTACACAAAACTTTTGAAGCACTACACTATTTTCTTCAGTTACGTTTATTTTCTGTTGCAGAAAATCAGAAAGTTTTTTGCTATCTGATAGAGATCCAAGCTGGTCTCTTAAAACAACAAACATATCGAGATTAGTAACTAGACCCTCCATGATACCGAAACAAGGATTCAAAATAAAATGGTATGGATCGTAGCACGGATAAATGTACATTAAGAACGAATTCAAAATATAAGTCATTTTATACCCTGGGCAATAAACAAATTTTATTGCCCTAGATGCTCTCATTAATGATAGAACTAAGTAAAAGGACAAAACATGTTTACAATCGATATCACGAGAATGTTTGTTTTGTTTTAGTTAATTAAAGACAATAAACAAACAGTAGTTGTAAAACAATTAACTAAATGCACCTGTAATCTCCAGATGTCATCAGTGTTAATGACTGAAAGTAATCCTTTGCCATCTGGTGGTCCATTTGCATTTATGATTTATTACTGTGTTTACGTTAATTGTGTAACCACATGTTTTGGGTACAACAACCAATTATGCCAATAAATATTTACTTATTTACTTCTATTGTGTTATTCTATTAGATTTTTATATAATAGTTTGTATATCCACAATGTTTTTGTCTTACTATCTTGTGGTTAAATTGACTTAAAATGTCAATTACAAAATTAGAAATAGTACTATTTTTACCATTTTTCCGATCCCTATAACTGGAAAAGTTGCAAGTCAATGCAGACATTCGAAATGTACAAGTAAAGTAGAACTGGCCAGGATTCAGAAAAATAAGGTTTTAACGCAGGATCTAGCAGGACTTCGTAGAAATTTAGGTTTTTATAGTGCGTTCCATACATTAAAAACCTAAAATAATTTTTTATGCCGAAATTATAGGGTTAAGCAAAAAAATACAAAGAATGAATAGTGTAAGGAATGATAATATCAAAACGTTGGCGTCAAAAAAAATTGGAAAATCCGAAAAAAAATCCTATGTCACAAAAATAGCCGTTTTGACCCACCGTGCGTCGGGAAGTTAAAAAATGTAAAAATTAAACCAAATCGCGATAAAATCCGTAAAAAAATTGTTTTATATCAATGTGTAACATTCGCGTAAATCTAAGAAACCATTATACAAATAAGTAAATTAAGCAATTACAAGCATCAGTTACAGTAGATGCGCCACAAATTATTCTAATTACTCCACATGTGTCTTAAACAAAAACCAAATACATCATCATCATCATCATTATCTTCATCATCAGCCCGTTGCAGTCCACTGCTGGACATAGGCCTCTCCCAGCTACGCCACAGAAACCAAATACAACTTGAACAAATTATTCTACATACTAAAGAAATAATATAAAATGCATCAGTGCGAATCATGGTCAAGCAAATGTCAATAAGTGTCACATTTCCACGAGTAACAAGAATTAAGATCAAGTTTTTCTTGTCTCTGAGTTTTCCATATCGACTTTTAAAGGCAATTTTGAAGAGTTCCAATTTAGATTTTATGAATATAATTACCTCAATATAAAGCAAGGGAAATGTTCTTATTCTTATACTTTTAAAATGTGGCTGTCAACTTGTCATTGAACTTCATAAATATGAAATATAGCATTTAAAATGGCATGAACTGATGCAGGCGCTCTGTAGGCGCTCCGAGTCGTTCTTTGCGTCACTTTTTATTATTGTATTAGTTATGATTATAGTATAAATAAATTAAATTAAAATTTCTCGCTATACGCAGTTGTTAAGTATTTGCTGAAATTTAAATCTAATTATATATAATATTATGAAACATAATATTAAATCTATTCGGCGAGCTTTTGTGTCACGTTATTACGGAAACATAGCCTAATCTTCCATTTAATAATTTTAATTTTCTTTGTTTTACTTTGTAACATCTATCATTATTAAAAAGATTGATATAGGTAATTAATATGATAATGGCAATAGAATGTCCACCAACAATTTGAATCAGTAGGTGGTGATCTGCGCGACTGCAACACGATCACGGTAGTCGCGGGTTCAAACCTCAGGATACACCTCTGACTTTCCGGAGTCATGTGTGAATTGATATTCAATCACAGGAAGGAAAACATCGTGAGGAAACCTGCATACCAAAGCGATTTGTAAGAATTCCTATAGTATTTAAAATTCGCCAACACGCACTAAGCCAGCGTGGTGGACCGTATGGCCTAACCCCTCTCAATTGTAATCTCGATTGTAGAGGAGGCCCCTGCCCTGCAGTGGGATGACTATGGGCTGATACAGATTAAATTTGAAACACCAGTAATTTCACTCGCCGAACGAAGCGCAACAACATTGGTTTACCGTGGTTTTTTGAAAGACATTGGTACTAGACCGAGCCGATCCATTCATACATTCCTAGTTGCATATTTTGCGTTATTATACCGCTTTATATATAGCAGACAACTGGACATAGTTAGTCCAAATATTTCGCGGTCATCAAATTAAAAGTAAATACGAAATCCGAAGCCTCCATGATGTACACACAAAACGACCAGTTTCTATTAATTAGCACAATACAAACATTAACTCTGAACTGGAAATACAAACCAGCTCGACGTGTACAAATATGGCCAGAATTTCGCCAAAAATGTAGCATACGGTTCAACGTGTGCAGGTATGTCAGAAACTATTACCATAAAATAAATTAAATTATTGTAATCAGTTATGTATACTAACGCGTTGACACACATTGGTGAAATTGGCAACGAAATTAAAACATGATTGTGAATTTTGTAGGCTCGCCCCCTATCATATCTTTGGCGAACTATAGTTACCATGATGGCGTGAGACTTCGATCAAATATACCTATACTAGATACAGTGTCGAGAACAAAATCACATGCCAAAAGTCGCTGAGGTTGCTTATACTTATACATTTATATTTCGAACTACGAAATGTAGAAAACACTTCTTAAAATATATATAATTTACAACTTCTAAAAACGATAAAATTAGTTATATCTTAAAATAGACTTGCACTCAAGACGTTATGTCATCGAAGAAAAAATAAATCCATAAAATTAAAATGTCACATTACAGTTTTTATAATAAATGCTTGCAAATATTTACATATATCTATGCTAATATATAAAGCTGAAGAATTTGTTTGTTTGTTTGTGCGCGCTTATCTCAGTAACTACTGGTTTGAATTGGAAAATTCTATTTGTGTTAAGATATATTAACATCTCTGAGTGTCATAGGTTATGTTTTTCATTTTGAGTATAGAGAGATGGGTTAGAATAGAGTAAGAGGGACGGGATAGAACTGGGATAGTTGACAGATCTCATTTGATGGAATAGGACAAAATGTAAAGGCTCGGATTGAGACGAGATGGATAATGAAAAGAAAGGACGGGACAAATCGGGAAATGACTAGACAGACGGGACGGGACGGGATTGAGTAGAACAGGTCATAGTGGGAAGAAAAAGGGACAGTAGGATAGCTACGTTGAGTTGAGATATACAAGAATTTGTACGAAAAATAACATATATCTGATGTGGAGTGGAATCAAAAGATATCTGTACCCAGGCGAAGCTGGGACGGGCCGCTAGTTAAATATATATTTCATCAAAGTCGTGAGCTTGAGATTATTTTACAATTTAAATTTTATCCTAATATACTTATTTTTCCAAACGTATTTTAAACTTATTTTTCCAAATGCCAGTGTATTTATTTGTTATTATGTCTTTTCACGCAAAGTAAAGACAAATGCTATTGCCTACAGATACTAGATAGACGTATAAAAATAGACTTTTTTGTACTATGAAATAATAATATGAAGAAAGACTATTTTATTAAGTGCTTGGTGGCCTGTTGGTTAACGGACCAGACGCGACGGCAAACATGTACACGGTGGTCGCGGGTTCAAATCCCAGGGCACACCTCTGACTTATTTCTGTCTGTATTGATAGTCAATATCACCACGCACTAAAACGGTGAAGGAAAACATCGTGAGGCAACCTGCATACCGTAGCGATTCGAAAAGAATTTGGTATGTTAAGTCCGCCAACCCGCACTAAGCCAGCGTGGTGGACTATATGGACTAACTCCTTTCAATCGTACTCTCGATTGTAGAGGAGGCCCGTGCCCTGCAGTGGGACGTATATGGGCTGATACAATACAGTTTTCCCTGAGACTGAAAGGTTCATGATTGCCGTCCAAGACCAGACAATAGAAGCGCGCAACTACCAGAGGTACATAAGTAAAGCCCCAAACCTTTACCCGAACCATACCAACCGACATATGTAGAAGATGCAATAGTTCCTCGGAAACAATACAGCATATCACAGGAACATGTAAATCAATCGCGCAGACATTATTTACTGGTGGTAGGTACTGCACCACTGCCTGCCATAACAATATTATATTTCTATTAATGACAATATTGTCTATAGTAGTTATATTCCAAACACGCAGTTTTTCAAATTAGCATATTTTTTCATATAAAACATGTTTTTTCCATAACATTAATATATTCTGCAACGTCACTAATTACTAATAATTTTATTAGCTGATAAATTATCTTTTTGTATTATTATGCGATTTATTAGCCTAGATTCAGAAATAGACGAAGATACTTAAAATAGAATCAACCGTTTTGGGGAAACCACAGTGTAATTTTATTTTAATCAATTTCTACAAACTTGCGTTCGTCCGGGTTGATTGCTGTCCTAGTCATGGTGTTACTATACTTTTACAAAAATCTATTAAGTTTACTCATAGTCTGGTTTCTCTTCAAAACGTACATAAGATTTCTCAATCATATTGATATAATTACTCGCGAGAGAAATATAATAATTTTTCGGGAAAAAGGCAGAGGTGTCTTCTAAAAGCTTATTTTCATCCCAAGCTTTGACCAAGGGTAACCGTATCGCCATCCTATTTACTAAGTTGTCTACCCTCTGGCAATGGGGCGTTAGAATCTACCACTGTATACCTGCCTATCGTAAAAAGGATTAACTAGGACTTTCAGGTTTCATAGATTCTCTTCGGGATTAGTGCATTTTCGTCGTGTCCCTGAAAGTGGCCTGTGTCTCGTGTACGCGACCATAAAAGAGGGTATCAGTCCATGGCGCAGGGGATTCATCAACTTTTACGATATTGAATGATTTATGCACAGTGTGTGTCGGAATATCGACGAATGAAATGGATGACCTTAGAATTACGGCCTAAATATGCTGACCCTCAACCAATTAGACACATTTCTGACTTGAACCTTTGTTCCTCAGAGTCTGAGTACGAGCGTATGCCGGCGCTGTTCGGGCTGGACGACTACGAGGCGTGTCTCAGCGAGCCGCCGGGACTGTACTGCGTCGTCAAGCTGGACCTGTACGCGGAACCAGACAACCAGCTCATGCACATGATACGGGTATGTTTAATACATAGAACTAGCTATTCCGACCTCGGAACAGCTATACAACTCCTGAAAACTAGGATCGACAACCTACGACGACAACTTTTCTGAGATCTACCACCGCAATGTCTATTTCTCCCACCAAACAGCAGTGTAAATGCACTGTTGTGTTCCGGTTTGTAGGACATTGTAGCCAGAGTAACTACTGGACATAATGAGACTTAACATCTTATGCCTCAGGATGGCAAGCGCAGTGGAATGCCAAGCATTGCTTTGTAATTAATGGTGTTGTTTGGTTTTGCTTCTGTCCATGAGCGGTCGTATCGCTTACCATCAGGCGAATGGAATCCTCGTCTCGCCATTCATTGGAAAGAAAAATCTTTTTGGTCTAAAAGACAGCGGTAAATGGTGACTTTTGCCCTCAGTTAAGTCGGCAGCTCGAAGCTACTGCCATCTTTCTTTAGCCACGAGAAGTGCACCTGTCTACCGGACCTGTTAACGGACATCAAAATATATGTATTGATTCCCTTATCAGTAGAATATTCATATATGCCCAAATATAAAACTTCTATACACAGTGGTTACCATTTGGTGCATTCTAGTTATTTTATAGAGCCAGTATATAATTTTTATTGAATGCCGATCCTATAAAAACAATAAAACACCAAGCTTGTTTACGAAATCGATATAATTAATTATTTCAACTAATTTATCAAATGTTACCTAAACAATCTAACCTAAACAAACTATGTGACCTAACCTAAACAATAAAATAAATAAATACACCCAACAGTCACGTACATATGACAAAAACAAATTACGAAGCTTCGTAGTAAACTAATAAAACCCATTTATTTTATTTATTAAGTCTCAAATACAAAAGTGGTACGACCTTTAGGTGAATTTTATTTTTATTTATTGTTTTAAGAAAATTACATAAATGTTAAAAAAAAACTATGAGATCATTTGATTAAAAAAATAAGTGTAGTGACGTATTTACCGTATTGACGTACCTATATAACCTCAATTTTTCACGCTAAATTTACTAGGTATTACCCGTCAGAAATATCGGTGGACCTGAATAATTGACGTCATTGCAACATAAGTTCAGCAAATTGACAGCCTCCGTGGCGCAGTTGGTTAGACACCTCCTGTGAAACGCGAGGCCGCGGGTTCGATCCCCGCACCGAAACAAACATTTGTGTGATCCACAGGTATTAGTTTCGGGTCTGGGTGTTTGTGAGACCGAAAAGTCTCTCGTAGTTTCTGATACCCACGACACAAGACTCGATCTTAGTGTGGGGTCAGGACTATGTATGTGACTGTTGGGTGTATTTATTTATTTATTTAATTCAAAATATAGGTTGAATAAATTGAATTAAAATAGAGAAAAGAATAAAAACTATAATTCGCATCCATCTCAAAACGTTTTAAATGTAAAATAATATAGTAGATAGGGAAACACAAAAAAATTAAACGTGAAACGCATTCCAGCTAGGTTCACAGATATTTCCGACACGTTATGATAAGTGGTGTAATCAAAAAAATATATCTAGATTTTTCTGTGGGTGTAATCTTCTATCAACAATACAACTGTTGATCGAAGGGTGTGATAGAAAATGTAATTTTAGGTTATCATTGAGTGGAATATTTTTGTAGCGTTAGTCAACTTATTTCAATTGCATTTACAAATAGTTAAGAATCTTGTTAATTGTACAAAATTAGTGTGAATTTATCAAGAATTTATGCAATGATCATCACCCGTAAAATATTGTAATAAGCAGAGTATGACGGTTGTTATCTAACTTGTTATTTTTCACGATCCGCAAATGTTTTGTCTAGAAAGTTTTTAGGAAGCATTAACATTATTTAAAGACTTCTATGTAACTGATTAAACTAGCTTACGCCAGTTCTTGAGTAGGTGGGAAGAGGCACAAATTGTGCTACACACAGCCACCCTTTACCGTCCCAAGATATGATCCGCAGATTACAAGATAATGCACGTAACTTTGCCGAAAACGTTTTAATTTAATGAGTAGGTACCTGCTGGTAATTTTCATACTCAACAAAGTGTTCGCAATGCATTGTCGTGAAGTCCTAATAGAATATAGATTTACTAAGAATTTGTGTCTCTATTCTGTAGTGATTTGACAAAACTTTTAGCTTAGTAGATCCATGATGTAATTTGCCAAAGCTACAGTACCAACGCGACGGGTTGGCTCGACCGAGGAATTACCACAGTCTCAGCGAAAACCAGCGCTTCGCGTTTTTCATTTTATTGATGATAAGAACAGCCCGTGACCCATAAGGTTATGGTAGTAGTGTTAAACCATTACATAACCATATGTGTTCACCTGGATAGTGACTAAAACACGACCTAATGACTACTGGACATAATGAGACTTAACATCTTATGTCTCAGGATGGCGAGAGCAGTGGAAGGCGGTCGTATTGCCATTCATCGCAATAAAAATAACACAGCAGCGAAAAACTTATCCCGCAAGTGATTCGAACGAAACATCTTTCACTGGTCGATATTCCATTAGCATTGCACTTTACCAAACTAAGCCACCAATACAAAAAATGGTGGTAGTCCCAAACTGTGACACACTTGCGTCACTATGTCGAGTTTTCAACTTTTGCTGTCGCTATCCTCGATATATTAGCTTATAAATAAATTTGTTCTTGTTTTTCTCTACGGTACTTTTCTTACGTCAACGGTTTTTATAAAAAACTAGCGGCCCGTCCCAGCTTCGCCTGGGTGCAGATATCTTTTGATTCCATTCCAGATCAGATAGATGCTATTTTTCATACTACCTAACTCTTGTATACCTAAACCTCTTGAAACCTAAACTCGACCTAGCTATCCTACTGTCACTTATTTTTTTAACTATGACCTGTCCTCCTCAATCCCGTCCCGTCCCGTCTGTCAAGTCACTTCCCGATCCGTCCCGTTCTTTCTCATCATTATCCATCTTGTCTCATCCCGAGTCTTTACTTTTCATTCTATCCCATCAGATGAAATCTGTCAACTATCCAATCCTATCCCGTCCCTCTCACTCTATTCTATCCCATGTAGTCCGATTCCCAAATAGTGTGCCTTACGATTTTTTGATATTAAAAACTTCAGCAATTGCGGATAAGGAAAATCGGATCAGTAATACGGACGCTTCAGCGATTTTGGTTTCCATACAACATGTCATTCCTTATTTCACCTACATAATGGTATTTTCCAAAAATGTTGGTCGCCATTATTTTTCGTTTGTAATAAAGAGCTGAAATATAATTTTCATAGTAATAACTTAAGTGGTTTTGATTTTCTATACAACATTCAAATCCATTTTTCTACCCCTTTGGAAAAAATATAGCCTATGATACTCAGGGATGTTATATCTTTCTAACGGTGAAAGAATTTTTAAAATCGATTCAGTAGTTCCGGAAGTTCCGGTGAAGGATAGGACATCGTAAAAAAAATTGATAAAAGTGATGTTCGATCTTAAGAAGAAGTTTAGTTTACGCAAAATAAATTTCTGAACACACGCATAAATATTTGACAACGAATTTAAATGTCAATCCTTTTCCATTAGTGACATTATTCTACATATTTAAAATCTAAAATACACCGTTATTCGAATATTGTGGATATATATTGTCGACTCGAAACCTTTATTTAAATACTTTCTTTAATTTGAGGGGAGAGTTTACTGTATCAACGGGAGTAACATTAAATGTTTGACAGTTGCGAAACATATTATGAACATTTTGTATGAAGAAGATTCACTTTAAAAATTTATTAAAATAAACATTTTCCAGTGGACCAAATTCACCTTTTAAACCTTCTCTGGACTTCCACAAATAATTTAAGACCAAAATTAGCCAAATCGGTTCGTGCGTTCTGGAGTTATAGCCTCAGGGAGGAAAACCCGACTTATTTTTATATAGTAGACTATTCCGTGGCGAGTTATTTTCAAAAATTAATAAATTAGTGCCATAGAATTTAATTAAGTAACCACGTTTCCGAACAAACTTAATTAAGTAACCACGTTTCCGAACAAACGATGCTCTTTCAATATAGTCTATGGCTGTGAATGACGTTGACATTCGTTACGCGCGTTTTTTAAAATATGCAAAATTAAATGTATATTTTTCAATATTTTTGAAAGATTTTCTTAATATTTTTTTCCGTAAGAACCATCCTTGGACTTCCACAAACATTTAAAAAAAAGAATTATCGAAATCGGTTCAGCCGTTCACACGTGATGCCGTGACAACGCGAAACGGGTTTCATTTTTATATATATAGATAATTTATGGCTGATATAATTGTTTATTAGGAACCATTTAATGCTGACTTTAATGTGTTTACTGTTTTGCTAATTTGGTTAAATTAGTATGTCAATAGAATTTCTATGGTATGTGAAATCCGCGAACCGCATTAGGCCAGCGTGCTGGACTATGGCCTTACTCCACTAAATAATACTTTCAGTTGTAGAGAGGCCACTGTTCAGCAATGGCCGATTATGGTCTTGTATAGTACAGGACAGTCAATATTATTTATTGTTGCGATCATTTAAATGCTGTTGCATAGTAAGCCTTACTAAGATTACCTTAGTAACGTTTACTGATAACTTTTTATGTACGTTATGATAAGCCTGGCGGTACCAACCCAGCTCGCTTCCTTGCTTAATTTATAACAAGACTGGATTTAGCCATAGAGTTGGTCTTAAAAGATTTTAGAAGTCAGTATTTCCTGTAACAACCTCCCGAAAAAGATTTCTACAACGGCCTACGACGACTTCTCTCCGTTTCTGTGTACCGTACACTCTAGAGATGCTTACCCTAATGACCATCAGTATTGTTATAAGACTTTTACGTTTCAAAATAAATCTATATCAGTTACAGCCTTCGTGGGGTAGTTGGTTGAGCGGCAGCTGCGAAGTGAGAGGCGGGTTTGGGGTCTGGGTGTTATGTAGCCACGACACAAGACTCGCAACATAGGATCTAGTATAGGGTAAGACTAGGTTTTGACAGTTGGGTGCATATATTTATTGTTTGTTTCAGGAGTATTCCGCGGTGGTGTCGAAGCACTACAACCACTCGTACATCGAGCGCGGCATGTGCGTGTCGGGCTGCGGCGCGGCGGCGCGGGCGGCGGCGGGCGACGCGAGCGTGCTGGGCGAGGCGCTGGCGGCGTGCGAGACCACGCGGCTGCGCGGCGTACGCGCGCGCCTCTCGCAACTCTACTACTGCGACAGCGGCAGCGCCGGCCCGGCTGACCGGCTCGACTGGGCCGTGGCCGCCGCCGCCGCGCTCTTCGTCGCTGCAAGCCTAGTAGGCACATTGTATGACTACGCGGTAAATTTTTATAATGAGCCGGAGAAAGAGAAAGGTTGGTTTGTAAATTTTTGATCATTTTTTATGAGACAGAGAATTATTTTTATTAGTCAGAATGATGAGACTAGCAGTTCGATCAAGATGCGTCAGACTATTATTTACACAATGTTAAACCAACTATCATTACCAACTTAGCCACAGGAAGTCCAGGGCTGAACACAGGCCTCTACTAAAGATTTAGAGCAACCTGTTGGGAAAACCCTGCACCTATTTCCTCTCTTTTTTGTCCATTTAGCGGTATTTCAGCTGACGCCAGGGCTTGCTTACCTATTCTACCTATTGGCCTTGCATTGAGCATCCTTGACTGTAAGAACAAGTTCGAAGTATTCATCTACTAGACATGATTCTTAATTCTTATCGTCTTCATCGAACTTTAAACAATTTTTTACCTTTCAGGAAACAAATATGTGCTAAGTTTCTCGGTGATAAGAAACTGGCAGTGGCTGGTGACAGCTGATTACGAGGACCCGAGACTTAGAAGACTTAAGGGGTTCTATGGAGCGAGGTAAGATCATAATCATAATCTCAAATAATAGTTGAATTGGATCTAAATTTTGGCCTCGTTTATAAAAACCAATCAATGTTGTTAACAGCAAATTTAAAATAAAAAGAAGCGTTGCTTAGAATGTAGGTCATTAAAATGACTAACATATGGATGAATACAAATACTAAGCTTAGAATGTCTTTTCAGGACGATAACTAACATACTGATGATCCTGGGACACACGCTGTCACTGTTGGGAACTGGTTTTATAGACTATCCACGTAATTATGAAAACGTAAGTGTTATAGTTAAAATTTATGATTTTTCAAAGCCTTACTATTGTAATAGGAGAAGAGCATCTTATTGTAATATAATTAATGTATTTCGGGTTTGAGTGTTGTGAAACAAAATGTTTCCTAATAATTTATTTGCCCAAGATTTAGTTAACTACCGTAAAGTCGAAATAATGTGTATAATTGTTAGATTATATTCTAATTCCCAACTTATATTTTCGCCCCGTTTATCATGTGGTCTTTACATAATCAAAATCCTAAATCTTTATTCCGAAATTTCCTGCGAGAGATGATTGAACTTGAGGCTTTACATTCCGAATCGTGTTACATCCAATCAAGGTTAATGGCAACTATTTATTTGTCTGTATAACTTTACATCTACTTACTCTAATATGATTTGCATTTATTCACAAACTTTAATTAATTTAATTGAATTAACACATAACAAGTAACAATCTTGAACCGGTTAAAATAGTTACAAATACGGTCTTTATCTTAACTTTAACAAACACAAAATATTATAAAAAAAAATAGATCTTGACACCATAAAACAAACAGTACATATTACATAAAAATATAAAAACAAATTTAAAAATAAATTAAAGAAAATATTTATATTCAAATTAATCAAAAAGACCGCCCCGAACCATACCCGGTGAGAATGTTCCCATTATGCCTGCAACATTGCCACGTTGAATGGAAAGAGATATGTGCTGCACCAAGAATGATTCGGCGCGGTGATCCTGCCCATTCCGCCTCAGACGTCGCCCCAATTCACGGACAAAATCCTTAGCCTCTGCGCACCACACCCCACTGACCTCAACCGCGAACGGGCCGAAAAAATAAGCACGTTCAAGTGTGGCATACTTATGATGCTTCTGAATTGCCGACCATTCAGCAGCCGATCCGGCTCTTCGCGAGGTGCGAGTCAAGTGAGAGGCCGCATAAGTGCTGACACACGTCGCATCCCACAACAGACAGCGACCCTTCTCCCACGGCACAAGTGTGAGCCCGTCAGGACGCTTACCATCAGAGCGACTCAAACCGGGCGGTTCTAAGCTGTAGGGCAAACCGGCGGACACCAAAGCACGACGAATGACCTCGTTCAGCATGTGGTGGCGTGGAAAACATCCCGCCGATCTGCCGCAACTTAGATCGTGGTGACCCGTGGCGTCAACATGTACTCCGCACATGCAAACGTGTGACTCACAGATTTTGCTGCCGACTCTGAGCGCCACGGCTACTCTCAGTGAGCCGTCGTCGAGGAGGGTACCCAAGTGAGGAGATGGAATTGCATGAAGCCAGGCCCCCGACTCTATGGTGGATACCGATTTAAGCCGAGCCAAATCGACTCCTCGTGCCGAATGGAGAAGCTCGGCAAAACTTGCTGCACACACCCGCTCGTCCCACTGACGCTGCACACTTGGGTTCTCAGGCTGATCAGCGGCCGGACACAACAACGACCAGGCGCTTAAAGCCTCTGCTGCGTAAGGAATTGCAGGACTGTCCCCTTGTAATTGGAGTATACTAGTGACCAGTTCTACAACCCCATGCGCAGACGCCAAAAAGGCCGATACGCTGACATCCCTCACACGCCTAACACCCAATCCACCGTGCCGAATGGGTAGAGACGCTTGTACCCATTGGTTATCGTCGAGGTGTATACATATTTAAGATGGTCTCCAACGCGCCCTTAATGTCGCTATCCAATGCATCGACTTCATCTGGGACAAGCCATGTTGGACATGTTCTTAGAACGTACATTAATTTGGGGACAGAAAGGCAGCTACGGTAGAGTGTAAGAGCTACGTGGACAGATAAATGCGGGAGATGTTGACGGGCAGAAGCAAGTGCACGTCCTCGAGTACGGAGGCAATTAGCCAAGCCGTTTTCAAAGACTGGAGCGCCCAAAAGCTCAATTGGTTGCATTTTGGTTTCCAAAGTGTTTTCCTCAAAAACTTATAAGATGTTTTGATGTTTTTTCCTTAAAACCTGATTAAAATAAGCAATAAAATGTATTAGGTAAATGTAGGTGTAATCAGGTGTCTCGCAAGTGAGACACCTAATTAAATTAGTTCTTTTAGCTAAATTCTAATAACTATCAGCTCTATTCAAATACAAAAAACTGTAAAAATCAAATTTTATATCCAAACCCAAAAGGGGATTATCGTATCTTTTCTACTAAAATATAAAGCTTGTTCAGCATACCCTAATATTTGTGTTCGCAGACATTCGAGAGCGTGTTCTACCGAATATGCTACAATGGGCTGATGATAGTCCAAGCGTTCTTCTTTATGTCTGGGTTCTTGCTGGTGTACAACTTCCTCATCAGGGCCGAGAAGATCAAGACCTCGTGGAAGGCGATACCAGTGGTCATGATACTCAGATTCTGGAGGTACTGTTATTATGTTATGGGGGAAATGCCATGGTGGGCTTTATATTTCACTTCTTCGCTGAGTCAATTTAGGGGTAACATTTGTCACATTTTAAACCTTACTCATGGTGTCAGTCAAACATCATTACTAAATCCACTGATTTTGAGGCTGACATACTCTGGAGTCAGCATAGGTTAAATATTTCCAACAATGATAAGCAGGGTCACAATGACAATAGGCGAACGAAGACTATATAAAAAACTATTATCCGCTGTCGATGGCCTTGCCAAGCCCTTGATCGTTCCAAATTGTGCTTTAGTTTCTGACTACCTCACCTTAAAATGTTGTGCAGCAATCAAACCCATTCTGTTTGTTTTGTTTCAGGCTAACGCCAGCATACGCGATGATGATAGCGTTTACGGCGACGTGGTTGCGGTTCGTGGGCTCGGGGCCGCTGTGGAAACTGAACGTGACCACGAAGGTGGTGGCCGACTGCCGCAAGTACTGGTGGTACCACCTACTCTACATCAACAACTACGTGCCCGAGGACAAGTACTGCGCTGTGCAGACTTGGTGAGTTCAAACCTTCATGTAATGAGGATTATCTCTCTTTTTCTCTTTCTCTCTCTCTCTCTTTAGCCACAGGAAGTCCACTGCTGAATATAGGCCTCCCCCATGGATCTCCACAAACCCGTTACTTCCGCCGTCCGGCAAACAAACAAACAAGTCACCTCATGGTAAGTGATCACTGCCGCCTATGAACATCCAATGTATCATCAAGTCCAAGTACAGCACCCAAAATACTTACCTCCATACCGAAATTAGGGATAAAAAGATACCTAATATTTTATCCTTGTACCTTGGTGTTTTCCTCTTTGCAGGCACATAGCTGTAGATACGCAGCTGTTCTTCGTGGGCCTGGTAGTCTACGTGGTCACAAAGGGACTGGCCAGAAAGATAGTCCTGGGAGTACTACTGGTGCTGGCCGTCTGCATGCCCGCCTTCCACGTGTGGTACCACGATCTAGACGGCATGATGCTGCTCACTCCTGAGTAAGTGTTCCTTGTATCCATATAGGAGAAGAAGGGTATAAGTAGCCCCTTTCCTCTTCACATCCTTTTTTTCCTCCCCTCCCGATTGTATGGGCAAGACATCTATGATCCACGCGTTGTGGATGTTCCTATGCGGCAAGCATCACTTACTATTGGGTGAACTCTCTGTTCGTTTGCCAAACCTATAGAGTAAAAGAAATAAGCTTCTGTTTGCTCGTCTATTAAGGGAAAACGAACTACAGATATACATATATGAATTTCTTGTGTAAATCATCTCTGGTTTCCTCACGATGTTTACTAACTGTTAATGTGATATACGACATATTTCCTTAGGAATGTATGAAAGAAACCTGGTATGTACATATGTAGTCAGCTATAACTTAATATTAGTCACTTTTGGAACGTATTATTTACGTAGAAGCGTTAAGTCATTCAAAGAGTGTTTGCATAAAAAAATTCAGTAGCATCAAAAATTGCAGTATTGGCATCAAAAATTCAATAGCTCATAGATTCGGGAACAATAAAGCATAACAATAAATGCTAGTAAGGCAATCTAGTTTAAAATATCTGAAAAGGTCCGAAAATAATGGAGAAAATTATGAAATCCAATAGTCTTAAAGTCATGAAATATGAAAGTAAGAAAGCGCTTCCATCACCAAGCATGCTAATGCCGGACAGAGAGGAAAAAAAATACTTCTGGGTCATACACATACTTTTCCAATTCAACATCTCATTTCATGGCCGGCGTCTAACCAACTGTGCCACAGGTGCCAATATTCAGACTTTACGATCGCCGCCAAGTGTCGTCTAACTTGACTGCACTTACCAAAACTTTTCAGAGGTCAAAATTATTCTATTTATAGAAAAAATATTCTATATATATAATAATTCCCGAATAAGAATAACGAGCAATGTAAGTAGCGCCATCTAGTTTAAAATGGAGGAACTGAAGCCTTGTGATCGCCTTTAAAGCTCTGGCTTAATTGAGGAAGATGTGGAATCTAATGGCCCAGAACGTAAAATATCTTGCGAAATGACGGAGGATGAGCAAGAAAGCGGACGCCAGTATAATCCGGACTACTGCTAGGTAGAAATAAAAAAAACGGCATATGTTTTTTAAATTTTGAATTGATTTCTTTTTCAATCCGAATTTTAAAATTCTTATGAGATTAAATTTTTTTTGTTCTTATAAATGAAAATTTATCTTTTTATATGATCACATGCTGATCGTTGCCAATATCGCGACAGTTGCTTTTTTAATAATGTTCAAAAGCGCCTACCCAAATGTAGTTAGCAAATGTAACTGATTAATTAATTGTTTAAGCATTATTAAGCGGCGTTACAAATATATGTTAGTTTTAGTGTCGGTACTGTTTAAATCTGCAATTCACCAGCATAATTAATGGGATGCGGATAAATAAACGACATTTTGACGTGCCTTAAGCGAAGCTATGGAATTTGAATAAAATACAAAAATATTCGCTCAAAATTATTCAAGCTGTGAAACCTGGCTACTACTATGATATTGGCGTCTTTTTTATAAACATCCTTCATAATTATTAGAATTCGCGTGAAAATTATAACTCACTTCGTTTACGAGTTGCTCACGAGATGGCTCTGCACAGTTTCAGTCAAATTCCTGAAACGCGCCGATGAAGACGCCGAGGGTTCGATCCCCGCACCGAAACAAATATTTGTGTGATTCACAGGTATTTGTTTCGGGGTAGGGTGTTTGTGAAACCGAAAAAGTCTCTCGTAGCTCCTGATATCTACGACACATTACTCGATCTTAATGTGGGGTCAGGACTATGTATGTGACTGTTGGGTGTATTTATTACATATTTGGTAAGTGCGTGGTGACCTGTTGGTAAACGGACTGGACGCAGCTGCCAACATATTCACGGTGGTCGCGGGGTCAAATCCCAGGGCACACCTCTGACTCGGAGTCATGTGTGTATTGAAAGCCATCAACTACGCACTATAACGGTGAAAGAAAACATCTTGAGGAAACCTGCATACCTTAGCGATTTAAATGAAATTCTATGGTATGTGAACCCACACTAAGTCAGCGTGGTGGACTATATGGCCTAACCCCTCTCAGTCGTACTCTCGACTGTAGAGGAGGCTCGTGCTCTGCAGTGGGACGTATATGGGCTGATACAGTAGAGCACAGTTCCGGAATGTAAATATGTATGTGATACAGATTCATGCGCACGATGGTGAACGACACGTTCCGATATCTGCACGTGTTCGGGCACAACAACCTGGCCAGCTACGTGGTCGGCATGATCTGCGGAGAACTCATCTACAAGTGGCAGACCAACGGAGTTAAGATTACCAGCACGGTATGCTATCTTTATTATGTTTACGTGGTTATTAGCCTTAAAGACAGAATTATGTATTTATTATCATACACACACACATAAACTCACGCCTTTTTCCCAGAAGGGGCAGGCAGAGGTGCCACTAGGACACCCACGCTTCGCCTTGTATGTTCCGTCGCATGATGTGATAGGGGGTGAGCCTATCGCCATATCGGGCACAAATTCCTGACTCCGGGCTGATAATGAATAGAAAAATCCAATATCACTTTGCTCGATCGAGGATTCGAGCCTGAAACCTCCGCTTTGCAATCGTACCTTAGTACAACTACGCCACCGAGGCGGTCTTTATTCATTACCATGCCATTTTTTGCCATACCATTCAAATAATTGACTAAATGAGGGCATTTTGCCAATTTTTATACAAAATTTGAATTAAAGTATGTAATAATTTTATGTCCTGATCAGGATTAAGTCAAGCTTGGAATCAGGTGGAAGAGAAACCAAAATGATGTATATTTAATATAATTCCACATCGGAATACTAAAGTGCTTACACACAGCGGTACTAGAAGTAGCGATGGTAACTCATCAGAGACATGCCTAAGACCCTATGGTATATGAGACCTATCATTAAAACCTTTTAAAATTACTCTGGATTCTAAAACTCCAATGAACCTTTTTTCAGGTTCCTTCTATTTTTATGCTTAATATTTTTTTGCAGATATACAGCAAGGCGCTGTGGCTAGTGTTCCCGGCGATACTGGCGCTAATGTACTCTGGGCAAGGGTTCTACGCGGATGGAGAGCGCGCGTCTCTGACAGTTCGCATGCTGTACGCTGGTTCAATCAGGCTTATTTTCGCGTTGATCGTCGCGTTTGGTTTCGTTGGCATGGTCATGAAGAGTAAAAGTGAGTATTTTAATTAAATTCATCATATAAAGCTCTTAAAACTGTTTTTAATTTCATTTTTGGGCGATTTACTTATGGGCACTATATTTTAGTGAACTTTCAAGTGCAGAGTTTAGCATAATTCACTCCACTCGTAACTTTATGATCCGTAATACGTCATAACAAAACCCAATGGAATAACTTGATACAAGAACTAAAACAGGGTAACAATTAGTAGATTTGATTCAGCCCCAAATATTTCGGCATATAATTTTAAAAGAGGCCTGCGTCCTACTTCATGGAACTTTTAATTAGCCGTAATCGTTGTTTATTCGGAACACAGGATATATGAAAGGATTATTAAATTGATAATTATTTTCAGTACTACTACGAAACATTTTGGAATGGCACGGCTGGGTGGTGCCCAGCAGACTGTCCTACAGCGTGTTTCTCCTGCACTTCAACTTCATCTACATGCTGGACGGCATCAAGACGCATATGACGCCAGTCTCCTTTTATTACGTGGTGGGTACACAATATATTGGAAGGATAAATAAGATATTGCGCCTGTGACTGAAGGAGCAAATAGAAATCGACTTTTCCTCACGAGCAGTGAAGCTGGTGCTGGTTCTTATCATGAAACCATATCAAATAACTTGACAAAAATATTGCGGTGTTAAATATATTCTGAATGGTGTAGCTTTTGTTTATGGGCAAGTCTAAAGCTTACGAGCTGGCAATCGACCTTCTCGTCATTATCGCTAACAAAAATAATCATTTCCATTTTTTATTGCAATGTATGGCGAGACGAGCATGCCATTCGCTTAATGGTAAGCGTAAAACGATACGACTGCTCATAGACAGTAGCAAAACCAAACAACACCATGAATAACGAAGCTTTGCATGCTACTGCGCTCGCCATCCTGAGATATAAGAGGTTAAGTCTCATTATGTCCAGTAGTTACTATGGTTTATTTATTATATTTCCTATTCCAGATGCTATCCCATCTTGGGATAACAACACTCTCGTATATAGTGGCGCTGCCGTTCTTCTTGCTGGTGGAGGCGCCTCTCAACAGGCTGATGAAGAACATCATCAACACTGTGTCGCACCTGGCGCCCTCTGCCGAGCATAAGCAACACAAAACGCAATTCTCTAGGTGTTAAGCTATTTATAAGACTTAGTGTATTTGTACATATTAGATTATAAGGAAATATGTTATAATATCTTTTGTTTATCTTACAAAATGAGTTGATATTCATTTTCACCCCGATATTAACCACTATATAAGATGGTGGAAAACTCATTATCCTAAATGCTCTCATTATCCACGCTCATGTCGCGTTCCGGATTGATAGCAATTTATTTATAAAACTTCCTTACCATATTATCAACCACAGAACAGCTGTCATTACCTTAAAAGCGGTTGATTTGTGATCTCAAAAAAGGCATAATAACAATAAATTTCCATTTTCAGTTCAAATATAATCATCGTTTCCCCCTCTAGCGGATATGTTTTACACAAAGCGCAAGTAAGTAATTAAAAAAAACTGGCTTACTTATCTCCATGTCAAGAAATAGTATTGTGTAGTGAGTTGATGTCACTACACTCCAATTACCAACATATGCATTACTGCAGTCTTTGCCAAAACAGTATTTTATTTTATTAAATGAAGGTCTTCCAACAGTATACACATTATCACCACTAAGACATTATTTGACAGTTACATTCTGATGCGTATCCCACTTAAAGGAGTACACAACACTAAATTACACACACGTAAACAAAAGGAAAAAATATACTTAGAAAAGTCAAATCAAGGACTTCTAATACATTATAGGACGAATAAATATAAAAAAAACTAAGTCTATATCTCAGAACCTCCGAATATTCTACAACTGTTGGGATGTTCTAAGCGGGTATTCCGAGTTCTTTATTATTTTCCTCCAATTTTATTCGTTTTTATTCAAAACTATCTTGACTTTCATATTTGTGTGTATCTCAGGTTTCGTGGCTTCTAGAATGGTCTTCATCAGTTGATTTATTGGTGCTTCTACTATCAGGAATAATGGGAGGGCCAAAGCATACGATGCGATTATTATGCCCAAATAGCATTGTAACTGAAAGAGAAAGATCAATGTTTAATACATCAATACCCTCAATGCTTATAGGGTTCACTTTGTCTCAAGTTTTTGTATTGTATTGTATCAGCCCATATACGTCCCACTGCTGGGCACGGGCCTACTCTACAATCGAGAGATCGATCGATTAAGATTGGTTAGGCCATATAGTCCACCACGCTGGTCTAGTGCGGGTTAGCGGACTTACATACCGTAGAAATTCTTTAAAATCGCTGCTGTATGCAGGTTTCCTCACGATGTTTTCCTTCACTGCACCGTCTAAAGTTTTAATATGAGAATAACAATTTTGGTGTCATAAATGCTATGAGTTGATGATATCCCTGACTCAGACGGTACATAAAACATCCATAAACAATACGCTGCGGGCTCAATACGCGCACAAAGCAAAACAAGAGATGAATGTGGGACAACCTACTGGTGGTAGGTCTCTCATATGTGAGAGGCCGCCTGGGTAGGTACCACCGCAATGTCTATTTCTACCGCCAAACAGCTGTGTAAATGCGCTGTTGTGTTCCGGTTTGAAGGACATTGTAGCCAGAGTAACTACTGGACATATTGAGACTTAACATCTTATGTCTCAGGATGGCGAGCGCAGTGGAATTCCAAGCATTGCCTTGTAATTCATGGTGTTGTTTGGTTTTGCTACTGTCCATGAGCGGTCGTATCGCTTACCATCAGGCGAATAGCATACTCGTCTTGCCATTCATTGCAATAAAAAAAATAAAAAAAGTAGTTTTAAGCCTGTTGGTGTTGGTAAATTGTACAATAAATAAATAAATACATCCAACAGTTACATACACAGTCCTGACCCCACACTAAGATCGAGTCTTGTGTCGTGTATCAGAAACTACCAGAGATTTTTCGGTCTCACAAACACCCAGACCCGAACCAAATACTTGCAAATATTTGTCTCGGTGCGGGGATCGAACCCGAGGCCTCTCGTTTCACAAGCGGGGTCTAACCAACTGCGCCATGGAGGCTGTCAATGCATCGTAATTTCTGATACCAGCGATACAATGGTTGGTAGCTTACTATGGGGTCAGACAATGTGTGTGACAGTTGTATTTAATTACAAATATTAATGTTAATGAAGCCGTTACTTACAACATACTGCAGCGACACTGCACTGAGTTGTCTCTTGATGCCGTGCAGTATGTATATTAGGTTGAAATGCAGCAGGTACACGCAGTAAGTCAGCCTGCTGGGCACCACCCAGCCTCGCCACTGCAATATATGCACTAGTGTGTCTAGAATTAAAGAACACATTAACTTGACAGATGGATATGACTTTCTTTCATTACTATACGCATTCGATAAATAACTATGTGACTGTTTATTTTATTATACATTTCATCTATAATATATTTTGATAGAGTCTTATCTTCATCAAATCATATCAAAATAATATTTGTAAATGTATTCCATACCAAAATCTCATGCATTTTAAACCATTCCATCTAACACATCATTTAAAAGTATTTTAGAAACATTTTGGAAACACTTACTTTCACACTTCATAGCCAGTCCAACGAAGCCAACAGCCACAATCATGGATATAACCAGGCGATGTAGAGACGCGTACAGCATCCGAACTAAGAGGGATGCTCTCTCCCGATCCGCGTAGAAACCGTGCCCTGAGTAGAACATCGCGGCCACACCGGGAATTACTAACCAGAGCAACGCGTTGTATATCTGTTAAGTTATAATACATACGTATATATATGTAAAAATAAAAAAATATATAAATAAACCCAATAAGTTGTGAAAAATCTACACTCTGGCAACTGTGAAGCACTACCATTTGTAAAGTATTGGATCACACCAACTTGGCTTCTTCCCTTCTATATCGTAATACGATAGATAATAAAGCCCGTTATAAAAAGTTGGTTTATTCCTAAACATCAACTTTAACGCCATTTACACGGGGACAAGTTCTCGCGGCGAGAATCGTAAACGATTATCGCATGACATAACCACCATATCGTGTTCTGACAAATGTTTACACGATGCAGTTTTTTTATATCTTTACGATAATAGCATCATCGAGCCAAGAAACTGTCTCGCGTAAATTTGGCTTTAGTCAGAGCATAGTCTGGATATCCACATCATTCTAGTTACAACATTAAAACAATGTCTTCACGGCTGGTGGAACATGTTAGTCATGTTACCTTGCTTTTAGAGATATGAACGCCCTTCCTCTGCCAGGAGTAGACGAGGTTGGCGCTCACCATGCCCACTACATAGCTGGACAAGTTGTTGTGCCCGAACACGTGCATGCGGCGGAAATTGTCGCTCATCATCGTTCGGTAGAACCTGAAGGAGACTCCCCTTTAAACAGTCATACTTATGGAAGCACCGAAGTATGAAGTAGAGATAAATAATAAATACACCTACAGTCACAGGGTTCAGGGATCGAACCCGCGGCCTCAAGAGTTACAGCCGGCGTCTAACCAACTGCGCTACGGAGGCTATAAATTAAATCTTATTCAACTATCACATACAATAGAATATTTTGATTGCATTTTGACTTCATTGGACAAAGTGGTTAAACAAAGGAGAAATAAATAATAATAATAGATTTATAGAATGATTTTAGACAATTCTGCTCCGTTCGTAATGAATTTGACATTATATTTTTTAGTTAACGTAATAATACCAAAGCAGTAAGCACCTTACTAATAAATACGTAAAAAGTATGTGAGCCAATAAAACCTTCATCTAACAGTGGAATAATACATACTCAGGCGTCATAATCATTACTCCATCAAGGTCTTGGATCCACACATGCATTGCCGGCAGCAAAACAGAAACGATCAGTAAAGCCACTAATACCACTTTTCTAGTGGTGGATTTGGTGGTAGCGTATACCAGCACCCCCACGAAGAACAACTGCGTGTCAGCACCTAAGTACCTGCAAGAAGTGTGAAGTGTTTAAGATTCCTAGGTATAATCTGGAGAGGTGCAATTTCCACTTACGTTTAAAGAATTTATTCTCATAAAAACATACAGTTCACTTACAATGAGATATAAATCAAATCAACAATACAACTTATATCTAGGACGCTGGGTGCACAATACAGTCACACTTTACACACATATTTCTTAAGTCTGTTTTTAAACTGTATTATTGAGTCACATTCTTTTATGTATGTATAAGACAATTACTAGTTTAAAAAGAATGTAGCTACTATTTAAAGTGGTAGAGCAACTGTTTTGTCTCCCTTCTAGTACCTCGAGGAAGGCCAAAGAAGTAAGTGGGTGACACTGGCCTCCCAACCCGGCACGGAATCAGAGCCCGGGCCGGGACCCCGACAAAATCCGTATTCGAGTGTGACACGAATGATTTGACTCACCGTAGCTTGAAAGTTCAATTTCGTGCAGACTGTGATATTGCTGAAGGTTCAACAGACTCTTTATTCTCAAAGACCGGCACTATATGCACGATTCAGATGTCATATGACATTAATGTGGCAGTAGTCACTTGTTTTTCTAAATTAGAAATCCTTGATACCGAACTCACCAACTTTGAATAACGCAGAACTTGTCCTCGGGCACGTAGTTGTTGATGAACAGCATGTGGTACCACCAGTACTGGCGGCAATCTGACGTCACTGAACCTGTCACATACAAGTTCCACAGCGGCCCTGTACCCATGAAACGCAACCAGGTCGCTGTGAAACCCAGGGTTAATGCGTACGCTGGTATCAACCTGGAATATTAGTGCTGATCTAAGGACTAGTTCATAATACTTGACCCTTTCATGTCCCACTGCTAGATGTGTAATTGTTTTATATATTTTAGGATCATCATTATAATTATCTGTATAATCAAAGACTTACACCAAGGATTTCTACAGTGTCATTAAAAATAAATCAGCATTCACTCTTTCTTTCTTCTATTAGTTCTATTAATATAGGATTGCTTCGTTATATTTTGCCTAAATGTCCGCTCATTCTATCCGCAAATCACAAGTGATGCTCCAGTGCACCAGTGCTCAGTGCTGCAAACACTTATACATTCACCTTGTAATTTCAGAAGCGTTAAAAAACGTGGATGAAAAGTAGAGATAGGTATAGATCACCTCACATATATCCAGCAGTAGAAAAGTTACACAAAATGTGACTTAAATTAGGTAGAGTCTTTTGCTAATAATACCTGCAATATAAACTACCTAACTAACTACGACCTAGCATTCATTTGGGAATATACAAGGTTATCGTCATGTGGAATGGTAACGTCAACAAGTATAGCCCGGCGCGCCAATCGATCTATTACTTTAGCAAAAGGACAAAGAAAATAGTTGAATGTTGTAGTTACCTCCACCACCTAAGAGTCATGATGAAGGGGACGGTCTTCAACGAGACCCTGGTGGTCTCAGACCGCACCAGCAGGTTGTAAACCAGCAGGAAGGCCGACATACAGAAGAACACTTGCACTATCATCATAGCGTTGTAGGACATTACGAAGAAAGTGCTTTCGTATGTCTGAAAAAAATAACATACTTTGTGAGGTACAGACCTCTGTTGCGGTTGAAAATATTATCAAAATGATTTTGTACTCTTCTTGGTACTAAACATTATTATTATACTTACCTTTTATAAAAATAAAATAGAAAAGAAAATAGTGTGCTCTAAATGTATTGCGGGTCTTGATTATGTGTTTTAACAGCCATCTTTTTCAATAGTTGCTTTTGCGAATAGACACGAAAAACTGACAGAGAGCATAAGCAAATCTCTTCTGTTGCCCAACTGCATTGAGCCACAACTAACAATACAAACCTGTCCTGTAGCATTAGTAAATACAACTTATATTAATTGAATGAAGTACAACTTACTTTTTCAAAATCATGAGGCTTGTTAGTGAAACCAGATGCAATCAGTGTCATCACGTGGGCAAGCATCATCAACACGTTTGTGATCGTCCTAGAACAGAAGAACACACTCTCTCTCTGTCTTTTCAGCTATAGAAAGTCCACTGCCGAACATAGGCCTTCAAGACGGATCTCCGCATTGACTGTTGGAAGCTGCCTGCATCCACTGTGATCCGGCGAAGAAAGAAAGACACTATTGGGTGCTTATTGTACATAATTTCCACCATGGTACAGAATTATTTGGCTTATAACTTCACGATACTGCCTGACATCAAACCATGGGTGTCGAATGGAATGGAACCGCCGCCTGATGCCATTCGATGCTCTGTCTGGACATCATTGTGCCTACAGATGCAGTGCAGTCACTTTGCTGTGCATGAATAAAAAACAACTTTTCGATTTGGTAGTTCTCCTTATCTATTATGCTAGTCTAAAGCGCCATTTACATGGGGAGAGTTTCTCGCAGTGATTATCGCATGACATAACCGCCATAGATTATCGTGATCTGACAAACGTTTACACGACACAACTATTTTATATCCTTACGATAATCGTATCTTCGAAACGAGAAACACTCTCCGTATAAATGAGGTTTAATCCAATTCGAAGAGTCATACCTGCAAAATTCTTGTGAACAACATAACTCGCAGACATTCAGATTCCAACGATTTTAATATTTAAGCAAACCATACTAATAATTAAAAAGTCACAATTATCTTTGAAAAGTATGTGCCTGATCCCATGGGTCGTAACCACGAGCTCTGATTTTATAGTATAATTCTCATCGAACTAAGCCATTGCTAGCTACCATGTTAAGCCTAATTTGTTGGATTCGGTTACCAGAGCTACTCATTTTCAGAATCCTGAAATTTTCCTGATTCCTTACCTTATGCCATGGAATCCTTTGAGCGCCTTCAGTCTTGGGTTGTCAGTCTCGTATGATACCAACCACTGCCAGTTCCGTATAAGAGAGAAACTTAATATGTACTTGTTTCCTGAAAAATATTATTAGATATATCTATATTCTTTCTTCATCATCATCAGTCAAATTTCTCACCGATGGATAAATTTATACCGACCTATTTGTCTTTAGTTGTAAATAGAATGATCCCGAAACGCGCCAATCTTCTAGGTTTACTATGACGGGTCCTTAACCGGTGGTATCTGTATGGACGGATACTAATATCCAACTAACAATTACCTGTACTGTACTTACCTTTTTCTGCTTTACGCAAGTGATTCTTGAGCCTATAGTCATACAATGTGCCTACTAGGCTTGCAGCGAGGAAGAGCGCGGCGGCGGCGGCCACGGCCCAGTCGAGCCGGTCAGCCGGGCCGGCGCTGCCGCTGTCGCAGTAGTAGAGCCGCGAGAGGCGCGCGCGTACGCCGCGCAGCCGCGTGGTCTCGCACGCCGCCAGCGCCTCGCCCAGCGCGCTCGCGTCGCCCGCCGCCGCCCGCGCCGCCGCGCCGCAGCCTGACACGCACATGCCGCGCTCGATGTACGAGTGGTTGTAGTGCTTCCACACCACCGCCGAATACTCCTGAAATATAGTAACCAATGAGTCTACGTATTATAGACAACTTCCAACAGGACAAATGGGACATTTCCAGCTTGACGACACAGTACAGTCCCAGCAGCTCGCCGAGACACGCCTCGTAGTCGTCCAAAACGAACAGCGCCGGCATACTAAATACTGGACACATTGAGACTGAACATCTTATGTCGCAGGATAGCGAGCGCAGTAGAATGCCAGGTATTGCTTTGTAATTATTGGTGTTGTTTGTCTGTCCTACTGACCATGACCGGTCGCATCGTTTAGCATCAGGCAAATGGAATGCACGTCTCGCCATTCATTGCAATAAAAAATACGCTTGTACCACAGACTCTGAGGGTTCAATCAACATACCCGTATCATGTGCATGAGGTGGTTGTCTGGTTCCGCGTACAGATCCAGCTTGACGACGCAGTACAGTCCCGGCGGCTCGCTGAGACACGCCTCGTAGTCGTCCAGCCCGAACAGCGCCGGCATACGCTCGTACTCAGACTCTGAGGAACAATCAAATTTATTTGCCTATTGTTCTATTAACTTGGTGATAAAAATTACGTAGTATATTCTAGTCTAAATTACATACATAAACTCACGCCTTTATCCCCGAAGGGGTAGGCAGAAGCGCCACTAGGACACCCACATTTCGCCTTGTATGTTCAGTCCCACGATGTGATAGGGGGCGAGCCTATCGCCATATCGGGCACAAATTCCTGACTCCGGGCTGATAATGAATAGAAAAATCCAATATCACTTTGCCCGACCCGGGACTCGAACCCGAGACCTCAGCTTTGTAACCGTACCGTAATACAACTACGCCACCGGGGCAGTCTAAAGTAATGAAAGATATTACAAACTCCATAAGTAGTCTATTGCTGAAAATAAGCCTCAATGCCTTCTCCACAGCAATGGAAGCGGGCTGCATCCAGCGACATAGCGACCTTAATGAAGTCGTCTATCCCCATGCCAGGTAACAATTTTAATCCCAAGCACAGTACATATTAATATTATTCAAAACGAAAAAAACAAGTCAGACTGCCTATCCTGTCAATCTACCTGGCAGGCACCAAACCTTCAACCTCACGATTCTTGACTAATTGACACTGCTGGTAGATCAGTGAAACGTTTTATTAAAAGACACAAAAACAACAAAGTGTAAGGCCGGTTAAGTATAAGACCTAACCTAAAGTCATTTAAGCGAGTATGGAAAATTTTATTTTAGTAAAATAAAATTACGTAATACATAAATTATTTATTTCCAAGATCACATAGGTACCAGTTTTAAAACCCTACAAAGTCTACTATAATTTAGAGTCTATAGTCCAACTTAATTTCACATATTATTAAATAATAAACTTACCATTAAGATGGTAGATCACTCCCTCACCACCACTAAAACACAAAGCGAACAATAGTGCAAGCATGACACAAGCGCACTAAATGATTACTTATGCAAAACTAACATTATAGTTAAGCTGCAGCCAAATACGTCAAATAAAAGCTTGATTCATTATCATATTATAAAAAGTAAAACATATTCTACCTCAGTGGCGTAGTTGTACTACGGTACGATTACAAAGCTGAGGTCTCGGCTTCGAATCCCGGATCGGGCCAAGTGATATTGGATTTTTCTATTCATTATCAGCCCGGAGTCAGGAATTTGTGCCCGATATGGCGATAGGCTCGCCCCCTATCACATCGTGGGACGAAAAAAACAAGACGAAATGTGGGTGTCCTGGTGGTGCCTCTGCCCTTCTAGGATAAAAGCGTGAGTTTATGTATGTATGTAAAAATATTATAATGCAAAATTAACACTAAAAAGCAGTAAATAATATTATTTTAATTGTGGTTGATTAATTAAATTATTGACGTTACAATTTTTATACAACTACGGAGGGAAACAAGAATACGGCCCTCCTGGTGGTGAGCAGTTACCGTCGCATATAGATGTCTGCAACAGCAGGGGTGTCACCCGTGCTTTGCCGAACCTTTTTTTTGTCCAAGAGGAAAAGCTCCCCTTTCGGTACCCCGGGGAAGGCGCCCCGCTTTACATCCGCGTAACCGCCCGGCGCAAAACCATTGCTGGTTCTCTATTGTGGGGGCCTGATTGCCCCAACTTAGCCGCTGAAGATGTTACGAGCCGCCCGTTTAAGATGTTATGGGCATCCTCGACAAAGACTTGCCCATGTGTTCTATCGCACACCTCGGAGTCGTTATAAGTGAGGGCGCACTGCCCCCGCAGTTTGCCCAACGACCCCGATTGCCCCTTTAGGTCGCCTCTTACGACGGGCAGGGATACCGTGGCGGAATTCTTGCACCCCGAACCACAAGCAAACGCGTTGCCGACCCTGTAGGAACCATTTACAGAGACACCAACTTATCTGTTCAGGTGGCCAAAATTGGAACTAAAACTGCCATTTTGAAATGTCATTTCGTTGTTGTTTTGTGAGAGTGAGAGTGTCGTTACGTGTTTTTCAGATTTCTTGTAAAAGTTGCAAATAAAAATGCCTAAAGCGGTAAAATCATACATTTTACCGCGCACGTTCACTTCGACTCTACGTGCTTGTGCTACGAATATTCGTGCACCCTATAACCCGGACAACAAGTGGTAACATTTTCACTACAAACTATACAGTGTACAGTGAGTTTTTGAACATTTTTTAATATCGAAATCACTAGTAATAGCTGAAGGCGCCATTGTTTACATCGTCGCCGCTCATTGCTGCAGTCATGGTATGCTGCTATCTCTTTCGCACCCGCATGCACACCTGCACTCACTCGCTGGCTAGCAACACAAATATCAATTCCGAGAATTCGCCTGACCTTGAGCTCGCTTAAATAGGATTATTATAATTTATAACTGCATCGTTCATAATTCAAGCATAAAAGTATTACAATATTTCATTGCATGATGGCACCTCTGGTCACAACGTGTGTTAAATGCAGTTAAATGTAACAAAATTATTACCAACAAAGAATTTGTATCATGCTGCTTATGCAATCATAACTATCACATCGATTGCGCTAATATCTCGGCTAAACGTTTTTATAATACTCTAGACGCTGAAAGACGAAAAACTTGGAAATATACACAAGGCTGTCCAGCAAAAAAAACCTTGACAATAAAATCACCCAAAAATCCAGTCTCAAAGATTATTTCATCTCCTGCTCCAGACGGCATGTCCAACAGCAATGTTACCATAAGAAAGAAGACAAGATCATTAAGTCACTCTGACATTACGTCTCTCGAAGAAAATTCCAAAAATTATAATCTTCACCATGTCACCGAAGTCCATGAAAGCAAAGACACCGCTTCTCATAATGTTCGCAGCCTCAGCGAAAGTAATGTCGAAACCGGGCAAAATTATTTAAGCGAGGAACGATTCAATCAGATATTGAAAAGTGAGCTTTCTCGTTTTGATACCATCCTGACGCAGCTAAAAAATATTGATGATAAAGTCAACAATTTTCACGACAGCTTTATGTTCTTCAACGACCAACTGGAGACTTTAAAGAAACAAAACGAAGAAAATACCGCCATAAATAAAAGTCTGCAGCAGGACAACAATACTTTGAGGTCAACGGTAAAAGATCTTACCGGTAGACTCAATATGACTGAACAATTTCTGAGGGACAGCAACGTAGAGATAAGTGGAGTACCGGAGTCTCGTTCCGAGAACCTGGTCACTACTGTTTTGACACTTGCAAAGACTGTGGATTGTCCTATTGTTGATGGAGATGTCCTGCATGTAACTAGAATTGCTAAAATTAATAAGGAGAGCAACCTACCACGTTCAATTATTGTCAAGACACGTAGTCCCCGCATACGAGACACATTATTGACGGCTGTGACCAAATACAATAAGAAAAACCCGCAAAGTAAGCTCAGTACGAAAGATCTTGGTATAGGCGGTACATGTGCACCAGTTTTTGTGTCCGAACACTTAACCCCATCCAACAAATACTTACATGCTGCGACAAGACAGAAGGCAAAAGAGTTACAGTTCAAGTTTGTTTGGGTGCGTAACGGGCGAATATATGTGAAGGACGAAACTAGTCAAGCCAAACTGATCCGCAGCGAAGATAGTCTTAAATTTTTGAACTAGATTGATAATATATTACACAGTATCTTAAATTGTATTCACTGTATACGATTTATTTAATTATGGATTATATTTACTACCAAAATGTTCGAGGTCTACGTACCAAAACACATACATTTTTAAATAATATTCTTCTGTCCAATTATGATATACTTAGTTATTTTAACAGAAGCGTGGTTAAACTCAGGAATATCAGACAGTGAGATTATTGACTCCCGTTATGTTGTCTACCGCAAAGACCGGGAACAGACCGTAAGCTCCAAGCAAGACGGCGCGGCGGTGGGGTGCTACTTGCAGTGTCAAAAAAAATATCCTCTGCGCGTATTCGGAATTGGGAGAGTGATCATGAAGATTTGTGGGTAACTGTGCAACTAAATATCAACAATAGACGACAAAAAATTGCTTTTTGTGTACCTACCCCCTTCCGTCTCCTTGGAGGCTCTGAATAAATTTCTCACTAACTGCAACAATGTACTAAATCAGGTAGACAACGTTGTGATCATTGGAGATTTTAACCTTGGTTTTATAGACTGGAGAGTAGCAGACGACAGTAAAGATTTAATTCCCATTAATTATAATTGTGCCCTTGGTCACTCTTTTGTCGACTTCATTTCTCTCAATAGCCAATACCAGAAAAATAATATACGTAATGAGGATAACCGAATCATAGATTTGATACTTACCTACTTACCAAATGTAAACGTACAACCTCCTCTAGATATCATTACCCGACTCGACTATAAACACCCACCATTGTCATTCCAAATTTCATCCCAATGTTATAAAAATCTGAATGCTAAACCTAAAGTTGATTATAATTTTTACAAGGCCGACTATCACAAGATAATTGACGAACTAAAATCAATTGCCTGGATAAATGATCTAAGTTCTATCTTAACTGTCAACGAGATGGTCAGAATATTTTACTTGAAACTGACAAATATTATCGATAGATTTGTTCCTAAACGTAAGTTAAAGTCACACAAATACCCACCGTGGTTTAATCGTATACTAATCAGGATGTTGTCTGAAAAAGAAAAACTTAGACAGCGTTTTGCTAAATACTGTAATCCGCGAGACGAGCTGGAATACAATATTATCAAAGAACGTTGCAATAGATACTATCGTAAATGTTACAACGAATACATAAACCACACAGAATCTCACCTTACCAAACACCCCAGATTATTTTGGAATTTTATAAATAGTAAGCGTAAGAATAGTAACTCAATTCCTGCCATCATGTATTCTGACAAATCTGCTTATGCAGGTAGCACTGGACCAGATATTGCAAATCTATTCGCTGAATATTTTTCTAGCCTCTACTCCAACAATACCCACTCTTCAGTAATACCCAGTGGTAGTATTATTGAAAAGCGAGCTTGTAACCTAACTTCCAAATCTTTAGGTGGGATTCATTTCGAGGAAAATGAAGTATTTCGAAAACTTAAGGCTCTTGATATATTCAAAAGTGTAGGCCCTGACCAAGTACCACCGCTTTTTATTAAACGTTGTGCCGCCGGACTCGCATCACCATTATGTTTAATAATTAATCATTCGCTTCGCACGGGAGTATTTCCTGATGAATGGAAAATCGCTAAAATTGTACCAATTCATAAAAAAGGCGAGCAACGCTTAGTTAAAAATTACCGGCCTATCTCCATCTTATCTACATTTTCCAAAATATTTGAATCACTTGTATGCCCTGTCATAGCACAGTATCTTGCTCCGTTCATATCCGACTCCCAGCACGGTTTGAGAAGTCATCGTTCTACAACTACCAACTCAACATCTTATATTTCTGACATAACAACAGAAATAGACAGGGGGAGTCAAGTAGATGCAGTATATACGGATTTTAAAAGCGCTTTCGATACAGTCGACCATAGAATATTATTGCTAAAGTTGGAAGCTCAGGGGATACACAGTCCATTATTAGCATGGTTTAGATCATACCTCAAAAATAGACTACAGGTTGTTTTCATAAAGGGTTATGTGTCCAAAACCTATCCAGCTACCTCTGGTGTACCACAGGGCTCTCACCTCGGACCTGTACTATTCTGCTTGTTTATTAACGATATCACCGACTGTATCATCAATTGTAAATACTCTTTATATGCAGACGACGTTAAGATCTACCATACTATCACTACTATAGCCGGCTATATAAGCCATCTCCGGGCGCATCAGCGCCAAGCCCTATAAGGGGTCGAAGTGGTCGCCATGGCCGTAATCGGTCGGATTACATTATTATTATTACTATCACTACTAATAATGACATTAAGTTACTGCAAGATGACCTAAATAGGATATATGGATGGTGTAACCGCAATAATATTATGACCTTAAACATTGAAAAGTGTTGCTATATTCAATTCACCAGGAAGAAAAAACCTATCATATCTACTTATTCAGTAAACGGCTTTATATTACGTAAAGTTAGTGAAATAAAAGACCTCGGTATTATTTTAGACTGTAGCCTAAAATTTACGACTCACATTGACGCAATAGTTAAAAAATCTATCAAAATTTCAGGATTCATAAAACGTAACACCAAAGACTTCAAACAAATATCCACTAAATTGTGTCTATTCAACTCGTTAGCTCGTAGTATATTGGAATACGCTAGTGTTGTCTGGAATCCCATGTATGCAGTTCATTCACAAAGAATCGAAACAGTGCAACGCTTTTTTACGCGCTCACTAGCCTTCACCAGCCTAGGTATAACACATCGATGTCCTTATAGCCAGCGTTTGGCGTTTTTTAACATTACTTCACTTCGTCAACGTAGATATTGTCATGATGTTTTATTTTTACATAAAATAATCCACTCACAGTTGGAAGACTGTTAATTATTATCAAAAATTAATATTGCTGTGCCCGTGAAGACTCCTAGATATCCTATCACTAACATATTTCGTCCTGCACCGTCTAAAACCAACCTTGGTCTGCACTCACCAGTCTCTAGAATGTGTAATGCATTTAATTCTCTTTGCAAGTCTGACAATAACTTTGACATATTTTCTGACTCATACAAAACGTTTAGGCAAAGATTCATTAAACACTTTGATCACAACGATTTACATTAGATTTTTTTTTTTATTTGTATTTATATAGAATTGGTTATTATATGATTGTTGATTTTATAAGTAAGATTTGTAAGAAGTTTAATTATGTTGTTTAGTTTGATTTATTTTTTATTGTAACATTTGTAGGGAAGGTTTAATCATGTTATTTAGTTTTTATTTATTTCGTATTCTGTTAATTCGTCCTAAAATGTAACAGTAGTCCTTGATTTGTTTTTTACTCTAGATATTTACTAAATATATTTTTCTTGGTTTCGTTTACGTGTGTGTAATAACATAAGTGTTGTGTACTCTTTTAAGTGGTTTGTACATCAGAATGTAACTATAGTAAAGAATGTCTTAGTTGTGATAATGTATATACCGTTGGAGAACCTCAATTTAATAAAATAAAATAAAATAAAAGCTATTAAGAGTGATGCGAGAATGATTATTCTTAAAGTTCTAGCTTTTATGAATGAACAGAAGAGCCTACAGGCTCCAAAAATACCATTTAATCGGGCTTATGAACGCGTCGCAGCTGCGACAGGTTAGTGTTACCAACAGTGAGAAACAAAAGTAGGAATACTATTTTATTTTCTTGTGTTTTTTATTAATTATAAATATAAATATTTTAAATATTGCTTTACATATTACGTAAAATTATAACTTTAGCCAAAACGTTACAATTGCGAGTAACATATCCATAAATGGATTTCTGAAGTGTAAAATCGTCTACCTTATTGTGTAGGTTGTGTTGATTTTATTATCCTATTTATTTGAATTGTTAATTTTAATATCTCTATTTTACAGGTGTATCCGAACGATTTATACACAAGTTAATAAATGAAGAGAAACATGCCAAAGAAACAAATTCTAAAATTTCTAAAGGTCTGGCAAAAAAAAGGGAAAGAAAAACTGGTAAGGTAGAAATAGATGATTTCGACGTTGGTATTGTACGAAGGAAAGTTCACGAATTTTATTCAGTACAAAAAGAAATTCCAACTATCGCAAAGTTACTAAGTACTTTGCAGGAAGATATCGATTTTAAAGGTAAACGTGAAACTCTTCGAAAATTGGTTAACAAAATAGGGTTTCGTTATAAAAGAACCAAATCAAATAGAAAAGTTTTGTGTGAACGAAACGATATAGTTGCTTGGAGAGCAACTTACCAACAAAAAATTACAGAGAACGAAAATGGTGAAAAAAGACCTGTTGTCTATTTAGACGAAATATATATACACTCGTCTCACTCAACTGGGAAATGTTGGCAAGGTCCTGAAGTTGAAGGTGACTTAGAACCTGTAGCAAAAGGCAATAGGTGGATTATTGTTCATGCAGGCGAAGAAAGAGGTTTTGTTGACAATACTCTCTTAGTGTTTAAATCTAACACTAAAAGTGGGGACTATCATAATGATATGAATAATATTAACTTCAGAAAATGGATTACTGAGAAATTATTACCGAATTTGCATGAACCTACACTGATCGTAACGGATAATGCGCCATACCACAATGTCTGCGTGAATAGGTGTCCCAACTCAAATAGTATCAAAAGTGATATGCAAGAATGGTTGACAAATAACAATGTGGAGTATGATATGCAAATGACGAAAGCACAACTTTATGAATTAATAAAGAGAAACAAACCTGATCCAGAGTATGAAATTGATAGACTTGTCAAAATTCATGGCCATACTATACTTAGATTGCCTCCATATCATTGCGATTTGAATCCTATAGAAATGATATGGAGCTCTATGAAAAGGAATGTAGCCGAGAAAAATGTAGGAAAATCAAGTGCTGATATGCCACAATTAACTGAAGAGTCATTTGGCAAAATCACACGAGCAGAATGGAAAAAACACTGTGACCACGTAAAAAAAATTTAAGCTGAGTATAAAATAAAAGACGCGTATTTAGATGAACCGTTTATCGTATACTTACAAAACGATAGCGAAACCGAGTCAAGCGACTCCGCAGATGAATTATTGTGGGAAACGGAAAGTAGCGCTGATGTCTTTTCTGCAACAGGAATACCTGGGGTGCGACCACTTGAACCACAAGATCATAATTATTGTTATAAAATCTAAATAAATGTTTATTCCCACTTTCTTTTTTTATTTATATACTTTACTAAAAGACTTATTTAGTTTTGCAGTTTTACTGCAAAACCCTGATTCCTGCACTAAATATATCAATACAATAAGCTCAGTAATTGAATTTTTCCATTAATTCCCATTTTGATTTTTTTTCTGAATAATGGAATACACTACACAAAATACAATATTTCGGAAAATTATACACTATGTCCAATAATTCTAACAAAATAAAACTGCATAAAGGTTTTATCGAATTCCGTACCCTTATTATTGGGTATTTTTTTAAGCGGCAATACTGAATTCGCTCCCAGCGACGCTTCCGACTGAACAGATAACTTGGTGCTTCTATAAGTCCTTTTTAAAGAGTCCTATGATGTAATCTTTAATTTGTAATTAAGGCAGAGGCGCCACTAGGACACCAACATTTCGCCTTGCTTGTTACGTCCCACGATGTGATAGGGAGCGAGCCTGTCGCCACATCGAGCGCAAATTCCTGACTCCGAGCTGATAATGAATAGAAAAATCCAATATCACTTTGTCAGACCCGGGATTGGGTCCCGAGACCTCAGCTTTGTAACCGTACTGTAATACGTATTTATTACGTATTATTGTGGTATTATTAATTACCTATCTACCTCAATAACATGCATTGCTCGTGTAATTAACACAGTACCTAAAATGAGTCGTAATGCATGGCAATTACACGTAATGGCCAGTTTCACACATGCATCTTACATTACATAATCATACGTGTCTGACACCGATTGAACTATATAACTAAATCATCATCATCATCATCAGCCCGTTGCAGTCCACTGCTGGACATAGGCCTCTCCCAAGGTACGCCACAGAGCCCGGTCTGCTTTACGCATCCAGTCGCTGCCGGCCATTTATGCAAGTCGTCCCGCCATCTGGCCAGAGGACGTCCCACGCGACGTTTTCCAAGACTATAAACGTTTTTATAACTAAATATATAGAGCAAAATAACCTTTTATCAACAACAATACCTAAATTAGTATTGATTACGGTAGCATTCCACGTTTATTATAACAAATTATTATAATTAAATAAATAAAAGGTTAATTCAGGATCTGTCTCTCTCACATCTACATAACTCTTGTATAGAGCGATTCTATTCTATAATCAGAAATTACGAGACACTTTTAACCTCACACCACCCTGTTTTTTTTTTATGTAATAAATAATTCGAGGATCACACAAACATTTGTCTCAGTTCGGGGTTCGAACCTGCTACCTGTCGTATCACAGCCGACTCTCAACCAACTGCGCAAAGGATGCTGTAAAGACGAAGTTTGTGTTTAGATTTTGAATGCTCACGAAGGGCTGGACAGATTTTTTTGCCCTTTGCTTTGTTGAATTGGACTCAGTTCCGAATTACAAAATAATGATCAAAATAGGCGAACTCAAAACAGAAAAATATAATGCAAATTATTTTCCTGGTATATTAATTATAACTGGGTAGGACAGATTTTTGATAACATCTCGAGAACGGATTAACTAATTTCGATAAGTTTAATTTGTCTTTAGTCGCGGCCTTGAGAAATTACATCGCACATTGGAAAAGTAAAATAAACACGAAATATATTAAATACTTATATATCGCCACCTCTCGTACATGTAACAATACTCGGATCAAATTGAACATAGCATCACAATTGCATTGTACGCTGGTTCGAATAATGCCAGTAGATGGCGCTGTGTGCATTATACTGTGATAGCCGATTAAGTTATGCGGTCGTTTTATTTCATACCATCAGCACTATTTCATGTTTTCTCTCTGCCTCTCTCTTCAGCCATAGGAAGTCTTTTGCTAAACATAGGTGTCCCTCAAAGACGTTAGACCTCAATCCTGCGACATTTTACAAACCGAGAGAGGTCGTCAGTCCCTTGCCTCAACTCGAAAACTTTTATACCCACCGTCCATCAATGGTCGATGTCTGTACATGGAAAATATATAAGAAATTTGAACGCGAGGGGTCTTTATAACATCAACAGAAGACAAAACTTTTTTTTAGAATTTTTGTCTGTCTGTCTGTCTGTATGTTTGCTTGCGCATCACGCAAAAACTACTGCACCTAATGAGATGCGGTTTTCATAGTTGTATTGCTGCAGGTTCAACTTAAAAACTGGTATATGTTGCATTTACATACAGGATGTTTCTTTTTGTTTGCTTGCGCATCACGCAAAAACTACTGCACCAAATGAGAAGCGCTTTTCACAATTGTATTGTTGCAGGCTCGACTTAATATTTGATATATGTTGCATTTACGTACAGGGTGTTTTTTACATAGTCGTATAGGTGCAGTTCCAACTTAAAAACTGGTATATTATGTCTTATTTAGATACAGGGTGTTTCTTAAGGAAAATAAATGAGAAACACTAATATAATGGGTCTGTATTAACGTAATAGAACCAAATGATTATTAGAATTTTTGTCTGTTCAATCTGTTTGTCTGTGCGGTTGTCCGCGATGAACTCAGAAACGGCTTAACGGATTTCGACGAAATTTGATATGGAGGTAGCTGACTGAGGTGTTATATATTTGTTTGCTTATATATTTGGTGTTATATATTTGTTTTGCTGAGGTGTTATATATTTGTTACTTTTTTATACTCAAAATCCATCATTTTGAGTATAAAAAAGATGGGACTGCATTACATGCCATGAGTGAGAATGAGACGAGACGGGTGGGATAAAACGGGACGGGACGCGTTGGGAAATTCAAAATAATCTATACATATATATTTTTTTAAATAAAGTTAATCACGCATACGAAGTTTGCGGGCAGAAGCTAGTTCGAAATAAAACACTCATCCCTTAATATATATTTATTAACATAAGTCTTGTCTTCGCCTGATGTGCGCGACCAAATCGAAGGGCTTGACGACCGGTTGAGGGGGTGCGGCGGGATGCGCGGGGTGGGAGGGGGTGTGCGCTGTAGTATGGGGTCGACGAGATCTGTGTTGGCCTGTCAGAGCCCGCCATAGTTGTTGAGCTGGTAGTTCTACCACTACGCACAATGGTATAGAGAGGATGTATGATACTACTGATGATGTCACCAGCAGGGATATCTGCAAATTAAAATTTCAATATGATGTGGATGAGATTAAAAAATGAGTCGACAAAGATGTACCCATAAAGACAAATGGATGAATTGGAACTCAATGGTAAAGAGACAGCAAGGTCGGTTTTCTATGGACCAGAGACTATTGCTGATGGTAGAGTCGTGCTATAGGGCGTAAAACTACAGTAACTATCAATGAATCGATTCGTCTGAATTGATACCAAGGTTGGTACAAACAATTACCCTTTACTGGAACTCCTATAAGCTCTTGGATCGACAGCAAAGAATTTTGCGAAACTCCGCGAATCTTTTAAGAATACTAGTTTAGCTAAATACGAGTTCGAAACAAATCCTCACCATTGCCAGTACAGAAGCATGTCCTATTTGCGTGTTGCTGGCGAGCGTGAGTCGCAGCACGATGAAGTGGACCAGGAACACGGAGTACGACAGCCGGCCCAGGATGTGGAACCCGCGCCATTCTAATAACTCTCGGAAAACCGCTGGAAAAAGAAATACACTTTGATTTTTTGTACAGGAGATAACACATTATTCATGACAGGTACTAGGCAGCTCGCAGAGATTTTGTACTTTGCTCGATCCTGACACACCACGTAAACTTCGAGGTGGAAGAGCACCCTTCATCAATCGCTTCGTACATACACAACAAACCAAAGAAATAGACAAATCAAAAGTAGCAATTACTGGTGGTGCACATTGTATCCAACCGTATCAGCATGGTGGAATGCCCATCATAGTGATACACACAAGTGTATCCTCATTTGGGATCAGTCTGTGTATGGTATTGTTAGGTTTAGATATTCAAACCTTTAAAAATAATATGTGACATTAGTAATTCGACGTGGGATTTTTTTTAATTTTTAATGGATAATGGATCATTAATTATTAAAGATATTCTTTCTGATTGAGTCAATATTGGGTAAGGAGAAAATGTAAAACAAGAAGGAACAATTTGTAAAGAGCATATTATAAGATTGTATTGAACGGTATTGGGATAATAAATTGTAAAAAGTACATGAAGACTTTTAGTGGAGCAATTCCTTCTGCTGACAATGGTCTATGTTTGGTTTACCTTGGATTCGAGCCAACCAACGTGGAAAATTATATCAAGTGGCAAGAGCACCAGTTCTTCACCAACGCCGTCCAATAGAGTATCTAGACATGGTTATCTATACTTAACGTCAGGTCCATTGCAGTAGGTTATGCAGTAACAAAATTTAGTCTTACATTTGCACCGGCACACGCAGCCCAGCATGAAAATGTTAAAGCAGATGGCGACGAGGGTTCTGTCCAGTGCGGCGTACACGGCAGACGCCCAGAGCGGCGGCGGAGCGTCATCCAGGAACACGCTCCCGGCCACCACCACGCCACCACCCACCAATAGGGACGTGTGGAAAAGCAGCGTGAACCACTGAAACAGAACAGCAGGGCATGTAATTGATCATCAACATCGGCAATTGACATCTACGTGAGATGATTAAGTAGAGTTTGTTGGAGTTGTTAGGTTTGAACAGTGCACCTACGCTGGTGACTAATTAGACCGATTTATGCGGCCAAATAGGCCAAAGTAGGGTAAAACAAGCTAGGAATCTTCAATGAATCAAATCAAGGTCGCCGGAATAACTACACAATTTTGTACAGCAAAGTGACTGCATGTATGCTCAGTCTGCTTCTTTAAGTTGCCTGTATCAAATATTTAGATAAGTCAGTCAACATTTTCTTCATAAAATTCACCCATAGAACTTTTAAAAACTAATTAAAAGATTGTCTTAATTAGTCGGAAATACTATTGGTAATGATTGTTCGTACCTTTTTCTGGTGGATCTTGGCGGCGTTGGTCTGGTTGTAGTGCAGCAGGAAGGCAGTGGCCATGCCTCCAATATACCCGGGCAGGTTCATCCAGCACGGCAGGTATATCAGCGTCAAGATCCTGGACCCCGCGAACATCGTACGTAGAGTTCTGGAGGACAAAAGTGTTTCGCGTTTTGGTTTTTTTTTTGTATGTAGTTACAATCTAGGTATAATTCTTTCTATTGGTAAGAGATCATCATCGACTATATAACATCGGTACTCTATCTAGACGTGTTGTCATTGGAGTCAATTGTCAAGCGGATAATACAAAAAAGCATAGCGTTTCAAAAACATGATTCTGTCGAGATTAGATTACTTCTTACAGAAGTTGATGGAACCATTAGCCATTCTCATAATCGTAAGCCAAATGTTTCTGCATCTTTCCTAACCACACCACCACATAACCCAATCCATGTTAATGACAAGCCCTTGAATCAAGCCCAAACAATGTTCCACTTACTCAGGCGTCTGCGCCGTGATGATGGGCATGAGATGGTACCAGTAGACCAGCAGACCGGACGCGGCGGCCGAGCCTAGTACCAGTGTCACTAGTACTGGAACCGTCGCACTTCGGTGCTTCACCAGGAAGCACATCAAGAGGACTCCTATTATGTGAAGCTGCATGTCGGCCGCTAGGTACCTGAAAACAATTATACGAATTAGGTGATAAAGTAAATAGAACTTTGCTGTATTTATGCTTTTCAGAACTACATTATGAGGTAGACGTAAAGCTAATCCTTTTGCAAAAAGAGCCCAGGGGCTACTATCCTCTCCCTGTTTTCCTCCTTCTTGATCGCTGTTCATCTCTCCCTCTCTCTTTATCACTCTCTTTACATACTTCTCTGCTCCTCTCTATATATCTCTCTTTTTCTTTCGCGATCACGATGACGATGATTATTACTGTAAACACAAAATTTGTAACTGTTGTCCTTAATTAATTATTAGTGTTGTAAATTGTTAGGTTGTCTAAATGACTGTCACTTTAAATTCAGCTATAACTACATAAATCCAGCGACTACTGTATTCCATTTTTTTCTCACCAAGTATGTCCCATGCAGAACTTCCCCGTGGGCAGATGGTTGTGCACATACAATGCATGGTACCACCAGCGCTCTGCGCAGTCGCTCGCCTCGCGCCCCACCAGCCACGCCCACTGCGGGCCTGAGCCCAGCTGTGGGAACCACGCGATCGTGAACCACAGGGCAAAGAGCGCCATTGGGGTGAGTCTGAGGGATTGATTTAATATCATTTTCGTATAAAATTGCGAGTGTTTTCAATTTAAGTGCCCTTGCTAGAATCGATACTAGTACGGCAAAATAAAGATACACAGCAAAGCACTCAATGCTATAAAGGAAAACATAAATATAATATATTAAGGAAGGACTATATTTAGCAATAGGTTGGTTTCTTGTGGTTAAGATGACGATACTGAAAATAATAATATTCGTGGTCTTTTGTATTTCCCTGAACTACACTAATGCGGGAATAGTAAAAGCAGTAATAAGGTACTGACATCTGATGGTAATTACAATGTGGTTTTACTCTTTTAAGACCATTCAGAAAGATTACGATTACCTCTCATCAGTCGACATATTTATGTCGGCCTGTTTGAACCCATTATCTCCGACTAGATTCACTTTAAACCTAAACTAATTCACCACCACTTCAAACATATTGTACTCATACCTAATCCACCTATTAACGATGGAAAGGAAGCATTTGAGCAGTGTGAGCGGCTGCGAATCGCAGGTGATGAGCACCGCGTACGCCATCAGGAACCCTGAGATTGAAAAGAACGCCTGTAGCCACAGCGGAGAGTTCAACACCGACTGCCAGCCTAGCTGGTCGTACATCTGGGGAATAAAACATTATATTCACGTTTCATAAAACTATGTGAACTGCATCAAGTGCATTACATCAGCGTGATCAACTAAAACCGATTCCGAAACAAGGTCGGTTTCACAATTATAAGTCCTGTTTCGCCGAACCCATTTATGATTATCATTCTGCCATTATGCATATAAAATATGTAAGGTATACGATAAAATAAACTGTTTAGCGTAGTGGTACTTACGTGTTCTATGTACTCTGGATTATCGATGTACGAATAAATAAATATTAGAAGTACGTGGGAGAATATCACGCACTGCATTCCTATAAACCTGAAAAAGAGAAATACTTGTAACAAGACATCAGTATGACAACTGGGTGAGGGCCGGCTGTAAAATGAAAAGTCGATGATTGAGTCCCCACACTAAGAGAAATAAGTATTTCTTAAAAAAAAAAGTAGTCTTGTAGAGGACCGAAAAGTTTCGAGTAGAATTTTGTTTTCATCTCGAATTCTAACGGTGTGGTTCTCATAACGTAATCACGTACCTTATTCCTTCTAAACAAGCGACGTCTTTCATCCTCTCATCAGTTCTTGGGTTTGATCTGTCGTAAGTCAGTATCGCCCAATTGCGCTTCAACGAGAACGCCATTAAATACTTATTACCTGCAAGCATATGAGAATTCAATCAATAGACATAATCGTCATCATCCACCGTATGGCCCTTGTTAGGCCTCATGTAATGATTTGTAGAAAGCGAAAAGTAAACATTCTCCTAGAGCAAATTTTTGCAGGTGGAAGAATAGGAGAATGCACGCAAAACGGTAAAATTAAAGATCATGGTGATTCCAATTCGTCCCAAGCGTACCATTTCCTTGTTTACCTCACTGACATAAGCTGCAAATCATACACGTTTCATGTGAAGATGTAATCAATCGCTGGTTGCAGCTTTCAACAGGCCTCTATAGAAATCCTAGAAAAAGGTAAAGGTATCCAGATCATACCATCAGTCTTTCCGCAACGGTCGCACATCACGTGCAGTGCGGTGGCTACACATGCTAACGCCACCAGCGCCGTACACAGCACGCCCAGCGCGCGTGACGATGAGGTGCTGGGGACCTCCTCGCCCACAGTCCTACACCAACCTATTGACAGGACTTGTGCCTGCAACCAATATCACGGTTTATAACCCTACAATAAAAAAAACTATTCAACTAAATACGTGGAAGAAATTGATGGCCAATTAATCCAATCCGATTTCCCACTTGTGCACTCTATTCACTTTGCGAAGTCCTTACAGTGAGACAGCTCTTTATCTACCACCTTATTCTACGAAAACATAAATACATGCCATTTGACCCTAACATCACTAAAAACAAGCGTAGAACTGATTTGGTTTGTCCCAGCCTTTACTGTAAATCCACCCTAGCCTCTCGACAATTTTACTATCTTAGTCCCAAATTATACAATAAATTGAATAAACAACTAAACATCTTTCCGATCACAATTCGAGAATGTAAAATACGTGTATTTAGTTGGCTAAAAACCCTCACATATGACAATACGGAAAATATATTATTGATTGGTTGAAACAAAATAATCTTAAAAATTTGCTAACATCAAATTAATGATTACTAATGATTACACCAAAAGTAAAATTTTATAAATATTAAGAATGATATGTTATAAATGTAAATGGTTTATATCTACACATACTCACACACTCACACACACACACACACACACACACACACACACACACACACACACAAACACACACACACACACACACACACACACACACACACACACACACACACACACAAACACACACACACACACAAAACACTCTTTTTTTCGTCTTTCAAATTTTAGTATTCTTTGCATTATATTATCATTGAGGAGGCCGATGGCTGGCACATGCGTCATACTCGTGAACGAGTGCTGCTTGTGTGGACTGGTCTACTCGACTTGCTTATAATGATAACTTTTAATTGCTTTAAGACTTTTATTGCTATTCATTGCTTTGGTGAAGCAGTGCACTGTTTCCGTGTTCTGGGTGACTTTACTTACCTAACTCAGCCGTACAAAATCACTTGACCAATAAAACTATCCATCATTATTATTCTAAATTATCTATGAACTGCTCTGAATTTAACTGCGCTGCAACCTCTGTATAATTATTGTATTGTAAACTTATTTTGAAAAGAGCAACGCTAGAGTTTCTTGCCCGTTCTTCTCTGGCGAAAACAGCCTTGTGAACCGGGTGGTAGTGGAAAAAAGTGACTGAATCTAAATAATGTATGACATTTTATGGGTTCAATAAATATTTTCATTTCATTTCATTTCATTTCATTTCATTTCATTTCACTATAATTTGAACATCCTATTATTATAAGAAACCTAATGAAAGCAACTGTTAAGGAGGGCCTAATAACTGCGACACAGTAATAACTAATGCAGTTATTATGGCAAAAATGTTATTGTTACATTATTTCTTTGGTTCCTAAATAAATTTTATTTTATTTTTTTTTTATTTTTTTTTTATTAATACACCTTCGATTTCAATATTTTCTTCGCATCTTGGGTCTATAAAATAAGTAACATCTTACGACTACTTCAGGTGCCCTCCATTGGGCTGTCTGAGTTTCGAAGGTAATCTAAATTGAAATGTTATGCAACCAAACGGGTTTGTTCTATGTCTTCAAGGCCCCGGATTTATTGGGATTTTTTGGTCCTGTCTTATCTGGGTATGGTAAATTTTGGTTCCATGTGCTTTTGCAATCATTTTAAAAAATATTTCAAGAACAATGTAAATGGAACCTCAAGTCCATAGCTGCTGAGGCTCTGGTTGACGCAACTTTGCGCCGCAGCATCCCACGAGGTGTCGCTGAAGTCAGTGCCGCATCTCGACACACACACGCCGCGGTGGATCAGCGTGCGGTTGTAGTGCTTCAGGGTCTGGTTGGAGTAGTCCTAAAAATAAATTCATTGTTTATTAGTTTAAACAAAGGCGTGATAAAAATATTCAAGTTGGCTTGGACTGTAATTTGTTTTATACTTTTAGCGTAAATTGATTAACAGCCTCCGTGGCGCAGTTGGTTAGACGCCGGCTGTAAGATGAGAGGTCGCGGGTTCGATCCCCGCACCGAGACAAATGTTAGCGAGGCCCACAGATATTTGTTTTGGGTCTGGGTGCTTGTGAGATCGAAAAGTCTCTCGTAGTTTCTGATAATCACGTCGTAAGACTAAATTGGCCTTAAAGTGGGGTCAGGACTGTGTATGTGACTGTTAGGTGTATTTACTTATATTATAATGCACCAGGTCGTGTATGCAACGCAATTCAGCCCATCAAAGTGACGTTTACGCCTTTCCAGTCGAAACAACTAATCCAGCCTCCTCGAAACAATGCAACATACTTGTGTCTCAATGACACATTTTCCACCATCTTTCTGATGATCCCGATCCAAATGGACGCGAATATCCTACTGCCAATTATAAGCTTGTTTCTGGCATGACAACGAATTGGACCTAGAAAAACTTTCACCACAAAACGTAATAGGATCACTTCTTGACACGAAAGTAACTTTACCGAAATGAAGATGGCGCTAGGGCTACCTCTCCCAATCCTTCGTGACACAAGCGTAAGCTTAAGTAAGTAAGTAATTACTAATATCCATAAACATAATGCACTTAACCTGACGTAAAGTAACATGTGAATGTAGGTTGTGTCCACACCCATGAGATCGGATTGCATCGCATAGTTTGCAATTCATTAAATTATACAGCTTGAGTGGATATGCCCTTCTAATAATATTGCTCAGAAGTGGATCTTAATACAGGAGCTAACTCACGGGCTCTAAGAGAACCTAATATTATACCCCCAAACCCCCAGATGTTAATTCATAAACATAACACACCACTACATTTTTAACTTATGAAATAGCAAATCGCTTGTAAGAATTTTTTAAAAGAATATATACGTATTATTAATTTAATAGATTTGAATTTGTTCTTGAGACTCCTTGAAATAAGTTAGCAAATAGCACACTTTTTTAGAAAGAGATCACCACCTATTATTAATGCGCATGTTCCCAAGAATATCGTCGAACCTCACTACTCGGTGTCAATTCCTTATGTGTGTGATTATCTGGAGGAAGACTGGTGTTTAAGTGGGCGGGTTCATCTCAGATCAAACGAGATGTAATAGTAAACATGTTACTTCACATTAGCTTATCGTATTTATCATCCTCCCGCTCTTGGACAGCGGTACATGCAGTTTATTATACAATTTTATAACACTGCAAGATTACCACTTGCATCACAAGGCTCGCTACTTTCCCATAAACAGATCTGAAGGTCACACGCCTAATACTTTGGACATATCTGTTTTGGCAATACTGTGTCGGAAATATTGCCATATCGTTTGAGAAAAGATTCGGAATTATATGAAAATATTTTTATCATATTTTACCGTTTATCCCAAGGGTTCACAAAGTGTGCGTCGTGGGTGGCGCTTCGCCCTGGTGCGCCGTACAAAATAGAAGAGGGCGCCGCGGAGCATTTCTCTCTCTCTCTGAATTTTAATTTTTGTGCCTATGCACCGAACTAGTACCAATGTACTTATCTATTTCAACCAACTAAATAGACTATGACGCCGAAACAAAATAGTAAAAATGCGCCGCGGGCTCATAAATATATAGAATTCCTGGTATATGCTTATAACAAACACTCCTTGATCTCGTGCTTATGGCATTGTGTATGGACTGTAAACTGTGGTGTGCGGTTCTCGTACAAATTGATCCACTTGTTGCATTTTTCTATTCGAAAAAGTCGACTCGCCCGTATTTCAATCATTCCCAAAATATTTAAAGCCCTTACCGAAACCTGTCCGAGCCCTCTCAAACGAACTCTGGATAAGCGGTTGACAACCATTTTAGTTATACTTGACGATTCATAATTAACTTAATATTGACAGCCTCCGTGGCGCCGTTGGTTAGACGCTGGCGTTTGGTTAGACGGAAGGTCGCGGGTTCGATCCCAGCACCGAGACAATTATTTGTGTGAACCACAGGTATTTGTTTTTGGGGTAGGTGTTTGTGAGACCGAAGACAAACACGACACAACATTATATCTTAATGTGGGGTCAGGACTAAGTATGTGACTGTTGGATGTATATATTATTATTATGTATTTTAAGTCGGTTATGTATTACTGACTGCAAAATCGGTGTTTTGCAGAAAATCCCGCAAAACGAAATCTTTGTCATAAAAAATCAAGAGCAAGTACACAAATGAGAAAAGGCTTTTGACCTGCCAAGACCATTTTCGTACTTAATTTGCCAACTTAAGGTCAAGTATGAGACCTTTTAATGTTATTGAACTAAAATTATATCCATATATTAATATTTACTTATTTACGAGTATTCATTATTGGTTTATTTAGTAAAAGGCCTAATGTGAAATTTATCAACCTTGCAATTAATTCTGTCGGCGCAGTAGAGCAATTTCCCCACTTTTCGGTTGTCGGGACCGATAAAATCTCGTAAGTTCTGATGTCTGAACATAATATGCAGCAATTCACATTTAGCGGACTCCAATACATACTTGGCATCTTGCAATGAAGTCAGGATAATTTGTGTGACTGTTGGGTATGTTTATTTATTTTTTCATCAGAACCATTATTCTAAAAACACGGTAAGCTACGGCCTATGCCTAAACGCCATTTACACGGGGAGAACTTCTCGCGGTGAGAATCGTATGCGATATCGCATGATATAACCGCCATAGATTATCGTGTTCTGACAAATGTTTACACGATGCAACTTTTTTAGATCCTTACAATAATCGCATCTTCGAGGAGAGAAACTCCCGTGTAAATTGTGCTTAAGTCCTCATAAGAATAATAAGCCTAGCAGTAGATCATACATATTAATATACTGATGCATAATCGTAGTAACATAGTCCCTACATACTTAGCATTCAATGTAAGTTTACAACCTTCTAACAGGTGACAGGTCTAGGCCTTGAGTGCCCACAATCCATTATGAATGTTTACTTTAAGTACTAAGTAAATAAATAGTTATCTAGGCTCTACCATCCTATGCTCTTTAGGTGTTGATGTCATCGACTGAAGGTGAATGAATTGGTTTAATGTCCTCCATTAGTGTTTCACTGCACGTATTAAGTCAAGGCCACGAGAAGCCGAAAATAACAGTATTTTAAGAGTTCTGTATGAAAATATTGTCTTTATACCGGGTATATCAAGACTGCGACCGAAAACGAAGCCAGGTGATAGTTATAGTGGTTACAGACACGATGCAAATAAAAATGTCACCAAAACAGCAACATATATTTTTTTTTGAATTTTTTAAAATCATCTTGTTTGGGTGGTGAATACCTAGTTTTTGCGAAAATAATAATTTAAACCCTTACGTACCATTGAGTGTTTAAAAATAAAGAGGTCTACATCATTATTTTAGGAAAACTATGTATTTATCATCCAAATACGACGATAAGTAAAAAATTACTAAAAATAAGTTGTCGAAAGGAAATTTTTACTTGCATTGTGTCTGAAGTCACCAATACTACCACCTGGCTTCGTTTTCGGTCGCAGTCTTGATATACCCTGTATGTTTTGGATGTGTAGAGTGAAGTAGAGCTACGCTCTAGTGAGTCATGACGGGCTCGGCCGGGACATTACCATTGTCTCACAGGAGATCGATGTGAAGTGACAGAATTGTTGTCGAGTTTCGTACGATGAGTGAGATTGCCGGATGCTCAATACCCCTTTCCTCTTTCCATCCTTTTTCCTGCCCGCTCTCCTCCCGATTTGATGGACCAGCACCACATCCATGATCCAAGCGTTGTGGATGGTCATGGGCGGCAGTGATCACTACCATCAGGAGACCTGCAGGTTTGCAGCTATCTGGGCGCCCACGAATATCCTTGTACATGCTAAATCATTACTTTTTCAAGTTCGATCTCTTAAAACCGATTTTTTTAAAGTTTTCCTTCCTTAGCATTAACGACCTATTGTGTGAATCTAACGGCAAGGATATACTCGTAAAATAAAATGTCAGGCGTCCTTAAGCTTGTATTCGACTCGTGATTAGAATATATTGACATTACTCTCGTTTTAAGAATGAAAACCCACGTGAGGAAAGATGCATGCCTTAGAGTTCTACACAAGAGTTTATTCAGGTATCCAGTCTTGACGACTCTCCAGCATAGATGGAAGGTTATTTCCAGAAATTGAATGTATAATTTCTGGATTAATATTGATTGTTTTATGAATTATTTTTAAACTGATCGAGCCACGCTGTAGCTATTTTATGCTATAACAGTAAGGATGGCTCGGTTCAACGGCGGTGGTGCCAAAGTCCCAGAGCCTACAGAAATATAACGTGAAACGACGTCTTTACTTTGTTTTGCTTGCGGATTATCTTAGGGTTGGATTATCATCGAATATAAATAAAAAATACTAGTCACACTTAAAGTACACAATATTTGAGTCTTGCCAATGCAACATTCACATATTATCAGGCAAGCGTTTTGCTTGTTTGCAGCTCCAGTCCAATAAAACACTTATACACGCCCTGTTAGGTCAAATTTATAAGTCATATTCCGTAAGAATCACATCTTATTATACCTACTAAATAATACTAAATATATACAAATATAAGAGATGAAATGTAACTGTTGACAGGGTACGAATGGATTATGTAAATCGAACAACTTACCTTCAATATGTCGAGAAGATATGAAGGTGTCTGAGAAGTAAGGGCTGCTTCCACCATGCAGTACACGTCGCCGGGCCGCCGGCATTGTGTCCAGTCGTCCAAGCCATATAGTGGAGGAAGAGAGTCGAGTGTTGTCTCTGGAAGAGAATGAGCACTTTGTTTTATAGATGTAACACTACATATTATCTACATACGCCTAAAGGCACATGAAAGGCAAAATTTTAAAATTGTGTCATTCATGTGACAATTTATAAACGAAAACCTCTCATTAAATCTTTAAATCGAATCCAGGACCCGCTTCCAAATTTATAACTACACTGCGTGTACTACACTATTCAGTTTTATATTTTGGCTCTTTAAAATCAGCTAGTAAAGTAGGTATTAGCACATTAATACAAAGTTTATGCGCTTAAAATATGCGTATTTATCTGTACCATCGCATAAAATAAAGCGAACAGTAATGTAATGCGCATTTCCTCATCTCGCCATCCTTCACCTTTTAGCGGCAATATTGACATTGGTTACGAAAACTCATTATTATACGCAAAAATGTGGACTACGGCTAATGCAATAAGTAAAACAAACACCAGGTTAGCGTAATCAATCCTGTTTTTGAAGATTATATGAGGTTGACGTCCTCCATCAAGCAGTTGGTTAAAAAGCCGGCTGTGAAACGAGAGAACGTTGGTTAAATCAGCGTACAGATACAAATGCTTGTCACACATAAATATTTGTTTTGGGCCTGGGTTAAGAAGTATCTCTTAGTTTTTTGACACCAACAAGACTTGGTAATGTACCATGGTGTCAAGAAGTGTATGAGTGTTGGGTGTATTTTATTTTGGTTTGACTGAGACAGACAATGTTTTCTGGTATAGAGATATGTAGGTACTTAATTTTTACTTAGTTCACTATTTTGTGTTTCACTTTATTATGGAGGGAAATGGAAAATAAATAACATAATCTCCTATTTCACAGCCTCCGTAGCGCAGTTGGTTAGACGCCGCCGGCTGCGAAACGAGAGGCCGCGGGTTTTCTGTGTGATCCACAGGTGTTTGTTTCGGGTCTGGGTGTTTGTGAGGCCAAAAAGTTTCTCGTAGCTTCTGATACCCACGACACATGGCTCTATCTTAGTGTAGGGTCAGGACTATGTATATGACTGTTGGGTATATTTATTTATTAATTTTACTAGTTGATTCAATTCAGTGCGTAATAAAAACATACTCCCAGAGATACTCCCAGACTCTGTGAGCTTGAAATGCTTCGTGTCATTAAATATGTACCACTATTAATCCCGGCTTACAGTGCTTAAACAGTGGCTATTAAAACGGAATAATCTATACCTATATTAGTGCGAATGCTTAATAACAGAGGACTTACGCAAATGCACATTTTCGACTTACTTCTTTGCGTTTCGAAACTGTGGATTCGATCTGCGCGCGGAAATTTTTTTACGACCTACAAAACATATTTATTGACACACACCATTGCTGGACGTTTATGCATACTACATTTTTCGTATCCTTATAATTATTTCATGTTTATAAAACTATTCTATGAATACAGAATATACTATTGTGCTCATACGAGCTGTACATGTCGTCTAGATTCAAACACTTTATGGCTGTCCGCTGTATATATGACAAAATATTATGCGTAGACCAAGCAGAAGAAACATAGAAATATGCATTTCACTGTTTAAACCACACGATTTTTCAAACTTTTAATTTAATCATTAAAAAGGTACGATCCCGATTAATAAGAAATTAATATGGATGTCAAATTACAAAGTAATAATTTTAATTGAAAGTGGATTATTTATTAAAGGTAAGTAGTATTTATCTTGCTAAATGTGTTTTTTTAATATATTTTACCCGATTTCGATTTAAGGGATACTATTTCTATTTTTTCCCGCTCCAAAAAATCTCTCAAGCGGCTATAATCAATCATATATTTTTTAAATAAAGAACACTTTTATTTTTAAATCTTGAAAGCAAAGGAAACCATACCATTCAACTGAACAACACTGGCTCGGACCCATGGAGTCGCCACAACACACACAAGCACTGTATAAAACATTTTACCGCGTCCGACACACAAACCACGCGCACTGGTCGTTTGGCGCGAGATTCTGGCGTTGCGACACGGTGTAAGGCCGACCGCCCTTCTCCAACGATTACAACAGCGTTTCGATACTTTTTAGAGGCGTTGAGATGGCTCTGGGATGAACAGGCTTGTGCAAGGTTTTATGCGAAATAAATATATTTTGCTTACTATTTTCCTCTGTAGGACTGTACCCTATACGACAGAAAAATACTTGGTGATAATAATATGACATGAATTTTGACCTTCGTGGTGTAGTTAGTTAGACGCAGGCTATGAAACGAGAGGTCGCGGGTTCGATCCCCGCACCGAGACAAGTGTTTGTGAGGCCCACAAATATTTGTCCCAGGTCTAGGTGTTTGTGAGACTGAAAAGTGTCTTGAAGTTCCTGATACCCACGACACAAGACTTAATTGATCTTAATGTGGGGTCAGGACTATGTATGTGACTGTTGGGTGTATTTATTTTATTTATTTAATAAGATAGACGCAGGTAATTGTAATATCAATAAATCCTCTCATTGCGTGTCTTTATTGCCCTGATTTTAGTAGCAAACGTATTCATTTGTTTTATTTTGAAAGCAGACTTCTGATCACTGATGTATACATGGGAGATTCTCTGTGTCCTAATCTTCAAATATTCCAGAATAATTCCAGTTACAGAATTCATTAAATAGGTACCTATGTAAAAAGTTTTATAAAATTCTGATTAAAAATAAACAGTAAAATTTTAAAGTTTTTTTCGACAGCTGATAAATTAATGGATGCCCTGGGTACCTTTAGGCCCAAGGGCATTGTCCTAAACATTGAAGTAAAAAACAATGCGACCCATTTCGTGAGTATATTCCAACAAGGACTAACGGTTACGACTTCCTTTGAGAAATAAATAACAATAGCGAAGGCTCTATGCTAAAGAGCTACTATAGGGTCTATAGCTTTGAGGATTCAAACTCAGTACCCTATATAGGCAATCGGAATGGACAATACGAAGTGCCAACAATAGACCGATTAAAACATAATTGAATTGTTATAACTAGCTGCCATCAATATAATAAACATGTTTAAAACCTACCGACGTAAATATTGTCGGGTGAATACATAGTCCTATGAAAGATTAATAATAGAGGTGTATTGACAAACATGAAACAAAGCATTTGAAATACAATAATAATATAAAAATTACAATAGTATTTTCAAAACCCTTGCTTTTCAACTAATTAAGCCATATAATATTGTATTGTATTGCAAATACTAAAAAATTATAATGATATGATCGTGTTCTTTAATATTCTTTTTGTGTTAATATTAGTAGTAAAAAGGGGAAAATAAAATAAAAATACAAAATAAATTGAGAATTTATTTCATCTTTTTAATTTGCATGAAATCTTTCAAATTTTTCAATAATCTATTTACAAGATAACCGTTCTATAATAATAAAATATCGTTGTTGGACAACATTCATTGTCGGTCGCGTTGGCCAACCCGCGCCATCTGTCAATATTGTTGACACATCAGTTGCTACACGCGTTTCTGCAATCTTTTAAAACTCCGAGCCATTTAAAAACAATTTTTTGTAGAATTTTTGTCTGTTGATGAACTCAGAAACGGCTTAAGGGATTTCGCTGAAATTTGGTATGGAGGTAGCCGACACCCTGGATTAACACATAATCTACTACTTTCATCCCGATAAATTTTGTGTTCCTGTGGAATGAATCACGAATTTCGACGTATTAGTTACATTTCTATACTTTGCGGGCAGAAGCTCGTTTGTAATAAGCCTCTTTCCTCCTAGAGTTAATTTTTTCAAAGTAAAAATCACGATCAAAATTAACATCTACTGATCCAAGTTTTTTTTTCACATATTATTGCAACTTTTTATTTGTTGGCCGAATGAAATTATCGAGTGTTCTTGTTACAAAATACTTTGTTTACATTCTGTAGAAATAATTTCATTATGCGCCGTGGAAGGAAACATGTCTTGTGAAAGTCATTCAAAGCTATTTTCGGCTTAGTTTTGCAACATTTATATTCAAGTTTAATGTCAAAACATTGTTTTATTTATGGCACAATTTGCTAATTTATTGCAAAACATTTCACTGTGGAATATTTTGTTTATTTCTTTTCTTGTTGATAGCAAGATAAATTCATGTTACAAACATTTTATGAATAATTTTGAATGGGCTATACATCTCTAGAGGTTTAATATTCTATTGAATTTTCAAGCTGGTTGATTTATGAACATTTTAACTTAGATAATATTTATCGTAGTCGATTTCAAGTCCACAATAATGACAGATGACGGGTAATTTGGGTTGCCATACTCAAGTTAGTAGTCACATTACATATTGACTGACAGAGTTCCAATTTCCGCAAAGTAAAATATCCCAAAATAATATAATTTACCTTGAAATTTTAAAGGCATTTTCACGACTATGTTTCATGTTTCATTAATTTATTTTGGGATGTTTTTGTGGCGCAGATTGGAACCTTCTCGTGGTCTTACAACAGAACTCAATACAAACGCGATATAATTTTATAATCATAGTTTTATAATCCTTCAGATTCTCTTTATAATTTTAGATGATGTTTTGACATTGTTGCTGGCAGATAATCATAGATCAATCATATAATCCATTGTTCTATCTTTGATGACCAAGTTATTTAGATGTGTCGGCGTGGTTTCTTTTGGTCGTGGTACACAAATCTAGAATTATAAAGAGACAAAGCCAATTTTATTACAATATCTAAAACCTAACTAAATCATTAAGTAATTCATAATAAACATAACTTAATCATAAATATCAAATAAATACAGGGTGTAAATTATTGCCACGTCTATCTAAGAGAACACGAAACAACGCATATTTTTTTTAGTTTTCGATAAATACTCATAATCTCCATTTTATGGAATCCGTCGTATTTAATTTAGTTTTATACACATTCGTATTTTTTAAGCAATTTTTTACACCTTATACCTAAACATTATGTACAATGTGTGCTAAATATGAAAATATATTTTTTTGTATATATCTAAGCGAAAAGCGAATATATCTAAATAGGACGCAAAATTAATTAAAGAAAAAAATCCGTGGCGCGGTTACGGAATCCGTCGGCGACTTAGGCTCTAATAATTGAACAAAATCTCTCGATGGCGCCCCATTACATCGATTCACCAATTACCATTTACCCCTATAAATGCTCGATGTAATACGACGTCACCTAACCTCGCCAGGGCCATATCACGTTTAATATAACGAATAAGTAAATAATACGTGGAATAAATTATAAACGTTAACAACGTATACACTTCAAGCGGTTGTCCGACGACGTAAGGCTAGTTGGTTGTTGTTGACAGCTGTCAAACGTGACACTGACACCTGTCAAACTGACCAGCGCTTGTTTTTTTTTATGGCCGTGTAGTAAAGCTAGGTTGTGGACATGGCTTGATAAAGAATAAGAAAATATATCTGAAATAACAAACGAATGATTCTTAGAGCGAGTGCACTACGATTAATATTGACTCTATTTATTCGGAACTTTATACATATTTTTTTAATTATCATACGTATTATAAAATATTTAATCGCGGCTGAAAAGTATCATTTTGAACAATGTAAAATTGATTTGCATTGTCGCGGGGCCTTGGCCTCGTATGATATTAATAGGCGGATATCGCTATGTATGTCTATATTTTGCAATACAACCTAATTAATTTTAATTGCACTTTCACTGTATATCCCAGATCAGTGTTTTTCAAGTTCATGGCTCCGAAGGATCATGACGTCATATTAACAGATGCAAAACTGCACGGGTTTCTAAAACTGTAATTTTTATATGTACTTGGAACTGAATATTTTCACACAAATTTACGCCTTTTCATTCGGGGGCCCTTTTTGTAATGTACATTGAAAAACACTGTCGCAGATATTTGAATTAATTAAATCACTAATCGAGCAAAGCCACGGGTGATCACTATTCTGTTACGATTTAGAATTATTTAGCACAAAGATGTGAAGATATGAGTAAGTGTCTCAGCTTCACTTCAGTTATTTACATCACAGGTTGTTAGGAATATTGGATTTTTAACAGCAAGAAACTACAATAGATGGTTTAAAAACAACGAGCATTCGTAGCTATAACACTACCCGCTAAGTGTAACATTTAAATTTGTAAATGTTTCTATTTGAAAATCTAATCAATATCAACATGGCGTTTGTAATTAATAAGAAACTTCTTAAGCTATTTTTAAAAGTGAAGCTTACAATGTAGCATGACGTGATCAAACTATGAATGGATTAGACCACAAACCTTTATATGATTCACTACGAATGTTCATATAAATAATTTCTTTTCTGTTTCATTTTGGTATGTTAGAGTTGATACACAGTAGATTTCTTAGAAAATTCTTCTTGATACATAACAACGAAGTCAACGAAAAGCTGAGACCATTACCACGTTATTTACAAAGAAAATTATTAGCATAGATATTAATTATACATACATATAATACAAGACAGAGGTTCTATATGTCACGATAGGCACTCATTTCAGTAACGCTAGTGTTGCAGGGATCAATACAAGTTAAGTTTTAGGATTTCTATAAGTCTGGAGTTCTACCAAACATCGGATAATAGAACTATTTCCCTCTTTAAGTACTTATGGTGCATTCTTATAATAAGCAACGCTTACATTAACATCATTTATTGCAGTGGTAAAGGATTTAGTATTGAAAGTTTTACACTCTGTTATTACAGGTTGATTGCTTTTGATAATAAATATTTGTATTAGTGCTGGGTTTAAAACAATCTATTACACCAATTGTACCAACAAATTTAGTAAATTACAAGTAATTTTCAAAAAAGTTTTTTATAGACTTTACTGAAAATTATAGTCCCAAAACTTAAACTCAGATCCCTGTAATCACCAACATTCAGTTTATACATACATTTCGTTATATATTATTATACCTTAAATAGAATTGAGCAGAATTCTGTCATTTGTATTATGAGTGATATTAAATGTTTTCAAAAAAATAAAATAATATGCTTGGGTGAGTGGACAGAACTTCTAATATTTTCTGACTATATAAAGTCGGCTTTATCTAGAAAAGTGACGTAACAAAATACCCGAGACATAACAAGAGCTTGGGTTGGGTATACCTTATCCATTTTCAATAATCAATAAAGAACCAAAACAATTTTAAATGAAAAATATTGACCATGAGAACAGTGTATTCAAATTATTTGCTGTATAAAAATAATTATTACATCAAAAGTCATTTCTATCCACCACTCTTCCAGAAAAAAATATATTTTGAAACTTGAAATAAAATAAATTATCGAAGTGCTAGTGACAATTATGACGAATATCAAGTGAACGAATAATTATTGCTTTCATGATAATAAATACAACGATTCATAGCTGACTGAAGCTTGCAATACACGTGATGGTGAGTGAAGTGTGATCAAAATAGGATACCCACCGAATAGAGGGCATTTGTAGTGTTGGTCGACAATCGACACATTTGTCGGCCTGACGGAAACTGAATACACAGGCAAAAACTCAAAGATAAACAAAATGCATCTATTATAATAAGCTTTAAGTTTAAGGAATTCTAAATTCCTACAAGCTCCCAATGCTTTTTTACGCTTTATATTCAAATCTGTTCTATCAAGCGCTCTTCTATGAATCATTATATTTTATTAATTTTGTATTGGTCGCGTGATTTAAAAAATATGCATATGCTTTTCACGCTTAAAGCGTTTATCTATTTTAATTAACAATGGATGATGTGTACGACAAGTAATGTAGTGAATTCAGAATGTAACATTTTCTGCTGATGACGTATATACATAATCCGGGAATTTCAGCGCTTAAAACGCTCTCAGCGCTTGCACTAAACTGTAAGGTGTGAATTTGAAGTACTAATGGAGCGGACACCGATAGCAAAATCTGTATCGAACAGGGCCGAAAGAAACCAGTGGAGTGGGAAGAAAGATAGTGATTGCGTAAGAGTGAAAGAGATAGAAGTATCAGTAATATTTGTCGTTGTCCATTGCAGTATACGTAAGGGGAGCGTAGCGCCGGAGTGTGGGTGGCAGTAGTGCGTGTGGGTGCGGGGCTCAGTCGACGCCAGCGAAGCCCTGCGAGCCCTCGATGGCCTTCATGAGCTTCTCGCGGAGCTGCTGGTAGCTCTCGTACGGAGGCAAGTCGATGCGGTTGAAACTGCAACAACATAATAACTATTCAAACAACTCTTAATAGGGTATTTGACTCCATTTTTTTATTGTATATATCAAAAGGTATCCATACTCATAATCTAGCAAACAAAGAATTTTGTAAATCTATTCAGAATTAAACAAGTTAGAAACCTTTTTAATCTTGTAGTGGGAGTAAAAGAAAAGGGATGCAAAACAAAACTAGTGACGTCACTAGTCTCAATATGCATTACAGTGTGCGCGTGTGAAAGGGACAGTATGTTGTCCCCACTACACACCCACTCTTTTTTTTATTAATAGTAATATTTGCCTCATGTTACAAGCTACTTTAATACTGTTTTGACAGAAATGTTTTATTTTAATGTTATTTGTGTTTGGACGCAAAATAATACAAAAATTTGATCATAGTCAAATACCCTGGTATACTGGTGGTAGGTCTCTCATATGTGAGAGGCCGCCTGGGTAGGTATTTTTTTTTTTTTTTTTTTTTTTTATTGCTATGAATGACGAGACGAGCCTGCCATTCGCCTGATGGTAAGCGATACGACCGCTCATGGACAGTAGCAAAACCAAACAACACCATGAGTTACAAGGCATTGCTTGGCATTCCACTGCGCTCGCCATCCTGAGACATAAGATGTTAAGTCTCGATATGTCCAGTAGTTACTCTGGCTACAATGTCCTTCAAACCGGAACACAACAGCGCATTTACACTGCTGTTTGGCGGGAGAAATAGACATTGCGGTGGTTACTGGTGGTAGGTCTCTCATATGTGAGAGGCCGCCTGGGTAGGTACCACCGCAATGTCTATTTCTCCCGCCAAACAGCAGTGTAAATGCACTGTTGTGTTCCGGTTTGAAGGACATTGTAGCCAGAGTAACTACTGGACATATCGAGACTTAACATCTTATGTCTCAGGATGGCGAGCGCAGTGGAATGCCAAGCAATGCCTTGTAACTCATGGTGTTGTTTGGTTTTGCTACTGTCCATGAGCGGTCGTATCGCTTACCATCAGGCGAATGGCAGGCTCGTCTCGTCATTCATAGCAATAAAAAAAAAAAAAAAAAAAAAAAAATACCTACCCAGGCGGCCTCTCACATATGAGAGACCTACCACCAGTAACCACCGCAATGTCTATTTCTCCCGCCAAACAGCAGTGTAAATGCGCTGTTGTGTTCCGGTTTGAAGGAGATTGTAGCCAGAGTAACTACTGGACATATTGAGACTTAACATCTTATGTCTCAGGATGGCGAGCGCAGTGGAATTCCAAGCATTGCCTTGTAATTCATGGTGTTGATTGGTTTTGCTACTGTCCATGAGCGGTCGTATCGCTTACCATCAGGCGAATGGCATGCTAGTCTCGCCATTCATTGCAATAAAAAAAAAAAAAAAAAAAAACCCTATTTTATAATGTTTGTGAGGCCCATAAGTGTTTGTCTCGGGTCTGGGTGTTTGTGAGATCGAAAAGTCTCCCGTAGCTTCTGATACCCATAACACAAGACTTAATTGATCTTAATGTGGGGTCAGGACTATGTATGTGACTGTTGGGTGTATTTAATTATTTATTTAATACAAAACACTAAGGTTGGTGTCCAGAAAGCTTCAGTTCTCTTTCCATCAATTACAATAACGAATATTGTGCTAAAAATTATACTATTATTGAGAAGCGTAGCATTCAGTTGCAGAATAGTTTGCAGGGTCATATGTTCCCTTTTTCATATAGCCCAGGGTCCTTCCACCGTAGCAAAAAGGCTGGTAAAATTGTGTAGAGTCGCAGGAGATAATTATGTGTTGTCAATCGACACACGTGTTGGCGCATCACACTTAACATCAGGCGTAGTGCAGTCACTTTGCTTTATAGCTAGGTTTTTATTGCCAGATAAACTTATTTTAAAAAAGCAGATTGCTATAAGTTAATACCAATGATGATACCGATTTGTGACGGTGGCGATGATTATAGAGGTGATTATTATTATTTATTCTTTGCTGCACTCATATAGAAACAATAAAAAAACAATAACATATAAATAGTACAAGCGGTTTCATCGCTCCAGGCGATTTCTTATAGACTACCCTGGGATAGATATAAGATTTAGAGGGCAGATTAAAATATAAAAGATTGTGATTAGCACAATGATAACGCTGATGTAGATGATAGTGGTGATTGCGATGATGATAATGATAATAGTGGTGATTGCGATGATGATGATGATGATGACGCTGATGATGATTATAGTGGTGATTGCGATGATGATGATGACGCTGATGATGATTACAGTGGTGATTGCGATGATGATGATGACGGTGATGATGAAGATGATGTATACGCAGTATGAGTAGTAGCGAGCGCTGACCAGGTGTGCGCGCGCGGGTAGTTGTCGGGCGCGCCCCACTTCTCGATGGTGAAGAGCTGCGGCCCGTTGGAGCCGTACAGCTCCTTGAACCCGTTCATGGGCACGCGCGACGTGCCCGTCACGAACTGCAGCAGCCGGGAACGCATCTCGTTCGAGAACGATAGCACCACCTGCACACAAACATATCAACTTGAGATAAAGGATTACAAATCGTTTCAGTACTTGGAAAGAAAAGCCGTAAGTGGTCCTAGAATTCAGCGTGTCTCCGCTCGAAATGTGACCACCGTACGTAATGATGAAGCACCCGTCATGGTAACCCACGTAAGCGTATCGCTTTTCGAGTTTATCCGTCTTATATCCGGATATTTTATATACAATCACACCCGCTTAATTCTATTGAACGGCGGGAGGTGAACATGGTGGTTGATATTTTATCTGAACTGCATTACGCTTACCATCAGGCGCAATGTTGGTACTTTGTTGTTCAACTGTTTTTTCTCCAACCAATTTATTACCAACAGAACCACTATACCATAATGTGGTAAATATGATCATCTCCTTTATACAGGGTGTTGGAGTTAGTCTAAGTCACTACTCTACGTAGCTACACCTCTACGATGTTTTACCAACAAAACTCACCCTCCAAAACCACTGCACGACAATATGATTGGCGTGGTAGTCTCCCTTATACAGGGTGTTGGCGCGCCAGTCGCGCACGTCGATGTGCTGGATGCCACACAGCAACAGCTCCAGCTCGTTCTCGTCGAAGATCTTAAGCAGCGTGAGCGGCACTAAACCTCCGAATCCCTCAAGGAACGCGCACATCTGCTCCTGCACGCGGCTCACGAACCGCCACAGGATCACTAGTCTGGGGGGAAGATAAAGACGTTGTTAAGGTAAATTAAAAATTAAGTCAATATTATTTTTTGTCAAAAACTATGGAGTGACATTGGAAGAGTTTGCAGCCAACACAATGTTTTTTTAGGCATTTATGGTTTTACAAGATCTTTGCATTCCTAGTAGTTAACAGCAGGCACCACCAATTCCCTTTTTTTTTACACCTTGAAATCCCAGTTAACTGTGAAAGAAATATGTAGCGGTACCTTATATACTCGTATTTGTTGTCCTCATCGACGGGTATGTTGGCTCCGTCCGGCTTGAGTTCCCGCTGGATGGTCTTGCCGAACTGCTCCTCGTCCACAGAGAACGTTAAGTACAGCTCCGATGGGTCGTTCTCCTGCAATATAACATTTATATCTATCAATACTAGGTACAAATTCAATAAATACATTCATGAAGCACCCATAATTAGTGGTAGTAGGTTAAGCGGAAACGCCCGCATAGAAATCATCGTACGTTTTTCGTTCTTTCGTTCGTCGCCCTTCGAGGACCCGTGTAAATCTTGTTACAATCTGACTGCCATATTCGTTTCAACCGGCCGGTGGCAGATCGTCATACTCGGTCTAGTTTGTACTGCACTTACCAGCAGATTCATTGTGATCACTTCATCCTACCAGTATAAAAAAGTTGGATATAATTGGGCATTAAACCTATACTAAAGCAAACTTACTTTGATCCACATAAGTGAGTTGTAGTATTCAAGGTCGACAGACTCCATGTCCTGAAGCTCTATCGCCTTGCCCAGCATCATCTTGTAGAACGGACGGATAAAGAATGCTGCAAACAAAATATAACAGAAATAAATAATATATAATTAAGTAGGCCAGCATACACGTGGCAAGTGGAAGTAGATGATGAAGATGATGACCGGTTATTGCTGCTTTTCCACTGAAGCGGAGAAGAGCGAAGATGTGTAGAAATCAATTAAATTGGTCATGTCATCATAAAGAAACAAAGAAATTCGCGGGTTTGAACCTCGCACCGAGACAAATGTTTGTATGATCCATAGGTATTTGTTTCGGGTCTGGGTGTTTGTGTGACCGAAAAGTGTCTCGAAGTTTCTGATACCCACGACACAAGGCTCGATCTTAGTGTGGGGTATGTATGTGACTGTTGTGTGTATTTATGTATAATTCTCACCATCCAGCAGCTTGCCATGGTACACGGCCATGCCGGCGACCCTGCCGATGAACTTGAAGTAGTTGAGGTGCTCCTCGTTGCACACGCCGCTGTTGGGGTTGATCTGCAGGGTGTAGTTGTCCATCGCGGAGTACTCGAACAGCCCGTAGTAAGGGTTGAACATCTCTTTTGATAGGAGGAAGAACCACTCGCGAGCCAGGCCGCCGTAATCTGTAGTTATCAATAAAAAAATATAGAAAAACTAAAACAATATATCAACTTTCAAACAGTATAAATCCATAACTCCAAGACCATTAAACAATTGGAAGTCAGTTACATTTACCAGTCACCACTTACATGCTCGTTGGTATTCGTACGCCCGCAACGACGGACGCGCACGCAACCGCTCTTTTTCACATATCTCTCTCTTCCTTCAGCCACAGGACTTTCAGTGGACTTCCACTACTAAACAAAGGCCTCCACCAAGGTCCTTCACAGCGATCCGATCGAATCTTCTTTCACATTCGAGTAGATAATACCCCTATAATCTATACTAATATATATTGATGAAGAGTTTCAACGCGATAATCTCATACTACTGGTTCAAATTGAATAATTATGTTAGTGTTGGATAGGCCATTTTTCAAAGATGTTTATATAACATGACCGATAAGAGCGGGGCATCGATGAAAAATATTGTTACTAGATAAAATGTACTCACCAAGGCCGACTTCAGACTCAAATTCGACCCACAGTTTAGTTTTGAGCAGGTCGAGTCTGCTGACGGAGCTGATGATGCGGTACGAGTCCTCCAGGATGGAGTTGCGACGCACTTTGATCTCGAACTTGTTTGGCACGTTGCTCTGAAAACAAGGTATTTTTTTAATAATGACTATAGAATAGTGTGTGCAAAGGGAATGGATGATACACATATAAAAATATCACACGGTCTTTGCAATAACAGGCGTATGTTATGAGCTGTAAGATGTATAGCGTAAGAAGTATAGAAGTATAAAGTTTAGATACACACAAAATTTACCTCACAAATTGACTCATAGAAAAGCATTTATGCCCAACCCAACTATCAAAAAAGATCTTTATTCTTTTCTAATAAAGACTAATTTATTCTTTTAATTTATTACTTTTATTAATACATTTATAAGCGTTCAAAAATATTCTAAAGCTATGATTGAGTTAAATATATGTTTGAAGGGTTAGATAATTTCTAGACAACAGTGTAGGCATGTAGCGTGTACTGACCGGCTTGCGCAGCTGGCTCTTGAGGTACTCGTACTTGCGCTTGTAGTCGCGCGAGTAGGGCACGGCGGGGCCGGCGATCTGCGGGTTGGACAGCCGCGGGTCCTCCCACTGCGTCGTGCGCGTGTCTGCCAACAAACTCCTGCATTACACTGTTCCTGATACATACATAAACTCACGCCTTTATCCCAGAAGGGGAAGGCAGAGGCGCCACTATGACGCCCACATTTCGCCTTGTATGTTCCGTCCCATGATGTGATAGGGGGCGAGCCTATGGCCATATTGGGCACAAATTCCTGACTCCGGGCTGATAATGAATAGAAAAACCCAATACCACTTTGCCCGACCCGGGATTCGAACCCGAGACCTCAGCTTTGTTATCGTACCGTAATACAACTACGCCACCGAGGCAGTTCCTGAAGTTTTGCTTAAAATCGAACGTACGATTTTGAAACTGGTTGGAGTATTTTTTTATAGCTCTGGCAAACAAGCACACGATTTCATTGATGATACATAATATTGCCGCCCATGAACATATACACACAAGTGTAAAACAATACAAATTGTAGGTGCGTTGTTTATCTTACAAATAATGAGAAGGGAATAAAAATGGACGAAGAAAGAAAATGATATTACAATCGAAGAAATAATTGCTAATATAACGAAATTTATATTCGTAAAATAATTTATTTTACATTTTATAAGGATACTGTAATTCCGCTTCAGCTAGTACTACCTAATTGTGGCACTTGCAGTTTTGAACAGACTAGCGCATACTTCATCTATACACAGCCATCACCATCAGGTTTATCACAGCTCTAATGTATCAAAGTATATAAGTAATAAGTATACATACTGTGGTCAATAAAGAAGATCCGTCCATCAGTGTGCACGCGTTCCTCCCAGCCCTCCGGCAAGGGCCCCAGCTCGTCCGCCTCGGCCGCGCCCCCCGCCCCCGCCACCCCCGCCGCCCCCGCCGCCGCGCCAGTCGCGGGCAGGCTCGACGCGCAGCCTGCACACATACACACATAGTTATGTACACATATTTATATACAATAATTATGTAGTTTTTGTGTATTTATGTATAAATAATAATATTTATTTAAGCTTTTATTGTCTTTATTATACACTGCCCGTTCTTTCTCCCTCTCAGAAATCCATCCAATGATTGTCTGGTAGAGATTGCCTTAGTGCGGTAAGACCGCCATTTGTACTTTGTTGTTTTGTCGTCTCCATATACCTATTGTTACATTTTGTAATAAAAACAGAATATAAATAAATAAAATAGTTACATAGTTATAGGATTTCATAGATTCTATCGACTCTCTCTCAACCTTCCTGGCGCAGTTGGTTGCGAGCCGACAGTGTACAATAGGCCGCGGGGTAGAGCTTTGCACTGAGATCAATGTTTGTGTCCAAAAATCACGTAGAATAGTCTTGACGCTACACCTTCATAGTTTCACTCCAATACATCATACAAAACTTGTAAATTCGATTATATTTAAACAAGTTAGAAGCATTTCAAATCTGATAGTGGGGGTAACAGATAAAAGGATACACACATATAATGACGTTACTATTCTCGTGGCGTTGCAATAGTGCAGTGCAAAATAAATGATATTGTTATTACAAAAAATCACCTGTTCTGGGGTCTATCCACGTGGTAGTCTTTTTGTTGTGATCAATGAAGAATATCCTGCCGTTGGGTGCTCTCTGCATACTCCAGCCTGGCGGGAGACCTGCACACCAAATCAAACACTTCAACATTAATATCATCCCTTTAAATAACTGAAACACTTTTCGTCGCTCTTATAACATAGCACTCCCGTTTTTAAAAAGCTAAGACCAATTACCCTTGCAGCAATTCGAAAACAGCCGAAGTAACTTATATGCAAGTGTGTCACGTTTCGACTTCAACCTATCTACAGAGTCCCAGATTTCAACCATAAATCAACAATGAGAAATAGACTGCATTATTTTGCATTGTAGTCACCTTGTACTGCATGAAAAAAAAAACAGTAGGATCTGTCTACCCACCGTCACTATTGGGCAGGTTCTGGCTCTGCGTGCTGCTGACGCTGCTACTCCGCGCCGTGTCCGTCGAGCCGTCTGTCTCATCCTACAACACCACACCTCATCAATGACAACACAAATATCATCACAACTACCCAGCTTAAACACTAGCTTAATCGAGCTGTATTTACATTATAGCGTGACTTATGAAAATAGAGCATCCGTAGAATAAGACTTTTTGTCGGTCGACAATTTAGTCAGACTTTTAATTAGGAGATTAATAGTTGACTTAGGCCGTAGGGATCAAAACCCCCTTCCCCAAAGTCTACATTTATTTCCCACTTAAATGTCTTAACAGTGAAAGCAAAATACATATTCAAAGGTAGCACTACAACTTCAATCGGCTCAATAGACTGAATAATTGTTTGAATAATCCAATACAGTTCTTTTTATCGCCATTTCTCTCCCTTCTCTACTCAAATGTTTAGCTAAGTATCGGTATGAAGACCAAAAATTCCAAAAAATACCATAATAACATCTTTATACTGATGGCGGCTGACTTAACTATCGACAGATAGACAGATTCCAGTCTGGAAGAGCTCTTAATAAAACAAATAATTATTAATTCAATCCTAAAGTATTTTGACAAACCTTAAATTTTTCAGTAACTGACTTAATAATTAAGAGTTTACATAAAGATATACCTGGAAATAATTCGTGTAGATAATTGTTGTTTAAATTTGAAACAAATATTTAGACAATAATTCGACAACTACAAGACACTTTTTAACGCAAACCCTCGGTAATATCTAAAAAAACAGGTACTTAAACTCCACTTGATGAGCGTTTTGCATATCTATGGTATACATTTTTAAAAATAATTATTTTTTTTCTTCAGCCTTCCAAAATATACCCGTATCTCTAATATAAACTCTACAGTAAACATTAAAATAAGGCATAGGAGACTAACAAAATCTAAAAATTTGCAAAAAGAGAGATGCATAAAGTATCAATACCAAAATATGAAAGCAGTAAAAAAAAAAATCCACCAAATAGTTTAAATAAAATTTGAAGTAAATCGAAAATTAAGTAATATAGATCCTGATCTTAAGCGGACTTATTCATGTACATTTTTGTTGGCTAATTAAATATATCCGTAATTTTATAAAATACTTAGAAAATTATTTTGAAATCAAAATAACCAATCTATGAGTAACATGCAATCTACAAATATTATTGTCGCTCTTATAAATGTATTCCAAAACGATCTACATAGAGAGTTCTGTTAAACAAATACATGAACACAAAAATCGATAGTATTGATTCAAAAACAGAACATACATAAGAAATTGCATTTATAACTGTTATAGGGCTCGACAGAAAATTCTGAATTTCATTTTTGATTAGATGTAAGGTCACAAAATTAACGTCAGTTACAGAATATATTTAAAGGAAAAAAAACTTTAAAATTTACTTAGTCTACGAAAATGAATTTTACACACATTCATAGTTTACATTATGCTAATATCTTACACAATCAATACAATCGATTTTAAACATAATCACCTAAAATCAATCCAATTGAAAAACACAACACAACCCTTAAAACAACACCACCTATCGACATGCAATATCGATAACTACACAACAACATCTACATACAAGCAACATATACCGAAAGCGGGTAGCAGAAGCATTACATAATGATAAATGATTCGTTACGTGTGTGACGTGTGAAGCGAATGTTATGTTGTTAATGTGTTCGTGTCCACTGTAAACCGTAGAAATAACGCTATTTATATCGATAAAATAAAAAAGGTAAATTCCACCGTCAACTAAATAAAAAGTATTAAAATATAAAAATACCATTTACATACCACCGATTTTAACATCGGTTCATTGATAGAAAAAATACAATCGATTTAAATAAACAGGTATAAAAATATCGATTAATTAAATCACAATCATACATTGATTTGTTTAATCTACGGGTCACAGCGTGGCGCATAGTGGCTGGTGGGCGGGCGTTAGTTGTCGAGGCGTCGCTTCCCATCGCTGTTAGTGGCAAGCGCGTGTACGGGGACGTCACAATGGCTCCGTGTCTCACACTCCTCATAGACAATAACCCCAAGCACTGCCGGCGGCGGCGTGTCCGGCCGGGATGTGACGCGCAATGTGCCACTCGTACAAACTTACTACTCACACATCGATGTAATGTCGATATTTATAATCGATATTTTATCTGTACAGACTACCAATCTAATAGGATACAGAAAATATGGTTGGTTTTGATGAAATCTATACAAAATAAACATTAAAAAGTAAAACAATTTTAGAAACAAAATATTAAATTCAGTTTTTCATTTTCATGTATCTCCTCAATTATCTGGTGATTACAAGTCCTAGTATATTACAAAAAGTATTGGCAATTATACAATAAATTCCAATAACAAATAAAAATATCCCAGGTATCGATATACGGCGGAGTAATAGTGTGTAAGCGGCACATTCCGCGTCCCACCGCTCGGGCGCCGCGAGTCTTACCTCCGAGTCGTCCATGGAGCTGGTGCGGTGGCGGCGCGACGCGGGCGACCTCTGCGGCGTGGCGCCTCCCGTCGGCGTACTGAAATGATTCTCGTCAAACGTCAACGCGTCCTCAACCTCTCTAGCCTCTTCCTCCGATTCCACCTCTCCGTTCACTACCACTGTCGGCTCCTCACTAGGAGTTTCCTCGTTGGGTTGACTAGTTTCTGGTTGATCAGTTTCTTGTTGATCAGTTTCTGATCGATCAGTTTCTGGTTGATCGGTAGCCGGTTGTTCAGCTGCCGGTTCACTCTCAACCGGCTCGGTTGTCTCCACCGGCTCCTCAGGTCGAGCGACCTCGTTAGCACACACCACGTCATCGTCTTCTCTGGCTTCGTTATCTCTTAAACTATCATTATTATCACAGTCGGTTTCACTTATGCTATTTGTCGGTTGCTCTTCTGCCTCGCGCCGGAGGTCCGGCGAGCGCGCTGGCGTCGAAAATGGCGTCGGATCTGTTGAATTATTCTCCACGCTTCTATTGGACACATCCTCCTGTCAGAATGTTACTTAAATTATAAAAATATATACGGTGCCGTATATATTTTTAATTTGCATAGATAAGTTTGCTGTTTTTTGTCGCTAAGCTTTGAAGCTACGTGCTGTATTGTCTATGATAGTGAGGACAACACAATCGATGTCTATCTTATACCCGTGAGCACAGATTGTATTAGTACACGTTCTATGTGAGTGTTTGACCGTATGCCGAATGAATTTGTTATAACACAATCATCTTTCTTGCACCGCAATGTGTTGATACCATTAGATTTGGATTCATGCACAGATATTAAACGTTATAAATGACATTGCCAATTGGAACATAAAGCCCTAATTTTCGCGTATGTTGGCATAACGATGTAATGTCATGGTCGTAACTGAAGTTCTAAAATATAGGCAAAATAAAAATAAGCATTAAGCACTCATGCATTTTCATATTGTAATAACTTGGTTGTAGATACTAATAAGTGAAAAATATAAATTTTATATTACTTTATATTTGATTGTTGTTTTTATAAAAGTAATTTGATGAATAAAAATAAAATGTATTATGCAATGACATAAACATACATACACCTATATGAACAATAGTAATTTGTTATTTTTTAGATATTTTCCTGAAAATATATAAGTACAAATGGTTAAAATCTTAAAATTTAGCATTTACCCGCGATTTATGTCCTAAATATTGGGTAAAACGACCTAACTAGATATTAGGTATTTTAGACTCATAGGTTTAATAAAGCGACATCTGTCGGAACATGCTTGCACTACTTTATAATTCAAATTATAGAACAGGAACCATATACGAATATAACCACTAACTGGTTTCACAGATATGTTTGGAAAGATTAATAGAAGTAGAACTGCAACACCGATTATTTTCTTACTACTAGAGACGAGAAATTTTGATTGAGTACCTACATACCTACACTGACTATTAGTTTAAGAGAATTTACTTGTCCACCATTGGACGTTGGGCCAACTAACACCTCAAAATTTTACCATATCTAGAAATTTTACCATATCGGTGGTAGAATAAAGAAAACTATATTTGATAAATTAGAAACACATAAGACATGATGTCCTCATGCGCCCTCTACATGCATGCATTATACCTGCAATACGTTTTCCTACACTTCACATGCTATACACACTGCAAAACAGCCCATTATTCAGAATAAATTGATTGAAATGACACTAAAATTCTATTCTGTTATCCATTTAAGAGTTGTGGGTTGGTAGTAGAATACTTTTGATAGTAAGCTTTTGAAAAGCTGAACTATATTTTTTGTGGAGTACTATTTTGCAGTGTAAGACAACAAATAAACTTTTTAATATCGATATTAGAAACCAAAACATGACCAAGGTAAATATAACACACTGCCTATTTTCATGAGGGATCGTAAAGCACTAATTATAATTCAACAATTACATAAATAAATAGTAAAATCATATGATAATTATGTGTTCTACATTAGCTTTTTTAATATGCTATAGCATATTATTTATCGACGTTATTATATTTCAATAAACTAGGTATCAGTGGCGAAACAAAAATGTAATAAAGATTCTGGCATAATATTGACATGCATTTTTTTAACAATTTTTAACTCCCTCTAAAAGCAATGTAAGTAATATATTATTGTCAGAAAAAAATATATATTTTATAAATAAACATAAATTATATGACCCCATTTAATGGAATTAGAATGAAGTTAAAATGTAATAATTACACCTATAAATTATATCTACTGTCACCAATATCGATAAATTATTCCTTAATAATTTTAGTAATTTTACATCATCAATTAACCGTTAAAAATGCTAGAGTAAATAAACTTCCTATTACTTCAATTACCTCACTAATATGACCAACAAAAGTCGATAAATTATTTTTAGTAAACATAAAATGTGATATGTTTTTCTGAATGTTAAAGGTTATATAGGTATGGTGAGTGTTTGTTACCTGGTTGTGTGCGGGCAGGGAGGGACTGGAGGCTCTCTCGTCGTCGGCGGAGATGTGGAACCTCCTTTGAAATTCTGTGGCCGCGTTCTCGATCCTCTCTGCTTGTGACTCCAGACTCATGTTGCGTCTAAGGATAAATGCTTTTATTTAATTAAAATCAATACATATTGGCAATTGAATGGCATGGTTTGTATATTATCTATTTTTAAGGAAAATATTTATTTATCTAACTAGCATTTGCCCGCAACTTCGTCTGCGTGTTTAAGATAATGTAGACGTTATATCGCTAAAACTATGCCATTGTAACCTTTACGTAAACTTTTAACAAAAATCAACATGCAACATTTCTATTTCCAATTCTGACTCTAATTTAGATTATCGGATCAATGGGTCCGTCAGTTATCGATTCAGAGGCCAATTGGATCAATAAATAAAAAGTTCAAAATGACGCCCAATATTTTCAATTCTGAGTACAAATATAGATTATCGGAACTAAGATACCGACTTTGATACCAATCGGATCAATAGATAAACGACCTTATTCATATACAGATTTAACCTATTTTAGGTATCGAATGTTTGTTTTCTCGCTCAAACTGAATTGAAAAGTCGTTCGAAAGGGACAAAAGTTAAATTTTCATAAGAATAACTTCAGCAGTTTTATTTTCCATACATATTTTCAAAACCCTTATTTTTACTCTTTTAGGGTTAAATTTAAGTAAACAGAGTACGTACTTATTTTCGATTTAGGATGAATAATTATAGTGTCGTTTGAAATCTGCAACTTCAACGGTTGCGGTTTTCCATACAAAATTATTTTACCCTTTTCACCCCCTTAGGGGTTGAATTTCCAACAATCTATCCTTAGTGCTACCCTACGTTATAAAAGAAATCCCTGTGTAAAATTTTCTAGGTTCAGTAGTTTCGGCTGTGCGTTGATCCGGCAGTTCGGTTCTACAAAACTTCAACCCTTAGTTTCGTCCCTTTAGGGTTAATTTTAGATACACAAAATATGCAATTATTTTTGTCTTAGAATTAATAACTTAAGTGCCAAGTTTGGCAATTGTAACTTTAACGGTTTAAATTTTCCCTAAATCCGTTTTTAACCCTTTACACCCCCTTAGGGGGTGAATATCCAAAAATCCATCTTTAGTGCTACCCTACGTCACAATAGGAATCCCTGTGTAAAATTTCAAGTTCCTAACTTCAGTAGTTACGGCTGTGCGTTGATCCGGCAGTTCGGTTTAACAATACTTCAACCCTTATTTTCACCCCTTTAGGGTTAATTATAAGAAAAGAGAGTATGCAGTTCTTCTTGTTTCTATATAAGTAACTAAAAAGTCAAGTTTGATATCTGCAACTTCAAGGGTTTCGGTTTTCCATACACCAGTATTTTACCCTTTTCACCCCCTTAGGGGTCGAATTTCCAAAAATCCTTCCTTAGTGCTACCCTACGTCACAATAGGAACCTCTATGTAAAATTTCACGTTTCTAGCTCTAGTAGATTCGGCTGTGCGTTGATCGGGTAGGAAGGAAATCACCCAGTTTCTAAACATTTCAACCCTTATTTAAACCCCTTTAATATTAATTTTTAGACAAATAAAGTATGCAATTATTTGTGTTATTAAATGAGTTATTATACTACCAAGTTTGAGAATTGTAACTTCAATGGTTTGGATTTTCCATACAACAGTTTTTAACCCTTATCACCCCCTTAGGGGTAGAATTTCCCAAAATCCCTTCTTAGTGCTACCCTCCGTCTCAATAGGAATCCCTGTGTAAAATTTCAAGTTCCTAGGTCCAGTAGTTTCGGCTGTGTGTTGATAGGTCAGTCAATCAGGTTCCTCTTTTATATATATAGATTAAAACGCAGTATAGCCGATTTCATTGGGTGAGGCCTATGTTCAGCAGTGGACTTCCTTTGGCTGATGGATGGATGATGGATGATAAACGATTTAAATCCATAATAAAAACGACCATTTACGTAAATAATCACATCTTCTGATTTTACTATATGAAAAGCGTTACGAATCGACGACCTTTTTTTTGTTATTCTGTCCAATGATTAGAAAACGATGGAGTTCCACAACAGTGTATTCAGGTAGTCAGGCCATGAAATAAAATAATAACTAGTTAGTTGCGTTTCGTTCAATCGTGAATACAAATAACATAAAACGGCCTGATTACCGTTACAATTCGACAACTATTTTCCTAAGTATCGATGAATATTTGACACTCACATGAACGTAGGCCTCTCCCATTGCGTGGTCCTCTCGATGTGGTTCACATAGTACGTCCTGCCGTTAGCGTCCTGTCGCTCCTCCCAGCCCGGCGGCAGGGGATCTCCACCGATTGTCTGGAACAATCAAAATATATATTTTCTCTTTCTACCTCGTTATCTCGGCCGTTGTCAGATTTCCCAAACTGTCTGGTCTTCGGCATTCTCGGTTGTAAGACCATGGACTCTCATATCTTCTTTGACATCAAACCAGCGCTTGTTCGTTAATGTTATTTTTGAATTTGATTTTTGGCTACCCACAATGTACTACTAAGGGTTCTCTTGGCGATGGAAGGAGTTGGATGAAATGAGACAACATAGAGCGCGATGGGACGGTCGTAAAAACACATTATCCAGTGACTATACTGTTGAAAGTTATATAATGATACTTGGTGTAGGAACTGCTGCCGTTATACCCTGTAAGTAGTTAATTAATATCACTGTTTCCACCACCCATTAGTACAAAGTGGACTGACAATGCGGGCTAAAGAAGTTTTAACATTGATATGAAAATGTAGTACCAGTAGTTACCTGATGGTAACTGTAAACCATGAGTTCCTGGATTCACTTCGCAGATGAGGCATTATAATAAAGGTTTCGGTAAAAAATAACATACGAATTCTTTGCGATGGTTCCATAGATGGCGATCGGATTGCCTTCTGTGATATGCCTCCGGCGATAGGACAAAAAAGAGCTTGGCAAACTGAGGGTGGCTATAATGCACATTTGCCAAGTTAGACGAGCTGTGCCAGGCATTATAGGCACATCAGATTTGAAGATACATGCATAAGCTTACGTATAAAAAATGAAATGAGCAACGTACGAGGTCTGCGAGATGGGAGGCGTCTACCAACAGCCAGTCTTCGCCGACGAACGACGGCAACGTCTCAGGTGGAGCGCCGCGCACCTGGCGCGAAAACACGCTCATAACCCGCGCGCGAGTCTATACAAGCCGGCATGCGAGTCCAAGCAACAAATAGTATACTAATACTAATAGTATACTTGCCAAAACCAACTATTAGGCTTGATGAGAAATTCTAATTTTGGAATTAAAAAAACATACACCATGTATAGCAGCATGAAATGGACGATCACGATTAATGTTATATGTTATATTAAGAACATATACGACGGTAGGAAATCAGAGAATTCCTCACCTCAAGTTGATAGTTGGTTATAGTATTGATAGATACGAAAAAAGCGGTTTTCCCTTAGGGCATAAAAATATAAGTGTACCATTTAAACAAATTACTATGACATTTAATAATAACGAGCAACCTATAGCCGAATACAAACGATTATAAAAGTCCACCTTCAACGTAACCAACCTTACTATATTTAATTATTTTTATATAAAAAATCACCAACAACAGATCAATGTTAGAAATAATGACGCGTACGCGTACAATAATAGAGTAAATGCGCCCGTATACGTGCACGCACGCACGCGTAGATTAGCTGAAAACTTGCACGTACTTTTTTTAAATATTGACCGCGTGACATTGGCTTTTTCTTCCCGTTTCCTACTAAAAATTCATCATTTACACTGATGTAATTAATTTAAACGGTACTATAGTTATAATGGTAGTGTTTGCTCACCGGCTGCACGTCCCCGACCTGCGGCGCGGGCTCCACGAGCTCCCAGTCTTCGTTGTTCGGCTGCGCCCCCTCCGCGCCCGCCTCGCCCTCGCCCTCCGCCCCCACGCGCCCCACCAGCGCGTGGTACACCTCGATGTGGCCGCGGACTCGGGACCGAGCACTGGGTATGAAAAATATTATTTAACCCTACCTAGTGTATTGTGGAAGGAAAAATTCAGTAAGGTAACGTCCACCGTGCAACCCTAATATGCGGGAAGATGGCTATCAAGGGACAATAAACATCCCTATTCTTTCCTGTTGGGTGTAAAGGATACGACGTGTCGTATCCTTATCGTCGTCCATGTCGTATCTTTACCATGATAAAAACCACTGAATAACCCCAATATGTGCAAAAATGGCCATCAAGAGGTTTTGGTCTGTATGCTATAAGGTTTTGCGTTAGGGTCACAGCCTTGAGCCTGGCATTAAAATATGTTCGGTGAGGCGGACGTAATTGTGTCGATCAAACTACGTCGCACCGTTGGACATTACCTGATCAGCAAGACACATACTATCAGGTGCAAAAACGTCACCGTGTCGTCCAACATTAACAATAGTCAACAGAAAATGATTCACGTTTCCAGTGTATTCAAAGTAACATTTTTGGTATATTTTATACTGGCTCAGCAAAGTGAATAAATTTAAGCTGATGATAATTTCAGTGCCGCTTAGATAGAAACAATTGATACAATAATTAAATTACTTCTTCACGCCTTGGTTTAAGAACCAAGTCAAGATTGGTGTCTAAACGAATGAGGAAACTCGTAGATAAATACATACATTTCAATCACATCTGTCTTGTATGTGCCAAACATATGATAAATCACTTAAATATTTTATTAACACCCATATTTACTAATGTCGACATAAATTTTGATAAAAGACTAACCTTATTTTGCTGTTCGATTGAGTTATGACATTTTAAAACATGCATTTACAACATTGACAAGTCTAACATGTATAGCATATATCTATAGATAAAACATTACAACACCTAAACATTGAACATTGCGGTAGAAATACTCAAAAATTGTAATAAATTAAATTTGTATAACTTTTACTGAAACTTAAACTCAATGCTTCCAACTCCTTTACTCACATCTTAAAAAAATATTATTGCACCAATAAACAATAACAAATAAAAAATATTCTTATCAAATAAACAAATATACACACAGATAATATATCCATTGAAATTTGCACAAAACAATGACTACGAGTAGCTTCACTACACAATGATTATCAATAACTACATACATTGTGTAAATATACAACAAACAAACATCAAAATCCACTAGCTTACACACAGCAAGCAAATAAATATTCAATAATATAAATCATTTACTTTCCTTCACTTTTTTTAAAGTGTATTTTTTTTTATACTGGCAACACAAAGTGCACAATACACCTGATGCTAAAGGGGAGTGCAATTCCAAAAGTGTATCCACCGACAAAAGGCGACCCTCTCATAGCGGTCGACGTCATTATGTCGGCCTACCCACATCCGGATCTACTGTGTACCCGAATGCGATATTTTTGCGGTAGTCACTTTAACTTTACCCCCATTGTGTCTGATTGTCGCTATTTAATCAGACACAAATATACTACAATCAGCAATTGTTTTAAAGCCTGGCAATAATCAATTATTATTTTATCATTCCTTATAACTCTATCTCTCTACTCTGCCTTAGCACATTATTTACCAATAACCTCAATTTAACACTAATCCTGATTTAACTAGCACAGCCCAATAATTATTTCTAAATAAAACTCTACGCTATAGGATTTTCAAACTTTTTATAAAAATCTTTCTAAACTGTTTCTATAGGCTAAAGGTTCTCCAATCGTATACATGGATTTCATAGTTGGTCGTCCAACCTCTACATAATGAATCACTATATCTAATTTACTCATACAGGTCTTAGATATCGCTACAGTCTTTTCCTAGAGTCTAATATAGTAATCTCAGACAAATCCCTGCAATCTTTTAAAAAAAAACTTCGTTTTTCTCTTTTTTGTTTAATTTTCACTTTTTATTATGTAATCACAAAAATAAAAACTAGATTTTGTAATCCCAAATAAAAAACAAAAATAAAAAGCCAGTATCATGCTGGTGCGTGCACTTACACGGACCTGCGCGGGCGCAGCGCGTACTTGACGACGGCGGGGCGCGGCGCGGCGGCGGACTCGCTGGCCACGCCCGCCAGCGGCACCTCCACCATGCCCAGGAAGTCGTCGCGCGTGAGACGGTTCTCGTCGAATACCTGTATCAGGAGCTTGTGCTCTTGGGGCTTCACCTGTGAATCACATTAGAGAAGATTTTTTATATGCAACTTAGCCGTGAGGAAGCAGGCTCCCTTTTTTTATTTTATACCAAAGAGGTGACTTCATCTCAAATCTAGCATTAAGATTATATTCAGCATTAAGTATGTTAAAAACATCATTTAGCAGGAAGAGATGATTGAGTACAGTGACGTCACCATAATTATTATACTTTGCAGAATGAGCGTGCAAAAGAAACAGTGAATTATTCCCACCACGCCCTATAGCTACTTTTAGAAATCCTAATAACTGCCACGTTTTACGTATTATAAAGAAATTAACTCACCCTGAATATAAATTCCTGGTTCCATACTGGATTCAATGTCTGAAAAAGACAAATATAACATCAAAATCGTAAAAGCCGGAACAAACATTCAAAGAAATATCAATTTGCGTTTAAAAATGACACTACAAATTATGTGAAATATATTGCGCTATTGTTTTACATCGACTATTATTTGCAAGAAAGTAAACACAATAATTTAATGTATTTGCGCGAAGGTTACACATTGAAATAAAAATAAGAGCGAATTCTATAGCGGTTTTGTTTCAATTTTAATTCGTCCGTATCTATAAACTAAGTTTTATTTTAATTTGTAAACACATTTATACATTATAATAACACTCAATCGCTCAACAGATACGTTTTCCTACATATTTGTAGGAGACTGTTCCGCCCTCATAACAACCGCTGCAAGTCCTGAAAGCCAGATTTAACAGTGGCACGCATCTTAACAACACCGAGCATTGAACATCACCGAGTCTTCGAGAATGTCCAATTTGTCTTACATTTTTTAATCCGTTCGAGAAATTAATCAAATTTCCTATAATTTTTAGAATTAAACGCTTGAAGCCTCACCTTTTTTCTGGTCTTAGTGAGAAACGTCTCGATGGTGACATCGCCCTCGGCTTTCTGTAACTCCACTCGGACATATGGATCGCTGAAAATGGACAAAAATAAACAATTAGAACTATTACATATTATGCAAAAAATATTTAAAAAACAACACCTAACGCTGCATTCAGGTGTAGCGATATTAATCACAAAATGAGGGAAATGTCAAAGTAAGATCTTATTTGGGTTCGTAATATGTATTTGCATGATCTGAAGTTTCGCTAAATGGATGCTAAAAACACCACACAACCAGCAATGTGCCTCTAGTAAGTCAGGATATAGGCACTTGTTGAAATTACACCAAAAATCTTAGCTCTTCTTCTCTTCTTCTTCTCGAAACAAAAAAAAAAGAAAAAATTAGCTCCTCTTAATCCACAACGAGATTACCCAAAAAATTAATAAACAGGAGTAGAAACCAGATCATCCACATTCCTCAAAAACAAAACCTTAAACAAAATAGTGGATTATGACGTGATATCTCTTAATCTAAATATCTGTATGTGTTTCTTATCCAGAAGTTCAAATTAACTATAATCGGCAAGAATGTCATACAAGTCCAATCTCAAACAATTTGTATGATTTAGTGAATAAGAGCTAATTGTCGCTGCCTTAAACGGTAAATGAAAACATGGTGAGGAAACCTGTAACGTGTGAGTTCTCAACGCGAATTTTCAAAGAAATATAATGAACTAGATGAACCACCGTGAACCCGAAAGAATTAATGTAAAACAGATAGCAGAACGCCAAATTGAAACACAAATAATTCTACAACATTGATTAAGTCATATTGCGATAATAAAATCTAAGTACAGGTAGGTAATGGGCAGACAAAATAGTATCCAAAATAATAAAACCCAAAGTCTTAAAGTACAAAGGTTAAAGGCATCGGTGACGTATCCTGCACAAACCGGTAGGTACCAGCACATACTTGCCCGTCAAAACAGTGGGTAACGGATATACGTGTGACATCACTGTGAATCACTACCATTACTAGGAATATTTTTATCTCGTGCACGAAATAATTTACCGGCTTTGTACGATAACAGTTGAAGACAGTAAAATAAAAATTATTAATCTATAAGACCTGTGCATTATTTATTAAGATAACATGTACTTAAAAATCACATTTATAAGAGGTCATGCACGCCATCTGCTGAGCATGGGACTCTTCTACAATTGAGATTTCAATTGAAATTAGTTAGGCCACAGTCCACCACATTTGCATATTGCGGGATGGCAGATTTGTTACTTGAAATCTACCACACTTCGAATACTCCACAAAAAAATAAGGTATGAGAAGTCTACCAACCGCATCAGGCTAGCTAGACAGACTTCAAAGGCTACACAAGCAAAGGTAGATGTCAGGCAGACAGCCGGTCGTAAGATTGTAAAGTAAATCACTTCCCAATTTGGATAGTCGTATTGAGTCGGTTCCGTGAAAATTGGGAAAAGAGAAGAATAATATTAATATCGAACACTACACAATGTTCGATTGAACACAAAATACTCTACTCATAGGTTGCAAGAAGTCACTTGATATAGATCCAATGGGTCGCTATGGAAATTCTTAAGGGCCTATGTTCAGCAGCGGACTGTGGCTGGAGTTGATGATTCTCGTAATAATGATAACCCCAAACGAACTAAGAAACTTATTGCCTCAACGTACGTGGTACCAACAAATGAATCAACGAAAACAAATTTATCAGATGCTGACAATGATGTCATTGCTCTTGAACGGAATTGACAATCAAGGTGAGCAGTGAAATTAAATGCAATCTGGTTGAACACACTTGGCAGATACATCATGGGAAATTTTGATCAAATCGATATTGTTTGTGTATGAGCTTCCGCAACTCAAGACAAAGGAAAACTAACCAAAAATTTTAACTTCATTATTTATTCAGAGGATTCTTGGTTTATAAATGTGTTTATTATGTGGAATGACTGGTACAACGAAATTATATTTCTTTGTAGTATCAATGACGAACTCATCTTCACGTATATGGAAAGACGTGGCGATAACAATATTTATTTGTTTATCTCTAAGAGAAACAATGTATCCCCTGCTGATAATTAGCATCAAAATGATATACGGTCTGTCTGCTGAAGATAGTACAGAGACAAAGCACTCATGACGTCATCAGTTCAGCACATACGCGATGGGAAATCCCGAGCCTTTCTGAACCCAAACACTTCAATTCCACAACCATTAAACATTCTACAATAAGCTGCGAATGAACTGATAACGCTTTGATAAAGGAATTTCAATTGAGTAAGTCATGTGTACTCAAATCTGCTCTGTCGGTTATTTTGGTATCAAAAAGTACTAGGTATATGTTCCGCAGGGGTTTCTGACTGAGGGACTGAGGACGATATTTATGTACACTACAAATAGGTAAGCGAGTTATGGTTCTTGAGTTTGTTGAGTTCTTGATGGTTCTTGTCTTATTTATACAAAGAAATCTTACAGACTAATAAGTTAATAACTAAAAAGAAATAAAATTTTGGAGATATTAGGTGTTCAGTTTCAAAGTTAAGTAGTTTATCTGGCTACAATATACATATATTTTTAACCGGAACACAACGTTCCTGTGCACGAACTATGAAGCAGTAAGTTCTCGGCAGAAATGAGCAAACCGATTATACACTTACATTCCCACAGGATTTCCCAAATACACGGGACCTGCCTACTCCCTTATATTTTTAGAGTAACTTTTAGAGGGTTAAACATTCAACAGAATGTTAGCCGAATCTGGTTTAACGTCTCTATCTCAATATGCTAATTTTCAATAAAGGTTAAATTTCATAAAACATATTTAACTTACCTAGCACCAAATATATCCTTCTTGGCCAATGAGTAAGCTCCTATTATCTTCAGTCGAAGAAGGTAGCTGTTCTCATCAGTCTGAAATTAAAAATAAAAGTAATATTAACAAAACATAATTTATTTTAACATAAGATTAGATCTTATAATTATATCTCCAAATCCAAAAAATAATAATTGAAAACACAAAAATATGAAATGAGAGACCGACCATTCTCAAAAAACTATCGTCTTGACAAGTGACAAGCCTCGATAGAACTGTCGTTTCTCAGGACCACAAATGCCAGGCATTAGAACGATACTAAATACCAAAACCCGATCAGTACCCTAAGCTTGTCTTCAACCCTTAAATTATAGTCAAGAAGAAGATAAACAGGAGTTAGTGGTGAACTATTTAAGTGCCTCAGATTCGGATCAATGTTGACAATGGTGTAAGGGCCCATCATAACGACCCGTGCACGTGTTTCGCTTAAATGTTTAAGCCTGTTCAGACCACCAATTAAGATCTCAGTGATTGGGCCAAGTCCAATGTTTTATTCTACAGTATAAGTGTTAATAGGTTAACGTCGTACGATGCCACAAAAAACCCCAAACTGACCTAGCCCAGTTACGAATGAGGGCGAAAGGGTTTTATAGACCTGCCATAATGCACACTAATCACTGACGTAGAGATTGTTTTTTGTTCAGTACTTAGAGATTGTACGTCTCTCATGCAGGGAACAAGGTTTTAAGCATAGCGACTGTCGTATAGTCGGTATCATTTGGACTTGTTAGTATTCTTTTCTATGAAATTACATCCGAACGTTGCATCAGTGGCACTTGGAAACTAGAAGTTGCAATCGACAGTACGGTTTCCAATAGCACAACATCCCAAGGTACAATCTTATTTATTGTTCTGACCCTACTCTAAAACACAAGCGTTATGCCATGAGTATCCCAAATAGGCTTGCCAGACGGCCGGGATTTCCGGGATTGTCCCGGAAATTTGCCTCTTGTCCCGTGTCCAGTAATTAGAGCTTATTGTCCCGGATTCTAAAAAAATATTATTGTGGGACGGAATATATACGGCAAAATATGGGTGTCCTGGTTACTTACTAAGACACCTCTGCTTACCCCTTTTGGGAAACAGGCGTGAGTTTATGTATGTATGTATATTTTCTACTATGGCCACGACCCGACATTGTTGTCCTAGAATTGTCCCGGATTTGATAAGTTACTATCTGGCAACCCTAATCCCAAACGATGAGATTTTTCGACCTCACTACTCAGCACCCAGACCCGAAATTAATACAACACACAAGCATCTGTCTCAGTGTAGGGATTGAGTTCACGAATCCGTAAAGCCTCGAATTATGAGTAATATGTTCTATTTCTCTTATCAATACAATAAAAGTGTTCTATACAGCTTTTTGTGATCGTGTAATTTTTGATCCAGCTAACTAAATGAGCTCATATAAAGAATTTAAACACTATAGACTATTGTTCATAGCTATGCAAATATCGAGTCAAAAATCCAATATGCAACGCCTTAAACGTGTTATTCATAGAAATATGTATTGTCAACCAGATGGCGTCACTTTTTCTCCATTTAATAAATTTTTACACACGACTGTTATTTCTATGTTATTGCCGAAATAGGTCGCATATTCAGCGGATTTACCCTAAAAAGCTATTAAAAGTTTATGTTTCATCGTTATGTCACAGGTTATGTCTAGGCTCCGATATTATTATCGAATAAACAGAGTACTATCACGACGAAATCGTAATAAATTATTTACAAACAATAAATTAACGTGCTGTTCCACGGTCAGTTTTACAAATAAGAGTTTTACAAAAAAGCCATTACCTAAACCAATTCCTAAAAACAGCATTACAAGCTAGTTATTAGTACCTAACCTACCTAAAGCTATAGTTAACAATTAGGGAATGCGGCATAACTATTCGTGATAGAAAGAGGTCAAACGACTGTCAACACTCCACCTAAATAACATGGCTCTTATCATCAGATACAGTAGGCAGAGTGACGATGCAGTATTGAAAAAGTTATCTGCAATGGCAGCATTATGGAAATTAGGACAATGCTGGGCGCGCTAGGATGGAAGGCTGAAGACCTTAATGACCCCTTTTCTCCTCTCCCGAGGGACCGGAAGGGACGCTTGAGGTGCCTTCTTGTCGATTAAAAGGGAAAATTTCAGGGTGTATAACTAAAACTACCAGTTGTTTGTTACACCAAGGTACATACTTTGTATTACAGTAAGCCATAGTAGGCATTTAATACTTATTTATTTATGTTTACTATAGTAACAATAAACATATAAATTATAAATAAGTTGGTACTTTCACCAGTTAAGTAAACAAAATCTTAAGACGGCAATAATCTATTGAATTTAATCTTTATTTACTGCCTATTGTGAATTGTGAGACCACAAGTTGCTCATGTTACCCCTTTTACCTTTATCTGCTATTCAGTGAGATATCCACGTATATTACAAACTTCTCGTATCAGATAAAACTCAGGCCATAAAATTAGACATTATCAAAATCAATTACGGTATTATTATTTAACATTGTGAAATTTTTAATGTGGATGAAAATGTCTCTTTTGGTACTGCGAATTATAACGCCAATGATTTGCTTAACATCAATCAAAAACAAGCGAATGTTCCTAACTAGTTTGCATTTTAAGAGTATAGTAGTATCTATTTAAGCTCGTAAGAGTTGTCTGTAGAGTGGAGGCGTGTTAAGAATCTCACCGCAGTCGCCTTTGCATATGGTAAGAGGCGAATAAAGCTTTGATAATTTGTTTGAAACGAAAAACTTTATATCTACACTGCCCTCGCTTTCTCCTTCTCTTAAATCCATCCTATGGTTGTCTGTAAGACATTGCCTAGAGGGATAAGACCGCCACTTGTACTCTTTATTTTTTTTGTTATTTCTGTATATTGTGTTTCATTGTTGTGTACAATAAAGACTAAATAAATAAACGCCGCGGTACCCGATAGGTGATGTAGGACACGGTTTTGTATAAAAACCGTCAAGAATGGTCTTTTCTTCCGTCGTGTGTGTTTGTGGTGAGAAGCGTTTACGCAGATGCTTTAGAGCCGCTTCTCGCAGCGTTATGCATTGCGATCAAGAAAACAAAGATTAATAGAGCAACTGGAAGTCGGAGGTCTATCGTAGCGTCGATGTTATCCACCAGTGCTTTTGGTTGGTTTGTATGGACTCTAACCTATGGCCTGGTTGAAAACATTAATATGTACTCATTATTCATTTTCCTTAGCAACAATATGGATATTATAGAAAATCCTATTCTAAACAGGAAAAAATTTAACCAGTGAATGACATCAGATGGGTTTCCTCTAGTTCGATTTTTTTCTCTTAAAATGGGTCATCCCATCTAATGTTATGAATGCGAATGTAATGTTTTTTGTTAGTTGTCACACTTTTATGCCTTCATAGCTCAACCAATCATCATGGATTACAGCATGGACCCGTGTTATGAAAAACAAGTACCTAATGGTTTGTTGCATCCAGAAAAAAGGTTCCCAATATAACTGTTCCCAAGGAATAGTTACATTTTCTTGGCGAATCCAGTGAAATCATCATACCATGAGTATATGTCATGTTACATGAGTCTCTCGAGGAGGACCTTTCTCGAAGTCCCTACCTCGAAATGCACATAAGCAACGTTTTACTATTAAATTTAAATCCTAAGGAAAAAAAATAAGAATTATTTAAAACCTGGTCTTCATCTGTGAGAAGTGGGCAAACGGGCGAAATCCGATCGGATCGCTAGTATGTCAAAATACTTTTTTTGATGCGATGAATGGCGAACCTGCCATTCGCCTGATGGTAAGCGATACGACCGCTCATGGACAGTAGCAAAACCGAACAACACAATTCAAAATCTATTACAAAGATCTATTACAAAGTAGGTAATGCTTAGCATTCCACTGCGCTCCAAACCGGAACACAACAGTGCATTTACATTACTGTTTGGCGGAAGAAATAGACATTGCGGTGGTACCTATCCACTTTACTCGCATATAAGAGACCTACCACCAGTGATGAATTAATACTTGATGAAGTCTATATAGTACTGAAGCAGATACAACAAAAAATCTTAACAGAAACTAGACTGCCGACCGTTGTTCATTCAGTTGACCCTGAGAGGCACAGAGCCATTCCATCACAGTAAAAAATATTGATGGCGTGAAGTTCTATAATCAATCAACGATAATTTAACTAAAATAATAATAAACCGATAATAATTACGACACCAGTGTTGACAATGCCGTCCATCTATTATTTTACGCCCCTCGCACCCCGCTGATTCTCCGTGTGGGGGGGGGGTACGAGCAAACACTATTTATTCATTCCCCGATACAAACTTTCCTGAGTGCAGAGGCCGTTGAATAAGCCTATGCAACATTTTTTTGGGTTCAAATCCCAGGGCACCTCTAACTTTTTGGTCTCATGTGTGTATTGATAGTCAATCACCACGCGCTATAACGGTGAAGGAAAACATCGTGAGGAAACCTGCATACCATAACGATTTGGAAGAATTTCTATGGTATGTAAAGTCCGACAACCCGCACTAGGCCAGCGTGGTGGACTATATGGCCTAACCACTCTCAATCGTACCCTCGATTGTGCAGTAGGTCCATACCCTGCAGTGGGACGTATATGGGCTGATACGATTACGACGAACATTTTTTTTATTGGCCTAATACTAGCATGGCGGGGGCTAAAACGTTATAAATAAATAAATAAATAAATAAATAAATAAATACACCCAACAGTCACATACATAGTCCTGACCCCACACTAAGATCGAGTCTTGTGTCGTGGGTATCAGAAACTACGAGAGACTTTTCGGTCTCACAAACACCCATATTTATACAAATACATTTGTCTTTCTTCAACCAGAGGAAACCTGACACGCTTGCGAATGTTGCATCCCATATGCGTACGTCGACTGAAACATCCAGGGAACCCCCAAGCATTCTTACGCAGATATGTCAGCTAAACCCCAGTGACTGTTATGCGCATTAAGGATAGTAGTCGATATCACAAGGCTATAAGCGCTTTGTATATCTTTCGTATTGCCTTGGTTGGGCGTTCAAATTATGGGGGGATGAGCCAATAACATGCACTTACTAAAGGTGTTTAAGGTGTTATGTTATGTTACTAATGGTTATGTTACTAAGCCCCAAAGACTCAGAAAGTATGGCAAATGAAAGAACCATGGGAATATAAAAGCCATTAAAACAATATTAAATTAATTTATCAACTGTTTTAATGTGACATTGAAAATATCAAACCATGTTTCATCACATTTTGTGACATAGCTTCCGCTCAGAATACAGACAGATAGTAGTTAAATATTAATAATACAAGTTAATTTAAATTGTTTAAGAATTTCTATGGTATGTAAGTCTGCCAACCCGCACTAGGCCAGCATGGTGGACTATATGGCCTAACCACTCTCAATCAATTCTCTCGTTTATAGAGTAGGCTCATGCCATGCAGTAGTGGGAAGTATATAGGCTGATACAGTACAGTACAATATCTTTAAATAGTTAAATTATGAATTACATTTGTAAAAATATTTCTTTTGAAATTGCACTTGAAGGAAATGTTTTGTTATTAATCTTCAATTCGGGCAGAAGATATTAATTTGAACCAGTAACCGTTACTGGTGGAGTATATGGCTTACTATATGTATATTATACTATACTTTCGAATTTTGATTGTAGAGAAGGCCCATGCCCTGCAGTGAGATGTAATATATGAGCTGATACAAAAAAAAATATCATTAATCTAAGTTTCTATCCAGATTACAAATTATTTTATTTATTTATTTATTTATTTTTAACACTTTGTACATTTCAATAGTACAGGCGGACTTAATGCCTAAGGGCATTTTCTCCCAATAATTAATATCTAGAATTTGCCTTCCTGTACAACTTTAGATCGTATTTATTATCTCCAATTATAAATATTTGACATAACACTCCATAAGCATTTTAAATTATACTGGCTGTTTATAACATTATGAAATAATGTTCAATTAATAATAATGAAATATATCAAATCAATTTACTAATGATTATTACCACAAATTGGATAACTCTCATTTAAATGATTGGATCTTATTTTAATCATATTATAATGGTTATATAAAAATGTGGTCAGCTATTGTTACATGCTGAGCATATTAATTATCCATAGGCCCCTTAGAAAGCCTTGAAAGTACAGTTGACATATATCATATGGTAACAATATTGGATTTGAATTACAAAATTTAAAATCATGGCAGGAATATATATTATCCTACTGCAAGCCCTTGGGATCTTGATTTTCAGATAAATATACCCTACAGCCACACAAATTGTCCTTAATAATGACTAAGATTTTGATTTGTTTACATTATAAAGCACATAAACCTACTTTACTGCCTAAATTTTATGTGAACCGGCATGAACTACAAATATAGAAATTCCACTACAAAAACGTAAAAAAAATATCTGAGAGGGTTAAAAAAGGATCAAACAAAATTATATTTAAATCTGTTACATGTATTGTAGATAAACATAATATGATAATACATATTTTCCATTTCAACATTTAGTACATTTGTGAGTGGTCAGTCAATGTCATAGGCAATAGATGAATAAACATATCTATGCAAATAATGAATTTCCTTAAACACATTAGTCTACTATATTTTTTAAAGAATTTGATTTGGAATTGGACCAAGTTATGTCAGAGTTTACCAACCAACATCTTCTCCCTGCCCTTATCCCACACATAAATGAAGTCTTGATAAAATTATGCCTTGTTAAAAAGATTTGAGTTACAGTCTGAAACCATCAGTCAACTACATAACATCAATTTTTTAACACAAAAACAATCAGAATGTGATATGTAACTACTAAGCAAAACAAATGAATATACAAACAAAATACTAAATTTTACACATCATTTTCTTGAAAGTAATGTAGTATAGTTAGTAAATTCTCGTGTTAACCATAAAATATTTAAAAAGCAATTTTTTGTTGCTAAGAATGATCTTTGCATTGTTTCATATTCACTTTATCATATATTCCAAAGCAGTGGTATTATTATTGACAATTAAAATGATCTGTTAAAAGACTATTTGAATAAAATATATTTTTATAAGTTGAATTTTACGGCTTATTATACAATGAAACAAACATTGATGTACAAAGCAAACAAATAACCCATTGTATATCATTTGCAATAATTAGGAAACACACAAATAATATAAAAGGTAACAACAGATGGATTTATTATTGTAGTATCCATATGCAAATTGAATAGAGGCTAATTTTGTATCACAAATAAGTTGAAAGAAAAAGGAATAGTTAATACTTTTTTCCTGCATTTTTTCCTGTTAGAGGTATAATATTTATTTATTACAAAGTAATGGTTTTTACTGATTGTTATTAAATATAATAGCCCTCTCATTAATTTATGCAGTATTTGATCCTATATTATTGATGGGTTAAAGACACTTCTTTCTAACCTACCTATCATTATAGAAGCCAGTGCCATGGACTCTCTTCCTACACAATCTTAAGCATTTAACCAGATCTTTGACATCCTTGATTGTCAGACTTGTTGTTATAGGTTAAATACACTATTTCACCATACTAAATTTCATTTCACATATAAGAATTTAAAGTATTCTGTGCAAATATATATTTTTTCCTCATAAGGTTTTATAGATACATATTGGTGGCTTAGTAATAAAGTACAGAATTAAAAAAAAACTTATCTCGTGTTATGGTTTTAAATTCTTCTCATCAATTAGTCTTAACAACCATAATTTGAATTACAGATTTAAAGTATATATACTTGTTAGACAAATCATGCTTCAGCCAGGATTACTGGTTGTATGTTAGCCACTATAAATCGGAAAATGCGGTAATTTCTTGCATAAGTCTAAAGATAGTGACAAAGGTGCTAAAGGTAAATCTCATTAGGGATTAACTCCTACACATTTTGATGACATTCTATACACATCTTATTGGTAATCCACTGTTCAAAAAACCACCAACGCATAAATTATGACACACGTTCCGCAAACTGAAACGCATTAAAATGTTAATCGTTCACAAGGACGTATTTACATTATTGGTTTATTATTAATTTTACCGTCTTCCCTATTGGTGAGATATCATTGAGTGCAAATGTACTTACACGAGTGTCCGACTGCCAAGCCATCACCCATGTGAAACTTTACTTATTAACAAACGGAATGGGAAACAATTCACATTCCTTAAAACGACGTATCGGTAGCAAACAACTGTTTGTAAAAAAATAATGACACGTTTACTAATTATTATTCTCACAGTGCTCACAACTTTTAAAACACCGTCTAAACATTAGTAACAATAGTCACAGCATGTAATAAAAATAGCTAAACACCAATATTGTCTCAGTTGCTTAACAGTACGATATTAAACAAATAAAAAACTAAAATATTACAAGGAACGTCCACTGTGACAGCAGAGTGACTGATAGACAGACATGACAGTTGCGTTCCCTATAATTTTCATAATATTCTCAGCGTGACAATGTATTTGTCACGCTCATACTAATGAGATGTGATGATACTGCGTCTCAAATCATGCTAAATATATTAATTTCCAAATGTAACGGTACGCATTTTATTTGTGAATCATCTTGTCGCATTACGTTCCGTGCTATGCATAAAATGTTTATTTATTTGAACGAAATTAAACTAAAGAAATAAATACATTACTGGAGGCGGAGTTACATTTGATGCTGTAGATCTCAAAATAGTTTAAGTTATATTACTGTTTTATTAAATATTCGGTTTTGTGAAAATTGTCGATATTAAGTAACAATGTGTAGTCCAACTAAATACAGACAAGTTTACTACATACGTATAGAAACACACGACTATATCCTATTGGGGTAGGCAGAGACTATTGAGCACCAAGTGCTACGGCCCACAGTCGGTGTAACTTTTCCGCTTCATCAACTTTCATTCGTCATTTGACAGCCTCCGTGGCGCAGTTGGTTAGACGCCGACTGTGAAACGAAAGGCCGCGGGTTCGATCCCCGCACCGAGATAAATGTTTGTAAAGCCCACTTGTATCTTATTCCTATAGGACCACCCGGCACGTCCTCGACCGACTGCACCACCCATTTTCGAATCATACATCTCTTTCGTCAGTCTCCTTGTATCCATCCTTTCAATACCTATGGCCAAACCACCGACGCATTCCTTTCTCAATCTTAAGCACTACATCCTCTCTCAAGCCAGGCAGGTTTAATAAATGGATATTTGCTTTGCCAATATATTATGCAAATCAGTCATAAGTACATATTTGATCCACAGAAAAAGAATACAAAATACAGAAATTGAATTGATTCTCCAACTCCTTTATAACAAAACTATTTACATATTGTTGTGTTTCAAATACATATAATTTATATTTAGTTTTATGTAGTAAAAACAAGGAACCTGCGATGTATGCATGCATTCATTTTGATCAACTCAAAAAATAATAAAATAAAGCAATGGGTACGATATGCAAATCACTGAGACAAAGGCGTCAACAACTCGCTACTGAAAAGTATTTTTAGTGAGCTCACAACTTCGATCAACAATACCGAAGGCTCAAAAGCAACGTAAAAATATTTTATCATTTTCGCCTTAATCATTGGGAGATTATCTACCTTATAATAATTCATAGGCACAAAAAGAGCTGATTCATAACACTTTCGTTGTGGAATTATCAGTATGTAAAACAGAAATACCTAGGTATGTATTTGAAGAGACCTTGTAGAATCTCGGATTATCTTTTTATACGAAACGTGGACTATGATTTTTAATATTATCCTCCTCTCTGTTCAATATCATGCGCAATCAGTTTTCTCTATTTATAGTATGGAAAAAGAAATAGGCGGTGCTAAGTTCTCGTACATTTACTTATATAATATAATAATGCGCATTAGGTATACCATTTTGTTTGAAACAGATGGCTACATACTGCGCATACACACGCAGTATAATTACTAAACCACAATTTACCTGATATTGTAATGAATATCTTGGCTCGTGCCTTTGAAATGCGCTTTGCCAACGCCTCGCCGACCATGAAGATGACCGACTCCGGTGGCGCTCGTCCGACCCGTAATCCATTGCTCTCACGTTACTCATCACAGCTATTGTACGAGGATCTAGCATTTCGATATAAACACACAAAACACTGCATCACTCGGCACTAGCTTACATCACTTATGATTTTGTTATTGTAATAATTTAAAGAACGAAACGCGGCTAACGTGAAGCTCGGTACAGCCATATGACACTGTAATCTTATCAGCGCAAGAAATGGGTATGATAAAAGAAGTGTGTCTTTACAATTAGCATCACAATGATAAACTACATGGCTAGTCATGTGAAGTGTACTCGATTAATAGTTTCATTTCACTTGTTTGTTCGATAACGGTATCTAGCGTTTGAATGCGAAGACATTCGTTTGTCTCCGCAGATCGTCTCTACTATCTGGATGTACTCGCGACTGCTTACGTTACATGTCGCGTTATAACTGGCCCAAAGTCAGTATTTACATTATGAATTACATTGTTCTGAATACCTCGTTTATGTAGGTCATTTTCATACTTTCGTACACTAGCTAGACAAGGAAAGATTAACTTGATATTTTGAGATTAGATAAATCTTGGCAAATAAAACGAACAAAGCATTTAGGATACAGCGAATTATATACTTAACAGCTTGGAAAGGCTAACAACTTAGTTGATATAGGTATGCATTCTTTTAATACCTATGACCTTTACTTTGCAGACAAAAAAAGACCAACGTTCCGTTTCAGTAATTTTCCGTACATGTGTTGAATAAGAAATAACTATTTTCAATCCATACGTATCTAAGTGTATTGTACAATTTCCTAAACAAATAAGACATTAAAAATGTGAAATATGTTGAAAAATTTATGCCTTGTTTTGATACGTCCTTATCCTGATTCCATACCATTGCATTGGTACCTGCATATTAATTACTTAATTTGTTCTCTCCACCTCAGCTAGCTGGAGAGCCTCTACCTATTGTCAATAATTAATAACAGTCTCCACACAAGCCTTTAATTGTCACGAGTAAATTACAAACATTCGATATGTATATCTATGTATAAACAATCTTATACTGCATACAGAGTCATGAATTCGCAACAATGAACAAATTATAAGTACTTTAGACAGGGACGTACCCGGGCGAACAATTCATCGTGGTAACTAAATGGCTGAACTATCAGATATCCGGTACTCACTTATTACTCATTAATTTATCACTAAGAACTATAATACAATGACATAGACATGAAATATTTCAATTATGAGGTCTCAGGTTTGAAGCCGGGGTCGCGTCGGTCAAAGTAATATTTAATTATACATAATATATCAGCTCCCAGTCAGGAATTAGTGCCCGATATGACGATAGGCTCGCCCCCTTTACGTCGTGGGTCGGAACACAGAAGGCGAAACTTGGGTGTCCTGTTAGCATCCCTGCCTACCCCTTCTGGGAGGGAGGCGCGATGTATGATTGTTTTTGTTTTGATTTGAATAACATAATAATTTAGTCATAGTTTTATAAACTTTGCTTCAGATTTGTGATAGCCCTTTAAAACAGTTTACTTACAGACATGTCTTATGAGTGGGATGGGCCTTTAATTTGTCAATAGGTACGATTTTATCGCCTTTAACAAACAACATTACCGTCACAATTCCGCTCTATACTTTCAGCCATAAGCCTTCGTGTAGAACGGAATTCAAGATCCTTCGAAGGACTACCTATATCGACACACGCCCCGCCGCGCCTTGCCCTCCACTTACAAAAAAACTGTTTTTATTGGATTCTTGCGTTGCTTACAGTGTTGACCCACAGGCAGTAGGGTGATAAAATAAATACACCCAACAGTCCCATACATAGTCCTGACCCCACACTAAGATCAAGTCTTGTGTCGTGGGTATTAGAAACTACGAGAGACTTATCGGTCTCACAAACACCCAGACCCGAAACAAATACCTGTGGATCACACAAATATTTGTTTCGGTGCGGGGATCGAACCCGTGGCCTCTCCTTTCACAGGCGGCGTCTAACCAGACGCGCCACGGAGGCTGTTTGGGCTGTTATGACCGGGATGTCTTCCCTGTAGAGTTGAATCAACTCGACTCTTGAGACTTAAGTCCAGGTAATAACGGGATTGGCAAAATTGTTCGTAGAATCTCTCGATTACCCTTGTAATCTTAGAATTTGTAATTTTTTTATATTACGCCCCTCTACGCGCCTCGCGCGTATTACTAGTATAGTGACCTGTGCTCGCGCGCGCGCCGCGCCGCGCCGTCGCGTCGCGTTACGTCCCTCTTCGGATAAAACATTATCTTTTTAACCAGACTGAACTGTTTGAATTATATGCAAAACTGCATCTATTATTGTAGAGGAGAGTTTATTTATATTTTGTTTAGGAGAAAATACATACATACATAAACTCACGCCTTTATCCCCGAAGGGGTAGGCAGAGGCGCCACCACTAGGACATCCACATTTCGCCTTGTATGTTCAGTCCCACGATGTGATAGGGGGCGAGTCTATCGGAAGAAAATACAAGCTTTTATTAATGATACAAAAATATATTCTCCTAGGCTGAAAGACCATTAGACCCGACTGTAAAACATCTGTCAAAAAAGTTGAAATGTCGAGGAAAATTGTTTTGAATTTGACGTGTTTATAAAAATATTGAGAATTGAAAAGAAATAAAACTGTAAAGAAATACAAACAGTATTCCTGAGAAAATGTCTCAGCATATGATAAATGAGAATAGTAAATATATACTGGAGTAAGCGCTTACCATTTTAAACATAACCTTATGTTTTGCTATTGTTTTTTTTCTAAATATTTGGGCAACGATTTCAGCTTGTTTTCAGAGCAGACAGTGGACTCCCAGAGCTTAGAATCGATATGTGTTCAAGTGCAAAAGAAATTTCCCAAAACTGACCATTTCAATTGTGAGTAATTCATTAATAAAGTTTATTCACTGAACTTTGTCTGAGAACAAAAAATTATGAAGGTGAACTTTTTTGTTTTATATAATTTGCTGTATTACATTTGTTTAAAAAATATTAACAGGCACTGCAATGTAATGGGGCTACAAAATGAATGGCAGTAGTACTTATCTAATATTAGTCCATACTTTAATTATAACAAGTTTCTTTAAAATTTTGCTTTACTGAGAAAATTAAGTTGTCAAAAAATGGCATGTGAAGAGGTATTACCTTATTCTATTGTTATTAAAATTGGTTCCGTACTATGGGGACAAAAACTAAATGGAAACACCACATGCAATTATGTAAAACCCGTTACAATGGCCCACACAAGTAAATACTCTTAAACAATATAAACACTGTTAAAATTGCACAAACTATCAAGTGCAATCTGTATCAGCTTATATAATATGTCCACTGCACAATGGCATCCTCTACAATCGAGAGTATGACGGTGCAGTGAGCTGCATTCAATAAAATAAAAAATCCCATGTAGGTGAAATATATTCAACAACCTCATGTTACACTTAACAAATTATTTATCCACAAAAAATAAAAATTATAAAATTCTTCTCTTTCAGTATGTCTTCTCCTCTCTTCCCTTATCACAGGGGGTGACTTACCTCTCCCAGGCCAGCGTGTAGTAGCTCTAGCCCTATTATTTGACATATACAAAGTAGACAATCCATTTAGTTCACTCTTCCTGCATCTCTTGGAAGGCAAGCCAGGGTTACTACCACTGGCTCCTCAAGAACGACTTTTTATAGGACAGCTGCATGGATTTCTTCCAGTTAATATTAAGGATGTGAGTATTGTGTTATTCCTGATTAGGTATCTGAATTAATAATAATATAGTTTAGAATATTGGTAGCAGATTTGTTGAGACAAAATTCCAAGCCGGCTTACCAACCTTATACTCTTGATGACAATCTTCACTGTCTGGGTGACCATGGTGCTTGCTAGCTAGGTGCGCCTGGTACTACACTGTATCCACCGAGTGTGGTGCCTAAATGTATGACCTCGGCCATCTTGGTGTGAAGAAAGACAGGTGCACCAATAGATGCACTAACTATAAGTGGGGAATCCCTAGGCCCCAGATAGTCATCTTCACCATTAGAAAGTAAATACTGTAGTGGAATTATAGCACTCACATTTCACAGGGCAGATATTACCTTGACACTGAGTACCTAAGACCTAAGTCTAAATTTTTTATTGATGTTTATATTATGGTATGCTATTTTCCATTTTCCAGGTGATGAAGAAAACAGCTAAACAAGTAATGTTGACTGAGGTTTCTACCAAAGATCTGGAGTATGATTACTCCACACTGCAAGGGTTGGTTGCTGAAAGGATTTCAGAAATGAGCTCAATGGCGAGGGCTACTGCACCAGCTCTCATACCACTTAGCGATGGGTAAGCTGACTTTTATAACATTTGTAGAATAAGAGAAATGGCCATAAAATGTTTGTCTTGAATCTTACCCAATTTTAGTAATTAGTTTATCGCTACTAAATATTATTTGTGATCCTGCAAAATGAACTAATCTCGCGCGAATCATATTAATTCGAAAATAACATGCGGAAAATTGATACGGTGACGTAAAAAGACTTAAGACTACACTTAAGACTACGTGTTCAGATTGGAGTTGGTCTAAAGCTCTTATTGGACCACTGAAATAGTAATTATTGCTTGGTATGGTAAAATCAAGCTATTATTGTTATTCAATGCAGGGGGAAGTTTATTCTGAATCCCCCTGTATAGCGATCCATTATATAGAGAGTGTAAGATAGATTAGATCCTATCAATGCTGTGCTTTATACTAGATAGCCATGTCGTCCTGTCAGTATAAAGTATCAACCCAAGTATCATGAAGCGTTGTCACTTTGCAGTCCGCCAAACCGCATCGCGCTGAAGGAGTTGCTAGAAGCACTGATGTCCAATGAGTACATGCCGCTACACAGGACGCTCAAAGCAGCCGGTCCCATCCCACCACCCACCTTCCTCATAGACACAAATGATATACCCTTCGCTGATGAGGTGAGACTATTAAGGTTTTATTGTAGAGTGTGTGCTCAGTGTACCTCAGTAGGTAGGAAACATTTTTTTACCTAGGTAACTTTAGCTGTGATAAGTGGTTGTTCTGAATTAAAAAATGTCGGAAACATGGCAATAAACTATCCACAAGGACAATATTATTTATGCGAAGTACCACGAATTGTGTTTGGAAAACAAAAATTATTTTGTTAATTTTCAGGCAGTATGGAAGAATCTAGTGAACAGAGGCACTTACATACCAATGTATGACACAGACTACACCGGCCTTACTGGGCTCAAAGCAGACAGGGTTGAAAAAAGGCCTCACCAAGCCACACCAACACCAACTCCACATAAAGCTAAGGTAAGAAAGAATGGGGTATTCTACCCATTTTCAAAAAGTCTTTTAAGTTGTTCCTAAGATTAAGACAAACTATTTAAAAAAATATCAAATTTTTATTCGCTCGGCAAGTCCAATAAAAATCCATTTAAAATTTAAATTTTAAATTTATGCGCGCAAATATGTGAAAACGCTAGGCGCCATGTTCCTTTAAAATGATACGTCACTCAACCAGTAAACAACCTGTGATAATAAGAGCTCTTGGAACCGGAGGAGGTATTCTACTCGCGGAATGACGTAGAATCGTTATCCATCATGGCGGCAGCCGTTTCACATCTTTTTAGGACAGATAAAAAAATAGAAATTTTCAAAACGAATTATAAAATTTATTCCTTGGAAATATAAACTGAAATTAACATATACTTATTGCTTAATGCTCTACTATATACATTTATAGTTTTTAGATTTTTTCTTTCTTATAGTAAAATAGCCCATTATGCACAAAATGAAATTTTGTGATTGAAGAAAAAAACATAAAAAGTATTAAAAAGTGGCTGTTTTAAATAGGAAGGTTAAAGATTATAAGTTTATTTTTTATTACATATTTTATGACGTTTATAGCTCCTTACATAAACACCATAAACGGCAAATTTACCGATTACTGTATTTGAACTACCCTTAGCATCAGCTGCATTGATTATTAGCCTGCTTATCATGCCAATACAACCCACCCGGCCTCCTCAGAGCGAACCGCCGCAACAAGAAGAGAAGAAGGAGAAGTCAGAAGAGAAGAAGAGTGAGAAGGAGTGGTCGAGCGCGGTGGCGGAGGCGCTGGAGCTGACGGGCGTGGCGCTGAAGGGCGCGCTGTCCGTGCCGCACCAGCAGCGACTACTCGCCCTGCTGGACCACCACCCTAACATTGTTTATGATATTGGGGTTACGCCTAACCAGGTAATACCTTCATACCATTTTTACTGAGGTGGACAAACATGGATCTCTTCTTGTTCAGACCGCATATTATACCTAATCTCTTTGGGGTGTAACATGTTATTTTCATTCGTTTTCAAGCCGTAGTCTTTGTGTTAAAAATAAATAATAACGCAATTGAGTGTGGACCGGAAAGCCATTGCTCATGAAAGAATGAGTTAAATAAGATGGCAATATAATATATAAATGACAGCCTCCGTGGCGCAGTTGGTTAGACGCCGCCCGTGAAACGAGAGGCCTCGGGTTCGATCCCCGCGTTGAAACAAATATTTATGTTATCCACAGGCATTTGTTTCGGGTCTGGGTGTTTGTGAGACCGAAAAGTCTCGTAGCATCTAATACCCACGACACAAGATTTGATCTTAGGTGGGGTCAGGACTATGCATGTGATTGTTGGGTGTATTTATTTATTATTATTTAATAGTGTCACTCCTTAGCAGTACCAGAATCATCTATCGAAAGGGACTTCTTAGTAAATGACTCCGATACGTCAGCTTGTGCATGTATCTTATTGTCAGTAAGATCAAACAGAAGTCACTAACTTTTTTATAGGTAATATTTTGTTACAGGTAATATAAACTTGATGAAATTACCTTCAACATAGCAGAAAGATAAAACTAATTTAAACAAAACCCAATACAATGAGATACATATGCTAAAGTTCTCGTGAAATACTTTCATTCCATGTTCAGCTGCCAGACCTGGTGGAGAACAACCCGATGGTGGCCATATCGGTGCTGCTGAAGCTGATCCACTCGCAGCACATCACCGAGTACTTCAGCGTGCTGGTCAACATGGAGATGTCGCTGCACTCCATGGAGGTCGTCAACAGGTAAAGAACATCTGTCTTGTCTCATGCACGAAAATGTAAATAAATGAAGTCAATGACTTATAAAATCCTATAAAAATTTTATTTTTACTAAATCTGCGTTTGAGTTTGAGAAGTGCTGCTGGATAAAATTACAATACATAGACAAAAATTTGCCAGCGTACTCGGTAGTTCCTAATTTGAGAATTTGATAGATTCAACAGGGACTGGACGAAAATTGCTTTCCTTAGAGATATTTGGAAGAACTTAGGGAGGCTTTTGCGTAGCGGTAGGATCTTTTAGCCTAGCATAATAATAATGACAAACCACTTGATGGTAACTTCAGTATAGGCAAACTTGAGGTATTGGTGAAAGATGTTTGTTCTACCCATAGATGTAGTATAACATAGATCGGCAATGTATCATTTTGAGTGAAACCAAAACGAGAATATGATAGTGTGCGTGAAGTTTGCATGTGTGCGTGACAGATAATGCTGCGCCATGCACTGTCGATACCATAGATGTAGTATAACATAGATCGGCAATGTATCATTTTGAGTGAAACCAAAACGAGAATATGATAGTGTGCGTGAAGTTTGCATGTGTGCGTGACAGATAATGCTGCGCCATGCTCTGTCGATACTATCATATCGATATACCTAACGGCCCAACCAATAAAATAAAATTTTATAGATATATATGAGACGTTTCATGGTATTTTAACAGAAAAATAATGATTGTGTTTATTTCAACACAGATACGTAAACACAAGTAAATAAAGATAAATCGTCATATTTGAGAATAATTTTATTTGACAAGTTTTGTAAAGCATTCCTTATAATAATATCTAATGTTCTATTGTTTTATTAGAATGGCAGCCTCCGTGGCACTGTTAATTTGAAACCGGCTCAGAAATGGTAAATTACGCACACGAAATACTAATTAATATTTAGCAAATATCAATAGTGAATAAATAAAGTGAAGTAATAACTGTTATTATAGAATTGATGTTATACTACGAGATTATAAAATGAAGTGAAACCTCTATAGTCATTGACTATTTTTATCGACATAATATTATTGATCGAAACTGTCAATCAATCTCTAGCAAATGTTGGTTGAAATTATTATAAATTCACGTATATGATATCATTTTATATAGGCAATGGATGCTTTCTACGCATTTAAATAATGAATAAGGACATTTTGTTCTACCGATATACATACAAGGTTTGTCTTACAAATCTGCAATATTGTCACTAAACAACATTGAAAAAAGTGATACGATCTTATGAAAAACTATGATTATTCGGGTTTTTACACTAAAATCAATCACATCCAGGCACTGGACAACTCACCATAATAAATTACATTTAATAAAAGTAGCTCAGTACTGAAATATTAAATAAATCAAGAAAATAAACGAAATTTGTCGCTCGCTTAAATGACATATTTTCACACAAATCACTATAGAAAGCTCTCCGTGTAAACGCATGGTCGCATCATGCGTCTCGCTTTAATGTATGATTTGAATCATTCTATCTCTTTCACATTGCCGATCTATGTTATGCTACATCTATGGTCGATACTATCATATCGATATACCTAACGGCCCAACCAATAAAATTAAATTTTATAGATATATATGAGACATTTAATGGTATTTTAACAGAAAAATAATGATTGTGTTTATTTCAACACAGATACGTAAACACAAGTAAATAAAGATAAATCGTCATATTTGAGAATAATTTTATTTCACAAGTTTTGTAAAGCATTCCATAAAATAATATCTAATGTTCTATTGTTTTATTAGAATGGCAGCCTCCGTGGCACCGTAATTTGAAACCGGCTCAGAAATAGTAAATTACGCACACGAAATATTAATTAATATTTAGCAAATATCAATAGTGAATAAATAAAGTGAAGTAATAACTTATTATAGAATTGATGTTATACTACGAGATTATAAAATGAAGTTAAACATATTCATTGACTATTTTTATCCACATAATATAATTGATCGAAACTGTCAATCAATCTCTAGCAAATGTTGGTTGAAATTATTATAAATTCACGTATATTATATCATTTTATATAGGAAATGGATGCTTTCTACGCATTTAAATAATGAATAAGGACATTCTGTTCTACCGATATACATACAAGGTTTGTCTTACAATTCTACAATATTGTCACTAAACAACATTGAAAAAAGTGATACGATCTTATGAAAAACTATGATTATTCGGGTTTTTACATTAAAATCAATCACATCCAGGCACTGGACAACTCACCATAATAAATAACATTTAATAAAAGTAGCTCAGTACTGAAATATTAAATAAATCAAGAAAATAAGCGAAATTTGTCGTTCGCTTAAATGACATATTTTCACACAAATTGCCATAGAACGCTCCGTGTAAACGCATGGTCGCATCATGCATCTCGCTTTAATGTATGATTTAAATCATTCTATCTCTTTCACATTGCCGATCTATGTTATGTTACATCTATGGTTCTACCAGTTTGACTCCCCTGTGTTATGATTCCACCATAGATGTAGTATAACATAGATCGGCAATGTATCATTTTGAGTGAAACCAAAACGAGAATATGATAGTGTGCGTGAAGTTTGCATGTGTGCGTGACAGATAATGCTGCGCCATGCACTGTCGATACTATGATATCGATATACCTAACGGCCCAACCAATGAAATTAAATTTTATAGATATAATATATGAGACTTTTCATGGTATTTTAACAGAAAAATAATGATTGTGTTTATTTCAACACAGATACGTAAACACAAGTAAATAAAGATAAATCGTCATATTTGAGAATAATTTTATTTGGCAAGTTTTGTAAAGCATTCCTTATAATAATATCTAATGTTATATTGTTTTATTAGAATGACAGCCTCCGTGGCACAGTTAATTTGAAACCGGCTCAGAAATGGTAAATTACGCACACGAAATATTAATTAATATTTAGCAAATATCAATAGTGAATAAATAAAGTGAAGTAATAACTGTTATTATAGAATTGATGTTATACTACGAGATTATAAAATGAAGTGAAACCTCTATGGTCATTGACTATTTTTATCGACATAATATTATTGATCGAAACTGTCAATCAATCTCTAGCAAATGTTGGTTGAAATTAATATAAATTCACGTATATGATATCATTTTATATAGGCAATGGATGCTTTCTACGCATTTAAAAAATGAATAAGGACATTCTGTTCTACCGGTATACATACAAGGTTTGTCTTACAATTCTACAATATCGTCACTAAACAACATTGAAAAAAGTGATACGATCTTATGAAAAACTATGATTATTCGGGTTTTTACACTAAAATCAATCACATCCAGGCACTGGACAACTCACCATAATAAATTACATTTAATAAAAGTAGCTCAGTACTGAAATATTAAATAAATCAAGAAAATAAGCGAAATTTGTCGTTCGCTTAAATGACATATTTTCACACAAATCTCTATAGAACGCTCTCCGTGTAAACGCATGGTCGCATCATGCGTCTCGCTTTAATGTATGATTTAAATCATTCTATCTCTTTCACATTGCCGATCTATGTTATGCTACATCTATGGATTCCACAGACTGACAACATCAGTAGACTTGCCCGTGGAGTTCGTGCACCTGTACATCAGCAACTGCATCTCGACGTGCGAGACCATCCGCGACCGCTACATGCAGAACCGCCTCGTGCGCCTCGTCTGCGTCTTCCTGCAGTCGCTCATCAGGAACAAGATCATCAACGTCAAGGTCTGTATCACCTTCTGCATAGCTTTATTTTAGGCTGCGTTTCCACCGAGGCAGATACGAGTGGAGAAATTTTCTAATTACATAGATCTAGGGGTAAATAAATAGATGTGATTTAGTGGAAACGCGGCCTTACAATTAATAAAAGATGGGGCACTAAAGACGTAAACCTTTTGCATTGAATTTGCGACTTTATGTGTAGAGTAGTTTTCTATTCATTAACGAATTTTATGGCTTCATTGATCTAGTGACAGTATGTGACTGTGTACACTTATCTCTATATTTTTGGTTAATTAATTTATAGAATTGTCCGGGACGTTGTTGACTATGTATTTTGCTCTCCAGGAGTTGTTCATAGAAGTAGAGGCATTCTGCGTGGAGTTCAGTAGGATACGGGAAGCGGCGGCGTTGTTCCGCCTACTCAAACAACTGGACTCCGGGGACGCCACCGCGCACAAAGACGTGAAGGAAAACTAGCATCAGGACACTCTCCAGGACCTACCCCAGGTCCTGCCCGGCAGTGGGGAGGAGGAACTGCCCACAGGAAGTCAATTTCCGTGAAACAGAAGCCGGTAGCAAAGTTCCGTAAAGGGAAGCCGGTGGGAATCGGATAGTATGGACGTCTTGCCACTGTCGGGATATTGTAACGTGACGCTCTATTTAGTCGTTGTTATTGGACATTAGTGCTTCGGAGAAAACAGGAGAACTAGGCCCTTTTTGCAGACTAGCAATAAATATGAGCAAGTGTAGTGAATGTTTACACACAGCAATGATCATATTGAGGCATTGCTCTTAACGATTTGTCGGAGTGGAAATCTTGGGCAATATTCTGCAGTGGATTTCTTGTGGCTTCGAAAGAGGATTACGTAAAACTTATGTAATAAATATTATTATAATTGAATTAGTATTTATATTTAAACAGTGCACATTGGGGATTCTATAATCTGGCAGCTTAGTCTATAAATTCCGCTCAGCGGAGCGTGAAGTACTTGAGATCACCAGCCGAAACCCTACTGAAGATTGTTAATCGGATGGGAGCCCTCGAGGTATCTCAGGAGCTGATGATTTATCAGCTCAAGACTTTGGAGACTACGGATTTGAATACTGTTCTATAGTTGGAAGTGTCCGACCGATCAACCTTTAAAGGATCGGGTGGATAACAGCAACCTTCCACGCATATTGAACTCAATTAGTCCTGTGGAGAGACGGTTGTTCACATAAATACAAGGGCGCATGTCTTAAGAACCACCGCGGGGATACAGTCCTCAAAAATACTCTATTTAACTTTAAGAAAAAAGTTTGGCAGGCCTCTATCTGACGAAAGCACTTTCCTAGTTAAGATTATACAAAAAGATTAAATGGAGCGTCACGTCTTCATATAAGTATATTGTGATATAAATTAATTGTATTTCATAGGGTAGATGACAAAAAATGATACAATATTTCAAGGATATTTTACGAGTCTTCTACAGCTTTGAGAATATAACAGAATATATTTTCTATTAAATTGATAATGTTACAGATCCAATAAAATTTAGCTTATCCCCATTTCGGCATTCTTTCAAAGTCTAGGAACGCAACTACGATTTTTTTTATTGCTTTTAATGGCGAGACGAGCATGCCATTCGCCTGATGGTAAGCAATACATACGACCGATAATGTACAGTAGAAAACCAAACAACACCATGAATTTTGGCATTCCACTACGCTCGCCATCCTGAGACGTAAGATGTTAAGTGTCATTATGTGCATTAGTTACTCTGGCTACAATGTCCTACAAACCGGAACACAGCATTTACACTGCTGTTTGGCGGGAGAAATGGACATTTCGGTGGCACCTTTACAGGCGGCCACTCTTATGTGAGAGACTTTCGTAAAGTATTCCAGTTTCCAAGTATTGTGGGTATATTACCCTGAAGGCGAATTCTTAGAGCTACTCGTTCCTTTGTCAGAAACTAGCGGCCCGGCCCGGTCCCTTTTTGACGGGGAACCCGTTTTTCATTAATGCTCCGCTCCGATTGGTCATAGCGTGATGCCTTTGGCCCAGCCTATGGCCTTACTCGATGAATGTGCTATCCAACACAAAAATAAATTGTCAATTCAAATCAGTACTTCCTGAGGTTATCATGTTCAAACAAACTCTTTAATTTTATGTAATAGTACCGATATACTATGAGAAAAAAATAAATTCATTAAGACATATTCAGATAAACCTACTAAGAGGAGTATTATTTGCGAATTGGACACTAATAAGATAGAAAAAAATACTACACTAAATATATATAACTACCGGCACGGATCTTGAGCGCTGGCCGTTACTTGCGCAGATGTCGATTTTTGGGTCTCTTTAGGGGTATGAAGGGCTTTCATCCCATAAAATAAAATAATAATAATATATAAGTAACTAAGAATAAATTAATAATAATAAATCGGTATACATTTATTTTGTCCTTATGTTGACGATGCGCTCAAGATCCGTGCCGGCGGTTATATAACCAGAGGGTTTATAAATATCGATTTAAGAAATAATCTATTGAAATACTAAGTTATACATAAGGATTTAATAATACTGCCTTATTGTAAAATGCTTGTTTCGATGGGAGGTGTAGAAAATTATGTTTTTAAAGTTTATAGCTAATCAATATTTTACTCTGCCATCATACTCTATAGGTCTTCCCAATGTTATAAAATTTGTCTATGAATTTTCTTAACAAATTACGAATATTTTCTTGAATATGCATCAAGTTCTAACTTCTAAGTCATTTTGTAATAAAATTGTATTTTGTAACCAACATCAAACAAGTTGACTAAAAATGGATCAATCCCTGTAAATATTTTCTTATTCATAAGAAAAGTATATGAATACAATTTCTGATTGTATTACATTATATTATTTATGATTTTTACTTTAGTAAAATATTCATTTTATAGGAACTATGCCGTCTGTGTATAGCAACTGAGAATTTAAATTGTTTAGTATTGTAAGTTTGTGTTTATGTTAGTTTATAAAATTTTGTACTATACAAGTGTTGTAATAAACATTTATTTCAATACTAATATATCTTTAATTCTAACTAAACCAAGAAATGCTACATAGCACCTTCCAGAATTTTCTTTACTTCTTCATCACTAGCCAAATCTAGGGGAGTGCAGTCATCCTCATCTTTCAGGATGGAGGCTCCAGCTTTGATGAGGATGCTGGTGGCTTCCACATGCCCACATGACGCAGCATAATGAAGGGCAGTTTGTCCCGTCTCATCCACTGCATCAACTTCACACCCTCCTTCTAAAGCTGCTGTTAATGCATTAGTAGCATTCCTATCAGCTGCCCAGTGTAAAGCCGTGAGGCCATCCTCATCTTTTTCATGTCTTAGATCAGGATTCTTATGTAATAGTTCTGTTACTCTTTCACTGCAGTTTTCTCTAGCAGCATCTAATAATGTTAGTTCACTGTGAATCAAGTCTGGTTCTGGAGAATGTCTTAATGATGACACTGCAACCCAAAGTTCAGAAGATCCGGCAGCATTATCTGACAACTCTGACCATTCTGGGTCAAATTTCTGCACTAACAGGATGTATTTTTCCTTTGCTACATCACAAGGCATGTCTTCCAGGGCTCTCCAAGCATCCCATTTTCTGCGCCCTCTGCCATCCAGCCAACCAGGCTTTGGAGTGTTGCATTTTCCTTCAGTGCCTTGTTTGAAAAGCCCATAGAGCTCAAGAAGTTGATTGTTATTTAGTTTATTTGTTATTTTCCTGACATGATTTGATGCTTTGTTGAAAGATGCATCAAGTGGTGTCTGCTCCTCATCAGAGAAGTCCGAATCAGGGTATTCTGGAAGAGCTTCTGCCATTATAAAAGCTAACTACAGAGTAACTAATTATTTTGCACTTGTACAGTCAAATTCAAGCCTTCAAGTGTGTGCAATTGCTTGTTGGTAGCGTCAGCGGCAGCTGATGGACTCACAAACTCAATAAATCCATATCCTTTACTGAGACCAGTGGATCGGTCAAAAACTACTCTAGCACTTTGAACTGGTCCAAATTGAGAGAAGTATTCTCTCAGTTGACGGTGGCCCACTGTCCAAGGCAGGTTGCCTACATACAGGCGTGCGGCCTTTGCTGCGCTTGCCATAACCTATGCAGCAACTATCTCCAACAAATGCAAGGACCGTTCACCGATCAGAGCCTTGTAGTCGACTCCGGAGCTCTCGCTCAGGGAATCCAAGTCCAGCAGAGCGCCTTTCAGTCCCCACTTCTTCAGCAAAGCTTCAATGGACCAGTCAGCGCTGCGCTCCTGGTAAGAACACAAAAATCGCGCGTCAGTACCGTCCAGTAAATAAGCAACCGTCGATAAGATCTCTTCGAACTGTGTCGGTTCGTAAAAACAGTCTGACGCGAGCAGCAAGTCTACTGGGCGAAGATTATGCACGTCAGCTAAAAGGAGACCCCACGCGAGGCCTATTATCTTCACGTCTCGGTTAGGAACCAGGCCGTTGGCCTCACAGCACGCTGCTAGGTGTCTAAGTGAGCGCGGTAGAGCTACACTATCTGTAAGAGTGACCCGCGCGCCACACTTCGCAGCTAGGATACCTGGTAGGCCAGTCCCGCAGCCGAGTTCAAGCACTCGGAGTCCTCGCAGATTCCGTCTCTGCGTCCACAAATACCAAGCCAAGAGCGGCGCAGATGGCCACGTGTAAAACGAATAGCCGGCCGATAGCAACTCGGGTATCACAATCTCTAGATATTCACCTCGTGTGTCTCCGTTAGTGGATGATTTGCCGCGGAACACAAACTTCTTCAGTTGACCACTTACAGGCCTACCATCGCTCATTGCATAAGCATTTCTTATGATAATACAGAAATTGGAGCTCGCCGTTGTTACAAAAATTCTACTATATGTTGCCAGTTATTCATATTTTTTCTACTAAAAACAGATGATCTTTTCATTCTTTCTAAAAAAAACAGATGATCATTGTAAAAAGAAACTGTTCATTGTTCTTGTGTAGGACGTAAGTAGTCATTATTTTCTCTGTGACTTGTGCTAAAATAAGATTTAATTTAAGGATGAATTTAAATCCATCAATAAGAGAGAGAGAGAGAACAACCTGGCGTGCAATGGAAGAGGCCTACACTCAGCATTGGGTGGATACATAGGCTGAAGAAGAAGAGAAGAAGAAGAATAAAATTTAAAAGTATACACTATACATTTAACATATTTGACAAAGTAGAAAAGTTTATTTCATATTATGTTACTTTTTTGTTTTTGTTAGTGACATGCTTTATTTGGGTAACTAATGTATGGTAATAAATGTTAATGCTAACTACTACCTTTAATTTTAACTAAAGTAGATATTGATTTATTGATATTGAGTTTCCAGGGACAAATAAATTTCGTAAAATGCTAGTGATATTGAATTTTAAGCTAATTCAAATTGATATCTAGACTTAAAATAGAAGACACAATAGCTTCATAAATAGAAAATAAGCCTAGGTACATTCGATACAACTTGTGATTATCACGTAATATTCTCCCAATAGTAGATTATATTTTTACACTGGGTATCCCTAGAAATATTCAAGTCATAAGTCATTCAATTAACAGATCTTATCATTCGTAAATCATTCACTTTTCCAATTTACGTTGGCGACTTGTCGCACGCTACGTTCTAGTGGTTCACACTTGCAAACTTTATTTGTTGAGTGGAACATAACTTTTGAAAAAACATAATAATTATAAGTAAATAATAAAATGTCGGCTGCTGTGAAAGGTGAGTAGTTCTTTAATAAAAGGCTTACGCGATAGTGAAATTCATACTAAAAATAATCTGTGTTTACCGACATTTGTCATATCAGTGGGGTTCAAATTCCGAATTTATCGCATATGTTTTAAGGCTATCTAAATGTATATCTTCCCACTGCTGCACACATCAAATTAATGTTTAAAGATTACAGTTTAAGTAAATTTCTCAATTACAGTTATGTCGATACTTACGATTAAGAGAGTTCAGTGACCTTGGCTCCGGAATCAAAGTCCGCATTCGGGAGTTTTAAAAAATCACGCAATCTGTTCGAAAATACGGGTGTTTTTAGAAAAAATAAGTGAAAAGTATTCTATTTATAACCAATGCACTTAATAATGTGGACACGATAATAGTGCAGACTGAAGTTACCTAGTATTGCAGAAAACATGTTGATTTCGCTATTTAACAACACCGTCTTATTAATTCTTGCAAATTTCTATTCAGTTCGATACCTATCCAAAGTGTGACTGTGGTACACTTTTGTTTGTAGCCTACAATCAGGTCCGGCCGCAGTTAAATATTTTGGATGTAATATTAATAGCAAAATTCTTCCGCATTGAGTTCGCTTACTATGTATTAGTCTTAGATTATATACACGTCTATATAATCTAAAGTATTAGTACATCATATTGATTCCATTAAGAAATTATAAACAGGATGTTAAACTCTTTCTTTATTCGTGCAACGGAATGTGTCCCTACTTTTACATTACCCGTAAGACTGTTAAATGAGTTCTAACAATTTGTTGAATCAAGTCCCAATAGTCTTGATGTCAGACAGGCGGTATGTTTTAAACTAAAAGCCACGTTATTTTACGACATTTCATGTCACGTCATTCCATTTTGTGCTGACTCCTTGTATGTGTATGTTAAAGGTAGGTGGAAATCGCAGTGGACTTCTTTCAAAAATTGCATTATATGAGCGCGGCCTCTACTCAATCTACATAATAGATTATTTTCAAGCCACATAACAGATGAAGGAATTAATAACTATTTCGACAAACCTCTAACGCTTTTATAAAGCTATGATTACTTATAAACCACAACAAGTGTTTAGGAAATAACAGACTTTAGCAGTCATTTTAAACTTTTCCTGTGTAAATTGTGGAATTATTGTAATTATCTTAAAAGTTAACAGAGACTGAGATATAGGATTAGAGTAAATTGATTTTTTAAATACCATCCATTTAAGTTGAAACTTTGTACAGTAACTGGGTGCACGTACCCCCGCGGAAGTTTCTGCATTAGTCCATGTTTTTACGATAGATGGGTAAAGTGTTAATAAGGGTAGTAAAGCTTGTGTGGAGGTATCGTCTTTCATTGTTCGTTTAAGCTCGCACTGCATATAAAATCATGAAAACAAATATTCCAGTAACAGATGCCTAATAACAACTCAACAGCATATTTTTTGTTGTGCAATACATGCTATGGGTTTCAAACTGAATGTCTAAAATATTATACAAACATACTTGTGTTTAAATATACGACTTTCGCATTTCATACATAATGTATCAAAATGTAATAAATACATTTATTGTATGATGAAATTGAATTTGACATGCGTTATTGCACATTTACATTTTAGTATCTAAAAAATTTGTCGGAGAACCGATAACCTTTGGGGTAGACGTGTTTTTGAGTGGAAACCGCGCCTCGGCACACGTAGTGTAGGACGCCCTCCAACTAGGAGCGACAATACTCGTAAGGTGGCTGGTAGCGGTTGGAGACGATGGGCTGAAGATCGAGCCCAGTGGCGTGGTATAGGAGATGCCTATGTCCAGCAGTGCACGCAGAAGGACTGATGATGATGATGATGATCTAAAAAATAATTTCCATGCGAAGATAGAATTTACTATTTAGGAATGTTGATCACAAGTGGCGTTAAATATACCTATTTCAATAAACTGGTCGTGGCAATATTGATATTTATGTTATTCAGCATTTATTTAACTCGAATAGAAACTTGATAATAATGCAAACTGGTCGTAACAAAAACACTCATATTTAATATCTCAAAACCAACATTTACTCAGGCGGATCGAAACCGATTGGGGTTTAAAGATCTTTATTCTCAATATAAAATATTAAGTATAGTTTGTCTATCATAGCAGTCATTCAATTACCCATTGAATACATTAATTACACTTGTTAAATACTTGTTAAAAAGATACCTTTGTGTGCCATTTAAAAAACAAGTTTAGTCACTACGTTATCTACGATACATTAACTGCATTGCATACATAATACATACATATAATATACATAAATTACACGTTTATAATGAAGGGTATGGCGGAGGTGACATAAGTGCCATCCGCAGATTGCCGAGCTTATTTCTATTCCAAACGGGAGAGGTGGCAAGCCTATCGCTATGTCGGGCAAAAATTACACCTAACGAGTTATTTTTCTAAATTAAACCCGTACATCTAAAGGGACAACTAAGGCCTCACGGGAGGTCCCATTAAACGTGAGGGCGTGGGCTTTGACCCGTTTCGACGCTTCCTGGCTACGCCACTGCTGCCACTAGACTGTAGACAGATTACGCAAATGTCTTGTAGTCGTAAAAATAATTACTCATAAAACATAGACATCAGTCATGAAGCATGCACAAAATAACTTTAAATAGGATTAAGACGTCCCATGACAGGTTGAATTTACTATATAAATAATTTCGAAAGTTGAAGGTTTTTGTCTGCAACACTTATTCCACTTCACCTCGACAGAGGTATCTTATATTATTACAATTAGGTATAAGATAACAATGGATCGTTAATTGTAATGGGAAAAAATGAATGTTTCAATGGTTGGTGCAAACAAATAAAATTAACATAAAAAGTAAAAACTGCTTCATTATTGCAGAATAATTATTATCGGACGTTGAATTTCAAATGTATTCAAGTTTAGGTGCTTATTTATCTTTTAAGATACGTGCTTTCTTTTTTTTTATCTCATCGATTTTGACAGCCTCCGTGGAGTAGGTTGGATGCCGGCTGTGAAATGAAAAGCCGCGGGTCCTATGACAGCGTTGAGACCATTCATTGCGTGGATCCAAATATGGGTACCTATTTAGCCTAAGTGTAGCCAGACAATAATATCTCAAGTAGTTTCCGAAATCCATGATAGAAACATAGTACCTATTTTACTTGTGCCAACACTAGCTTATTACATAGTCAACCATTAAGCGATTTGTCATTGCGTTAAATTAACATCAAAACATGTTCTACCTGCTATTAGGTATATCTCAATTATAATTTACACAATATAATTTTTATGTGGTCAGAAAAAGGTGTAGCCTATAATTTATCAACCGGATGCGTTCTTAGCGTCAATTCTATCAAGAAGTTATCAAATCATGATTTTCCTATAAAAAACAAGGCACAAAACAAATTTCCGGTTCTTGAAAACCATGCCACATCAGTGCATGCCTCCTATATACAATCTATAACACATTTAAATGTAAAAGCCGAAAATAGTACGTTCAGAATCAGCCACTGAACCGATTCCACACTTTTTTCAGTAAATAGGTTTTTTTTTTAATAATTACAACTATGTAAATAACATTCACCCTTTAATGTTATGCACAGAACAAACGAAATCATAATCAATGAAAATGATAGACCAATAACGTGGCAACAAGCCTGAGTTCATAGTCCATAACTCAATAACTTAATAGATCTTTAATAACCATATATTTAATAACCTGTGATGTATCAACTGTATAATGGTCTCCCTAAGATTCTATCTTAAACACAAAAACAGATAGTTGAAAAACATTTAAAAAGTATTCTCGACTTTGCCACACCCAAAGAAGTTTGGCATTTTCCCCAAAAACAGTACAAAGTCCACAAAGAGAGTGTAAATCGTAATGAATGCTTTCGATAACATTGTTATTGTGCTAATATATTATATCCTACTGTATTACACCTGCAAGAGTCCATTCATCATTCTAAAGTTCAATAGGTATACGACACACGTGTTTATTCACATTGCGTTATCGTATATCTGAATATTTTATTTAAGAACTTGTTTTGCTATAAAAGTGTGTAAATAAATAATAAAGGTTAAGATCAAGATGACACAATTTCGTCTAAAACTCGTTTAGATTTAATTAATTGAGAATACTTTATAGCACTAATTAGGTAAAAGAGAAAGCGTCTAACCGTTAGACTCTAACGTAAATTTTCATTCATAATGTTACACTTTCTTGGCGCCGTGTATTTCCGTGGTCCCAACATACACATTTCGATAAGCCGAAAATTCCTGGTTATTCTACTAATAATCACAATACGAAATATGTATTATTATTATGAGTGGCTGCTGGAATATATGAAATAGCTTTAAATCTTATCCACTAAGATTCTTTATAAGGCCTCAGTGCCTCTGTTAGTTGAGAGCCGGCTGTGAATCAAGAGGCCGAGAGTTCTATGCCAGGACTGGGACCAATGCGTGTGTCAAATAAAAATGATTCCAATTCTGGCAGTTGTGAGATCAATAAGTCTGGTAGTTACTGATAACCACGACATAGAATTTATATATTTTATATTTATACTTTTTATTCTCCATATCAAATTACAGAATTAGATAACGAATACAAATTAAAATGGTACAATGGGTGACCATATCGCATTGAGCGATTTCTCCTTGGCATCCTTTGGATAAACAGATTTGTTTTGTGGGTTGAGTAGTTAGGACTATTAAGTTTATTTTAAGGTTTATTTGTTTCAAAAATTCGTTATCTCTCTCAGGTATATTTATCGTGGGCGCAAAGCGCACACCATTCGGCACATTCGGGGGCGTGTTCCGCAACACGTCTGCGACCGAGCTGCAGACGATCGCCACCGTTGGCGCGCTGAAGGAGGCCGGGGTTTCGCCCCAGCAGGTTGACTCCATGGTCGTCGGCCAGGTTATCTCAGTGAGTTGACAATTAGACAATAGTCGACAAGAAGACAGACGCGTACATGAAAATCGTAGAGATGGCAACAAAAGGTAGACCAGCTATAATAAGATTTAAGTATCGAAACAAAGAAATTATAAAAAATAAAATTAAGATAACACAAATAGACTTATCTAACCACAATCATACAGTGTTTACAAAATGTGTTTTTAAATTTCACTTTCAACTAAAGTATTAATGCTGTTTCAATCATCACTAATTCAATAGTAACCAATTATATGTACGCGTTGATTCTTGACCTAGCCAACATGTTCTACTTTGAAATTTGTTTGGCAGTCTTCCCAAACGGACGGAATCTACACGCCACGCCACGCGGCGCTCAAGGCCGGCATCCCGCAGGAGAAGCCAGTGCTCGGCATCAACAGGCTATGTGGATCAGGGTTCCAGTCTATCGTTAACTGTGCGCAGGTAAGAATGGTTACTGACTATGGAACATGAGGTTTTTACAACAATGACCAGTTATGATGTAACGAACATGACCATTTTAACATCAGTCATGGATTGAAAATTTCTTGATATAAGCTACTTCCAGGGATGCCTAAACGATCTTTAGGAACCAGCAACCAGCTGCGATCTTTGCTTTAATTCTACTTTAAACATGACTTCGTCTTATACAGTACAATTATTTCTATTTTTACGATTGTCGACCTAGTTGGGCTTTTGTATTAGTTCGAATCTGCCACCTGTGTTTTTATTTTCATCCAATTAACGAATCACGTCTACCATCTAGTCTTCTCAAATTAAATTCTCATCATCACAGGACATCCTCACCGGAGCAGCCAAGATCTCCGTAGCAGGTGGAGTAGAGAATATGTCCCAAGCCCCCTTCGCTGTAAGGAACGTTCGTTTCGGCACAGCACTCGGTAGTAGCTATGTCTTCGAGGACACCTTATGGGCTGGACTCTCGGACTCGTACTGCGGTCTTCCCATGGGCATGACCGCTGAGAAGCTGGGAGCGCAGTTCGGGATCACCAGGGATGAAGTGGACAACTTCGCGCTGAAGTCACAACAGAGGTGGAAGACTGGTGAGTGAAATTATCTTGTAATCTGTATATTTTTGTGTTGTAGTGTAGGCGTTAGATGTCTGAGTACTTGAGAAATTAAATTATTGCACCATTTTAAATATGTATCTCAACCTTACAGAAGACTGAAGATCATTAAACCATAAATATTCTGATCTTACGTAATCTAAAATCGTTACTTTTGACCGTGAACAAAACTTTGAGACAAATAACGACTTATGACCATTTTCCTCACACAGCCAACGACGCTGGCGTCTTCAAGGCCGAAATCGAACCTGTGACCCTGACCATTAAGAAGAAGCAGGTGACAGTGGAGGTAGACGAGCACCCTCGCCCACAGACCACGCTCGAGGGCCTGAAAAAGCTCCCCCCAGTGTTCAAGAAGGAGGGACTTGTTACTGCTGGCAGTGCTTCGGTGAGTAGTGAAAATGTTGAAAGAATTCTAGCACAGTGTCGCTGTTTGACAAGATCTCGGTTAAAACTCTGTATGGTCCAATCTGCCATGAAAATAATTTATAATTTTGTAAAATATTTTATGTGTTGTAGAGCCTCATTGACCGATGGTTTTAATATTATTGTCTTCAACTACATGAAATATGCTACTGGCCTTTCCTCGTAGATTACGACAACGACCTATTGAATGCTTTGTATACATTACATCCTGCCACCTTCCTCAACCATTATCATTGTCATTGCTAGTTTTATAAAATTTTCATTTCTTTTTGCCTTCGTACAATCTATGCATGTTTGGTATATGTATTGTTAAATATTAATGCATTTTCATTGATCCATTAACACTACGACTATACATAATGAAAGTACAAATTGTGGTCTTTTCGTACTAAGCAATGTTTTACAGACAACCTTTGGGTTGATATAAGAGTAAGCAGTGAGAAAGGGCATTCTGTGATGTATTTACTATATCAACATTCCTTCAAATCCTGTACCCAGGGTATCAGCGACGGCGCAGGAGCTCTTGTTCTGGCCAGCGAAGAGGCAGCCAAGGGTCTGAAGCCACTGGCCAGGCTGGTGGGCTGGTCGTACGTAGGAGTGGACCCCAGCATCATGGGCTTTGGACCCGTACCCGCCATCGAGAACCTGCTCAAGGTCACCAAGATGACCCTTAATGACGTTGACCTTGTTGAGGTGAGAATTGTGATTATTTTTTAATGCAGCAGCTAATTCTAGATCAGACATAGGCACTGTTCAGAGATTGTAGTCTTTTGCAAGGAGGAGGGTCATGTTAAAATTTAAAGCCATTTATATCCTGATATTGGGTACAAAATGTTTATTTTTTACCTCTACATTTTTTCAAAGAGGTTACGATTTTTTTTCCAGATTTAGAAGACGCTGTAAGTATTGATCATTTACTTAATATGTACGTTCAATGATATTATAGGACTAGCATATAGGACTCATAAACACACTACACTTGTGTCTCTGTTGTTACCTTTTACTGATGGACATTCAAATCTTCCACCAAATATGTTCAGCACGTAGAATAACGACCACTTCCCTTCCAGATCAACGAAGCGTTCGTAGCGCAGACGCTGTCCTGTGTCAAGGCCTTGAAGCTGGATGTGGAGAAGCTCAACGTGAACGGCGGCGCCACCGCCCTGGGACATCCTCTCGGAGCCTCGGGATCCCGCATTACTGCACACCTGGTGCATGAACTGAAGTAAGCTATATTTTTTTCGCATTTCTCGGTATTAAATTCCAGTGCAGTAATCTATTTTAACAGTCAATGGGCTTTTCCTATTGAATTTAAAAAGGATTATAAGATGTCGCTGGAGGAAGGTGAATTCCAACAGACTATGGAAATGGAGGAGGTAGATGTTCAGCTGTGTATTTCCTGTGGCTGAGGAGTGAAAGACAAAGAGATACATAGGAATAAAATCACTGGCTAAAGGAAATCTTAGATTTTGTTTGTCCAACTTTTGGTTGGATGTCCAATACTACGTTTCTTATTAGAGCGAGAGGGAGAATGGTGGGTTTGCGTAGAAGTGACAGAGATAGAAACAAAAATAGCGGTACCTGTATCGCTGTTTTTGTATAATTTGATCGAAGTGTCGTCTGTCCAGTCCTTGTAATGTGAATGTTGCACTTCAGCCGCGCCACGATGCACCTCTGCGACATCTAGCCTACGTCTTAGTAAATGTTGTGTGTTGATGGTATATTATAATACTGTTTCCTCCCTAGACGCCGCGGCCTGAAGCGCGGTATCGGCTCAGCGTGCATCGGCGGCGGACAAGGCATCGCCGTCATGATCGAAGCTGTCTAAACCATTCTCAACCGAACAAATGTTTGTGCCACACCCAAATATTTGCTCCAACTGGGGCCAAGTATGGGATATGCAGAATCCTACGGTGCGATTGTATTGTGTATTTTAATATCCTGCCTCATACATTAGTTACATAAATAATATTTGCAATTAAAAGTATTTTTTATGTTACTAATACATGACCCAAGTATGGGCCTATTAAATTAGTTTTAAGTAAATAAAAAAAAACAAAATATTCGATAGTCATAATTTATTTTTAAATGTATGGTGTTATATGTGAAATTAAGAGGCACAAACCAAAAGAAACTAAATGGAAGCAAATGCGTTAATCTCCTAATGAATATATTGTAAGGCTATGATTTACAAATCAATAATTTTGTTTAACGATATACATGAAGCAATATTTTTGTAAAGGTATTTATGGTTGTTAACAATAAACTATATACAAACATTTATATATCTTTCTTTTATTTATTAAGTACCTAGATATCGACATAAATAACACTGTTTTTGGCTTACCTTTTACGATATATATACAAAATCGACACGGCTACATAAAGGAATTTGATTTTCTAGGAAATTATATACCAAATGGGCAGTAGAGAATTGAAAGTGAATGACGGCTTTGCTACCATCGTTTAAGATGGCTGCTAGGAAAACTTACCGCTAGCAAACTGAATTCTAAATCCGATTAACTTTAATGCCGCCCATTAACATTAATGGCTTTATTCATAGACAGATTTAAAACCTATTTTAGTTATCGAATGTTTTGTCCCCTTCGAACGAATTTAGAATTCAGTTTGAGCGAAGAAGACAAAACATTCTACATGTAACTAAAATAGGTTTTAAAAACTGTCTAAATAAGACCGTTAGTTTTTAGTTCGCAGGTTATTGAACTTGACATTAAATAACCTTTTATTAGACAATCTCTTTATAATCTCTTAACTACATTGCGATCCTTGTAATAAATTGCCGTTGTGGAACAGTGCTCACTGCTTAGTGAATACAATATAATAATTACAAATGAAAATTAGGAAGAAATTCGCCAAACAAAAATATGGCGAACGCACTTCAAATTATGATCATAATCATCAATCACAAGAAGTCCATTGCTGAAAATAAGTCTTGTTTTATCGAGCAGAAACTAACTTAATACCCCCTTTCGGTCCCTCTGGTTATATCTCTGGTCTGTAAAGTATATTGCCTCGGTGGCGAAGTTGAACTACAGTATAAAATTAGAAAGCGTCTCGGGCTTGAATCCCGACTCGTGTAAAGTGATATTGAATTTTTCCCCGCATCGCACGCTCGCCCCCTATCACATCGTGGGACGGAACACAAGGCAAAACATGGATGTCCTTGTAACACCTTTGCCTACCACCTCTGGGGAAAAGCCGTGATGTTTGTGTGTGTGTGTGAGTGTGCAAGGTTATCTCTGGGATTCCATCCCGACTGATGGGCTACGAAGTAATTAAGTATTTCTAAAATCTTATTGTAATTTGGAGGTTTTGCCAATACTCACCACGCTTGTTAGGCACCTACCATGGTGAGTATAGGTAGGCTAGCGCAGGGTGTAGTTTCTCGAGCTGATGACGCTGCTGCCTGTCAATCCTGTTATCAACCTGTCATTTTTATACCACATGTCTGTGATGGTTAAACTGCCAGCTAATGGCCATCATAACCTCGTTTGTTGGTTAGTGGGTGAATTGCGAACGGATATAATATACAATATAGATATAGTAGTTAGTTGACTTTAAGTTTCGGACGCCCGCCCACAAGGTGGATAGTCGACCTATTAAGGTTGCAGGAAGTCGTTGGATGCAAGTCGCTTCTAACAGGTCCATGTGGAGATTCATGGCCTATGTGTAGCACTGGACTTCCTGTTGCTGAAGAGAGAGAGAGAGAAAGAGAGTTGACTTGGGACTCGGAAATAATTAAATATTGTATAGTTATTTGGATAAGGAATTAGGTGTATGAAATGTAGCATACATAATACACAAGGTGGACAAACGACCTATGGTTGCAGGAAGTTGACTGTTGCGGGTCGCTTCCAACACCGGCTGTGGAAATCCTTGGAGTAAGGGTAAATACGGCAGTGGACTTCTTGGAGCTGAAAAGAGAAGGAGCGAAAGAGTGAGGAAATGTAATATTTGCAAGTCGATGGTGACTTGTCACTTTTCTTTTTGTGGATGCAGTAAACCCTTATCCTATAGTAACATATTAATTATGCCTCACACATTTTCCCAAACAGACTTCAAATAACAGATTTTATAAAAGCTTGTGTTTCAATGCCGATTAAGACGAGAAAAAAATCGGGCCCCTACAACTTTGATTGTAGTGTAGAAATAAAATATTATTATTTATAGTTAGTTTTTCTGTACTTCAATAGTGTTACTAGACACTTTTATTAAAAAATCGTGTATAAAACACAATTTAAAAATTATAATCATGCTTCGTTAATTCTGATACTTTTAGTAGACTATTTGTTGTATTAAAAATATTAGCAGAATTACATTTTTTAAGTTGGTTTTTAATTACTCACGTTATTAATCTCTATAGTAGGTACGTACCTCATACTGTTTTTTTATTACACGTAGCATTGACTGCAGAGCACCCGACCAGACCCTGTCCCATGTCGTAAACGAATACCCTCTTCGCTGTTTCCCCGGTGGAATCTCGGAACTTCACAAATGCACTCCTGATGCAGCAAGCTGGCTGAAGAACCTGGACATGGAGGTTTGATCCACGCAGGATTAATGCCATACGCAATGGTAATTACACGTGTAGATCGTATTTGTTTAATATCCCGGAGCGGATATAACATAGCGAATTTAAAATAGTGAGGATTAGTACGGATTAGCTACGAGATTGTGACTATGGGTAGTCTTTTAAATTAGGTTGTGTGGTTTAAACTAAACAACATACAAAATAACGGGTTTCGGTAATGGCAGTATGTGCAGACTGTGTTGAAGTGTGTATTGGCCCGTTGGTAACGGATGAGACGCGACTGCCAACACGTTCACGGTGGTCGCGGGTTCAAATCCCAGGACACACCTCTGAATTTTCGGAGTCAAGTGTGTATTGATATTCAATTAACATACACTATAACGGAGTAGGAAAACATCGTGAGAAAACCTACAAACCATAGCGACTTGTAGGAATTTCTACGGTAGGTATTTAAAGTCCGCCAACCCGCACTAACGTGGTGGTCTATTATATGGCCTGACTCCATTGGTTCGTACTCTACATAGTCTATATTAAATTGTAAAAGAGGCTCGTGCCCTGCAAAGGGACGTATATGGAATGTACAGTGCAATAAAGATTGAGAACCGCGAGGTTCTTCTTCAAGTAAAGCGACACTTTGTGGTCATCTTTTGGTTTGAAAAATCTTTATAGGTATATGCTGTTATGATCTCAAAAGCTTATAAAATGAAGTAGGTATAGGTACTATTCAACACATCAGATCACCTGTAAAAATTGTATTACAGGATTCAATGCCTTATCGCATGTTTTTATAGCTATTTAAAAATATGGCAATAGTAATCAATTTTATTAGCATATTAAAGGGCAAACGGATTTTTTTTTTACCTGATTCATTTTCTGGTCCAGCTCACTTCATATTCCTATACCTCACCGCTACTGTATTTGAGGCTTATTAAGTATTTTAAATCAATGCATATTATGCTCACATATAACGACTTTTTATTTAAGTTATACGCAGACTGCAGCTATTTTTAAATCAAAGCAAATGCTAATCTCCTCGTTGTAAACGGAAACAATCCGGTCAAAACGTAAGGTTAATGTTTGATGATCTCTGCGCGTGACAAACTCACGTTAATAACCTCATAAATAATAGTTGTTTACCTTAAGTTAAATATTATGTAGATTGAAATGTTAAATTGAAACGTTGAATATTATGTAAATTTGATTTAAATTTAATTGAGTGCAGAATTGTCCTGGATGTGACCAGTGTGTTATTTTTTTTGTTCCTTTTGTTTTTTCATCTATCTTTCTCTTTTTGTTCATCCTCGACATTTTGGTTGGATTAAGTAGCCTTAGTCAGGGAGAGAAGTGTATTTTTGTCTCTTTAGAATGTGCGCAACAGCCTCGGCCACTACCTATCACATATTGGCAGTGTCGGTTTGAATATTTCCGGCGCCCTGAGCATGATTGCTACGATGTCATGGAGGATTTCTGGTGCTTCGGCGAGTTGTTTAACCTCGCCCTATACTTAATATAGCTTTTGAGACGGAAACAAATCCAATGAAATGGGTGGTTTTAACAACATTTTCTGTTCTAACAATTTTTTATTTCATAAACGAATTTCATTTCATTTCATTTCAAAATTTTCGTACAGACTTGACTTTGTACAAGTTTTACTTTAAATGCCGACTTGTCGCAGCTAATTTTAATTACCAAAGTAACTCATTATCTGTTTATCAGCTGTTATTCAGGAAATATCGTTTCAAAACACGGAAAAATATTTTTCAAAATTCGACGCCACATGTTATATCTATTGGCAATGTGTTTTTATAGTTAACAAACTGATTGAGAGGAACGCTAATTTTCGAAATCCTCCAACTTTCCAGTTTTACCATGTAATTGGTCACCTTTTATAAATGTAGTCGGCTGACGAACCAACCGACACAGGAACCGGCGATTTGTTTATTTTTCGGCTCATATTTGTATCATTTAGACCGTGGCTACTTAATTGAAACATCCAAACCGGTTTACGCGTGTATCTGATTCATACTATACATTTTGATCACATCTTTTTATCCAATAAAGAAGAGCGGACGTCCCGCAGGTGTGTTGCAGAAAAATTATTTTAAAAATAATTTTGTGACATGGCTGTTGTGGTGAATAAAGGTAAACGTGTCCCATTTTACATAAACTAGTTTAGAATGGATTTTAATTCTAGAATTCAGCAGTAAAATAGATGTCTGTTAGGTCCAACTCTGCTCAGATGTGTAAGTATGAATTTTGAATTTTGGCAGAATACATAAAAATATAAAATATGATGTGACAATTAAGTGTATTTAGCAGTGGATAAATATGGGCTTAAATATTATCATAACAGCCTAAAATATCCCACTGCTGAGCAAGACCTTCCCTAAGCTCTTCCATCTCTATTGACAGTAATTTGCGTCCAGTCCCTAGATGATAAAAATATGTTTGAATTCCAGGTGTCTACATAGTGGCGGGGAAGCGCACAGCGTTCGGCAAGCTTGGTGGGGCTCTGCGTGAGATGCTGCCTCAAGAGCTGTTCGCTGAGGCGGCGAGAGCTGCGCTAAAGGCGGGCGGAGTCGCGCCTGAACTGATTGACACCGTTAATATTGGTCAGGTTAATATTATGATAAGTTATATTCCTCTAATATAGTTTATTGTTTAGAAGTCAATATCAGCCCATATAGAACGTTCCGTAGTTCAGCACGGGACTTTGTAATTGAGAGCTACGAGAAAGCTAAGTGGCTGTTCATCATGATGGTCTCATGCGGTGGCCGGTGGGTAAACTTTGTCATACGTTACTTTTGGCAACTTTCAAACATGCAATTTTCCTCACAATATTGAAATATCAATCAACAATAGCTTTGAAGAATCAATGGTAGGTGCCTTGAGTTTTAACCTATTAGATCCAAATTCCAGTCTTTCTGTAACAGTCAGTAAAAGATCAAAGATCTAAAATTTATTTTTTCAGCCTCAGTAACAGTAACATCCACTTACCCAAACGGAAATAGGAATAACCATTTCAATTAATGCGTGCTATTACAGATAAGTTCAACATCTCCAGGGGGCATGGCACCCCGGCACGCGGCTCTGGCTGCGGGTTTACCACAAGATAAACCCACAGCCAGCACAAATATGCTTTCAGGATCAGCACTTAACGCCGCCGTAATGAGTACACAGGTAATTCTACATAACCAAATTATTTGTTTTCAAATCCTTGATGATTAATTATTTGTTTCCTCTACGAGGGGTCGCAATAAAGTAACGTAAGTAACAAGTAACAGGCGACTAATTAAAATGTGTTGGCCTTGTCTAGCATTATTACTGTTTCCTCTGTCGATATAGTGTAACAATTATAATGTTATGTTTTGAGTAACGGTCCATGATTTTGAGACATTTATTAAGTTAATTTGTTGATATAAGCAATTTCTTCTTAACAAACAATGACACGAATTTTACTGTGCAATCGGTTATAATATGTATCAGGTATCTGAGTGTTTTAAATATTCTACTATTTTAAACATCATTATTATCAGCGCGAACAAATTTGCTGGACATATGCATTTATAGAAAAGAAAATCTTTTTTTTTAAATTGCAATGAGCGGCGAGATGAGCATGCCATTTGCTTGGTGGTTAGCGATACGACCGCTCAATGCTCATGTACGTTAGCAAAACCTAACGATACCATGAATTGCAAGGCAATGTTTGGCATTCCGTTGCACTTGCCATCCTGAGACATAAGATGTTAAATCTCATTATGTCCAGTAGTTACTCTGGCCACAATGTCCTTCGAACGGGAACACAACAGTGCATTTACGCTGCTGTTTGGCGATAGAAATAGACATTGCGGTGGTACCTACCCAGGTAGCCTCTCACGTATGAGAGACCAACCACCAGTTATCTATAACTCGTACGATGATTTTTTTCAGGAGATCCTACTCGGTTCAGCGCAAATATCCCTAGCAGGAGGCATGGAAGTTTTGTCCGGCCTGCCGTACTTAGTAAGAGGGCTTCGGACAGAAGTTCCAATTGGCAAGACTATATGCTTTGAAGACATCAACGTGGCAGGTCTCTTTGACTCCTATTGCAACATGAGCGTGATAGAAACTTCAGAGAAATTAGCGAAAAAGTACGGGGTTACTAGAGAAGAATTAGATTTGTTCGCTTTGAGATCTCAGAGGAATTGGAAAGCTGGTGAGAAATACTTTTGTGACTTGTTATAACTCGTGGTAGATGCAGTCCAGCATATTTTGTTTAACCTTAACGGAACATAAATCCTAGAAGTAGATTGATATGGCAGTTTACTAGCATTCAAAGGGACAACTGTAACTTTGTCGAACATTTTAATTGTAACATATTCTTTACATGTTTCCTTCATTTTTATTAAAAGTCAGTATGCAATTTCTACAGAGAATGGAACGAATACAGAAGAAATAAAATAAAACACAGACGTAGTTAATTACTTTAAAAATTTAACCTGTATGTTTATAATAAGTTTATGTTTTTCAGCTCACGACAATGGATATTTTGATGCAGAATTGGTATCGGTTGTTGGTACTGTGAAAGGAAAAAAGATATTGCTTAAAGAAGATGAATGTCCACGGCCCGACATAACTTTAGACAAATTGAGAAATCTGCCTCCTCTGACTAAAGATAATTTACTAACTCCAGGAAATTGTTGTGTAAGAGAGATTAATTAGCTTGATTTATGTTTTCGTCTTTACTATTGACATGGAGTTAAGTCTAACATGTTGGTTCTCCTCTCAATGAAATATTTATTTAGAGATTTTAATTTCGATTCCAACAGCCTGCTTTGTTTCAAGGAGGACATTGACAATAGGCGAGACGACAGTATCAAAAAATTAAAGATTTTATGTTATTAAGGGAAAATACGTATTACAAGGATTTCAAATGATAATTCAGTTTTAATCTATACTTGGAGATTAATAAGATTTTAAATAAAATCAAAGTACAAAATATAGCAATCGGCCATTTTGACAAAAACGCTCTTCACAACGCATGATGTCACGCCTATGTAAACATGACCCATTCGCTGCGCATAGACCGCAGATTTAGTAGTACGCAGTGACATGTTTACCTAGTAGTGACATCAAAGCGGACGCCATGACACCTACTAGCGTTTTTTGTGCACTATTGAAAAATTATTAGAAAAATGGCTTAAAACTGTGTTAAGCCTTTGTTAATTCTTGAAATATAGATTTTTTCGTATATAATAAATGTGTGCCCATATTTTAGAATATAATTTGAAAATCATTCGTCTCGCCTATTACATTAGTTTTCGACATCCATCTACATTCTATTTTGCTTACTGTGGAGTTTCGCTATATAAAAGCCAATTTACCCTCTAAACCGCCGAGCTTCAATACGAATGGTATCATTTGACTGCGTGATAATATGTACTGCTATTCTGAGCTCGCTGAAGTTACAATTACAGGGTTATGTGTGTGAATTTCTGCTAGATTAATAAGACAGCTGTTTTCAAATTTAACTCCAGGGTATAAACGACGGTGCTGGAGCCTTAATCCTGGCAAATGAAGACGCTGTGAGACAACATAGTCTAAAACCCTTGTCCCGGGTAGCAGGCTGGTGTCGCGTCGGAGTAGACCCTACTATCATGGGGATAGGACCCGCGGTAGCAACCAGGAGACTTCTGGATACAACGCGATTAGGAACTGAAGATATAGATCTGTTTGAGGTAATGAATATATCTTTCTAAATAATATAATGAAACTATTAATATTAACCCATGCTTAACTTAAGAATAGATGTTTTGTAATTTGGCAATAAGCTTTATTTGCACGATGTTATTTCCTTGCTACGAATATGTAATTGAATTTTTTTTTAAATAATTCTATATCTTTAAGAATTTGCCTGTTTAGGGGTTACCGACCTCAAAAACAATAAGTAGTTTTATAGTCCTCAGTACAGCACAAAAGCCCCAGGGCAGTGGAATTCAAATTTCATAACATTTTTTTTCTGACTTTAATTTACAACTCCTGATGCTATAGGGCGGAGCAAAGCAGAGTTTCCAGTTATAAACACAGTGATCATTTATAGCTTCACGAAACCAACGCAGCCACGGCAGTGGTGTGCGCCAAGGAGTTGCGCGTGGAGGATAGCAAATTGAACCTTAATGGAGGAGCCATCGCCATGGGCCATCCGTCTGGAGCGTCCGGCGCTCGGCTCATGTCACATATTACTCATGAACTTAGGTGAGCTGAATTAAATAATAAATAAATATACCCAACAGTCACATACATAGTCCTGACCCCACACTAAGACCGAGTCTTGTGTCGTGGGTATCAGAAGCTACGAGAGACTTTTCGGTCTCACAAACACCCAGACCCGAAACAAATACCTGTGGATGACACAAATATTTGTTTCGGTGCGGGGATCGAACCCGCGGCCTCTCGTTTCACAGGCGGCGTCTAACCAACTGCGCCACGGAGGCTGAGGAATTAATAGTAATTGTGGAATGAGATTGCACGTGTTCAATCCCCGCATTGCGACAAACATTTTTGTGAATCAAAAGTATTTGTTTCGGAAAGTCTCTCGTAGTTTCTGATATTCACGACACAAGACTCATAAGTGTAGGGTCAGGACTGTTATTAGTGTGAGTATGTTGGGTTATATTACCTGGTTTGCCGAACTATGCAATGAAAAGAAATGTGATTGAACCTTACGTAACACATTCTTAACAATTTAAAAATTAATTAATTTAAATTTTACTTAATTAGGTAGCCGTTGGGCTTAGTAAATATACATATTTACAAGTCTCCGCATAGCTGATATAAATTATGTAGAAATACTAAAAAACCCTATCTCTGGTATTATATGCGATTAGATATCGAATATTGGTTACTAACATAATAGGTAGGTACAAACATGCACCGAAATTAAATGAGTATGCTATTTTCGATTACTTAATTCATTACGTCATGTAATCAATACAAAATTTACAACCCAATTTATGTTTTTTTAATATTATTGACCAATTAATGATTTTGCTTTTCTTTCAGGCGTAAAAATTTGAAGAGAGGTGTGGCAGCCGTCTGCGTGGCCGGCGGACAAGGGATCGCAGTTCTTATAGAAAATGTATAGCTACAGCATAAAACTAGAGGAAAAATAAAAGAACATTCAATTATTGACATATTGACATTAATATTGCGTAATATACTTAAAATATTTTTTATGATAAACAGCATTGTTTTTGAATTTTTCTCATGACTAAATAATAAAACGTTTTACGCCGACCTCTGAACTGCCCAATGACTTCTTGATGTTATGGCGGAAGGACTCAGGATTATAGTAAGGTGGAATATAATTATAGCAAATAAATAAATAAATACACCTAACAGTCACATACAAAGAAAAATACAATTAAATTTAAATTACAGCACCTCTTGATTCGGACTGAGATGAACAAGATCATGAAGTTGCGGCTCAGAAAGTCCACGCCCGTGGATTTGTGATGGAACAAAACGAGGAAGATTGAACTATTCGAATGACTATCATCATCATCATATCATAATTGACTACCGCAGCCTGCAATAAAAAGAGCATTGTAAATTAAAAATTTATCAGTAAATATAAATTATAAAACAATCTTTGGACTGTAATTCCAATTTCCACAGGAGAATGTATCATATTTTAAAAGTATAGTTATTGGCAATTCGACAATATTTTTATCTGCATTAACACCTCACATGAACACAGATAAGACATACGTATGATATAACAGAACACATACCTATTTTGTTTATATTATCAGCCAGAGACGGAATGAGGAGATTTTTTGGGAGAGAAAGGTTTTCCTTTTGGGAGATAAAGGTCATAATGATTAATGTCTATATATTTTTTTTATTGCGATGAATGGCGAGACGAGTATGCCATTCGCCGGATGGTAAGCGTAAAGAGATACGACCGCTCATGAACAGTAGCAAAACCAAATAATACCAAGAATTACATTTACATGGCAATGTTTGGCATTCCATTGCGCTCGCCTTCTTGAGACATTAGATGTTAAGCCTCATTATGTTCAGTAGTTACTTTGGTTTCAATGTACTTCAAATCGGAACACAACAGTACATTTCCATTGCTGTTAAGCGAGAGAAATAGACATTGCGGTACCCACCCAGGCTGCCTCTCACATATGAGAGACTTACCACCGGTAGGTATATCTAATCAATAATATCTGACCTCTATAATTCTGTCTATCTATCTATATTTTGTATGTCCATCACGGGCACTTAAATGTCTAAGGGCCTCGTTCACCATCTTTAAGTAAACCGTTGATTACTTACTTTTTGATTGACGTTATTTGACAAGCAAATATGCAGAGTATCTTTCGTCGATTTCACAAGTGAAAATAAAGTAAAGTGCTGATTAAGTGAATGACATAAGAAATTGAACGAATCATTCGTTCAATATTGCGTCAAATGTTCCTGTGAATGTTCCTCGCCCTGCCTCCCGCTAAAGTGTCAACGTGTATTTTTCTTAAAAAATAAAAAAGGAGGTTGAGATTTTAACCTTATTATAACCATTAAGTAAATACGCTAATCGGCAGACGATGCAGCCAGTAAGTTGCTTATTAATGTAATCATAGGATTAGTATTACTGGAGCATGGTGAAATCGACACATGATGTTACGGATGACTTTTCTGATGATTAGCCTAATCAACGATTTACTTGAAGATGGTGAACGAGGCCCTAAGTCATTAGACTTAAATTATAATAAATTGTAAGGAACCCGTGGGTCAGTGCCCCCAACGCTACATTCATACATATAATTACGGACCTGTTATCAGTCTACTGTTTAAGCACTTGATGCTAAGTTAGTGACGCGCGCGCTGGCTGGGCAACGAACGTGTTTAGTGAAAACATGGCGGTCGCTATCAATAAAGGTATGTGTTTGAAAGTGAACAGTTTATCAATAGACACCGTTGTAATGCCCAAAGGTCGTTAATCCTTTGTCATTTATTATTAACAAGAATGAAAAAATGATGTATTTGATGTTGAAAGAAGTGGTTTGACTTGTGAAGTAAATCTCGATTATACAATTAGAATTTAGTTTTAAAAGTTACTTTTGCATATTTTAAACGCTTATTATAAAACAGTTTATTTAGGTAGTTGCCTACAGCCGTCTACCTATGAAATTACATGAGTGGGAGGCAGGGATCTTGTTTTTAACATGCTACTTTCGCTTTATACGGTTTTATTATTTTCGAACATAACAATATTGCTAACAAATTAAGTTTAATTTGATTATTTTGTTATAGGTAACGTATTATTTGTTCAGATGGTAATTTGAAGACATGGTATTGGTATATGGTAGGTACCTAAAAAAATTTAAAATAATACTAAAATAATTGTCCGCCATTTGTACATTATTTTCTGTTACCGTACCTATATTATTATTCTATGTACAATAAAAATTTAAACAAATAAATAAACTTTAGTAAAGTTTACTTTTTTTTTGACATTATGTAAAATGTTATACGAATATGCCAAAATCATGAACAAATGAAACAAAAATCGTAGACATACAACTATTTTTTAATATATTTTAACATAGTCTCTACATAATATAATCAATTTGTAACTGGTCAATGTCTACCCATGGAATATTTGGAATACATTTTTGAATATACATATTGAATACATTGTCTACTATTGGCGTGTATTAGTGTGTGTGTGGTATTAGGATTGTTATTGTGATCACCATGGCTTCTTATTCTTCTTAAAAATAATTCTACGCGATCCTGACTGAATTTGTACGTTGTCAAATAGCATAATGTTTTTGTTTCAACAAGAGGTAAAAATAAACTTTCTAAATTATTAATGCATACCAGTAGCCCAATAATACCTGTATTAAAGCAACATATTTTATGTAACGGCCGGGCCTGCTGACTGCCTCGGTGGCGTAGTTGTATTACGGTACGGTTACAAAGCTGAGGTCTCGGGTTCGAGTCCCGGGTCGGGCAAAGTGATATTGGATTTTTCAATTCATTATCAGTCCGGAGTCAGGAATTTGTGCCCGATATGGCGATAGGCTCGCCCCCTATCACATCGTGGGACGGAACATACACGGCGAAATGTGGGTGTCCTAGTGGCACCTCTGCCTACTCCTTCAGGGATAAAGGCGTGAGTTTATGTAGGTATGTATTTTATGTAACGGCACAGTTTTACCACAGAATACCATTTTTTTTGTTTATTCACTTTTTCTCACGTCTAATTATGATTATAAATTGGCTTCGTATTTTATATTCAACAAGTAGGTACAAGTTCAATTTCTGTATAGGTTTTAACATTAATCCAAGGTCAAGCCATTCGTAAATTCACTTGAGTTAAGTTGGTAATTTAAAAACTTAGACCTAGCTAATTATATTCCCTTTTTTACTATTTAACTAAAGTTATTTAGCATTCCAGGCTAAAGCATCGATGATCTCTTACACCAAATTACCACGCGTTAAGCCCAACCTGTGCCAGGGTCCACTTTCCTGCCCAATCTCTATTTAGCATCCTTTAGGATCTAAGGTCCAGATTTTTAGCATCTCCTACTGTAAGAATGTATCATGTTGCCTTAAAGGTGAGTCCTGACCGGTGCTACGCGGTGTAATATAACATTCGCAGCGAGCCTTTATGTTACGCCGTGTGTTAAAATCTTTAGTAAAAAAAAAATACAGTGTCCGTGCTCGATTCCACGTACTGACTGCATGAATGCTCGCTTTGTAACATATTACATTACGTCCTGTAACACCGGTCAGTGCCAACCTTAAAACGGGCATAAATATAATAATTACTTAACGACAGTTGCAAGCATCTGATTGTAATTTCTCTAGAAATCTAATTGAGGAATCCATGTCCAGGTATCTTCATAGTGGCGGCCAAACGCACGCCGTTTGGCAAAATGGGAGGTCTACTGAAGGATCTCCATCCTTCTGACCTCCTTGCTGTAGCTGCCAAAGACGCCTTCAAAGCAGGGAATGTGGCTCCAGAACTGATCGACACTACAAATATTGGCCAAGTTTACAGTGTAAGTGTTGAATACCTACGTGTATTTTTTTAAATTATTTACTTAGAAGGATATAGAGTTACTAAGTCAAAATGAGAAAGATTGGTCCTGCTTACTGCTTAGAAAGAGTTCGTAGGTATATTTTAACATGATTAGTTATCGTAAAAACCTTATGTAAGTGCGAGTTTTCCACAAGAGTTACAAATATATGTGAAAGTAATGACAGCCTCCGTGGCGCAGTTGGTTAGATGGCTGTGAAACAAGAGGCCGCGGGTTCGGACTTTGACAAATATTTGTGTCGCCCCCAAATATATTTTCAGGGTCTGGGTCCGTTTGTGAGACCGAAAAGTCTCTCGTAGTGTCTGATACCGACGACACAATATTCGATCTTAGTGTGGGGTCAGGACTATGTAACTATGTATGTGACTGTTGGGTCTATTTATTTATTTACAATCAACTACACACTAGACCACACAAGGCACTCGTGGCTACAAAAAGCCTAAACCCTTCAATAACGAACGTCGAAATGAATCTTAAGAATTAGTGTCAATCCCTTTCAGATCAGTGGAACATCAGACGGCGGGCTGGCACCTCGTCACGCCGCCTTGAAAGCCGGTATTCCTCAGGACAAGCCGGCGCTTGGCATCAACAGGCTCTGCGGTTCCGGCTTCCAAGCCGTTGTCAACAGTGCGCAAGTGAGTCCGGGACATTAAAATTGATTTAAAATCTTATCTAGCCTACAAATGCAAAAGACATAAAATAATGATTTAAGATATCTTAAACTAGCGTCTTGATAGATTTATTGATTCTTTTTTAAGAGTTTTTTTTTTGTGTTACATGCTTAGTTTTTTCTTAAAAGAATGGACTTTTATGCGCTTGTAACAATAAAATTACGATCCGTTCTCACAAAGACTGACATTATAAACAAATGCCATTATCCTTACCTACTTCTAACTTGATACTTATCTTCCGTTTATTAGGACATAATGACCGGAACAGCTCAAATCTCTCTCGCTGGAGGCACCGAGAACATGTCAGCAGTACCTTTTGTCGTAAGGAATGCTCGATTCGGCGTTCCTCTGGGAGTAAATATTCCTTTTGAAGATTCCCTGACTGCTGGCTCCTTGGACAGCTACTGCAACTTCACCATGCCTCAGACTGCTGAGAACTTGGCGGAGAAATATGATTTGAAGCGGGGGGAAGTGGATCAGTTCGCTTTGCAGTCACAGCAAAGGTGGAAAGCAGGTTAGTAGATATCAAGGCAGTGTTTTTGTTTTTTATAATTTGACTTCAATTAACCTGATGGTAAGAGCGGTGTAATCCTGATAGAGTATTCACTGGCGAGAGATGGTTATCAATAGTAACTTTGACGTCTAATTGCGCAATTGCTTAGTTTTCCTTTTCTCCTTTTAGTCATTAGTTGTCGCTAACATCTCTAGTAGGTATCATGCCTCGCTAAATCACCATGTTCTGCTAGATGGTGAACCTACTGGCAATAGCTTGTCACAATATAATATGTCGAACTTCAGAGAAAAATGGAATATTTGATAAATACCAGTACTAATTTTTCTTTCCATTTGCGAATATCCTCAGCACACGACAGCGGCGTGTTCAAGGCTGAAATAGCGCCAGTCACAGTGAAGGTGAAGAAACAGGAGGTGGTGCTGGACAAAGACGAGCACCCTCGCCCCGACACCAACACCGAGTCCCTCAGCAAACTGCCCGCGCTGTTCAGGAAAGGCGGAGTGGTCACTGCTGGTAATTCTTCTGTGAGTATTGTCTATAATAACTTTTTCCTGTTTTATGGATTTATGTATGTACCTATGATGTTTTACAACCAGAAATTGTTATCTAATAAACTAGAGTACCATGTGCTGCTATGCGCTGAAGTTTTGTGAAGTGGAAATTCGTTAGGTGCCGTAAATAAATAATAGAGAATCTTTTTCTTATTTAAACTTAAGAATTGTTTGTATAACTATCAAAGTATTAGCGTATGGAGGAATGTGTTCTAGATATCGTTATAATGGTTAAATCCGACGGCGACTTAAAAACACATGCGTAACAGCTGGTCAAACAATTTTGCACATGTTACTAATAAACAGACAAACATTAATTAAGTTTTTTAAAACAAAAAAGCTCATAAAAATATTTTAATTTTCAGGGAGTGAACGATGGTGCCGGCGCACTTGTATTAGCAAGCGAGGAAGCAGTGGCTCAGCACAAGCTGTCGCCTCTAGCAAGGCTGGTCGCCTGGTCGTACGTGGGAGTGGACCCCAGTATTATGGGCATCGGACCAGTCCCCGCCATCCAGAATCTACTCTCTGTCACTGGACTTAAGCTTGATGATGTGGATTTAGTTGAGGTGAATGCACTATCAATCACTTTAACTTTTTATTTGATTAGGAATTCTTATTAACATAAGCAAGTTTTAATTTAAAAAAAAAATGAAAGTTAGTATAGAAACCTATTTGCCAAAGGTTCCAACCGCATACAAAATTCTGTATATAAAATGGGAGAAGAGTTTATGACGAAATAGTTTCAGAATGTTATAAATCATTTTCATTTTACAGATCAACGAAGCCTTCTCTGCCCAGACGTTGGCATGTGTTAAAGAGCTGGGTCTAGATCAGGCCAAACTGAACGTGAATGGTGGAGCCATTGCGATGGGACATCCCGTGGGAGCGTCGGGAGCTCGGATCACAACTCACTTGGCTTATGAGCTTAGGTATATGTATAATATAAAGGATACAAAATAGGATCTAATCCAACCTGTGGATTGGCTCCATGCTAAAATAATTTTAATCACATAATTGAAAGGCAAAACTATTACGAAGCGCTGTGGGTTAAGATGTCCAGTACAAAATGACAGGCCACGGCTTCGATCTCGGCACTGAGACAAATCTTTGTGTGATACACTAACATTTGCTTCGGCTCTGTCTGTGAGACCAGTCTCTCATAGCTTCAGATACCCGCGACACAAGACTTATATCTTACAGTGTGATCAGGCTATGTATGTGCCTGTTATGTCTACATTTATTTATTATTTGTTCCAGACGCCGCGGTTTGAAGAGGGCCATCGGATCAGCATGTATCGGCGGTGGTCAGGGTATCGCCCTCCTTCTTGAGGCTGTTTAACTATTGATATAAAAGACTTCTGAAAGAAAGCTGATATATTTGTTACTCTATATGGAGAACCATGTTGTTATTTATTTAATGGATTAATGGATCCAATGAATTAATTAGGTCCTTGTAAAAAATATTTTTATACAAATTAATGTTGTTTTACTTTGATACCTTCAACCTATAATGTAGAGAGAGTAGACTCCTTACTAACATTAAGATGCAAGTCACGTTGCTGGGGTATTCAAAATTACGAGAGACATTTTGATCTCACTTCCCTACAACCAGATACAATAAGCATTTGTCTGACTTTAGGGGTCGAACCTGTGACATCGCGTTTTACAGACGGCGCTTTATACAACTAGTTACTAGGGTATAGATGAGTGAGGGATTTAACCGTTCTGCAATTAAACTAGAGGTCCCTAGTATTTATTGTTTGATGAGTAAAAAAAAGAATGAAAAAGGTTGCACCTCTAGTCTAAACTGCGCGTAAGGAAGACTTATTGAAAATTTTAATGATGCTCAGAAATGCCACTAAATGCGCTGGAACCCCGCTAGCGGGTAGAGCTCCTCTTTTACTAACACGATGTTAATTCTGATAATTTAAAAGTAAAGTAAGTAAAATCTTTCGGCCAAAGCTATGCTCAAATCCTTGTCGACAAATAGAGTAAACATTTTAAATATGCACCAACAAAACAATTTAATATCAACACAGATAAAACAAGATATCTCAAGCAGTTCGCGACAACAGTTTTAGTGTGAAACACGTTTTTATTCCGCTTGTATTTCACTCTGGAATTTGGAACCATGGCGTTATCGTCCAAAGGTCGGTTGATATTTGATAAATAACTACATAATATTTATATCTTGTGTAGTATGTGTGTGTTATCTGTAACGAATTATAAATAAAGCTTTGCATGTGGTTAGGCCGGTGTTTTTTATGTATTTATCGTGATGGAATGTTTTGTTTATGCAAATGGAATAACGTAACATGACGTAACTCCGAAATTGTTATTCTTGTTACAAATGTTTGCGACTGAGTTAGATGTTTTTGTATGGACTCTTTTAAAGGTTTGCAATTGTAATAACAAATAAATAATTAAGTTGGTAATGTAAAATTAAATTTTGTCCTAAAAAGAGGTATTAAATATGAAATAAATAATGGATTAATAAAATATTATAAATGCACAATAATTATGAAAAACCTTACAGGCAACTATCAAACAGGCAAAATAATTTAGGTTATGTTATGGTAGGTTGTGTCAATACAATGTAGAATCGCGTTCAACATTATATTTTAATTAGGTACTTACTTATGAATGGGGCCCCGTTTTATTAAATGATTGCGGTTAAGTAATGTTTGTACTTCCTATCATGCTATAATTGTAAATTTACAGCATTTTATGTTTCTCTACAAGGCTTTAGATGTAGGAAAGATATACAGAGGCGGCATAAGGCGCGGGCGATGGGGTCGACAGCCCACGGCTTTGCGGCCCAGGGGGCTATGCTTTTGTAAGCTTTATGAAGATTTTTTAACTTATGTATTATAGTTGGCTAATCGAAATCCTTAAGACTAATATAACTGAAGGACATAAAATGTACTAAGATCTTATTGTATGACCAAGCTAGGCGGATTGAAAATTGAAATTTTTATGTAGGCCACACAAAGCTTAGTTCTTCTTTTGAATTTTGCCGCGATTAGATCTTAATTATTTTTTTTTATTGCAATGAATGGCGAGACGAGCATGCCATTCGCCTGATGGTAAGCGATACGACCGCTCATGGACAGTAGCAAAACCAATCAACACCATGAATTACAAGGCAATGCTTGGAATTCCACTGCGCTCGCCATCCTGAGACATAAGATGTTAAGTCTCAATATGTCCAGTAGTTACTCTGGCTACAATGTCCTTCAAACCGGAACACAACAGCGCATTTACACTGCTGTTTGGCGGGAGAAATAGACATTGCGGTGGTACCTACCCAGGCGGCCTCTCACATATGAGAGACCTACCACCAGTAATTTACACCAGTAATTTACACTCGTTTGTCCAATAATTTCATGTGTGTTATGTTAATTTCAGGTATTTACATAGTGGGGGCGAAACGAACGCCTTTCTGCAGTTATGGTGGTCAGTTTCGTGAATGGCAAGCGTGCCATGCGTTCGCAGCGGCGGCAAAAGATGCGATGGCCTCCGCAAATGTAGATCCTAGCTTTGTGGATCAAACTGTTGTTGGGAATGTAAATTATGTACGTTTAATTTTTTATTGGCCTTTCCAAAATTAGGATCTATGTAGAGTTTTTCGAGACATTCCTAAAATTGTCCGATCTGTTACTAATTTAGTTGCAGTTTGTATAATGTAGTATTTTTTGGGAGTAATATAGCAAAACCGATTTAAACGGATATTTCAAGAGTACGTACATTAAAGTTTGAACTTCATCGGTTTTAGCTTAGTCAATGCGATGGCGGGAAAACTCCTCGATATTGTGGAATATACTCTGGAGTTCCTATCGACAGACCGGCGCTGGGAGTGAACAAAGCTTGTGGTAGTGGACTGCAGGCCATTATTACTAGCGCTGTGGTAAGTAGCTTCTATAATCCTTACTTAAATTCGTATCAACACAGGTTTCTGTTACATACTGTAACAAATACTTATACCATAGGATTATCCGTCAGCAACTATATGAATAAAACTTATTTCGAAAAACATGTTTCTGTTAAATATGACCTAATTGATATATCATTTTCAACGGTACGCATATTTTAAAACGAATGATTGAAAATACGTTTTCAGGACATGCTCGTAGGCACATCACACATATGCCTAGCTGGAGGAACAGAAATAATGTCTACATTGCCACTTCTAGTCAGAAATGTCCGTTTTGGAACCGCCCTTGGTGCTTCATATCAGCTAGAAGATCATATTAAGAAGATATTCCCAGATAGTTTTACAGGCTCGACTATGCAGAAGATTGCAGAGGAGACGGCAAAAAGAAAGGGAATTGGAAGGAAAGAGGTCGATGAATATACTGCCGAGTCCCTTTTGAGATGGAAGAATGGTAACTATAGCAATCTTTCATAACTGTACCTACGTATTCATCTGCTGATAAAAGTATTTCCACCCTGAGATTTAATAGCCAAAATAACTGTAATTATATTTACGATTGAGAGTGACTTTCATGTATTTTGTAAAAATGTATACGTAATATCAGCTGATTTATTGTAGCTAACAACTCGAATGTGTTTTCAAATGAGATAACATCTGTCAAGCTAAGTATTAAGAGAAAAGAAGTCGTTGTGGACAAAGATGAATCAGTAAAAACCGAGATTACTGGTGAAGATCTGAGTCGGCTACCGGATTTGGTAGACAATGGAGATATAATAACACTTGGTAATTCTGCTGTGAGTATATTACTCGTAGTTATAAATATTTCCATCAATTATATTATACAATCTGTTTTATTTCCATCAAATTACATCGGTAAATCTGGAATTAAACAAGGATAAGTAAAGCAGTGACAACTATATTATTCTATTTTACTAAATACCCTAAGTTACTTTTTAAGGCTTGTTTTTACATAAGTCTCATGCCAATTTTCAGTCACCAGCGGACGGCGCGGCAGCGTTAGTACTAGCAAGTGATGAAGCAGTCAAACAGCACAGCCTTGAACCGTTAGCGAGGGTCGCTGGCTGGGCGTGCGTTGGTGCTGATCCCCAAGATATTGCTTTGGGACCTGTGGCTGCAGTTAAGAAACTGCTAGATGCTAATAAATTAGGGATCGATGACGTTGACTTGTACGAGGTAAGGATTTGTGTGTTTCAAATGTTATTTAATATCCCAGTTATAGTTAAGCCTGATGAAGTGATGACGATGCTCTAAAATTGGGTATCTACTTATTCTATTCCTATGTTTTACGTTGAAAATCAAAAACTACGTGATTATGGCACGCAATTAATGATTTATCTACTCTAATTAATGTCACAGATTTTATGCCCGTAACGTCGAATTTATACTTTCAGATCAATGAAACGTTTGCCTCAGAAGTATTGGCTGTGATTAAAGAGTTGAAGGTAGATCTGGGTAGAGTGAATGTAGACGGTGGAGCCTTGGCTGTTGGACATCCAGTCGCGGCTACCGGCGCGAGAATGGCCACTCATATGATTTACGAGCTTGGGTGAGTAAAGACGTTGACCAGAAAATATTCGTAGTCTGGCTGTTGTCAGATGACATCTGTATCTGTGAAAGGACTGGAAAATACGTAATTTCTGCCATTTACAGACGATCTTATTATATGTAGACATGGATAATATAAATAGACACAGTTGCGGTTTAGGGCCGTCCTGGAGCGAGATATCTTCAACATCGCTTTTCTATCCAATTCTCAAATTTTGCGAAAACCAATAAACCTAGGCGTGCAGCGCCCTGGGCGGCCTTTCCCACTCGAACAAATATTTTAGCTTAGTACTAGTTTATGTATATACAATTCTTATAGCTTCTTTTGTTCCAGACGTCGCAGTTTGAAGAGAGGTATAGCTACCTCCAATTGTGGACTTGGCCAAGGAATAGCTGTTATGTTAGAGCGATTATAGCTTTGAAAACGTTGAATTATCAAAAAAAATTATAAGCATCTAAACAGCATCAGTGTAAATAATAAAATTAATGGTTCCATTGAAGGAAAATGGCACAAAATGCAACGGGAAAGCTTTACTTTACTTGTTGAGTTGTAAAAAATAATATTATAATCAAAATAAACAGTCATTACAGAATACTATTATTTATTTACTGTACAATAAACATCTATAGCTATGCATACATCATAATATAAATGTATAAAAATCAAATTATGATAAATAAATATACTATTATGTTTCTCTTCATTTCAACACATTTATTGTAATTAGAAATAAAAGAATTCCAAATCCATGATCTCATTAAAAGCTAAAAACATGTAAAACTGAAACGAACTCCTGCAGTCTCATCAAAAAGAAGTTTCATCAATTTTTTTATGCCAGTAATTTGAATGAACACCTATATACCTGTGTTTTACCTGAGTTAACAGTATATCCATACATAATCTATTTCACAAACATTTGACATACGGTGTAAAAAAAATTACATGCATAAACATACGCCTACCTAATAACAACACTGTTTAACTATTGTTTGCATTGCCTCATTAATTTGACCAAATTATACTTCCACTTTAGTCAAATTAAAACATAGAACATCTTCAACTTCTCATATTATTTTTTAACCAATTTGAATCTCAATAACTCAATATCATGCATTAATTATATTCATCATTGGCAGCTAGACATTTTTACCAAGATATTCAAAACCTGCAATAAATGCTATTTCATTTAATTGTGCCTTATATCTAAAAACATAACAAGGAAACAGTTATCTGTCCCTGAACCAAAATAAGCGTGGAAATAGTCTATGGAATGCTATTCTATCAATTCCTTTCAGTTCTATGTCAGCGTTTCTCCTTTGGTCACCTGAAAAAAGAAATGTGGTATATGGTTCATACCGTGTTCCTACTAGGAATGTAGGAACTTCCTACATTTAACCTTGTAGCCCTTCCTACTTCCTAAATCTGTTTGGAAATTGTGCTTGAAAATACACCCAATACAGGTATAATAATTTTATGTTCGAAGAAGCAATCTTTACGAATAACTTGGTTTCTTTATTATTCATATCTCTCCTAATCAATGAGTAGCAAAAACAACATTAAATTTTATTGCATACCGTAAAATGGTCCTACTTTGCTCCCCTATGTTCCAATTTTAATAAATGTTTTATCACCTAGTATGTGTAACAAATTGTACCAAAACATATCAATATATCTTTGTTTTTTTTTTTTAAATATGTTACTTTTATCATTTTACCTGGTTTCGGTCAATCCATAATGGCAAAAAACAATTCGTATCAATACTGGAGTAAAGTTAAGACTTAGGAAAGTGTAAATTTGCTCCAAATATTTTCACAGTTGAGATCAGTTGACAATTGTATCTAGGAGCAAAGGTACCATGTCAATGGGTATCTTTGACTTCTTATTCAGTGTTTTATTATGATAATAAAATATTTCGTAGTGTTGATTTACCAATACAAATGTGGTAGATAAAATGTTGTTCTTTATATAAATATTTCTTAGTATACTTCATAATCAATAGTTTAGAAAATATCATAATTTCCTGAATTTGGAGCAAATTTTGGAGATATGTAGGACCATTTTACGGTGCTCAAAGTTATATGTAGAAAACTAGAATAGAATATGATTACTTACACATGCCTCCAGGTAATCAATTTTCCTTTCCAATGATGTTAGTTTCTCATTTAAGGTTGCGAGTCGAGATCTGCATGACATATCTGGAAAAATAAAATAGGTAAATAATACAGCAATAATTTATATAGAATTTGCTCCTATGTGTCAATCTTGAAGAAAATATGCAATAATGTATAGCAAATAGTAAATCAGACGTCATTCAAACATATCTACTGCATATTGCAACATTAACATTCTATGTTTTAATGACATTTTTTGATGAGCTAGAATTCGAAACGCTACGATGTTTTAGTACCTACTGCTTAACTGATATATGGAAAATGTATACAGTACTGAAAGTAATGTTGAAATCGTAATATATTTGATACTGTTAGAAACCAGTGGTGTGATGGATTTACTGAAAGTCAGAATTCTTGCTAATATTTTTAATTGAAACAATGAAAAGTTGGTATAGCGCCTAGGGGCCCTCAAAAATGATTTGTTAGGAAATATGTATAGCAGATAGCTGTGTAAATGAATCACAAACCGAAAGAATTGAGGAAATCCGTAATCTTCTTTATACTGCCCGTGATCACTTCTATGTACTCTCGGTTCGCCCAGTCCTGTTGGATCTGTTTCTGTATTGTCTCTCTGGGTGGAGTCGACATTTTTAAATAATTTAAATGCAATTTTCGGTAATTAAAATTGTTCTAAAACAACTTAGTGAATTGGACGTCAAGTAATTTATGGGCGGTGTGACAACAGGACAGAGATAGGCAAATAACTTATGTGCAACAAGGATGTGTATATAAACAACAACAGGACACTGTTAAAAAGTGTAACTAACATTAAAAAGTGCATATTTGAGTGTAGCTGATGAATTAGTATTTTAATTGTAATAATATAGTGATAATCAAATACATATGTAAAAAAATAAGCACATTTGCCCCCATCAATCTATATTACTTACTTTGAAATTTGAATCGCCTAAAAAAATAATACAATCTCAACTCACAACTCATGGTCTCAACTCTATTATTGGTTACAAAAGTGATTTAATCTGTGGTTACAAATTACAATTTGTCATTGTCAAAGCCAGCTGACGGATGAAATCAAATTTCAACAAAAACAGCTGTTTTTAAAGATAGGATTAGGCTTTCTTATTAAATATATTGCCACACATAATGGAGGAAATAGAATACAAATTAAACGCAAACAACAGCGTGTTAGTCGTAAACGCAATTGATAAGCTAATATGTACAATAAAATCTAACTTCAAGTTGGTAGATCGGCAAAAATTTGTCTTGGAGAATGAAGAGCTGAAGTATTTGCGGGAGAAATGTTCTGCAAAGGATGCTCTGGTGAGCCTTACTGCGTGCCAAGGCCTCATGGCGCTCGTGGAGCTAGGAGTTTTGGAAATAGCTCATACTATGTCGACGGTTATCACATTGTTACCGGCGGCTCAGTAAGTACTGTTTTTAGGATTTTTAGTAGTAAGTAAGAGGTTCTTACATCTGTCGATTAACTATGAAGTATATTTATTTATTATTTATATAATTTATGTATACAATATAGTATAAAGGCGGACTTAATTTACATGAAACCCACGCCAAATAATTTCGTAGATGTTGCATCGATTTGAAACATTATTAAAGGCACTCAAATTAAGTTTCCTCATCAGGAATTGAAACTAAGACATTATGGATATATACTACGCACAAAAATTAAAGGATATTTTTTTTGATCCATTTTTTTTTGGTGTTTTTTGAGAGTCTGTATCTTGGAGAAAATTGATTGTTAAGAAATTCAGAAACTAAAACTTTGAAGCTTGAAATGTCTATTTTGCAGATCTGTGCTCTATTTCTTGATTGCTCGCTTAGTTGATAAGCAATCGTAAGAAAACCAACGAGAAAAAAAAAATCCAATGTTTTTCTGGATTTCAAAACCCTGCATTTACATGGGTAGTGTTTTTTTTGTGACATCATTATAAAATTCTCTTAGATAATTTAATTGCCTTTAATTTGATATACCAGAAACCTCCGTGACATGATTTGGAGCTGACTTATGGTAAATCAAAGTAAAAATGGCCTATCACACTTTGACTTTGGATTACTCCATGAATATCAATCATGGGGAAAACAAAATCAGAATTTTAGTAACTTCAAAACATGTTCTATAAGATGGTATTAAAGTCTTATGATAATAAATAGTATTTCAAAGTAAAATTGTTGACTGAAAAAAAGGTAAAAATACGGTTATTTATGGATATTCGGAAAACACTGCATATCTTTGGATAAAAAGAACGAACGAAGGATATCCTCGGTAACTTTTCAACCTTAAAGTATTCTAAAGACACTCTGAAAATTTCAAACTGCTCCGATTTGATTATCTTAGTGTTCGGAAGGTTTAAACTTACTGTATTCAGCAAAAATCGTCCTAATGAGCATTTTTCGCATGCTAATGATTTTGTAAAGGTGAATAATTTTTTTAGTAATTATCCATATTCTTTTAATCAAATCCTTTTTTCAAACGTTTTCACTATTCTCCACAATTGTTAAAAAATACTGGCACTGTTTTACCGCCGGCATTAGCGTTACCCAAAGCGTACTACGGGGAGGTTGCATCGTCGGATTTATAGTAAAGCAGTGCCAGTATTTTTTTAACAATTGCGGATAATAGCGAAAACGTTAGAAAAAATGATTTGATTAAAAGAATATGGATAATCACCAAAAAAGCATTCTGAAGTGACAAAAATCGAATACATGCTTATTACGACAATTTTGACGAATACAGTAAGTTCAAACCTTCCGAACACTAAGATAATCAAATCGGAGCAGTTTGAAATTTTCACAGTGTCTTTAGAATACTTTAAGGTTGAAAAGTTACCGACGATATCCTTCGTTCGTTTCTTTTATCCAAAGATATGCAGTGTTTTCCGAATATCCATAAACAACCGTATTTTTACCTTTTTTTCAGTCTACAATTTTACTTAGAAATACTTTTTATTATCATAAGACTTTAATACCATCTTATAGAACATGTTTTGAAGTTACTAAAATTCTAATTTTGTTTTCTCCATGATTGATATTCATGGAGTAATCCAATGTCAAAGTGTGATGGATCATTTTTACTTTGATTTACCATTTTTTTTTTTTTTTTTTTTTTTTTTTTTTTTTTTCCCGCGGGGAAAATCCCTTTACGGACCATCCCACCCCCGAAGGGGCGGGGGTGTGTCGGACTCACCGGCGCCTTCCGGCCCAGCGAGATGTTGTGTGTCGCCCGTTTTTGTCGGGCGGCCGCTGGGTCGGGTCCCTACCGTAAGCCTAAGCGCCGAAATACCGACTAAAAACCCCGCGTCGGCCACCATCGGTGCACTTCAGAGACGGCCCCGGGATACAGATAATACAGAACGCGCCGGGACCGCCTCCATGCGCACTGCCGCTCAAACGGCGCGGCAACAGACGCGTGTTGCGTCACGTCTCGGGGGCCGCCAAGGTAGGGACGGCGGCCCCATGTGGCCTCTGCGGCGCCGGGTTAGTTGTTGTCCCGGCGCCTCCTACGTCTCCTGTGGCGACGAGCGGGATCGGTCTGCTCCCGATCCCGCTCCGCGCTCTCCTTCTGCGACATGACACGTTCGCAGAAGGAGAGCACGGCTCGCCACGAACTCCGGCTGCCGACCATGGCGGCGACCACGGCCGGCAGCGAAAGGTCGCTTCCCACGACCTCGATGAGAGCGCTGCGCTCCTCGTCCCAGGCTGGGCACTCTTCCAGCGTGTGCTGGGCCGTGTCCTCACGGCAGTTGCCACAATGGTGGCACACGGCGGACTCCTCGGCTCCGGCTATGCGACACAGGTACGCACCGAAGCAGCCGTGCCCGGTGAGCACCTGCGTCAGCCGGTATGTCGGCGCACCGTGGCGCCTGTCCAGCCACTGCTCGAGGACAGGTCGCACTGCCGCGACGGTCCTCGCACCAGCACTAGGGCTCTCCAGCCTGGAACGCCACTCCTCCACGGCAGTCCTGCGGAGGGAGGCCAACATGGCCTCGACCTCTCTGGGGACCAGCCTCTGCCCACGCCCGGACGCCTCCTCTCGTCGGAAGAAAGCCGACGAGAGGGTTTTCGCGTCCAGCACCCAGGGCAGAGTTCCCGCCAATACGCAGGCCGCCTCGTGCGAGACCGTGCGGTAGCCCCTGATAATTCGCTGCGCCACCATGCGCTGCGGACGATGCAGCAGGCGGACGCAGCGAGCGCTCAAGGACCCGGCCCAAACGGGACTCCCGTAGAAGGCCATGGACCGCACGACTCCAGCGTATAGGTTTCGGCAAGGGATGCCAGGACCATCAGTATTGGGCAGCAGGCGCCCAAGTGCGCCCGCCACCCTCACCAGCTTCGGCGACAACGTCTCGAAATGCGTGCGGAAATCCCATCGGCTGTCGAGAATGAGCCCGAGGTACTTCATGCTCGAGCCGACAGGAATCCGCACGCCCTCCACCGTGATGTGGGCCCCAGGCGGAGGCCCACACCGAGGACCGTGGAAACACACGGCCTCGGTCTTGTTCAGGGCCACCGTGAGGCCCAGTCGCCGAATCCTGCCCACCACCAGTCCGGTACCGAACGAGGCGAGCAGGGCTGATCTTCTAAAAGTCCTGGCCGTCGCTGTCACCAATGTGTCGTCCGCATAGCAGACGACAGCGACGCCCCGAAGGTTGGTACCACGGAGCACCCAATCATAGCCGATGTTCCACAGGAGCGGGCCGAGAACCGACCCCTGCGGAACACCGCACGACACCGCTCTGCGGTGCCACCCGTCAGCGCCCGGATACACCACGCACCTGTCAGACAAGTACGCGTGCACCAGACGCCTGAGATAGGGCGGCACCTCGTGGTACCGCAGTGCTTCTTCGATGCAGGCCCAGGGCATGGTGTTGAACGCGTTGGCGATGTCAAGAGACACCGCCACCACGACCCTACCCCGGGACACCGCACGCTCCGCTTGCGCCTTGACCCGCAGAATCGCGTGAACTGTCGACCGGCCCCGCCGGAACCCGAACTGGCAGTCCGCCAAGTCCGGGCCCGTATCCTCCAAATGCTCGACGAGGCGCGCGTGAACTATGCGCTCAAAGAGCTTGCACACCTCGTCGAGCAACACGATGGGCCGGTAGGCCGACGGCGACTCTGCAGGTCGCCCCTCCTTACGGAGCAGGACAAGCTTGCCCGTCTTCCACCGCGACGGGAAGATGCCCTGCTCAAGGCACGCGGAGAAAAGGCCGCGGAGCCTCGTACCCAGCGACTCGACGGCCAGCACCCAGACACGACCGGGCACCCCGTCGAGCCCCGGGGCCGAGTTCTTGCTCCGCAGCCGAAGCACTGCCGCCTCTAGCTCTTGCGGCGAAACCTCCGGGATATCCCTTACCGAAACCAACGACGATGACGCCGGTGGACGTGGCGCCATCGGTGGAGGAGTGAGCTCCTCAGTGGCCGGAAACAAGGCCGCGACGACGTCTTCGACCAGATCGGTCCGGAGGCTCTGCGTCAGAGGGGGCGCCCATGGGCGGAATTTCTTCAACGCCGCACGGTACGGACGCCCCCATGGATCTCTGTCCAGAGACCTCCGGAACTCCTCGTTCGCCGCGGCCTTCGCTTGCGCGATGGCCACCCGCAGCGCTCTCTTCGCCTCTCTGTGGAGGTCGAGAAGGTGCCGCCCTTGCTCGTCGTCGCCGGGTCTACGTGTCCGACGACGACGGTGCCTGGCGAGTCGGCGGCGCGCGACCTGGCAGGACGCACGCAGCTCAGTGAGCTCGGCCGACCACCAGTACACCTGGCGCTTCGCTGGGAGGCGGGTGACCCGGGGCATGGCCGCGTCGCAGACTCGCGACATCGCCACCCCGAACCATTCCGCCTCTTCCTCGACCCGCACCGGCCCGTCCGGCACGGGGAGCCACGCCTGAACAATGGCAGCCTCCTTCGCGGCCTCCACATCGAGGCGCTTCGCGGCCCATCGTCGGCCGCCCGTGAAACGGGCAGTCGGACCACCACCGGACTGGCGGGTGGAGACCTGGGAGGATGAGACGCTGAACCGAATGTAGAGATGATCGGACAGCGTCTCCTCCTCGACCAAAACCCTCCAGTCCCGAACACGGCGGGCAAGGGCCGGGGTGGCGAACGTCACGTCCACCACCGAACCGCCGTTGTGCCGCACGCACGTGTTCTCCGACCCCCGATTCAGGACGACCAACCCGATGGAGATCGCCCATTCCTCCAGGGCCTCACGCCGCGCGTCGGTCACCGACGAACCCCAAGCCAAGGCTTTGGCGTTGAAGTCGCCGGCTACAAGCACGGGGCGAGGCTGGCTATCAAGCTGCACCAGGGCCCCCAGGCGCGCGAGAAAGCTCTCGAATTCCGCCTGGGACCTGTTGGGAGAGAAATAGACTCCCACTACCCACACCTCTCCCACCAGGACCGCCACGCATCCCGCACCCTTCGCTACTTTTTCGAAGGGCGGAGAGCCGGCGGCGCTCCGGGTGATGACGGCCACCGAGCCATCAAGGTCCCCTGCCCAGTCGTCGCGGGCAGGGACAGAGTATGGCTCGGCGACCACAGCCACGTGAATCGACCACTGCGCCAGGGATTGAACAAGCAACTGTTGCGCTCCGACGCAGTGGTTGATGTTCGCCTGGAGGAAATTAAACTCCATCTATGTATGGGCGATCTCCATCGCCTCAGGGCGGGACGGTTGCGGCCGCGTCGCAACCTCGGCTCCTACACCGCGTTGAGAACGGTGCTGGACCGAGGAGGCAGCGCAGGCCTTGCCGCCCACCCGGTGGTCCGCGGGTTTTCCGGCATCTGCGCAAATTGCGCAGTGCGGGTCCGCGGAGCACTCTCGGGCTTTATGGCCCGGTTTACCGCAGCGGTAGCAGAACCCGCTGCGGTCGCACTCGCCGGTGCACTGCACTCTGACGTGCCCCTTGTAGAGGCAGCGGAAGCAGCGCATTGGCCGAGGCTCAAGTAGGCGTACTCCCGCTGCCACCCATCCGACGAGGACGCGCCCCGTCTTCACCACTTTCTCCGCTGCCTTTGCTGGGCAACGGAGCCACACCGCGCCCAAGCCCGAGCGCTCGTCGCGAATCTCCCCGACCTTGACTTCGTCTGGGGAGCACTCGCCGAGATGGGCGATGGCCGCTGCGACAGCCTCGGAGGTTGCTGACGCGTCCAATCCAGAGACGCGCAGCTCCGCAGTCTTCACGGGCCGGGAGACGCGTACGTCCTCCTCCGACCCGCGAAGGGCCTCCCTCATTTTACTGATGAGGGAGTCGGCCTTCGCCTCTGACTCGGGCCCGGGCACCTCGAAGAGGAAAGCCCCGGTGGCTATGCGCCTGGACTTCAGCCCGGCTGTTATGCCGAGGCTGGCTAGGTCCACCTTGGTCTGGACCTCACGCAGGACTTGCGCGTACGTAACTCCCCGCTTCAACGCCTCCGGCGTCACCGTGAGTGTCACGGCGGCTTTGCGCGGGAGGCGGAGCTGGGGAGCAGCCCCGCGTGGGGCCCGGACCGGCTGTTGGGCCGCCCGGGACTTCTTTTTGCCCCTCCTGGCCACCACAGTCCACGGAGTCTCCATGGGTGTGGCGGCCTGCAGGGGTGGGTGCGGCGTCTGTGGTCGAGGCGGGGCGCGCTTGCGGTTGCCCCGGCGCCGCCCACGTGACTCCCGACCAGCCACTTGTTGTGGGATCGGTGCAACCGCTGTCGGCAGAGCTGCTGCAGCCGGACGGCCAGCGGCCGCAGGGGCAGCTCCTCTTTTTTCCGCTCCTAGAGCTGGCCATGAGGTTGCCGGTGTCCCCGCGACGGGTGGCCGCGGCTTCGGGGCTGCCTTGGCCCTAGCCCGGTCCGCAGCCAGCGGAGGACGAAGGATCGGCTCGGGAGGCAGCCGCATGGCGAGCGCCTCAAGTTTGGCGTCCACCCTCGCCATGTGTGTCTCCAGCAGGCTTTTTATTTCTTCCGCCTTCAGTCCACCTGAGTTCACCGAAGGCTCAGGCTCAGGCGCTGGTCGCTGCTGTGACCGGACCGTGGCCAACAGGTCTTCCAACACCTTCGCCTGGGCGGTGAAAGCTGCCTCCAGAGCCGTCACTTTTTCGCGGAGGGCGCGGTTCTCCGCCTCCACTCTTGCAAGCTCCGCCGAGGGCGGCTCTTCCGCCATTGATAGCAGCTCCGACACGCTTACGTTTAGGTCCCGAACGTATGTACCTTTTAGGTGTCCAGACGTCCGGGAGACATGTCGGAGCCGCTCCGCCATCCTCGTAAGAGCCTCCCTGCGAGTGGCCGGGGCTGCATCCTTTGGAGCCGGTTTCGTCCTGGGATGCGCCTCCTTGGCCTTCAGCAAATCGGCTTCTTCCGCCTCCGCCATCTTGGCCTCGGCGATGCGCTCATCGTCAAGGGCGGCCTCGTACTCCCTCCGCACCCTGTCGACGGCGTCGTCCTCCATGCCCGACCTCCTCGCTGGAACCGAGGGCCTCCGTTTCTGTTTCTTGGTGGCAGCACGGGAGTCCGTATCCACGGTACTGCCACCATCACTGGCCCTCTGCCGCTTTCCGGCAGGACGGGAACCCCGCTGCCTCGTGCGCCTTTTCTTCGCATGCGAAGAGTCGCTGCTCATCCCGGACTCCGAATCGTAGTCACGGGATGGCGCAGGCCTCTCCGCAGGCGGTCCCATCAGAGATGCTGCCCGACTGGACGCTTGAGAAGTGTCCGAGTCGAGCAACCTTTCCACAACAACAGAACATGTTTTTTTTAAATTGTTTGATTTTGAACTCATATTGTTCCCACGAATATGGGGGAAAGGAAGGTCCGCCCAGGCAGTGCCCCCTGTACCTGGGTAAGCCTAGCGTAACCCGCCAGAGGGTCGGCCGGTACTCTGGCGGGGGTCGCACTAGAGACTGAACTGCCCATCAGCCATGCATCCCCTCGCGGTGCGCCGCCGCTTGGGATTCGGGGTACTTTTTATAGAGGTATCCTCCCTCGCGGTCCGGGCGGTTAAGCCAAGACCCTCGGTCCGGCAGGAGTGCGAGACATGACCACAAACCTCACAACCGGATTACGATATACGACGGTGACCGTGGGAGGGACACTCCCACAGCCCGCCCGGCGGCGGGGTAAGCGCACACCGGGCCCGCCGATACCTCCGGGACAGAACCGGAGGGCGACCCAAATGAAGGGTCTCGCCTGCAACGACAGATGGAGGCGGCCACGACAAAAGACAGCGACCGCCAAACCCCCTGCCCTCCCCGTCGGGTATTCGCCGTCGGCCATAGTAGTTGCAGAACTGCAACTACGATGACCCACGTTGCCCAGGGTGCACCACGTGGAGGTTCCCGACATAGCACCCCTACTTTGATTTACCATAAGTCAACTCCAAATCATGTCACGGAGGTTTCTGACAGAAAAAAATTGGATATTTTTTTTCTCGTTGGTTTTCTTACGATTGCTTATCAACTAAGCAAGCAATCAAGAAATAGAGCACAGATCTGCAAAATAGACATTTCAAGCTTCAAAGTTTTAGTTTCTGAATTTCTTAACAATCAATTTTCTCCAAGATACAGACTCTCAAAAAACACCAAAAAACTTGATCAAAAAAAATATCCTTTAATTTTTGTGAGTAGTGTATTAAAATTTAACCACTCATGTTTTTTTGTTTTAACACATTTTTATTATCCATTAGAAAAGGCCTGGCAATGTATTGGTTCAAAGCATTGTAGAATTATGTAGCTTTATTTTTTGTATGACCATCTCATACAATCATCTTGTCTTTTTTTTAACATCATGGATCTTATAATGACTGTCAAGCAAAGACAATTCCTTGCTTTTAGTGGTCCTAGGCAAACATTATCATAAGATAAACTGCACTCATTCTACTGCAGCATAAAAATACCTTGTATAAATTGCAAATATATTTATTTTCCTTCATTACATCTGTTGCACATCAGAATGGTTGTTAGGATATGATTATGCACAATATCTTTCTTCCACAAGATTCCTATATTGCAATGAAAAATATACATAAAATTTTTAATCCTAAGAATTTCCATTGGCCACTTGCCAGCATTTGGTAATAAGAAAGTGAAAAATTTGTCTGTTTCTAAGTTACCATTGCTTGTATTAGTACTAAGAAAATAATATTGTACTACTATTCAATTTATTTAAACATTTTGAAATTACTGATATACATCATGTTAATATTTTTAATACTGCGAGTTGCTGAATTTTTCTCTCTTAAAACTGAGTTTTTATTTATTCTTTTCAAATTTTAAACTAACAACAATGAGTGAAAGTATTTGCATGTATAATTTTCAATTAGTTGTGTGTGTAAACTTTGTTAACAAAAATATTTTTGTTGTCGCATGCAACCAAACTCACATGTGCCAATGCTGTCACAGACTCAGTTGGTACGTATTTATTAAATGAATGGAGTGTTGTAATATATGCATACTGATCAATGTTTGATTAAGCTTTACTAAGTGTTATTGGCAATCATTTATTTTTTGCATTAAATTTAAAAAAAGTGTAGCTAATGTTTACCTTGGCAAGTTACTGTGCACACTGCACAGTGTAATAATATTGTATGACGCAATTAATATGCTCTATTTGAATTTTGAAGTAAATCACACAGCACTTACTGACTTTTTACAGTAGAAAGAGGCAGCTACCAATCATTACTTCCATTATGTTATATCATTAATGAGTACGGTAACGTTTTTGAAAATAAACGGTAATTAACAGTAACATTCCCTTACTATTTAACAAGTTTTTATGACAAATGTATATAAACATTATTTTTCTGTATTTTCTGTCATCAAGTTTAATAATGAGTTTTCTCAACAGCAACTACTCAGCAATAATATCAACAATGGCCGGTCTGCTGACATTGGACTTAAAGTCACGACTCATCCCCGGACAGGCATACAAGTGCCAGTTCTCGCTCAAATCCCCGCAGCATCCATTCATCACTGTATTGGAGAAGAACAAGGGAGCTGAAGATGACGTGTTGGCTCAGATGCATGCGCTGTGTACACATCCCGATTACACGTAAGTGCGTTAATACTAGCTTAAGCATACAGTACACACCAAAGTGGAAAACTCGTCATACTGACACATGCAAGTATGCCACATGTCGGGTCCAGCCTGTGTGTATCGGGATTTTATCAGAACGGCATAATTGTGTCGATGACGAACTGATGTGTTAAATAGTCGTAGTTTCTCGCCTCTCTATACTCTTTTTTTGACCGATCTACACTTTTCCATCAGGTTTCAAAGCGTTCACGTTGCCGTGGTATTATAAAAAATTATCTGAATTTATGTTGAGAACTAAAATGTGAATTTCTTTAAATATCTAAATGAAAATCATGGTTTGTATTCCAGAATTTCATCGAACAGTCTGGAGCTCCTCCGGCCAGTGTTTCTGTGGTTGACGTGCAACCCGCAGCGCGACGGCGGCATCAGACCGTGGCAGCTGATGCTCAACCTGCCACAGACCAGCGCCTTGTCTTCACTGCTTCTCGCTTGTCTTAGCTGTCAACAGGTAAAGGATAGTAGCCTAGATACCGCCGGATGCGAAATATATCCCTAGTATATGCACTACCTTATCTATCATTAATTATTGCACGGATTCGGTAAACAAGCAAATGGGCTTAGTTGAGTTTAAGAGATCATTGCCGCCCATGGATATACATATAGTACAGCAGTTGGATTGTAAATCCCTTGTGTCTTTAAAAATGCGAAGGCAAAGGAAAGGAAAAAGGACAGGTCTTCTGGTAATCTCAATTATCGGCAACAAAGCTGTCATTTGACTTCAGTTTTATGAAAGACTGTGGTACTTCGTAAAACTACGGTAAATCTACAATTAATTGAGAGCCTCCGTGGCGCAGTTGGTTAGACGCCGCCTGTGATACGAGAGGCCGCGGGTACGATTCCCGCACCGAAACAAATATTTGTGTGAACCACAGGTATTTGTTTCGGCTCTGGGAGTTCATGAGACCGAAAAGTCTCTCGTAGTTTCTGATACCCACGACACAAGACTCGATCTTAGTGTGGGGTCAGGACTATGGTATGTGACTGTTGGGTGTATTTATTTATTTGGTAGGTAGTATGATTGTTTACAACCATCAAATGAGCCACTGGCATATTTGTTTCAGATTTGCAATCCATTGCTGATCGAGCGCGCGTTCAGCGCGTACTCGGCCGTCACGGACGCAGCAGTGTACCAGCAAAACCGCGAGATGGTGTTGGCACTGTTACCCATGCTGGCTAGGATATCCAACGAGCTTGTAAGACACGGGTTGGTAAATACAACACTAACAATTACATTACATAGGCAGACTTCAAAATTGTAGCGGTAGTCCATTGAAAGGTTACTTTTTTAGGCCTTAGCGTGTGTTTTTCAGACGATTCATTTTTATTGTTTTAATGTGTATGAGGGGGTTAGTATAAGCTTAAGTTCACGTTTGTGGGATCTCCACCCTTGTCCCCTGGCCGCCATCTTGGAAAAAGGGGTGCAAAGGGATTTCGTGCTGTATCTCGTAAATTAATAACCCAGCAGAAAAAAATATTGTCTGCAACTTTATCTCTATTACTTTTTATCGTAAAATGGAGAATAAAAAAGTTAAAAACAAAAATAACTGAAAATTTTTGAACAAATTTTCTTTTCATTTCATCGATTATAATAATCATTTTTATATTTCACTCTCACCAGGCGTGACCCTCGTCCTTGCTACATTCTGATCGACCGGTGCTTCGCCTTGGAGGCTGCGGAGCTACGAGCAGCATCTGGATTGGTACTGATGATCCTGGCTGATAATCTGGTGAAAACTTCTGCGCTTCATCTGCACGAATTGTTTAATTTATGTGAGTATTGTGAACTTACTTGAAGAAAGAACTATTGAAAATGAGCCCTTTAGAAGTTCACTATGAAGTTCTATTCATCATGGCAAATATTAGTTACTATTTAGGTGTGTAATAATACGTGTATATTGCCACCTGCTACCTCCGACAAAATGCAATAGCAAGCATGTTATTTCAGTTTGTTGTTCTATGAGACTGTACAACTGAGCTGACCAATTTGTACTTTACCTTTGATCTACAGCAAGGGTCTACCATTTTGTTTCAGGTTTAAACATAATAAGCAAGTACGAGTACTCCTCAATATGCCTGGATGTCTTCATAGCTTTTTCCCTCCAATGGCTGAATCTACCCTCACACCTCACATCATCAGCTCTGAAGGTGGCTGCACAGATCCTGGACACGTACCAGGAGAGGATATCAGATGACAACAGACTTTACACACCGAATTTGAAAGCAAATAGGATGTTTCAAGCCCTTATGTATACTGACAGTCGGCTATCAATACTTTTCAAGTTGAATGAAAATTGGGAACGGATGCGAGATGACCCTGAGAAACTTAAATCTTGGCTGGATTGTCTGGAGAAGGTCGATGACAAGTTAAAGAAGGAATTGCTACCGTTCCTCTTGGGTATGATCATGGAACGGAGAAATGAACCGTGGTACGAAGAGATAGCGTTGAAGGCCCTCAGTGTGGTTGTTGCTTTAGTTAATAATGTGAAAGATGTGTCAGTGCAGTTGTTGCCTATTCTCTTGTACAAAATAGCTCATGACAAGTCGCCTAAAGTGAAGTTGGAGTGTTTGAAGGCGTTGCCCCTGATGGCTATAACTAAGGCAAGTGTTAATAACTTTACATCAATTCTTATTCACTAGTTCAATAATAAAGATAAGTTTTTTTTGAGTATCCTGCTCAATGAAAACAACTATATTGAATTTCCCTCTGTTATGTGCCGAATCATATTACACAAGTAGATTATGTAAAGAAATTATTTTAATATTTCAATCTAAATAGATCTAATTTACCCTAACAGGAGAATGTGCCGACCGTGGTGTCCATACTAAACAAGTTGAAAGCGAACAAGGGAGTGCCTACATCGTTTTTGATAATGTTATATGCAAGTTTAGCTGAAACTCAGGTAATGTTCTTATCTATCTATCTATCTATATCAGCCCATATACGTCCCACTGCAGGGCACGGGCCTACTCTACAATCGAGAGAATCGATTGAGAGTGGTTAGGCCATATAGTCCCCCACGCTGGTCTAGTGCGGGTTGGCGGACTTACATACCGTAGAAATTCATTTTAAAATCGCTACGGTATGCAGGTTTCCTCACGAATGTTCTTATGGTATTAGGTATATTATCAATAGACTGCCTCGGTGGCGTAGTTGTACTACGGTACGACTACAAAGCGGAAGTCTCGGGTTTGAATCCCGGGTCGGGCAAAGTGATATTGGGTTTTTCTATTCATTATCAGCCCGGAGTCAGGAATTTATGCCCGAAATGGCGATAGGCTCGCCCCCTATCACATCATGGGACGGCACATACAAGGCAAAATGTGGGTGTCCTGGTGGCGCCTCTGCCTACCCTTCTGGGATAAAGGCGTGAGTTTATGTATGTATGTATGTATCAATAGTTTTCTAATATTTGTGTTATTTAGCCACCCGTTTTTTGTTCATTAACTTCACAATATATATTATCAGCATTGTGTATCAACACCGCTCCAGCAATAACGAAAAAAGTAAGAAAAGGTCAAGCTTTAACCTTGATTCATACGGCTGGCGTAGTCGCTTGATATTCCGGACTTATTACTATACCATTCATTTATATTTGTAACTAACTAAACAGAACATTCATATATTATCACAGAGAACGTGAAATTTTCTTTCTTCCTGATGTGATTTTTTTATATAGGTCCGGTGTTTTCCGTACTTACGAGAGATGTTAGTAGACACTAACATCGGCAGACCGGAAGACTTGAAGTGGGAGATCGACATAGCAAGGGCTACTGCTGTCATGAAGATATGCGAAACAAGGTGCATATCAAATATTAGTACATTAGGTTTAAGGTTTAAGGTTTAAGACATTTATTTCTCCATAAGAATTACATTCACTTAACTAGAGAAATACAATATATCTACTTACTGTTAGGAATAACATAATGCGCGCACGAGATGTCGTTAGTCGACACTACCAACAAATATAATATGTTCCGTGAAAACAATAGGCACACAACTACCAAGATTTTGTTTAAATGTTATTCTACACATTGGCAGATAATTATCTATTATTTTTTAACACTCACTGAATGTATAAATGCGATTAAACATACATTAGAACGCCGATTATCCGAATTGTGAGGTTCGATTCGGATAATCGGACATAGACTGGTAATAAAACATTTAAGTTTAACAACCTTCTTTATTAAGCTTTCAACCATAACAGTTGAAATATATGTGGACTCCAGCGAGTTCCAACTTGTTATAATAAAACAAAACCAAATTACTTGGTTTTAATTTTTTATATTATGCTTACGACCGATTCGGATAATTGGCGTTCGGATAATAGCGTTCTACTGTACATTAAAAAACGTAGTGTAATAAGAAATAAGGAAGTAACTGGTTTTGAGTAGGTAAAACGGATTAGTTTATTTTAGCTGCCAAATAGTCGCGTGCAAACACTGTTAACAATTGAAAATACTGGGCAATAAAATATTTAAGTTGAACGATTTGTTCGTCTCTTCATTTTATTAAAAAAGAAAGAGAAACATTTTATATTGTGTAGGAATTACTGACCTGAAATTCCCTTGAACATAGTTGTTATATTTTAAACTAGCTTCTGCCCGCAAACTACGTCTGCGTGATTAATTTTATTTGAAACCACCTGTATGTAAATGAAACATATACCAAATATTAGGTCGAGCCTGCAACAATATAACGGTGAAAACCGTATCCCATTTCGTGTCGTAGTTTTTGCGTAATGTGCAAGCTAATACAAAGAAACACCCTGTATGTAAAGAAAACATATACCAGTTTTTAAGTTGGACTTGCACCAATATAAATGTGAAAACTGCATCGCATTTCGTGCGGTAGTTTTTGCGTAACGCGCAAGTAAATAAAAAGAAACACCCTGTATGGAAATAAAATACATATATACAAGTTTTCAAGTTGGACCTGCACCAATATAACTGTGAAAACTGCATCACATTTCGTGCAGTAGTTTTTGCGTGATGCGCAAGCAAACATACAGACAGACAGAAGGATAAAGATTCTAAAAAAAATGTTTTTGCTTCTGTTGCTGTTATAAAGACCCCTCGCGTTAAAGTTTCTTATATATCTTCCATGTACAGACATCGACCATTTACATTTTTATTAAATGTATAGATAGATGTAGCATATTGGAAAAATGTTGCTATATCTAAGATTGATTATTGACAGCAGTAGACAAATTTGGAGGTTGTTAAATGTTTCGCAGGCCGTCTCCCCAAGGCCTGGAGCTGGTGAGCGTGATATCGTCGACGCTGAACCGCTGCGGCTCGCCCGCGGGCGCGGCGGCGTGCTCGGCGGCGCTGGCGGCGCTGGCGGCGCTGTGGCGCGGCGCCGCCGTGGCCCCGCCCGGCGCCTGGCGCGCGCTCGAGCCCAAGCTGGCGCGGGACGCACGACCCGCCGTGCAGATACAGTCAGTACCTCTCTCTCTATCTCTATGTCTCTTCAGCCACAGGAAGTCCACTGCTGAACATAGACCTCCCCCAAGAATCTCCACGTCGACCTGTTGGAAGTGGCTTAGAACATTATTAGGGTATTTGACTATGATGAAAATATAAAACTTATTGTTATTAGATTACCTGTTTTTTAAACCAAATTAACTTATACAGTATTAAAAAAAATGTTAGATTTTCATAAGAAATCATTTTAAAAATAAATACATTTTCGAGCTTGACCACGTGACTAAAAACGCACGCCATTGGTTGCATTTAGAGTGACGTCACTTTCTTGTTGTCAGTCGATGTTTAGAACATTTCATGAGCGTTTTCCTTTGTTTTCTCAGTAATTTCCGAAATATTGATCCTTATTGAACTTTATTTGTGATAATTGTAAAAGCTGACAGTGAAAACCTCCCACAAATAGACGCGATTATGGTCGGACTTTTTTTAAAAACAACCCTGATTTCTACTTAAATTAAATGAATGAATTTATACTATAGCTGACAATGTATGAAAAATATAATAAATTATTGTATTCCGATTAGTAACAGTTTATTCCATACAAAACCAGCACTGAAATTTACAACAGTTTAGTGACACTGACCTCAAATACATTGTAATTTAAAGAATCATAATTACGAAAATATAAAATAAAGTCGTTAATTGGGTAGGATAATATATCATAAACAAAATGTTTACTTATGTTAAAGTGATCTTCACACATGAAAGCATAAGTTCTTGCTGCAATTTCTTTCGGGTTTCTACGAGCGAGCTTTAACCACTTTACCCGAATCTTGGTGTTCTTTGGAATGCTCACGAACATTTTATCCGGTGTTTCAATAGATGTATTCGTACATTTTGGGACTACACACCATTTATAAGGCATTTTAGCTGTAACCCTATTAAAAGTTATTCTTGATAAAGAATATTATATGTATTTCGATTTGACAACTAAATCAAAATGTTTGTTTTGCAAGCAAGTGACGTAACAATATCACGTGATCCACTTATATGGCGTCTATAGCGTTTTGGCGGTCTTATTTATCATTCAAACTTTTATTTTGATTTTTATTGAAAATATAGCAGTTAACAAAGAAATATTCATAATGCAAGTGTATATTGGTATAAAGAACAATATGAGATATTTTCCAAAAAACTGTCAAATACCCTATTGTATCTGTATCTGTACGTCACACTGCAGAGCACGGGCTTGCTCTACAATCGAGAGGACGATTTAGAGGGGTTAGGCCATATAGTCCACTAGTGCGGATTGGCGGACTTTGCATACCATAGAAATTCTTGCACATCGCTATGGTATGCAGGTTTCCTCATGATGTTTTTCTTTGCCGTTATCCCCTCCGGTGTCGATGGAGCTCATATTAGGCTCCATGACAAGATTTATGTGACAGCTCTCTATTATTCTCTATTGTGTAGACTATTGTGTAGAGCTGTCACATAAATCTTGTCATGGAGCCTAATATGAGCTCCATCGACACCGGAGGGGTTATAGTTCGTGGTGATTGACTATCAATACACACATAACTTGACACTGACACTGACAGCCTCCGTGGCGCAGTTGATTGGACGCCGGCTGAGAAACGAGAGGCCGCGGGTTCGATCCTCGCACGAAACAAATGTTTGTGTGAACCACAGGTATTTGTTTCGGGTCTGGGTGTTTGTGAGACCGAAAAGTCTCTCGTAGTTCCTGATACCCACGACACAAAACTCGATCTTAGTGTGGGGTCAGGATTATGTATGTCACTGTATGAAATGAAGTATGAAAAGTCAGAGGTGTGCCCTGGGATTTGAACCCGCGACGGTTATTTCGACAGTAACCTCCGATCCGTTACCAACAGGTCGACATGCATTTGTTCCTATTCATTTTTTTAAATTAATAACAAGTAATTAAACAAATTAATAGGATAATAACATCCAAATCATTATTTTATTATAGCAATAAAAAAATTAAGCGTGAAATTCGTTATTATAACCAGATTTTTCAATAATATATTAATTAAAATATTATCTCAGAGTTAAGTATTTTTAAGTATTTTTAAAGAAATAAATATAATGACAGTGGCATCACAATATATTTTTGAAAATTTAATGTATGTCCATAAAAATAAAGAAAACTTCCGAAAGATTAGCGATATTCACAATAAAAATACTAGAAATAAGAACAATCTAGCTACTCATAAGACCAGACTCCACAGGATCAGCAAGTCTTTTAAGGGTTACTGTATACACTTTTATAACAAAGTTCCCACTCATATTAAAGCCTTAAGTATTGAAAAATTCAAAGTTACTATCAAGCAAAAATTATGCAATAAAGCTTATTATAAAATTTCAGAATATCTTGATGATAATAAGGCTTGGGAATAGTATAGTATAAAATTAATTAAATATATAGTATCTTGGAGCGGAGGTATTAGTGTGCTCTGTATAATTTAATTTATATTAAGTAACTTAAACTATTTTGCTTTGCTTTGTGAGCGATTTGGATAAGTCATGCTCGCTTAAAAGTCTGTGCTTGCGGTGGCGTCGTGTGCCGGGTCGGTCACTTCCCTGTAGCATGGTTGAGGAGGCCGATGGCTGGCACATGCGTCATACTCGTGAACGAGTGCTGCTTGTGTGGACTGGTCTGTCCGATTTGCTTACTTTGTAATTGATAAGTGGATTACTTAACGCTTTTATAATTATTTATTGCGTTGGCTAAACAGAGTATACTGATTCTTCGTTATGGGTTACTTCGTTTCGTTTCTCTCAACCATATTAAATATAAAGTAAACTTATTCGTATTAAAATATATCCTACTTGCAAATCATAACAAGTTATTAATGAACTGCTCTGATTTAAACCAACTTGTAATTTTTGTAATAATCACTACATTGTAAACTGGTTTTGAAAAGAGCAACACTAGAGTTTCTTGCCCGTTCTTCTCTAGTGAAAACCGCTTTCCGAACCGGGTGGTAGTTCAAAAAATGACTAAATGATCTAAACAATGTTGAACATTTTAATGGATTCAATTAATTATTTTCATTTTCATTTTCATAAACTTATAATTATAGGTACCCAATGTAAAAACTTGATTTAATCTGATTAAAGTGTTTTAGATGACCTTTAACATGTTTTTCATACAGAAAAATACAATGGGTTTCTTTTCTATTTTGTGAACACCTTAATTAATGTACAACAATGTATTTACACAAAAAAATGTGTCTTAGATGGCGAACCTCATGATCCAAGCCAGATCAAAAGCTCCTCACAATGCGTGGAATGACCAGCAATACTGGTCAATACAGATACATAAACAATAATTTAGAGCCTTCGGAGATGTTGGTCGAGGCTCTTTGGTATCTCCTTATTGAATTTCTCGTTATAATATGAACAAAAATATTCTAAACAAGTTAGATATTTGACGGACTTATTAATAATAATAAATATGCATCGGAGGCCACTGGCCACGGTCGAATTTGATTAAACAAATAAATAATATTATAATGTTCAGAAAATTGCTGCATGTTTAGTTATATTTTTTTTATTTCTGCGTGATAATGGGAAATATTAATATTTATTAGTATGCCTTCGTATCTATAGCATTGTAAAATTAATAATAACCAAAACAAAACAAAATATATATTATTAACTGAGTAATGCTCACGACTGTGTGTCTGGAATTTTATATTTACAATATATTTACAAAAAATATCTTATACAAGAGCCATTGAGAAAATGTATTGGATAGCTCATCGCGAACAAAATGCTTATACCGCCAATTGTGTTTCTGTGCCCTTCACTCTTACACAGTCAACTATCTTCCTTTTCGCTTTATTGATATCCCCCGTACCTGATGGTCGTAAAATTATATTGCCTAAAATGAGCCCTTTCTTTTAATTTGCCTTATGTTATTACTTCCCAGATTTTGATCCTTATTAGCAACATGGTGAATGAATGGTGTAATAATGCAGCATATGATAAATTTTTCAAAATCATTGGTTTCGATTCTTCACTAGGAATATTGATTTAAAAAAATCCAAGTATGCCGTTTTGCACTTGAAAAACTCACCCTGTCTATTTAATAACTTTACGTTTTGCATAGAAATCGTGAAATTATTTTTAAAATGGAACAAAAATCTAAGGAGAAAACAAAAAAATGATTGACATCAATTCAGAAGTTTTTGCGTGAGATCCTCACAACAACGGACATAAACACAATACATTTACCTACTCATTTTTGCATACTCATGAACCCGTTTAAGTGCAAATGTCTGTAATAATTTAAAATTAGCATGTATCGCATCAATAAGCCCCTGCAAAGGTTACCGGGCCACATTTTTTTCAGTGTGTATGATGAAAAGTATTTATCTGTTCTCTATCGATGCGCCGCTGATATATTACCACCTCTGTTTATAAATTTGGATAACATTAGAAGCCATCGCAAACATCAGGTTCTAAGCGGGCCGAAATGTTTGTGTCGTTGAATTATAATAACTTTCAGTTGCTTGGACTGCCCCGGTGGCGCAGGAAGTAAAACTGGTAAAAAAAAGGTAGTAACGGTTCGATTACAACACAGGTCTCGGGCTTGAACTTCGAATCGCGGGTAGGGCGAAGTGTTATTAGATTTCTCTATTTATTATCAGCATGGAGTCAGGAATTTGTGCCCAATATGACGATAAGCTCGCCCCGTATCACATTGTGGAACGGAACACATAAGGCGAAAACGTGAGTGTCCTGGTAGCACCTCTAGCCTACCCCTTCTGGGAAAAAGGCGTGAGTATAATATGTACATATATACATACATATTTATGTATGTATGACTGCACAACACATTTCATTCGATGCACTTGGTTGTGTCAGAATGAAAAGGTCAGACAAGACAATAAGCAGTACTTTTTTTCGTTTATAAAATAAGTAATGTGTAAAATAAAAATAATACATACGAAAATTAAATATTTAGTATGTTTAAATATGTAGGTTTATATCAAAATTTCGTTAGTACTTAACTCTGTTTGTTTGTAACTATTTCTAAAAACCTTTAGATAGATCTCAGCAAAATTTTAGTACGGCACCGTCGGGATACGTAGGACATAAGAATAAGCCTTTTTAATTCTGAATTATGAAGAAACAAAATGGATAGAAGATTTAGATAAAAGGAAACATATTGTTTTTTTGCATAGCTCCGGTAAACTAGCATACGGCAACGCACCTGATGGCTAGTAATTGGCAAATAGTGCGGTCCTTTACACGTGATAGTAGATTTTATATATCTAAATATTTATACTTATGTCAAATAAATCAAACAGACGGAGTCGCGGACAACAGCTAGTTTTACCATAAATTCAAGACGGCATTGAATCTGAGGTCATACTAGAGGCATCATCAACTGAAACACGACGCGTCGATGCAAATTCACGGTCCAACACGGGAACTTAGCATGCGGACTCATTTGATAGTCGTCATACTGACAAGTCTCGTGGCACAAGTCGTTCTAGAACTTCCTGAAGACGGCCGTCTCGACTTCGCAGGCTTAGCCAAAAAATACGGCTGCCACTGCAACGAACATACAGTCACTACTGAAGATGGATACATCCTCAAGGTATTCCACGTGCCTGGCAACAGAAGCAGGCCCGTGCTTCTCATGCACGGCTTCATCGACTCCGCAGACACATTCATCGTCAGAGGAAACAACTCCTTAGTGACGCACTTGAACCACCAAGGCTACGACGTTTGGGCTGGCAATGTTAGAGGGAATCACTACTCCCGAAGACACATTAAGCTGGATCCTGATGTAGACAAAGATTTCTGGGACTACAGCTACCACGAGATGGGCTACTACGATCTACCAGCGATTATAGACTACGTACTCAGCGAAACCAAAACAGACAAGCTGGACGCAATCGGACATTCCCAAGGGAACGCAATATTCTATGTCCTAGGATCGCTCAGGCCGGAGTACAATGACAAAATCAATTTACTGGTTGCTTTGGCCCCTGTGGGTTGTATTAACAACCTTCCTCCACCCTGGAGCGTCATCACTAGAGTCGGAGACGTTCTGAACTCTATTTTGATAGCATTGGACACTGAGGAAATCTTTAATAAACAACTCAGAACTTTGGTACAAGATTTGTGTAAAAACCAAGGGGAACTATGTTCTCTAGTGTTTGGAGAGCTGGCAGGACCAGATATTGAAGAAGTGGGGACAGACTTTTTACCCGTCCTAATCGGACATTATCCAACGAGCACTTCCAGAAAGAACGGGCTGCACATTTTGCAAAATTCTCTAAAGAAGGAATTCGGACAGTTCGATTATGGTTCTCAAAAGAATATGGAAATTTACGGATCAAAGAATGCACCAAATTATGATCTGGGCAAGGTGAAGATGAAGATCGCCTTGTACACCGGCAGGAACGACAGGTTGGCACCGATCGAGAACGTTATTCGGCTTAAAAACCAACTGCCGAACGTTGTAGAATTTCGTGTGATGAAAAGAAGCAAGTTCAACCATATGGACCACATATGGGGGAAGAACATGGAGAAGTATTTATATCCTCATCTGTTGAAGACTTTAGAGAAACACAATTGAAAGATTATGATATTATTTACCAAATACAAGGTTATTTAATGTTTAAAAAATAAAACGTATATCATATTTTGTGTTTTTATTTGTGAAGTATAAAATAGGATTCAGTTTTTTAGTAATAAATAAAAGACCATCTATAGAATTTAATTTACTTTAACGATTTGCCGTGTTTTAATAATATTAGACACTGCTTACAAAATCTAACTAATAAATTATAATAATTTAAATTTATTCAAGTATTATAATAACTTTATATATATATATATATATATTCCAGCTGCATTATGCAGTTCAAACTATGGTTTTGTATTAAAACGTTAAATCAATTTATGAGTAGGAGAACAATGTAACCTACTTTTATTCTTTAAAGTGTTTATTTTTATGGTTATCCGCCAACAAATAATAAATAAATATATAAAAATACATACATACATAAACTCACGCCTTTATCCCCGAAGGGGTAGGCAGAGGTGCCACTTGGACACCCACATTCCGCCTCGTATGTTCCGTCCCACGATGTGATAGGGGGCGAGCCTATCGCCATATCGGGCACAAATTCCTGACTCCGGACTGATAAAGAATAGAAAAATCCAATATCACTTTGCCCGACCCGGGACTCGAACCCGAGACCTCAGCGTTGTAACCGTACCGTAATACAACTACCCACCGAGGCAGCATAAAAATATAATATCTGTTTTTATTCTGATATATAATCTAATGATGAGTAATCTCAAACGTTTGTAAAGCTGTCGAAAGGACTCGCAAACTGATAATCGTAAGCGCTTCAAGAAGCCGTAGAAACAAGATCGAAATAGGTATCACTAATATCGATTTGTCTACTTTCCAAAGGCTACGATGGCTTATAAGCGTATGTGTTCTCCACGAGGTTAAATAAAATATACTCTCTGATTAACCCCCTGTTGTGTTCGATCCTAACTTATTATTTTCGCTTCTGCGTTTTAATGCGTATCAGACGTTGACTTGAAATAAAGTAATTTTTAAACTGTTAAGCTTGACATTTTGTTTATTTTTATTTATTTGGGAATCAACAAATAGAGTTTCCACAGATTACAACATCACATAAAAAAGAGCTGGTACGTATACACACCCAGACCCAGGATCCAATATTGTATGGTGCGAGCGTGTGCGACTAGTACGTCGTAAAATCTCTTGGCGCCTTATATTTCATAAAAAATTATGAAATTGCTAAGTATTGGAGTTCTACAAACGACTTCCGCTTCTTTAAAATCTTTAGAAGTATCTTGCTATGATGCATATACTGAGTTTTCTGAGATTAAAATACTAGATTGCAGTAAACTTTTTTGGTCTTTTATCAAATCCAAGAAAAAGTCTGGAGATTTAATTGGTCGTTTGTTTTTGAATGATGTATCGTCCTCTGAAGGAAGTGTTATTTGTAAGCTATTTCATAATTATTTTAAATCTTCATATTCTATCATTAGCGCTTTATTGCCGGGTTGATATAATAAAGTATAAACGGTGTTGATATGTCGAATTTAAGAATTTCCAAACAAACAGATGAAAAATATTAAAAATAGCTTGATGTATCTAAGGCTGCGTGCCCCGATGGAATTCCACCACTATATCTGCGTGAGTGTCATAAACAGTTAAGCTTTCCTATTTACCTTCTCTTTAGCCAATCTTTAGAATATGCAATAATGCCTGAATATTGGAAGCGATCATATGTTTTTAAAGGAGGTGACAATCGTAATACATGTAATTATCGACAATTTCTAAATTAAGCACTATTCCTAAAATGTTTGAACGAATAATTTATGACATGATTGCTCCTATTGTAAGGCCCCACATTATTGAACAACAGCACGGTTTCTGGCGGAAAAAATCCACCGAAACCAATCTTTGCGAATTTTTAGACTTTATCACTGATTGAAATAAAACTATTTTTTACGGATTTTATCGCGATTTGGATTATTTTTTACATTTATTAACTTCCCGACGTTTCCATTAATTTACAGCTTTCGTGGTAACGGGGCGAACCGTCCACGATAAAAACCGTAAAAATAGTTTTATTTTAATGTGTAACATTCGCGTAAATCTAAGAAACCATTTATCACTGATGCCATGGAGAATCGTTTCCAGGTTGACGTATTATATACTGACTATTCTAAAGCATTTGACAAAATCAATCGTGATATTCTTGTTTCTAAACTATATAATTTTGGTATACATGGTGATTTACTCCACTGGCTGGACTCTTATCTAAGGCAACGTAGTCAGGCTGTTACTGCAAAGGGTTTCTGCTCCTCTTTTACACCCGTCCCTTCAGGTGTCCTGTTATATCCCGCCCGTCCGGTCTCATTCTCACTCAAGGCATGTAATGCAGTCCCATCCCATCCTTTTGAGTATGAAAAAGTAACAAATATATCGGAATTCTTTCCTCATCCCACGGCAATACTAAATTTTTCGGGATAAAAAGTAGGCTAAGTGTTAACCCAGGGTGTCAGCTACCTCCATACCAAATTTTATCGAAATCCGTTAAGCCGTTTCTGAGTTCATCGCTCACAACCGCACAGACAAACTGACAAACAGACAAAAATTCTGAAAATCATTGTTTTTGGTTCTGTTACGTTAATACAGACCCCCCATATTAGTTTTTCTCATTTATCTTCCATGTACAGATATCGATCGGTTACAAATTTATTATATGTATAGATATTGTTACTAAAGCTTATCGTCAATTAGGTTTTATTCTTAGAGTGGGCAGAGATTTTAAAAAGGCCTCCACAATTGTACTCTAGTTTAATGTTTTTGTTCGTGCTACCTTAGAATATGCTTCAGTTATTTGGAATCCGTATTACAATGTTTATATTAGTCAAATCTAATATATACAAAATAAATTTATGAAACATTTGAATTATTGCTTCAGTTGTCCTACTATATCTGAATCTTCTAGATTATCACTAGCGGATCGAAGAAATATACGAGATCAGATTTTCCTTTTCAGAATTATCCATAACCTCATTGATTCTCTTTATAATTTATATTATGAGCAAAATCTTATTTAAATGTCCTCGAACGAACTCATGAAATGGATCAGTTTTTCAACCCTCAACGGCTCGAACAAATTATAATGGATATAGTTCATTCACCCGAAGAGCCTGTCATAACTATAATAAAAGCTTCTACGATATCGACATATTATTTTTATCGTGTTTAAGCTTTAACTTAAAAATATAATTAAATCCAAGTTGTAGTGTATTAAAATTGTCTCCTACATTAATCCTTCATTGATTTGTTCTTGTAATTTAATTTGTAATGTTATTGTTCTTTTTTGCGTTTTTGTAATTATTATATTTCTTTGCCAATTTATAGTTTTTGTTTATATATTATTCACTGTAGCACAGCGAAAACTTATTGTGATTTTTAGTTTCTAAATTTTAATGTTGTTTCGTACCATTTGTTCATGTATAATTTAATTGTGGAAGCTTCACTGGATAATGTGTTATTAATTGTACTGTGTTTATATGCTTTATTGTTCTGTATGTTTTCCAAATATTAATAAAATAAAATAAAACACTACTTCATTAGAAAAAAATACTTTTTCTCACCTTTAAAACATTAAATAACATTACACTTTAAAACAACATACATAAAACAATATACATACGTACCAGGTACCTATTAATTATGTTTTTCTAAACTCTTCAATAGATAAGGGTACAAATATTTGTCCATGTTCTTCCCCCATATATGATCCATATGGTTGAACTTACTTCTTTTCATCACACGAAATTCAACAACATTCGGCAGCTGATTTTTAAGCAGAATGACATTCTCCACTGGCACCAATCTGTCGTTCCTGCCGGTGTACAAGGCGATCTTCATCTTCACTTTGCTCAGATCGTAGTTCGGCGGATTCTTCGACCCGTAAACATCCATATTCTTCTCAGAATCGTAGTCGAATTGGCCGAAATTCTTTTTTAACGAATTTTGCAATACGTGGTGCAGGTTCTTCCTTGAAGTGCTCGTTGGGTAATGTACAATTAAAGTAGGTAAAAATTCTGGCCCTACTTGTTCGATATCTGGTCCTGCTAGCTCTCCGAATATTGAAGCGCATAGTTCCGCTTGGTTTTTACACAAATTTTGTACCAAAGTTCTGAGTTGTTTATTAAAGATTTCCTCAGTGTCCAATGCTGCCAAAATAGAGTTCAGAACGTCTCCCACTCTAGTAAGGACACTCCAGGGTGGAGGAAGGTTATTCAAGTAGCCTATAGGAGCAAGAGCAATCAGTAGATTCACTTTACCATTGTAATCCGGTCTGAGCGATCCTAGGACATAGAATATTGCGTTCCCTTGGGAATGTCCGATTGCGTCCAGCTTGTCAGTTTTGGTTTCGCTGAGCACGTAGTCTATAATCGCTGGTAGATCGTAGTAGCCCATCTCGTGGTAGCTGTAGTCCCAGAAATCTTTGTCTACATCAGGATCCAGCTTAATGTGTCTTCGGGAGTAGCGATTCCCTCTAACATTGCCAGCCCAAACGTCGTAGCCTTGGTGGTTCAAGTGCGTCACTAAGGAGTTGTTTCCTCTGACGATGTAGGTGTCTGCAGAGTCTGCCATGCCGTGCATAAGGAGCACGGGCCTGCTTCTGTTGCCAGGCACGTGGAAGACCTTGAGCATGTATCCGTCTTCAGTAGTGACTGTATGTTCGTTGCAGTGGCAGCCGTATTTTGTAGCTAAGGCTGCGAAGTCAAGGCGGGCATATTCAGGTATCTCTAGAATAACTTGCGCCACGAGACTCGTCAGTATGAGGACAGTCAAATGAGTTTGCATATTCTACGCCTTGAATCGATAAGTTGTATCGACACGTCGTGTTTTGATTGTAGATGGCACGAGTATGATCTAAGTCTCGTGGCCGTCTTAAATGGATGTATAAATTGCCTATTCGGTGTACTTCATTAATTTTGGTTACAAAAAACTTGTTTATGGCAGTAAATATTACGCTGCCCGGTGATTAAGATTGGATATTGAGATAATATTTGTCTGTGAATATTTTTTATTAGAATTACATGTTTTGATGCATTGTTGATTGCATTGACTTCAAAATTTGATCTGTTATTAAAATGTTGAGGATAACAAAGTAATACAATAATTTTCCAAAAAGTTTCGGAATTACATCGTGTCCAAAATGTCTGGGCGTATTTATAGGTGACCTATGTTCACTTGGAAACAAACTGTGAATGATGAATGATGCACCTATTTATTTATTTTATTCTTAACTGCACATAAAAAAGGAAAAAAAACACTTAAAGTATTACAGATTAACAAAAAAGTACAGATGGCGGTCTTATCGCTCTAGGCGATTTCTTACAGACAACCTTAGGATGGATATAAGAAAAGAAAAACAAGAAAGGGCAGTCTAGAATTTAAAGGATACAAGCACCAATACAAAAAAGAATAAAATTAAGAAGAAAAAATAATGATTATAAAAAACTTATTTATATAAATACATACAAAATAAATACATAAACATCTAAGTATCTATCCAACGGCTTAACCGGGGTGGTGCTACTGTCTTAAAGAAAGGAGTAGAAGTATCAGTTTTGTCTGCTGTATTTCGTTTGGTGAATGATTTTTCCGAAGCCCTAAAGGCTAGTAGGCTATTGGTGTTCCCCGGATCGCGATCACCCTACAAATGGTGGAAACTACTCATAGTTAACCACGTAAGTCTATCGGGCTTCGGGTTCAGCCTTTGCATATCCGACGATGGATTTTATATCAGCCCATATACGTCCTGCTGCAGGGCACGGGCCTACTCTACAATCGAGGGTACGATTGAGAGTGGTTAGGCCACGACGATGGATTCTTTATTTAAATCACAATGCACTTTCCATCACGTGCATTGTGCATTATGACTTGGTCATTCTATTGTGTATAAAAGTGTAATAAATGTATTAATTAAATTAGTCGTAATATAATACTTATTTGTAGTTTAAACGGGGTTAAGCATCAGCAATAATTAATATACAAGTGACATAACACATTTTGACCATATTAGAATTTAGATAATATGATATAATAGTGCATTGACATTATTACAGATTCACTTAGTCCGACCACGGTCACTGCCGCATATATTTATCAGTATTTAATATTTCACTTTTTTGTTCGTCATTTTGAATAACCTTTTTAATCAACAAGGTCTTAAGAATAGCAATTTTTTACTATTGTATTAAAATTAATATGTTATACATACATTTGTTTTTGTGTGTGTTATAAGTAACGTATTTATCTACGATCTACGTGCAGTATTTGATTTTTTGAATATGTGCTGCGGACGTAGTTGTATCCCCTGTAAATTACCAGCGTATGTATAATTAACATAGTTATGGAGTAACCAAAGAAATATCATTGACGGTGCTGTCGTCATAATTATGTACCAAGGTTTGATTAGTTTGTTTAGAATTTCGATTAAACAACTCCTCAATAATAAAAAACAGTAGCATTTTAAACATTTTCTTCAGGTTAGTTTATTGAAGTGAAACTTCTTTATCGGGGTTGGAAAAAAAATTAGTGTAACCTTTTTTCGTTACGCGTCACATTCTTCCGTTACGCGCCATCTTTTTGTTTTGACAATTTTGAAAGGCGCACTTTAGCATGTTTACGCGTTGCCGTTGGTGATGATTGAAGCATACTAAATTGAAATAGTACCACACTGACGTTGTGGCTCAATTTTTCGGGCCGTTTTTGAAATGCTCATCCGACATCTAGTATATATTTGATCGAAGCCAGGCACCAGCATTTTATCTACGTTTTTGAAGTAGGTACCAGTGCTTCCTCTTTAATATAATACTTTAAGCCTTAAGGTAGGTGATGAATTCAAACATAACGTAAACTCGAATGTATCATCGCCTCTCGACGCGCTTGAGCCTTGAGATAATGTTATGCACTATTGTCTTCGACGTTCTTGAGAATGATCCCCAAGGAGTTGTACAATCCTTATTGCGTAGCGATTAAATAACTTAGGCATGAAGATTGAAGTGTAGTCTTTAACTAAGTAACTGATTTGCTGGTTAATCTTGTCCGATAATATCACATTCTGCGTGGTATTGCGAGAATTTTAAAATGACAAGAAAATATTTATAATTGTTGATAACGTATTTTGAAATTCATCTATTTTTTATGTTTTGTGATCGTCATAAACGAAACTTTTTATGATGATTTTTATTTAAAGCTTCATATTTGAAAGTATAACGATAACAATAATAGTAATAATTCTATTATAATTAATGAAAAGCTATCATAATCTAAGTAGCAATAAGGTGAAATAATTGTATTATTTGTATCCTTGTCTATGATAATAAAAGCCTTTTGCTTAAACTTTATTTAATTTAGCTTTATTTTACCAATTCTGTAAATTTGTAAATAGTAGATCATTTTTCGAAAAATGATGTCATAAAGAAGTTTCACTTCTTACGTGTGTACACTAATACACACACACACATTTTTTATATTATAACACTATAATGTATACTGTGCTGTTGGTGTTCCAAATAAAATAAATAAATAAATATTGTAAGGCCCCACATTATTGAACAACAGCACGGTTTCTTGCGGAAAAAATCCACCGAAACCAATCTTTGCGAATTTTTAGACTTTACCACTGATTGGAATAAAACAATTTTTTTCGGATTTTATCGCGATTTGGATTATTTTTTACATTTTTTAACTTCCCGACGTTTCGATTAATTTACAGCTTTCGTGGTAACGGGGCGGACCGTCCACGATAAAAACCGTAAAAATAGTTTTATTTCAATGTGTAACATTCGCGTAAATCTAAGAAACCATTTATCACTGATGCCATTGAGAATCGTTTCCAGGTTCACGTATTATATACTGACTATTCCAAAGCATTTGACAAAATCAATCGTGATATTCTTGTTTCTAAACTATATAATTTTGGTATACATGGTGATTTACTCCGCTGGCTGGACTCTTATCTAAGGCAACGTAGTCAGGCTGTTACTGCAAAGGGTTTCTGCTCCTCTTTTACACCCGTCCCTTCAGGTGTCCTGTTATATCCCGCCCGTCCGGTCTCATTCTCACTCAAGGCATGTAATGCAGTCCCATCCCATCCTTTTGAGTATGAAAAAGTAACAAATATATCGGAATTCTTTCCTCATCCCACGGCAATACTAAATTTTTCGGAATAAAAAGTAGGCTAAGTGTTAACCCAGGGTGTCAGCTACCTCCATACCAAATTTTATCGAAATCCGTTAAGCCGATTCTGAGTTCATCGCGCACAACCGCACAGACAAACTGACAAACAGACAAAAATTCTGAAAATCATTGTTTTTGGTTCTGTTACGTTAATACAGACCCCCCATATTAGTTTTTCTCATTTATCTTCCATGTACAGATATCGATCGGTTACAAATTTATTATATGTATAGATATTGTTACTAAAGCTTATCGTCAATTAGGTTTTATTCTTAGAGTGGGCAGAGATTTTAAAAAGGCCTCCACAATTGTACTCTAGTTTAATCCTTTTGTTCGTGCTACCTTAGAATATGCTTCAGTTATTTGGAATCCGTATTACAATGTTTATATTAGTCAAATCTAATATATACAAAATAAATTTATGAAACATTTGAATTATTGCTTCAATTGTCCTACTATATCTGAATCTTCTAGATTATCACTAGCGGATCGAAGAAATATACGAGATCAGATTTTCCTTTTCAGAATTATCCATAACCTCATTGATTCTCTTTATAATTTATATTATGAGCAAAATCTTATTTAGATGTCCTCGAACGAACTCATGAAATGGATCAGTTTTTCAACCCTCAACGGCTCGAACCAATTATGGATATAATTCATTCACCCGAAGAGCCTGTCATAACTACAATAAAAGCTTCTACGATATCGACATATTATTTTTATCGTGTAGTAAATTTAAGCTTTAACTTAAAAATATAATTAAATCCAAGTTGTAGTGTATTAAAATTATCTCCTACATTAATCCTTCATTGATTTGTTTTTGTAATTTAATTTGTAATGTTATTGTTCTTTTTTGCGTTTTTGTAATTATTATATTTCTTTGCCAATTTATAGTTTTTGTTTATATATTATTCACTGTAGCACAGCGAAAACTTATTGTGATTTTTAGTTTCTAAATTTTAATTTTGTTTCGTACCATTTGTTTATGTATAATTTAATTGTGGAAGCTTCACTGGATAATGTGTTTTTAATTGTACTGTGTTTATATGCTTTATTGTTCTGTATGTTTTCCAAATATTAATAAAATAAAATAAAACACTACTTCATTAGAAAAAAATACTTTTTCTCACCTTTAAAACATTAAATAACATTACACTTTAAAACAACATACATATACGTACCAGGTACCTATTAATTATGTTTTTCTAAACTCTTCAATAGATAAGGGTACAAATATTTGTCCATGTTCTTCCCCCATATATGATCCATATGGTTGAACTTACTTCTTTTCATCACACGAAATTCAACAACATTCGGCAGCTGATTTTTAAGCAGAATGACATTCTCCACTGGCACCATTCTGTCGTTCCTGCCGGTGTACAAGGCGATCTTCATCTTCACTTTGCTCAGATCGTAGTTCGGCGGATTCTTCGACCCGTAAACATCCATATTCTTCTCAGAATCGTAGTCGAATTGGCCGAAATTCTTTTTTAAAGAATTTTGCAATATGTGGTGCACGTTCTTCCTTGAAGTGCTCGTTGGGTAATGTACAATTACAGTAGGTAAAAATTCTGGCCCTACTTGTTCGATATCTGGTCCTGCTAGCTCTCCGAATATTGAAGCGCATAGTTCCGCTTGGTTTTGACACAAATTTTGTATAATGGTTCTGATTTCTTTATTAAAGATCTCCTCGGTGTTAAAAGCTGCCAAAATAGAGTTCAGAACGTCTCCCACTCTAGTAAGGACACTCCAGGGTGGAGGAAGGTTATTTAAGTAGCCTATAGGAGCAAGAGCAATCAGTAGATTCACTTTACCATTGTAATCCGGTCTGAGCGATCCTAGGACATAGAATATTGCGTTCCCTTGGGAATGTCCGATTGCGTCCAGCTTGTCAGTTTTGGTTTCGCTGAGCACGTAGTCTATAATCGCTGGTAGATCGTAGTAGCCCATCTCGTGGTAGCTGTAGTCCCAGAAATCTTTGTCTACATCAGGATCCAGCTTAATGTGTCTTCGGGAGTAGTGATTCCCTCTAACATTGCCAGCCCAAACGTCGTAGCCTTGGTGGTTCAAGTGCGTCACTAAGGAGTTGTTTCCTCTGACGATGAAGGTGTCTGCAGAATCTGTTATGCCGTGCATAAGGAGCACGGGCCTGCTTCTGTTGCCAGGCACGTGAAATACCTTGAGGATGTATCCATCTTCAGTAGTGACTGTATGTTCGTTGCAGTGGCAGCCGTATTTTGTAGCTAAGCCTGCGAAGTCAAGGCGGACATGTTCAGGTATCTCTAGAATAACTTGCACCACGAGACTCGTCAGTATGAGGACAGTCAAATGAGTTTGCATATTCTACGCCTTGAATCGATAAGTGTATCGACACGTCGTGTTTTGATTGTAGATGGCACGAGTATGACCTAAGTCTCGTGGCCGTCTTAATTCGATGTATGAATTACCTATTAGGTGTACTTCATTAATTTTGGTTACAAAAAACTTGTTTATGGCAGTAAATATTACGCTGCCCGGTGATTAAGATTGGATATTGAGATAATATTTGTCTGTGAATATTTTTTATTAGAATTACATGTTTTGATGCATTGTTGATTTCATTGACTTCAAACTTTGATCTGTTATTAAAATGTTGAGGATAACAAAGTAATACAATAATTTTCCAAAAAGTTTCGGAATTACATCGTGTCCAAAATGTCTGGGCGTATTTATAGGTGACCTATGTTCACTTGGGAACAAACTGTGAATGATGAATGATGCACCTATTTATTTATTTATTTATTTTATTCTTAACTGCACATATAAAGGGAAAAAAAACACAAAGATATTACAGATTAACAAAAAAGTACAGATGGCGGTCTTATCGCTCTAGGCGATTTCTTACAGACAACCTTAGGATGGATATAAGAAAAGAAAAACAAGAAAGGGCAGTCTAGAATTTAATGGATACAAGCACCAATACAAAAAAACTTATTTATATAAATATATACAAGATCAATACATAAACATCTAAGTATCTATCCAACGGCTTAACCGGGGTGGTGCTACTGTCTTAAAGAAAGGAGTGGAAGTATCAGTTTTGTCTGTTGTATTTCGTTTGGTGAATGATTTTTCCGAAGCCCTAAAAGCTAGTATTCGTAGGCTAGGCTATTGGTATTCCCCGGATCGCGTTCACCCTACAAATGGTGGAAACTACTCATAGTTAAGCACGTAAGTCTATCGGCCTTCGGGTTCAGCCTTTGCATATCCGACGATGGATTTTGTATTGTATTGTATCAGTCTATTATACGTCCCACTGCAGGGCACGGGCCTACTCTACAGTCGAGGGTACGATTGAGAGTGGTTAAGCCACGACGATGGATTCTTAGATAGGGGTGACTGAAAACCAGCGCTGATCTAAACTCTAGTTTCGGTCAGCATATGCTAAGTCATTTCCTTTTGTCTTTCAATAATGTTATGTTTGCTTAAATTTGTTGTATTATCTGTAAATTTTAAGGCAATAAACTTTTTTTTTACTTATTTATTTATTCTTTATTTAAACCACAATGCACTTTCCGTCATGTGCATTGTGCATTATGACTTGGACATGCTATTGTGTATAAAAAGTGTAATAAATAAATTAATTAAATTAGACGTAATATCATACTTATTTGTAGTTTAAACGGGGTTATGCATAAGCAATAATTAATATACAAGTGACATAACACATTTTGACCATATTAGAATTTAGATAATATGATATAATAGTGCCTTGACATTACAGATTCACTTAGTCCGACCACGGTCACTGCCGCGTATATTTATCAGCATTTAATATTTCACTTTTTTGTTCCGTCATTTTGAATAACCTTTATAATCAACAAGGTCTTAAGAATAGCAATTTTTTGTCTATTGTGTAAAAATTAATATGTTTTACATACATTTGTTTTTGTGTGTGTTATAAGAAACGTATTTATCTATGATCTACGTGCAGTATTTGATTTTTTGAATATGTGCTGCGGACGTAGTTGTATCCCCTGTAAATTACCAGCGTATGTATAATTAACATAGTTATGGAGTAACCAAAGAAATACCATTGACGGTGCTGTCGTCTTAATTATGTACCAAGGTTTGATTAATTTGTTTAGAATTTCGATTAAACAACTCCTCAATAATAAAAAACCGTAGCATTTTAAACATTTTATTAAGATTAGTTTATTCTGTTTGCTGCTAGACTCTGCAAGTTACTAGGGGAAGTTCCTGCGTTGCGAGTCTCGACCCCGGAGTACGACCGCCTCGTGACGGACGCGTGTCGTCGCCTGTGGCTTTACGTCGCCGAGTCCAATCACCCTGAAGTGATAGAAGCCGCGTGTGATGCTCTGTCAGGCTTCAAAGTAGAGGACTTCAAGCTTAAGGATATACCTGAGGTGAGATTGCCCTTTTTTTCTCTAGCAGAAAGAATTATAAGCTGCCTTCTTGTGTAGTGAGGGTAGTAGCTGTAAGGATATGATGTCTTTGGCCTTCTAGTTAGGCGCGTAGGATATTACTCCGCATATCATAGATAAGGTGGAGCTAGACTGGCTCGTGAATGACGTGCAAAACTGATATCTATGCCTAGTTCAGACACTCGTTAGGATTTAAGGGCCTGCGACGGTTACAAGTGCCCTTGTTCATTTTCTCAAGTCTCTTCTTTCGGAGAAGACATGCCTTAGACTTGTCGCACTTTATGACGCACAGAAAAATGTGCAATTCTATGATCTTTGTCATGGCAGTGACAATATTCTTGACCTTGATTGATAGATACAAGTCTAATGTAAACTCCAGCTGCCTGCTCATAACTGGAAATAGCTCAAAAAAACCATGACATACCTGATACCTGGCCAACAGATATACAGGCGGACGGTGAAGCTGCCGCCTTCTTATTGCAAGACACCGGCTGATGCTGCCAGGAAGCCTGAGGATGTACTCGATTATATACCGTGTGAGTACTCCTTACTTTGTTTCTTTGTATACTAAAAGGAAATGGCTTGTGGAAATGACTGTTACAGCGTCTCATGACATTGGCTCCTACGCCTTTTATCTGAAGTAGTTTCAAAAGCTAGCATTAACTTTCTAAATAAGAGCGAGCTAAGTAATGATGAGTGAAGCTAACATGAGGCCGGCCTTAATAATAACTGATTCTGTATAAACGATGGAAAAAATAGAGGAAGCTGGTTTATTAAAAGAATAATGACATCAAAGAATACACTTATGTAGGCATAGTTTTCTGTCACATTGTGACACTGTCTTGTAGCGGAAGGATTATTTGCCTGTAAGTTAATTGTATTGCCAATGGAAATGTCCTTTTTCACCCAGGTGAGGTATGGCCCGAAATCTTCAAGTACACGAATCAAGCGGCGCTACCCGGCGTGGTGCGCTTGGCGTCGCGCCTCATGGACCGCGAGATCCGAGGGTTCCGTAGCGGCGTGTATCATCTGGACGTGAGGCAGGAGCCGCTCAGTCTCTCCAGCTTACCACCAGCTAGTGTGGTCCGGGGACTTGTCGAGTGCTTCAGGAAACAGGTTGGAAATGATTCAAATAATAATCATATTTACAGGGTCTTCTAACTTCTCCAGATTTGAGGAGCTCTTTTCGGATAGATTAAAAGAACAATGTTCAAGTGCTAAAATTAGTAATTCAGTAAAGTATATAATGAAAAACAAATTTGTTGCGTAAAAATAAGAATACCTAAAATTGGTTTGGATTGTATGAGTTAAATCCGTGATGCGACATTGATATTGATATTATTTATTACTCATTGTGCATCATATTAATTTATTTTTCAAATTGAATTTTGGGATCCTGTAAATTTTACATTTTACTCTTGAAAAAGCCAAAGGTAACCAGAACCTAATTTCACCTCTAGGTCACCTCACCGACCTACGACTACACAGACACGATCCTACTATCAATCCTACAAGCTCTGACGTCAGAGTTCCCGCGGCCCATCCCTCCCGTGGACCTGTGCTTCCTACCAGACGCGTTCCACAGAGGGCCGCAGTGGAAGGCGCAGTGCGTCAAGTTCGCGGCGAGACAGGCGGCGGTGTCTCCGTCGGCTAAGAGGATCCTGGACAACTACTTGCAAGGAGTCGCGGCTGATAATGCTCAGGCAAGTGTGCTGTGCTTCCTGCCTCACGCATTCCACATAAAGTTCAGGTTCATTTATGAAAACTATGTTGAAAATAGGATTATGAACAACGAAATATAATGATGTGAACTTGTTCAAAGTTAACTTCATTAGCAGCTGTTGAAATCTGCCTGCAGATATAATTTTCAGAAAATAGGAAAAGGATGCATTACAGTTGCAGTTATTGCGGTACACTACATCACCACTCTTCATGTTGAATAGCTTATCACACCATTCTTTTTTCAGGAAGAAGACGTAATGCTAGTATTTGAGCTCCTCCCAATCTTATGTCGGAGTATGCCCCCCAATTCCCTCAGGGAGCCGATCGAGAAGCATCTGGGGATGGCGTTCTCCGCGTGCAAGGGGAAGGGGAGTAAGGACCCCCAGGAGTTGCTGTTCGTACGGCAGCTGGAGTTCATCAGTAAGGCTCTGGAGTGCGACAAGATACATGTCGCGAATAGAGCGCAGTTGTCGCAGTTTGTCGAGAATTACTTCTCCGTCATGGATGATGACCATGTGGTAAGATATTTTTTTTATGATAAAGTGTTGTTAAATATAGCGAAGGTACTATTACTGCATGTTTTTTATGTGCGTTTATTAATGAAACAAATTCTAACAACAATTAGTTTAAAGAGTGTAAGAAGAGTGAGATAGTGTAGTAGAGAAATGTTCGTTACTGGTTTGGGTTTTATGAGACCCAAATCTTTTTTGTGCTCTCTGATAGTCACGAGTCTCTTGTGTACGCTGCAGGCGTGGCCCGCGTACGTGTGCGCGTGTCGCGCGCTGTCCAGCAAGCACTTGGAGCGCATGTCGTCGCCGAGCGGCTGGTGGGAGGTGAGCGGCGCGGCGCTGCGGCGCGCGGGCGGCGTGCGCGCGGGCGTGGCCGCGCTGCCGCACTGCGCCGCGCCGCTGCTGTGGCTCAACGAGCTGGTCGACGCGCAGGCCACGCTGCTCGCGTATGTTTTGTTACTATATAATACAATTTATATGCATTAATTAATATTTGGTGTAGGGACTATATGGCCTAACCACTCTCAATCGATTCTCTCGATTGTAGAGTAGGCCCGTGCCCTGCAGTGGGACGTATATGGGCTGATATAGATATAGTAGGGACTTCTATTGCGATAACCTTTATGTGGCCCCAAAAAAAGTCATCATGTCGCCGACAATTTGTATATAGAGCTCTCTTCAACCCCAACAAGTCCAATGATGGTCTTTTACGTAATCTACACTCAAAATGTATTTTTGTTTACAGCAATCATTCAGTCTATAGCACACATCCGCAATCATCGTCGACAAATATTCATCATCATTCACAACGCATGTTATCCATCACAATTTATTGTGAAATTTAACAATAACTTTTTGGCTCCATTCATTGGGATTAACAGCCAAGGTTCATCATCTACAGTCAAAATTGATTATCATTTGCAAGACATCTTCATTATAATCTACAAACAATATTTGACATTTCGCTACACCTTACATTCCCAATCACAAATCTTTTCTTCTTTATCATGCATTTGGAATACACTCCCATCTAATGTTACTGCATATTTAACATGTCTGTCTTCCTTCATTTTCTCCATGTTTAATTACAGTGAGCAAGAGTACTCCCTAAAGTGCATGACGCCAGCTCTGAAGGCAGCTAAACCTGACGCGCCCTCCACCAAGGAGTGGTTCCTGCAGCTCATGGCGCGCTCGCAGGTCGCCTTCAAAGAGTAAGTGCAACGGAATTTAACGGTAATATCACAGGATGGTGGAATGACAGCAAGCAAGAATTTTGTCATAGCTCTTATGTAAATACAGAAAATCATCCCAATCTCTTACTTTGTCCCAACATAAACGAGGAACAAACATACGTATCTCCTCATTTCTAATAACTTACCCAGGACGGAAGACGAGTCAGCCAAGCTATACCTGTGTGACGTGTTCATGCTGAGCGCGATAGTGTTCAGCGGCCACTGGAGCCTGTGGGACGAGGGGCACAGTATGGGCCGGGCGGACAGACAGGCGCTCCTGCCCGCCGCCGTGGCCTCGCTCCTGGCCCGGGAGGGATGGACTGATATTACTCTGCAGGTGAGGGGTTTTTTGATTATATTGTTTTCTTTTAGTTGGTACTTAATATAGGTTATAATTGTTATAATTTCCACCTCCAAAGTGGACGGACCACCTAGTTAAGGTTGCAGGAAGTCGTTGGATGCAGGCCACTTCCAACTGATTAATGTGGAGATCAGATGCCTGAAAAGGAAAGATAGATAGAGAGAGAAAGGTTATAATAGTTTCGTACTGTGAATATCGTCGTATAAACCTAATTCCTAAATTTATTGTCAGAATTGGACATAGTTGCTGCCATATGGAACTAATTAATTAATTACGCCTGCATTTCTGTTCACCATGACGAATGTAATTTTTTTGCGTTATTGGCAGACAAGTTGCTGCTTTTTTAATAGTAAACGATTAATTTTGGTCGGCGCGCATTCCGTCCTCTATGCAAAACGCGAAAGAATTATCGAATTTGCAGGAAACGTAGTTATTGTTCTCAGAGTTAGTAGCGTGTGTGTGTCGCCAGGTGCTGGAGTGGTTGCGGCACACGCGCGACGCGGCGCGCGACGCGGACACGCGGCGGTGCTGCCAGCGCGCGCTGCTCGCGCTCCGGCACACGCCGCACTTCGCGCAACACAAGATATGGGTCAAACTGTCAGTACATACTTTATTACATACATACATACATAAACTCACGCCTTTATCCTAGAAGAGGTAGGCAGAGGCGCCACCAGGACACCCATATTTCGCCTTGTATGTTCCGTCCCATGATGTGATAGGGGGCGAGCCTATTGCCATATCGGGCACAAATTCCTGACTTCGGGCTGATAATGAATAGAAAAACCCAATACCACTTTGCCCGACCCGTGATTCGAACCCGAGACCTCAGCTTTGTAGTCGTACCGTAATACAACTACGCCACCGAGGCAGTACTTTATTAATCACCTTTTAAAATATATTGCATTGTTTTAATAAACGAGCAAACAGGAACAAGTCACATCGTTGTGATTTATTTATCTGCAATTTCAAAATACCAGGTTTATCCAGACTGCGTCCGAAAACTAGGCCAGTGTAGTTCTAGTGATAACAGACAGCGCAAATAAAAATTTCGCAAAAAAACGCGACAGTTTTTTTTTATTGATCATCGTGTTTAGGTAGTAAATACCTACGGCTTTATTCATAGACAGTTTTAAAACCTATTTTAGTTATCGAATGTTTTGTTCCTTTTGAACCACTTTTGAATTCAGTTTAAGCGAAGAAGACAAAACATTCCACAACTAAAATGGGTTTTGAAACTATCTATGCATGGGCCAGTAGTTTTTGCTAAAATAATAATGTAAGCCCTTGCGTACGACTGCGTTATTTTTTAAATAAACAGGTTTATATAATTATTTTAGGAAAATTATGTATTTACCACCCTAATACGGCGATAACTAAAAAAATCCAAAAAAAATGTCGCTTTTAAATACGCTTTATATTAGCTTCAGATGTATGTATGTAACGGAATCTTTGAACATGATTTTGACCCCCTTCAAAACGTCGGATTAACTCGAAATTTGGCCTTCTTATTAAGGACCGATGACAGTTCAATATTTTAAACAAATATCCTTACTAGGATAATCAGGATTAGCGATTTTTGAAGTGTATCTTCTTTTTTTGCGATATTTTTAGTTGCATTGTGTCGGAAGTCACTAATACTATCTGTCACCAGTCTGTCTGTGCAGTCTGGATACACCCTGTATATTGCATTGTTCCAATAACCGAGTAGACAGGACATCTGATGGAATGTAATAGCCGCCGTGAAACTTATCTTCAAGTGTTTTTCCTTGCAGTTGAGAATAAATAAAATAATTATGACCGTCTGACAAAAAAAACAGTACATTTTAATATACGTAGGTTTTTATGTAATTTTGTATTGTTTTTATGTTTTGGTTTTGTTACAGGGAAAATCATTTTGGCCGAGACATCGTAGACGACTAACAAAAAAGTAATAATAGAATGCAGCAAAATTATTATAATTATGTACCTACATGTATATTTTATGGTACTTATTAAAGTCATGTATAAACAAAAAACTGTATGTGAACGGAGATGGAATAATTGTTGATTGTGTTGAGACAAAAAGTCATTGCGAGATGTTTTTTTAAACTAATTAAGTATAGCTCGTTAGTTATTTTTTGTTAACATGTGTATGCAACTATGTATAGAGTACCTATTCGGAAATCTCAATGTAACTTATTTACTATATAATTTGCTAGACGAATTGATATTATATTTCGCCAACTTCCATTGTCACTGGCACAATAATCTAGGACCTAATTCCTCTCAATTATTGAGCAAACCAGAGCCATGTATTCAGACATATCTCTCTCTCTCTCTCTTCAACGACAGGAAGTCCACGGCTGAACATAGGTCTATCCCAAAGATCTCCACATCGACCTGTTGGAAGCAGCCTGCATCCAAGGACTTCCTGCGACCTTAACCAGGTCGTCCCTCCACCTTATGGGCGTCCGACACTTCTCTTGCTTGAACGTGGTCTCCACTCTAGAACCTTTCGGCCCCAGCGGCCATCGGTTCTACGTGCTATATGCCCGTACCACTGCCACTTCAACTTGCTAATCCTTTTCAGACATTTAGGCTGACTTATTGTTTGTAACGTATCTGTCGCTTAGTCATGAATATTGTATATTGACGAATAACAAAAGTATATTAAACATTGATATTAATGGAGCTTCCATTTTTGTATACAGCAGTCATAAAACGAATAAAAAGTGTTGACGTTAATATGAGTTTCATTTTTCCATTATCATTGCACTGCTGAGCGTAGATCCAAGCAAAGGAGCCACCAGGTCATGACGTCCACAGCCCTTGGGTCATACATGTGTTGCCGGCCTCTTGAACCGGGAGGGGAGGGAGGAGAAAATAGGATGGGGAGATGAAAGAGATATTGGGCATCCAAATTCACTGACTGAACGAAAGCTATCCGTAACGTCTGTCTTCTCCATGGATTTTTACAGCAAAATGTGTGAATCGGTATGCATTTAGTAAAATAGTAGGACTTAGGTAAAGACTAACGTATTTTTCTGTGGTTATGTGTCTTTTCCAGTACCTAGGTAGAAGGTTATGGGGGTACAAAAAATAACATTGGACTTTTGCATAATGTTTTTATTCATATGTACAATTCATTGGCATTACATATCAATACAATTTACAAATATACAATACTACCCGACCTCACTAACAAAACAAAAATAAATAGATAAAAATCAAAAACTTTCCACAGCATCTCTTTTACAAAGGCTCGGCAAAGTGACTGCACTACTTATGATAACTAGTGCTATTGCGTCCAGATAAAATTGATTCTCTAGCCACTCGAAACAATAATGCCGGCCACGTTTGATCACATAATACCTACTGGTTATACATACCTACTCCTACTACTTTTGTCGAATCATATTTTTAATACTAAGACACATTTCTATTCTACATAATGGCAAGACGTACTAAAAACTCTCCAATTTACTCACGTTCATATTTAAATTATATTATACACTTATCAGTTATTATACACACGCGCAGTTTAAAATTCCTAGTAAATTAATATATAAATACATCCTACAGTCATACACATAGTCCATATTTCACACTAAAATACATACTATGTCGGGGGTGGATACCCTTTTGAAACTCTGATGAAAAGACAAGACTTTTCAGGCTCGTAATAACCGATTTAAATAAAATATCTGAACTCTCTCTAACATTTGTATCCGTGGGGGGATGAAAACGACTACCTCTTGTTTCAGTCGACCACTTAACGAACTGAATAATTACCATAACCATAGAAGATGGAGTTACCATGGATCATTCAAACATCTATTTTTAAAACAAATGTCAGACAAAGTGCTTTTTTAACCGCTAGATGTCACTTTAAAGAGTAGTGATTGGCGCACGTAATACCTTTACGAGTTTGAGGTTATATTTTGAATAAACAATGTTGGAAAAGAGAGTTTCTGGCCAAAACCTCGCTTTGTTTCTTTCTAACAAGCGAGTCAGTGTCGGATTAAACCATCGTATGTAGTACATTGTATCGAGGCCCTTGATGACCAATAGATTCTTACGTTTAAACTAAAATGTGTTTCTTTACTGCACTTCAATAAATTTCAATTATAAATAGCGCTCAAACAGTACTTTATGCAAAGGACCCATAATGCTACCTATGTTGACTAACCCGGCCCTGACTGCGCGTCTGGCTGGATGGTAGTTCAATCTATTTGGTATAATGCGTTAGTTCACACGCAGCGGCGCGAGTGCGTCTCAGACGGCGGTCTCGTCTCGCGTGTTCCGGACGGGCACGCGTATCACCTCCTCCTCGGATTTTGACTCGACGGGCAGGTTCTGAAAATTATTATTTATATTAAGTTCATATTTATATATTGCTCCTTAAATTGTAGCATAGATACTACAACTAGATGTAATAAATGAGGTTATAATATAATCTTTGTTTAATACGTAAAATTGTTAGATTTAGAAAAGTTAAGATATCCAAAATCTCATCAAAATGATTTGAGAAAATTTATATTTTATTGATATAAGTTTAAATAACATGGCCAAGGGTTATCTGGATTATTATGATAGGTAGGTAACCAATCTAATTTATGAAATTTGTTTATTAAGTTTTCTGTTTACATGATATTCGATGATCTTAGGATAATAATTCAAAAATGCATAACAAGAAAACAAAAGTTTACCGTAACATTCCATAGTTAGCTGACGAAAGCAAGTCTCAACAATTAAAATATGAACCAACAGGAGGGGGTGAAATAGTAGGGGATAGAGGGAGGGAGGGGCAACGGTCAGGACGCAGTAATAAGTACACGAGCGACACATAAGCTTATACCAGGGAACCACAATCGCCTAGATATATACCAAAGGATTATATTACAAGTCTACAATTATTAAACACAATGTGTAAAAACATTAAATAACGCTAGCTTTAAAATTAAACTAGAGCTTTTATACAAAGTGTCGGTGACATATTCACTTTTTTTGGGACCACATGTAGGGTATCGCAATAGTAGTGCGTACACCAAATATTATTAATTTATCATCAACCGTTTAGCCACGGGATTTTTTTTTATTTTTACTCATTTAACCACCTGCTGTAGCGATTTGTCTAGGTCATTGACACAAACGGGTAATAAACTGCAAGTGCGAAAAAATACAACTCGGGTGTTATTATTACAAAAATTATACCAATAATTGAATTTAGACCTAATATCTATGACATTAAAACTCATATTATGATTTATAAAATAAATGTCTTTCGAGGCGCAGTGCAATAGCTAAGCGACGTTGCCAATTCGACATCAGAATGAGGCTAGGGTGGCAGCATACAATATCGATATTATCGATATAATTCAAACTTTATTATTGAAATTTCACAAAATCCCTAATTTATCCACAATATTAATAACAATTGTTTTGGATACATAACAGGAGATAAACAAAGCTCGCATCTACATTCTAAACCTACTTAAAACTTTTCCTGTATCTTTCTTTTGGTGTATCGATTCGTACCGAGGTCTTTTTAGCACGCATAAAATATGTTTTGATAACTGTGCTAATTAATATGATTTACACATTTACTGCCCTGAAAGTATTAAAATATTAATAGTTTCAGATTATCATATTTCAATTGTCGATATTTATTGACGATATTTTTATGTTGCATCCCTAAACATGTATCCATCCCCGCCATGCCGGCTCCGGGATTCCCCCGCGACGTTTGGGCAGTGTTGCAAGGTAATTACATTTCGTTCCGTAATTACACTAAAACTGTATTTGTACTACATTTACTCCATTAAGTATCAAACAATAGTATGCAGTTAATATCGAACATACTGCAATATGACTAAGGAGACAAATCGTAAAGCTATTTTTAACACTTACCAACCATTAATTGCTTCAAAATAATTTTATAGGATAATTATTCACCGAGCCATCCGTAGTTTTTAACCACACCATGGAACGATATTTACAGTACTTTGTGACCGATAATTTAATAAAAGTGACACACACAGCGATTAACTATCTTTTTATGGAATACTTGTGATTTTTAAAAAAGTATGTTTATTTTCGTTTACTATGAAAAAGCCCAGTAAACGGTATTATCTACTGTATTTTACATCCGTCTACTGTATTTTTACGAAACTTTCACTGTAGTTTTCAAAATCTAACCTAGCAACACTGCGCTCGGCGATCGACGGTCAAGGTTCGGGGGTCGGGGGTCGAGGGTCGGGCGTGAGGGGCAGGGGCGGAGGCGGGGGTGGGGCGAGTCGGGTGTCGGCGCGCGCGCCACTCGTCAGTCGTCACTCGTCAGTGAGGCGTACATGTTTTAAGTGAATGTGTGTGCGCTGCTCACAACTCATTAGGAATTACGATAGCATTTTATGTTCACGATGTCGTGATTTACAGCTTTGGAATACACTGATATGATTTTAATTTATGGCGAATGCCAACAAAATGCAACGCGAGCTTTACGACTGTATCGAGAAAGATATGCTGCCTCACGCAGATGTCCCGCAAATTCGAACACAGCATGTTCATTAGGGTTAATGGAGGACCGTTTGAACAGTTGAAAATTTAGTTTAATTGAGTTTTAAGTTATGTTTGGTGGCAGTAATATTTCGCCCGACGTGCTATTTTTATCCACCGGCGCAAAATTAATAGTTTCTGAGTTTGTGTATGCATCATAGCTCCCAATCCAATGAAACAATTTTGACCTAGTTTATTTGTGTAAATTGTGACTCTGCTGGGAGTGCTTTTATTGAATTTCTTATTCTACGAATAAAACTACGCCTAAAAACTACAAAGAAATCACCGCGCCGAATGAAACGCGGCGACGAAAAAAAGCGCTGTTGCCGCTCTTATCCTCGGGTCAAATGAGGTCAGTAAATGCCTTATAAAGCGTGTTGTATTAAAATCAAATTATTTTATTATTTAGTTTGTTTGAAAATTTCATTTTTTCAATTTTAATTTGATATAAAATCTAATCATTTTAATTTGTTTTTATTGACTTTATATAATGACCTTGTGATTTAAAGTCAATATGACATCAACACTTTGTATACACCAAATAAAACACCTTCATAATATTTTCGTGTAGTCTCACAACGTGTAGAAACCTAGTGCCAACAAATTGATCATCCCCTCTTATGCCATTACTTGTTAATAACATTTGTGTTTGCAAACACGATTGTAGCGCGTTTAGTGGTCGTGAAAAGTGGCGTCTCGGGAAAAAAATTAGATACCAGTATATACACTGGCTTTCTTATCTTAAATAGAAATATTTTTTTAAGACCCCATTTCGAAATATCAGGTACAATTCCATTGGTTGTATCTGGACGAGTGTGGTTGACACAAGATGCAGTTCCCCTCCCCCCGCTGGGCGTGGGTGCAGTAGATGCAGTGGGTGCAGTAACCTCGAGCGCGGTGTAGTGGTTGTGCAGCTTGGCGGGCAGCGCGGCGAGCGCGGCGGGGCGGCGGCGCGCGGGCGCGGCGGGCGGCGCGGGCGCGGGGGCGGCGCCCCGCCCGCAGCCCCCCACGCTCTTCAGCAGCCGCCCGCTGCCGAACGCACCACCCATGAGCGCTACCAACCTTTCACGCCTCACACTCTCTGCATCATCCTCATACTGTACTCCAAGTATTTTGTGTTTATATTGAGAAAAAGGCCATAATGTACCTGATGGCAATAGCGGTAAAGTTCAAAATTACATGAATCACTCCTGTATCTCTTAAACAACGGCCAACTTATTAAAGGCGCAATAAATGCGCTTTATTCACATTCTTAATATTATAAACACTTTACAATACACTAAAATGATATTTTACAAAATGTTGGCAGCCCCTGGCGCATTGGTTAGGCCCTTAAATAAAATCCTCTTTGTTCTGTGCGCGCCCACATAAAACATACGCCATAGTGAATTTTCTAAGACAAGCATGACTAGTATAATGTAGTTTTAAGTTTTTTCTTTTCAGTTTTGGTTTTATTTATTTCAATAAATACCTAGCTCAACATTTCATCTACATACAACTTCATAACAATAGACACTTCCATTTCACACTTTTGGGAAACTAAACACATATCTATACTTTTTGGCATGGTACCATCATGGGGGGGGAGGGGAAAAATTCACACACAACTCAAATATTACTCTAAATAATCGATAGATTGTTTTTATTACTGCAAATAAATACATTGAAGTCTCATCTCCTATGTACGGAAGGCAAATAAACTTATTTTTTATATGCCATGCATAAAAAACCACAAGCAAGTAACGCGCACAGAAACACAACTATTGATCCTTTTTGAGCCAGGCCGTATTAATCATGCAATATCTATTGTTAGCACAAAGGATTGGGGGAAAATTTAGTTATTATCAGACAATGATTTTATCTGATATTTGACTGAAATATGGTGCTTTTTCCATGCCATTCACAAACAATACATAAAATTGTCTATTTTTTAATTTTTTGTTGCCATTTGGTTATGGCAGCACTCTTTAACTTTATTGGAAATATTGAAAATCACTGCACAAAACTGTCCACTCATCTAGTGAGCTAATATTTTTATTTTTACTGGACTTAGGCCCTCCAGAACTCCTGGAGGAAAGAACATATCTTTCTATAATTACTCACGTAATTTCAGTACTTTTTCATTATTTTTTGCTTTTGATCCTTTGAGCCTGTTGTATTTTGAATCTTGAATTTATTTTAAGCCAATCAAAACTACGACATCATATTAAATTAGAAAATTTTCTTCAACTACAAAGCTCAGAATTAATATACTTGCTTATAAATATTGTTTAAAATCTACCTATATTTTTTTAAATTTCACAACTCTCAATAAAGCTAATTTACCAAAGTACTTACGCATCTAATAACTTAAGAAGCAGTCGGCTGTATGCTTGGTACTCATCCTCTCCAAATTCTCCAGGGTGGTGCCTGGCAAACTCGTAGGTGTCGCAGAACTGATGCACCAGTTTCTGGCCCCTGCCATCCAGAGGGGCTGCTAGGGAGGACAGGAGGAACGCGCGGAGGGACTCCCGGGGATGGCGACGAAGCCCAGGGTCTTGGCAGGCTATCTCCTCTTCTGCAAGATAATAAATTACAATTACTTTTTTTTATTCTGTGGTGGCAAAACAACAAACTCACCAAATGAGATTGGTCATATTGTATATGGAAATGTCAGGAGTGTGATAACAACACATACATTACGCTCCAAAAACTAGAATGCATGTGGGCGGTAGTTAACACTTGAATTTGACAATATTTGTAGGAGTAATTTACATTTATGATTGGGTAGGAAACAAATATTACTATAAGCAGCCAATAAACTAATGCGTATTGTGTTGTTAAATAAAGATACATAGACAATTTACCCCTTCAGTCTGCTGTTATCTAAGATTGAAATAGACTGCCTCGGTGGCGTAGTTGTATTACGGTACAGTTACAAAGCTGAGGTTTCGGGTTCGAGTCCCGGGTCGGGCAAAGTGATATTGGATTTTTCTATTCATTATCAGCCCGGAGTCAGGAATTTATGCCCGATATGGCGATAGGCTTGCCCCCTATCACATCGTGGGGCGGAACATACAAGGTGAAATGTGGGTGTCCTGGTGGCGCCTCTGCCTACCCCTTCGGGGATAAAGGCGTGAGTTTATGTATGTATGTATGAAATAGGGTTCATACAACATGGTGATTCAGCAGTGGTACAGAATAATTTGGCTTACAATTTAACAATAAGCAGAATCCTGACTTAAAACACTTTTGTGAAAAGGCATTTGATTCAAGTTTACCATAGAATGTAGATGAATGAATATCTAACCTAAAGTCTTGACATCATCAACAGCCTTGAACCTATAGTGGTACGGCTGCTGGGGCTCCAGGATGTAGTGCGAGGGCTCCGTGCTCAGCAGCCGAGGCTCATACATGATGCGAGGGACTGCTTCTATTCTCCTTTCTATCTCTTTCTTGAGGCACTGGAAATTACAGTAACATATTTTGAAAGTATTGTAAAAATTTTAAATAGTGGTCTTTTACTCTGTAAGAAAGTCACTGTAATGCACCCGATGTTAAGTGAAGTCCAATATGATTTTTCAAAACAAATATTTGAATTCAACATTTTATGTATTTGCATAGACGGTACTATGTGCCATTCTTTTTGATACAAGAAACAAGGCACATTTGATAATGCAGGTTACTGAGAACTTGTGGGTATATTGGACGCATTTATAATAATTCTAAATGTAGAAGCAAATTCTAACTATCGCTATATTTAATATTTTTATTCCGAAACCACAGTCTTAGTTTTAAAAATGGACATGTATAACACAATGCAAGAAATAGCTAAGTTAAAATTATATAATATAAAATAATATTGTTATATCTTATTTATTCCACTGTTATAACTTACTTTTTTAGCATCTGTGCCTATTGGAACATGGGGTCCTCTGCGGGAACGAACAGCAAACCGTGTTATTTGTCTTTTAGCGAAAATAAACAAAATTACGAAAGTTAATACACCGCCACTTATAATAAATATTATATTGAGAATGCTCGTGAAGTCTTGCATTTTGTAATTTGTTAAAATTTATTGAAATCCACCATCAAAACAACACCCAAGTATCAATTTGACAATTTGACGTCCGATCGTTATTTTGACAGCTAAGTTGTTCCAGACTGCCATGCACAGATTACTTAGTACTACTGCCATGCGAATTGGCCCAAAATGAGCTCTTGGACACCTGAAGTAATAACTAACATAATTCTGCATGGACGTATTACTGTGGTATTACATAATTACATTATTATTATTCATTTACACACATACATACATTATTGTATAGTTACGTCCATGTATTTCTGTTATTGCGTAAAAGAGACAGTATAAAACATATGCCAGAAAATGTTTTTTATAGGATATGGAATGAAGTTTAAGTTTTATATTCTGTAACGATCAATTTTTTTTAAATATGTACAAGGCAGAAGGTAATCAAACAGCTTTGAGATTTATTAAATATTATATTCGTTTAAAAAAAGAGGTAAAACCAAGTTTATGTTAAAATATTTTAGACAACTATATTTTAGCAATCTAGCCAGGACTTATGAAAGTCATCTTCGTTATTTATGAATGCTTGAGTAATAAACGCCGAAGTAATAAACCGAATATATCTATCATAATATCTATAATAAAAATCTTTCTGCAGGATGCACTTGACTTGATTGGTGATTTCCATGCAAATGTGCGAAAAGAACACATAATAAAATCAACCTTAGTCATTATTGATTACAACCATAAAACGTATTCAATTCAATATTTAAAAATCTTTTACATGCGTAATAATAGAGTTTAGGTTTCGCGCAAAAGACCAATTATTATTAAGTATTAATAATCTTCGTGAAGTAGCGGCTATGCAAGAAACCGGATGCAAGACAAGAGGTACCTAGTTAGTGGGTTCGATGCCTGGCAACGAGAGAAGTATTTGTATGATCTACACAGGTATTCATTTCGAATCCGGGTACTCTTTAAAAAAATGTCCCTCGTTGTTTTATACAAGACACGTTTCTCACGCAGGACCATTATAAGGATTGAATAACAAAATTGTGAAGCAAACAAACCCATAAGGAGGCGACTATCCCGCGCCATTATTTTTATGATGACGCCAATCAAAGATACTAACGTGTGAGTTGAATAGAAATTACAACTAGTGGAATGTAACGAAGCCAAATTTGTACAGGAGCCCATTGTAGCGTCCGCACCGATCGACAATCACTATTCCATAATTGAACAATGTCTATTGGTCATCGGGCTTGAGTATTTAGTATGCAAAGCGCGCGGCGAGGCGAAGACGTTGCGCCGCGCCCTGCTCTATAGAAAGAATCATGATAAAGGAATTTATGTTCGGCTTGTATGTGAAGGTATATGATAAACGATGAATAAATAAGTGTTTCTAAGTATAACACTTGGTACTTGTACAGACGTGCAGCTTATAGCTTATTGTTCGTCTCGGTTGGTATGCGTAAGGAAAATTATGTATATTATAATTATTGATATTATTATGCTGCCCAGTTGCAATATTGAGCCACGTCATAAATACAGTGGTGAATTTTAATCTGCTATTAGTTTCACGACTGCACTGCAATGCACTTGATGGTAAGATTGATGATAAAATAGTTATACAGTCATCAAAAAATTATTTCCAATTTTTGTTATATTAAATTTATTCATTTTCGTCTTGCTCGGAACCTGATATATACAGACTGAATCCAAAACTACACCTACAGATTAGTTTTCTATGAAATTGTTGAGCCTTTGAGCCTACCCGATACAAAATAATGGGTAAAGTTTATTGGCTCTCCTGAAAAGTTATCTACTTTGATTTTGTTAGAACTTATCAATAATTTGTCACTGCCATTGTAAAGTTACGATTATAGACCCTGTCTCTCTATGTACAATTGACGATTATCAATGACCGGCCATTAGACATGTTTATTACATAATAAATGTTTTCTCAATTTATTCATAGGTAGAACTTGCGATTCAATGGCGCCTTTGCATTAGTGTTGATACTTAAAAAAAAAACTTTCCTTTGTAGGTACCAAAGTTACGTGTGGTTAGTGCAACATGATAAAATGATTATTATTTCAAAATTATTTAGGTTTTAACTTTTTGAACACGCGCCTGTCCTAAATAAATCTTTGTGAGAATATAATTTTTAGTTAACCATGCTGGTCTACTTTTCATAAATCATTTTAATGATTTTAGATATGTTTCCTTTACCGTTAAGTACGAATTCGCTTACACGCGTAGTTTTATAAACTCTGCAGGTTGTGTCATGTGTGTCTTGTATTTGAACCTATGACGCGTTTTTGTTGATCCGGTTTGCCACTCACTACGCCATCCCTCACTTGAAAAAATAACTTTTACGTGCGCGGTCGATGTATTATGTTTTTATATGTATGTTGCAGAAAGATCACCTGATAATTTTACGTCGCAAGGTCTTATTTTAAGAAATTATACAATCTCGAGCTATGATGGGTTCGGTTTGAAAATTCATGCATTAAAAAGTGGTGGAGCTACACAGCGTGTTCCTTAGACTACAGTAGGAATGGACGGGGGTGACTCATTGCCTCGCAAAATACAAAAGCAAAAGGCTTGCAGTCGTGTTTCGTTTCATTTGACAGCCTCCGTGGCGCAGTTGGTTAGACGGCGGCTGTGAAATGAGAGGCCGCGGGTTCGATCCCCGCACCGAAACAAATGTTTCTGTGATGCACAGGTGTTTATTTCGAGTTTGGGTGTTTGTGAGACCGAAAAGTCTCTCGTAGTTCCCGATACCCACGACACAAGCCTAGATCTTAGTTTGGCGTCAGGACTATGTATGTGACTGTTGGGTGTATTTATTTATTTATAAGCAAGATTCCTGAAGGCCCTATACTACTGTCCTTCTCCCGTCTGTTTCCTTCTTTTTTTTAACTCTCGTTTTACGAGGCCAGCGATGAATAAACGGTCTAAATAACCAAGGTTCTACTACTGCTTATTGTGATATGAGTCGTTTGTTTGTTTGCCGGACGTGCCAGATTTTGTAAAAAAGTGATATGCACGCGAATAACTCAACTTTTCCCTGTGCTTTAATAAGATATCAGGTCCAAAGATCAAAACGTGTAAACATTTGACATGGGTGGTTAGGGTTACATACAAATTTTGCACAAAAATATTATTTAAAATATAAAAATCACACAATTTACCCAAAAGTAATTGAAGCATCTTATTAAGTGGTTTCATCGTGCCCAGTTTTTTAGCGTATAAACACTTTTCTATGACGTTTGGCCGTCCATTTTGTCGAGTTCCCGCTAAAATCGTTGACCTTGGTACACATTGGTTCGCGTTACAAAACTAAGTGATCCAGTTAGCAAGTACCGATTTTACGATAATACATTGTCATGTGCCATTGAAATTCTCCTCACGATTGGCTCTTAAAACTTGTGTGAAATACGAAAAAATGCTACTGGTTTTTGCATGTGTTGGAATTTAAAGATGTTTGTTTTTGTAACATATGAGTTAACGCAGACATAAAACATACATATACAATAGATAAAAGTTTCAAATGCTGATTGATAGCATGGTATTTGTATTTCCCGACCCGAAATCCGAAAACCACCGCACAAGAGAGTGGAAAATCCATATCAATGACCGACGCAAATGTATCGCGTTTTGGGTTGAGCTTATGTTTTGAACAGGGTGAGATAATTGTATCGACAGCCGAGAGGTAAGCAGAGGTGCCTCCAGGATGCCCACGTTTCGCCTTGTATATTCCGTTAGTTGATAGTATAGTCATAGATAGCAAATCATGCATCTTTATCATCGAATAAAATATTGTCAGTCCGTAAATGCACAACATATTTGGATTAAAAATATTTAATTAATCAATTAGATCGTCGATTTATGTCCGTTGGCAAGCGACAATCTTCAAGGCTAGTGCGACGACCTACAAGTTTCTCAAAAATTCCATTTATATTGTAGTGACTATTAGCCCAAGGATCACGATAATTGACGAAACATGACCGGCCTATATAAGTTTTACAGCTGCGCGAACTGCGCCCCGATCTCTTTACCTATGTACTGCCTATGTTTTATTTTTGCGATGAATGGCGAGACGAACAGGCTTTTCGCCTGATGGTAAGCGATACGATCGCTCATGGAGAGTATCAAACACCATGAATTACAAAGCATTGCTTGACATTCCAATGCGCTCGCCATCCTGAAACATAAGATGTTAAGTCTCAGTTTGTCCAGTAGTTACTCTGGCTACAATGTTCTCAAACCGGAACACAACAGGGCATTTACACTGCTGTTTGGCGGGAGAAATAGACATTACGGTGGTAGCTACCCAGGCGGCCTCTCACATTTGAGAGACCTACCACCAGAAAACAATCTATGCTTGTTTTATTGATGCTTTAATTCACACCACACAAAAATGCGGTATTCAGAATGATGTGTACAGTGAGCAATATCTTGCAGACTACCTTTAAAATAGTAGATTTATCTCTGGCCCTATCGATGTGATGTGACAGTATTTTTAGTCGGTAAGTGAGATTGCCGAGATCCAGATAGTCACTTTCTTATCCTGTTTTTTTTTTCTTTTACTTCTCAATCTAAGAAGCCAGCAACGTATCTATGTATATTCTATAATCCAAGAGTAGTAGATCTTCATGGCCTACGGCACTTACCATGAGGTTATCAATTTGCTCGTCTGCCGGACCTATTCATAAAAAGAAATGAGTTGGGAATAAAATATCTTCACGGTAAACTGGTACTTGGTAGGCAGAGTATTATAACATGTAATATATTAACGAAATTGTGTCGTCGGGCGCGCCGGTGGAAAATCCTTTCGATTGGTTTTCGCAACGGCGCTGCCTGCACGACGACAGACATCAGCGTAAACGTGGGGTAGAACGTTGAAAATATACTGGGAGCGATTCGTGACTTCTACATTAACACATTACATTACGTTTTATTTGAATATGGGTTGTTTTACTAGCACGACAAAGAGAGTACAGGTCAGTGCACAGTTACAGTATAGGTAACCAAGATAGGGACTATACCCTAATTCCATATCCACCAGTGAGTCACAACGATCTGAGGTTTGATTTTTGGTCTTCAACGAGAAAATTGCTTAGTGTTCTTGTTAGTTCTAGATGAGGATATGTAGTTCTCTTTCCTCGTGAATGTCTGGAATTATATTCTACCGGATAAAAGAGTAAACAAAATTTTATGTTTAGCAACTTCGTTAATTGCACGATGGTTAAAACGCTACCTGTCCTAGATTACTACAATAAATAGAGAACAATAATGTGGAAAACTTGCTCCCAAATGCTAATGTATAAATTACTCGTATAGTGTCTAAATTTGTATTTATCAACTGCATTCTCTGGACTAAAAAATTTAAATTCAAATCATGAATACTAAATAATCTGACGAACTGTGAATAAATTAGTTCATTCTGCTCATACTCGTAGTGAGGCACGAGATAAACTGTTTACAAGATAAGCCTAGTAGTAAAAATCCTGAGCGTGTTGTGTGGCAATCGGCCGCCGTGTGTTTCCCAACTGACACACAAGGTGCGCGCGCATTCAACTCGCGTCGCCGCGCTTCCACAATGGCGGCGGCACGCGAAAATATGCGCACGCGTCCGCGCCTCGCTTGCCCAACGTACATTAAACAGCATAAATTGTTACTAACGTGAAAACTAATAGGAAAACAACACGAGGTTTGCTCGATTGCGAAACCATAGTTTCGTTGTCAATGCCTCTTTTAAAGAGGCTCTTTGGCGCTAAATACAAGTGAAACACAAGTATTTGTTTCGGGTGTGAGTTTTTGTAAGACCGAAAAGTCTCTCGTAGTTCCCGATACCCACGACACAAGACTCAATCTTAGTGTGGGGTCAGGACTATGTATGTGGTTGTTGGGTGTTCCTAGAAGATTGTATTTATGATGCGCCATTAATAAGTTCTGCTTACCAGCGCTACTGCTTAGTTACTACTAGGTGCTCTACAAAGCCATGAGTCTTTTAAACAAAATAAATACTGGTACAATTGGCAGTGCCTTAGGTCAGTAGCCAGTAGGTAGTTACTAGTTACTGCACTTATTAATGGTAAATAATTTTGTGTTGACCAAGAAGGAATGAACGTAATATTATTCTGTTTGTATCTTAGTCATAATTTACTCTGCCTGCTGTCTCTGATCTGTAATATTCTCGCTTTTCGACATTTTTGCTGAGTACGAGATTTTCCCTTAGATCCTGAATCCAGCAATTAAATGAGACCTAACGAATTTTACTACATTATGGTGCGGCGGAACTCCTACAGCATAATATGTATTGACATAAATAAGCGAAGCTCCTAATTACATTCAATAGGAAAATCAACGGAAAACCGGAAATAAAATTCTGTAATAAGCTTTGTTATCCACCAAGCAAGATACCTTACTCACTTTAGCCGAATTTTATCTTTGATTGTGACACTAATAAGTAAATATAAGTTACATCGCCTACTTAAAGGTAAATAATATATATTTAGCGGCGTGTGGGACGTTGGTGTTTGTGTGCGCTATAGAAGTACCAAGTCCTATTGTGGGAACAATAATGAAAAAGAATGGTATGTCGTTGTTTAATTGGAAACTTGTTTAAATAAGTATGAACGTTGCAAACCGCCATACATAGGTACATAATGAATTCTGAGACACTTCGGTTCGTGTACTCGATAAATCTGAAAGTAACTACTCAGTTCTTGTGGGTTGGTACGTTTTCTTGCACCGAAAACATTTGACAATTGACTCATATGAATTTCAACCATTCAACGCTGAAGCACATAGGGTACGGGCCGCAAATTAAGCGGAAGTTCGCAGGAACGGTACCGGTGGAAACTGCGTTACAATTGCGCCGAAAAGGGCCACGCGGTGTTTTGATTGGCATGCCGTAGATCGATGAACCCACCATAATCTTTATTTTTTAAAGTGGCGATGTAGGTATGTATGTGACTGTTGGGTGTATTTTTGTATTTATACTCGCTGCCGAGCATCTCGGAGTCGCTACTAACGCGAGCGTATAGCCTCCACTGTATGCGTAGCAACCCCGATGACTCCTTTTAGCGCCTCTTACGACGGGCAAGGGACACCCTACTGAGATTCTTACGCCCTTTAAACACTGGAAGGGCACTAAACTTGCCATCGAGTGCATTGAAGTAAGCTTGTCGTGCCAGCACAGAAATAAAATAAATGTTTCGAGTGGCGAGAAATAATTGATTGATGCCAATATTGCCAATTGATTTTTAATGATTCGATGAACTCTATTTGAATTGCGTTTACCATCAGGCCTTATTATTATGTCGTGCCACAATAAAAGCATCTAAATGCAATTATTAAATCTAGTAGCAATTAGCAATCGCCTTCCGCAAAGGGCCGTGAGTTTTAACTTTACATATTACACCGCAACATCTGTCTGTATGTAGGTGTCATGCTGGTGAACGGAACGTGTAAGCGGCGTGAATCATCAATTAAAACTCCTTGTAATGTCGGCTCATTAGGCTGGTGGTGAGTACGCTGTATGAATAGAAGTACTGGGCTCAATTCAGAAGCACGCATTCTAAAGGGACAAGTAGCCGTTACTTTGATAGTCATCGAAATTGACATTACATTATAATACCTAGTAGTACTTACATTTATTTATGTGTTAGTATTTAATAACTAAGTTCAGTTAATAATAAGGCCCTTCGTTAGCCCTCTGACTTTAATACACAACTAGGTAGGTACATATATAATTACTTAATTACTAGTTAACTATATACTTAACTCTTAATGCGACGAATTTGGAACATGAAAAGTTCTAGGTATTCCAAAGTAGAGCAAGTTAACTTTGATTTAGTTCTGTTCTATGAAAAGTCATCATTGAGTTTGGAACTAGTGCTGGACATGGCGATTGGTTCACCCCTATTGCATTTTGGGATGGAAATACGCGCGACAAAAAGTAAATGTTTATTTTGGCACTTCACCTACACCTTAAGGGATAGGTACAAGCTTGAATATAAATATGTAATTATTCTATGAAGTAGGATGCGTTGGGGTAACACCGAAATTTAAGCATGGAAGGGGCAAGAACCTAAATCCCTAGCTATATTATATATAAGAGTTGACGATATTACCCCAATGCATATTTTATTGTCATTATAATTTCTTTCTTTCTTATAAAAATAAGTGAGAGATAGATATAACGATTGTCCTATAATATAAAGGAATATGTTTTCGCTGGCAGGAATTACTAAGTTGGGTTCGATTTCGTTTTAAGGATATTGGTATTATTTCATAGATATATAAATAGGTTTACAGTACCTACCTACAGTCCTCACCTTGCCTTATGGGATAAATCAATAGACTTTCAATCCAGCGGTATTCGGTTTGATGTAAGTTGTAACTGTTCTTAGCATTAATAGTTAATTAATTACTTCTCAGTTTAACGGTGAAGGAGAACATCGTGAGGTACTTGCATACCTAACATACGTGCTGTGAGTGGATATACTTTGTAATCAGCAGTGATTACCTGGACTTTTTTGACGAGCAGTATAAGTTTTGGTCAGTACCTTATAAGTGACCAATAGCCCAATTAGGGGGTTGGACAGCCAAAAAACCCAAAAAAAGACTTTTTGAAATTATTCTATTCATTTTAATTATCTGTTTAAATAACAATGAAGAAAAATAACGCGAGGATACCTCGTATCCTAAAAATTCATCACAAGAATGTCAGTTTTACAAGAGTGGTGCACTAAAAAGACCTGTATTCGAACTTCGAAGTGATTGTTAAGCAACGGGTCATGGCCAAATCTTTCAAAAAAATCGTCATGGTGCGTGAAACATAACATGTACTTTGGCAGAATAAGAACATTGAAATAGACAGGCTCTGTGGCGCAGTTGGTTAGACGCCGGCTGTGAAACGACAGGCCGCGGGTTCGATCCCCACACGGAAACAAATATTTGTGTGATCCACAGGTATTTGTTTCGGGTCTGGGTGTTTGTGCGACCGACAAGTCTCTTGTAGTTTCTGATACCCACGACACAAGACTCGATCTTAGTGAGGGGTCAGGACTATGTATGTGACTGTTGAGTGTAATTATTTATTTATTTTTATTTAATAATACTTGAAATACCTAAAAAAAAATTTCAAGTACCTACCTATTGGAAACGCATTGTGTCTGGTGTTGGCTACACCATGAATATGCCGAGTTTATCGATGTGGATCAACAGTTCATTGGAAGGCAACGTGGGGTTACAATTCAAGGGTTTCCGTTGCGCGAGCAATTTTACTGGAGGGCCTAATAATCTCTGTTGCCTATTTTTTTCTTGCAATTTCCTGATTTCCTTCTAATTATCTGTAAAGGTCAGCAATGATTGTTTCCCCAGTTGATATACTTTTTCATGAACGGATATGCTGACTACCTATCAGGCGCTTTATAATTTCAAATAAAAATCCGAGCTTCACTCGTTTCGAAGCATCTGTAATCATCATTCAACTCACAAAATCAACAACAACGTAAACTACACTAAAAACTTTATTTGTACACTTAACACAAAAACGTAAATCAGAACCGTTTTTTTTTATTAACGCGAGTAAAAAACTACCTTAAGCCCTACACATTTTTTTAATTCGACAGTTAAACCATATAGGTGTTAGTATTCGTGTCACACGCATCCCCTCCCACAGAACAATGGGTTGGTAGCGCTCCTTTTCGACGCAGGAAACCGCGTACGCGCCTGCACTACAAAATGGCCGACGCCGCCATATTAGTTTGACCAGGGATGGTGTTATAAGTCCGTCTGGATGCTATGGAGACAGCTAACCATAAACAGAGAGGATATCCTGGGTGGTTTCCGTTTCGCGTTTAATATTTTGTGTAGCTCTCCCACACGTGACTCACATATTATTGAGCGCTTCCTTCCGCGTGAAAGGTGATATGTAATTTTTGCCTGCGTTTTATTTATTGGGGAAAGTTTGTATAAGTTTCTTATTGGCAGGTATACGCCAATTTTTCTGTTTACGCAAAATAGTTAATACAGTGCAACCTTAATATAACGTACCTCAATATAACGACTTCCTCGATTTAACAAATTCATCGTAATCCCCTTGAATTGTCCATAAGATTCAATATAAAATATACCTTTACATTGCGAACATTCTTTGCGTACAACCTCTTTATAACGAATTTTCAACTATCAAGAAAAAGTATTCATACCTCTAATTAACGAATTTTGCCAACCCAAAACCTTTATATAAAGTTTCCACCAATAATATAACTCTTAATCTTATAATGTGATTCATGTCTCGACATGTTTCGACACGCTTTTGTTTGTAAAGTAATCATTGTTGTTTTGATGGAAAGTAATGTAAACACCTCTGCTCGTCACTATTGTTAAAGATTTAAGCTAAAATGGCTCAGAAACGTAAAGTAATATTGAGGTGAATAAAACTATTATTTTACCTCTTTATAACGAATTTTAGACCAATCTAACCTCAACATAACAAACCTCAGTTCAACGAATTACTTGATATTACAAATATTTTCTTGTTCCCCTCCGATTTGTTATATCGAGGTTGCACTGTAGGTGTAAAATGAATTCAACTTCTCGTTCTAATCATGAGGTGATTGCGGAGTGTAACAACAAGTCGTGTAAAACGGATATTTTTTTTGCCCTAATTACCGCATGCTGATAAGCTACAATAATGTTTTCCTGTTGAACTTAAATAAACTGTCAAGTTTCTCATAGCTCTGGTAAGGGCTAGCACGATGGGTAATAACCATCGAAACAAACGTATTTCCAGTCGCCTCGTGGGAAATATGCGTAACGTAGGTAAAGCAATAAAACGTAACTAAAAAAAGAAGATAAAATGCCACCTTTTTGATATTCTACGTGTGGCTGCACCGCTTGCACCTTTACTCCTTCGGAGATAGTTGTGTTTACATTAAACCTGTGATTTCCTTTGCTTATCGTATGACGTACAGTGATGAATTTATAAGCAGGCTACACACGTCATACAGAGTATTTTTTATGTTGTGTTAATCAGATTATTTAACAGTGTAGGTACCTAATTTACTGAATATACAGTCATCGCTGTCGGTATTTTCAGTTATTTTATCGTTTGACAACTTCCGATTGATAATTTATATCGGATTCAATATTATGGTTCATAATAGGTTGTAGGTACTTGTACAAAATATTACTTGCTGATATCGAATTGAAGGTATATGTATGCATGTATAGATAAATAGGTAAGTACTTAATCTAATTATGTCTAAATCCAATACTAATAGACATAGGTACATACGATTTGAGATCCTAAGCGGTAGCGCAGGCTCCATAAAGATTAAAAGTACCTAGGCACTAAAGATACCTACCTACCATGCATGGTAAGTAGATTAGAATTCCTAGTTATTCAAATCAAATTTATATTCTCGTACATACAATTTCATGTATTTTCACATAAGGTCAGATGTACGACCATATCTATTGATAGTTACTGTTATGTTAGAGACTCATTGGACCAATTGAAAAACGCATATATAATATGGAATACACATACGTAGTTATATTGGTGAATATTAATTATTCTACAACTATAAACGACAATTTAAGATCCACGCAGATTCCACACTAGCTTCATCAATATGGAAATATGCACGCACCATCATGCATTATCTATTGGAAGTAGTAGAATACGTATGTTCAATGATTTAGTTAAAAGCTCAACGGCAAGTGTACAATGTTTCCTTGTAAACACTGTCAGCCATTCATGATACTCCATGAATGTAAAATCGTAGTTTAATGCGTAAATAATTTCATATTTTCCGCAAGACAATTGTACAATACAAATGTACCTACATTAGAGTGGGTCAGACGACGAGCTCAACGTGTCATCGCGATCGGTGCGTAGGAGCAGCGCCGCGTCATCCACATACATTTCAAAAATCCTCAAAAAGATAAATAAAGCCGTGCCAGTCCAAAGGCGACGATGCCTTTAAAGTTTAGGAACTTTTTTCCGTCATGTTGTATTCGTCAAGTGACAAGTACCTACACAAAGTGTCTAATTAGTATTCATCTGGGCGCGTGTAGACCTCTTCGCGGTGGGGACGGGTTATTAGCCGGCGCCGCCTCCGCGCCCAGGCATATTGTTCCGAGTTCTGCCCACCGAGCGCCGTACGCTCGCCCGCCGAACGATAATTCATATTGTCAATATTTGTACAGCAAGAGCGCAACGTCGATTTCACCAGAGGAAGCCGAGCCGGTGGCTGGGAAGGCAAGAAGTCGGCATAGCTGTTTGAAACTGGTATACGGCTGTGTCACTTCGAGCCAGCTCAATCCACCGGCTTTCTGCATAAAGAAGAATTCGCGGACGCTGCCATAACGTGAAAATTCGGATCGCTCCCGTAGCGGCGGAGCGCAGCTTCGGCCGGGAGAGGGCGCGCTGACAGCTGTCACTGAGCGCTAATGCGCTTTCTTCGCGGCCGGACGTGGGAGGAAATCATTTATTTTTATCACACACGACGATGTTCCCGTAGAGTGCGACCGGCTGTGTACGTGCGTGACGAAACGATCCGAAAACAAGACGACAGAATGCCGAACGAGGAGGTGTTGGGTCCGCGGAAGACGATGTTCGTACTAGTGATTGTTGTTGGATGTTTCGCGGTGTTGTGGCCCAGGATCCTTTCGCCGCTGATCTTGGGCCACTCGCGGGACCAGCTCAAGCCGAACGCGTTCGACCGGGAGGCAGGTAAAGTCGGTATTTTTAACACAAGCTCAATGTCAATATCGTTGGACGCGCTAGGCCGATGGCGTATGTTACGCGCCGTCCGCTACCGTTTAATTAAATTAGACGAGTGATATCGCCGCTAAATTAGTGGTGGAATATGACAAAATATTTTAAGGCACATATTACATAAATAATGTAGGTGCGTAGTAATGTGTCGTTACGTTGATATTTGCGATGTGCAAAGCGAGTTAGCTATGCAAATAGCGGCTGGTCCAGTTGTTGACTGTGAGCGTGCAATATTTACAATAGTTCGATTGGAATGTGGTGTTGCGTGAGAAAATAATTATAAATAGGAGTGCATGTCGGTAAATGAGGCTAAATGATTTATTGCCTGACAGCAAAATGTTTCAAGTACTTTGGAACAAGGAACCACCTGTCTCTTCAGTGAAATACAAATGAAGCTCAAACAGGGCATACAATACCTCCAATTTATTGCTGTTTATGAAATTTGACAAACTTCAACAAAATAAAAAGCTATTGTTGCAATCCAACAAAAAAGAAACAAATTCATTGAATGTCCTCATGATTTATTAAAAAGGAACGATAAGTACAAATTTAATAAGGTTGATGAAACATTTGAACAAACACCCAATACAATTTAATGTTGAAAAGTTAATTCTCATATAAAAAATGCTATCATCCATTTGTTTTAAGACAACATTCTTTAATGATTCTGTAGAAAATTTTGCACCATTATTGTGTTACATTGTTCACAATTCTATATTATACTGCTTTAAATATGTTGACTGGTTGTCGTTTCATTATTCAAAGATAATATCTGTAGAAAACAATATCTTCTTTTTTAAATTACATTAATTTGACTGTAGGAATATTATCTATTTTAAAATATTGTTTACAAAATATAATTTCAACTGTAGTAGGTACTTAAAAAATTGATAAAGATGCCACTTATTATCTCATATAATTTATCGAATAGAAGAATGAAGAATGCTACTAAGAAGTTTAATTTATCATGAATTTATAAGTCAAAAAGATCAATTTAATCTATGCTATATAAAAATTTGATTAAACCAACACTTTTATTTATACAGTTTTAGTTTAGTTAATATTTTTATAAATAAATAGAGTTGGTGGTTACTATTATTCTTTATCATATTATGTGGAAGCAGGGAAATTCTTTGGACCATACTTTGGAATAAAGAAATCAATACCTCAATTTCCTGTATACAAATATACAAATTAGATATTTAGATAAACTGGAAGTCTCACTTAGTATGAACTAATAACTGTTTAAAGAACTTAATTAAAGAAATAGTTTAGTGAATGACATGCCTAAAATACTTCTAATTAGGACTTTACACATTTTATATATTATGTGTAAATACCATGAGTTGACTTCATCATTTGTTTTTATTTGAGATAAAAACAAAAAATAAAAGAACATAATGGCACGAGTTGTCTAAAATAAGGAGTACAATAGGTATGTCGTTAAGACTTTCTTTGAATTTATACTTGTTAATATTAAGCATGCTCTATTACATTATTCCTGGAAAAGTTTATTCATTTGATGGATTTCTATAAGTATTATAAGATATCATCAAATATTTAGAACGGAAAATAATTACAGCTTTTGAGTTGTTTTTTTCATTTAAAAATTAAGCTACAATCAAATATGGATTACATTTAAAAGTATGTTTATTGAAAGGACTGTTGATTTTCCTGTGTTTAATAATTATATACAAGGAAATTGTGTTAATGAAGTTATAGTTAATTCATAATAATTAAATGTGGCGCATTTCAGTAGTTCAGAGCTTATCAACTTGTCCGTATATTGATAATGATGTAAAACATACTTGTTTGTGTTACATGATGAATACTGGTTATTTTTAAATAATCTTAATCTTAATTTATTTATTAAACCTATTTAATTAGATAATATATTTCATTCTGGTACAGAAGTTAACATAAAGTTTGTATTGTACTGTGTTAATTTATTTGTAATATTGTACTGAAAATTATTTTTATGACCCTGAAAAATCAATTGTTAAAGAAATTGTCACCTGTATTAATGGTCTATTATTCTTTTTCTTTGTGAAGCATTTTAGTAAATATGCTTGTGATTAGGTTGCTGTGAGGTGATGTTCGAGACTGAAATAGCTGTACTGGAACTGATCAATGAAGTATGCAGTTCTGCTGGACATGCAGGCGGGAAGATGTCACCGTACGCTGCAGCCGAATGTCGAAAAGCAGTCAATGAGACTTGTGGACTAGACATTGCAGCATTCCTTAAACGAAATGAGAATATAGGAAAGAATTCCAAGAAACTGGTGGAAACTATGAAGAACAGTAACAGCTCTTGCCTGAAAGAACACTTTGGAGTACCAGTATGGAGTCTCGGCCCTCACCAGCCTCTCAACTCCTGGACTTTACAAGACAGTTAGTGAAATCATGTATGCTTGGTACTAACTGCTTCAAGTTGAACATGTGATGTATCACCATCTCTTTCACACTAAAGCTATGTTGTGTTCAAGTGAGAGAGAGGTCTGTTGTTTCTTCTGTGCGTGTTTAAACGTGAATTGATACCAGGCGATTGTTTGCGACTAACAAGCATGCTGTGTTTGAATTGATTATGAAACTAAAATGTTTGCATAACATAATTAATGGGTTAATATTTGAACAGGAAAATTTAAAATCGCAGATTGGAATAAATCTACGGCAATACAATGAAAATATTGATATTATAGTTTTGTTGTCAACCGCCAACGGGCGATGGATTTAAGTCTGAAATTATTAAAGTCGTACGGAAGGCCCGTATTGAGCAGCGAGGCGTATTTGGGCTGATATCAATATTATTACCAGTATTCTTACGCTTCAGACAGTAAAAAATGCACTGAACAGTAGCAAACTAATCCAATTCAACACTAATAAAACATGTCTTATGTCGTCGGTAACATAACAAAAGACTGATGTTACGAAACTCAATCCCATAACAAATTGTAGTTGATCGCACAAATATTTCTTTCATTACAGCGTTTTCATATTCGGTCACTTAACTCATAACTGTTTTTCGCATTTCGCTTGGAGATTGTCATAATTGTTGGAATTTATGTCTTGTGCGCATATGTTTTAAATCATATCAGATTGCGAGATTTTGGTGAAATGACAAATTTCTTAATTCCATATGCTTTGTATGGAGTTTTTTATGTCTGTTATGACAATAGGCCCTTCCATCCTATTTTGGGTGAATGTAGCGTTGCTTTCTGACCTATTATTAATGATTGTACTTTTAAAAGCTGAACAGCTTACATTAGTCAACAATGTTAAACGCACTTACAAATAATATTCATATATATAAATGTCCAGACCTGCTAAATTATCAGTGATATTAATAGCCTTTCATTCCTAAACATACGGTTACAAGAAGTCCCTTAAGTATCAGTAGGCCAAATGAAAATTATCTGTGCGGCGATCTAGCCAGTGACCTTCGGCTTAGAAAGCTTACTCCTTAGTGTTTCTGTAATGTTTTAATAGATTTATGGTAGGCAGCAGTTTCACTATGCCCCTGGCATTGCTAAAGACCAAGAGTTGTGTATACGCAGGCTAACGCCGTCCACTGCTGGTCGTAGGCCTCCCCTAGTAGACTTCAGTCTTGACTAGCCCTCATCATTTCGCTACCCGCCGCGTCGTTCTTTTCAAGTCAACTGTCCCGCCCTCACACCCGCCACTGCAACTCCTGTAAGCCAGGATCAACAGTGGCACGCATTTTAATGTCTAACTTGCCTTAAACCCGCTACGAAATCAATTACAAAGTTAACTTAATAGGAGGAGTTGGAAAAAAATATTGTCCACTTCCCTCCGTAACAAAGCGGGCGACAAAACAATGAACAAGTGGAGCGGCATATCTCTGCAACACCATTAAGCTGCGAAATAGTTTGGTACCCCAGTCCCCAGGTGTGTATCCTCCTTGTTATCCTAGTTCCATTCGTCATATGATGAAGCAGTTAGATTGTCCGGCATAATTGTGTGATATTTAATAAAAATAAACTACCAATAAACACAATCTGGAGGGAAATGCGCTTAAAATAAAGTGCAGTCATTTTAAATTCAGATAAAACGATGATGTAAAGAAAATATCCTTCTCATATAAGAAATAGTGAAGTAATATATGATATCATATAGTCTGTTTTCACTGTTACGTAGTGTGCTAAAAGTAGCCCGGCGTAAACACGATTGCATCTTTCATTGCGGAACTGCGCTGTACAATTGTTCCGTTAGCTGTAATAGTTCACTTTGCACCTAATGCGAACTGCACTGCACTGAACACTGGGTGCAGAATACCGTAAGTTTACCGTGCAAGTATAAGTTTGTGTTAGAAATCTTTTGTGTTTGAATTTGGAAGTCTGATTGGAGTTCTGTGGCGTGGTAAGTCTCAACTCTAAAGTATCAGTTCTTGAGTAAAACATAATATTATAGCCAAAAAGTCATACATATTTAAAATAAGGGGAATCGTTTCGTTCCAACAATGCTATATATCTATATCAGCCCATATACGTCCCACTGCAGGGCACGGGCCTACTCTACAATCGAGAGAATCGATTGAGAGTGGTTAGGCCATATAGTCCACCACGCTGGCCTAGTGCGGGTTGGTGGACTTACCGTAGAAATTCTTTAAAATCGCTACGGTATGCACGTTTCCTCACGATGTTTTCCTTCACCGTTAAAGTGCGTGGTGATTGACTTTCAATACACACATAACTCCGAAAAGTCAGAGGTGTGCCCTGGGATTTGAAACCGCGACCACCGTGACATGTAGGCAGCTGCGTCTGGTCCGTTACCAACAGGCCACCACGCACTTTTAGGAACGCACAGGGAACTTACCTGATGAGCGGTAAAAAGACTCGTAAGTACTTACGGCTTCATCAAAAGCCTTGAAAACTAAAATCGCGTTTTTTGTCAAAACTACTAGGTGGTTTTTATGAAACTTGGAACAATGTTGCCTGGGGTGGTTAGGACCATGTGGATTAAATTATTTATCATAATATGTCAATATCACCTTGTATACTGACGAGTCTTTCTGCTACACGTGCATTCTCATTTTGCAAAAATAAATCAAATAGATAATATTTATGGAATTCAAAGCGTTAATAACTCAAAAGTGTGGATTCACTGGCAAACTATGTCCAATTGTAAATAAGCCAGTACCGAGTAGGAGCAACGAGTATTACTAGTTTGCGGCCTCTACACCAAGAACAAAAGTGTCTAAAGTCATATTGTCAGCTGAGGTCACGCGCGCGGCGCAATGCACGAGATGTTTGCTTTTAAATTAGAGGACATGGCGTCAATGTCGTGCCGGCGGTGATGCTGCGGTGAAGGCCCTGAAAACTGATTTTGAATATTTTAGTAATTTATTTGTGTGGCTCTGATTTTTTTGTATATTTATCAACACGTGTTAGCACCAAAGACAATAGCGCCATCGTTCTGTTCTCTCTTTGTCTGTACGCTTTTTTGCCATGACGGGCCTTAGACTTTAAATATCATCTAGGGCTTAATACAAAAAAATATACATATATTCTAGAAATATTGCCTGTTGTATTTGATGAATTATAATGATTGCACAGTAGTACATCAAGAAAGCATATATTTAAATAGTCAATCCATTTAGAAACACTGGAATGGTATTATAATAATGAAAGACCATAGCGACAAATAATTTGGTAACTAATTAGTTCTCTAAAAATATACTCGAAAAGTTCGTTAAATTCGCATATTAATTAATTATCGTAAGCATATGACGGGCCTACAATCCGGAGCACGGCCTCGGAACTGAAACACGTGGTAGACCAACACATGGGACGCCTCTGAGAAATATTTATATTACATCCATACTTGTAACACGTGATTTGAACTAAAATAATATTACAGTTTGTGATATCTAGTTGAAATTTTCAATCGTCTATCAGGAACTTAAATATTGGCGCATGATATTGCCTATTCTTAGGGAGTCATTCCTTTTTTCAGTTCCATTTGATCATGGGGCGTTTTCAATTGTGCTACATACCACCGAACTGTGCTGAACATTTTTGTTAGCGCCCGCAAGAGCACTAATGATGAAAACACGCTTGCCCTCCTTCCGAAACTGCTATTTTCTATGTACAAAAGCTGAATTAGTGTGATTAATATAGATAAACTTTATACGGTCGCTACAGCATCGTCATACCATGATATTTTCTCTGAAATTCTTCTAGTTATCGCGCCTAGCGTTGGTTGTACGCCGTCATGGCGTCATAAAATGCTACCTCCTCTGGAATTCTTCTACCTTCGCGTGCTGCGTTGGTTGACTGTGAACAGATTATATACACTACGCTATGCAAATGGAATCCTTTGTTCAGCAGTAGACTTTCTGTGGCTGAAGAGAGAGAGAGAGAAAGAAAGACATATGGCATAGGCTATGCAAGTCTCAACTTGACTAGAAGTTGAGCACAGTTCGTAGTCCTCTGAATGCAGCGGTACAGTGCTGAATGCTGTCGTTAGCATGCGTGTGACAAAAACACACTTGTCCTCATTTTAAATGTGCCGCTAAATGGCTCTCAACTTTTAAAGGGCCAGTACTTTACTGAGTGGAATAGCCGCTTATCTACCTCCAATCGTAATAATCATGCTAACCTACATTCTATAACATTAGTTGCTGTTCTTGTATAGATATTATTTATGTGATGGCTTTTCGTAAAATGATGAATTAAATCTGTCTGAAACATGGATGAGTTGTTGCAGCAGTAATGCATACACGGTATGCATTACATATATGCATACCGTGTACGGTATGCAAACTAAAGCTTGTATACCCGATCCAACCTGTTGCTCGATGGACTTTTTTCCATCCTAAATGTCATAGGAGGCGAGTCTATATAGACTGAGAGGCCGTGGCCGCCAGAATTTCGTCATTTTATAAAAGCTGAAAGTTTGTCAGCGCATGCCTCTGACATAGGCATCACACGATCAGTTATTATAAAGTTCCGATCGTGGTGGCTTTGGAAGTTATCAACTTTAATGTGTCTGGCAAGATGAATGAACCATCAAGAGTGTCCGGCTGCTAATGAAAGACCTTTTGATAGTTGTCTTAACAACATTTACAAAATTCAGCTTTTATACTATAACGTTGGCAAAACTACATTTTATTTAAGTTATCGACATATACAATTTTTTCAGCTTTTATAAAACGACGAAATTCTGTCGGCTACGGGCTCTAAGCCTAATGTGCTCTCATACCGAGCGTAAATTTCAACCCGAGTAATTCATATAATGTTTTCCAAATCTAAAAACCAAAATAAGAATTATCTAACCTGAAAAAAACGCAAAAAAAAAAAAGATTCTTATAGTTTACATCTGATACAACACTAGAATAAATTTTCTCTAGATATTTCAACAAAACACTTAGAAAGTGGCGGGGTTATGTCGTGGCGCGGCAGTTAGCGCTTCGGGACCTTGCGTCGCCATGTGTGTTTTAAACAAATTAGGTAACATGCCAATTGACGAACCGGGTCATATTGTACGAGTGTCGCAAGTTGTGAGATCAAGCGGTTATGTGCCGCAAAATATTGACTTATCGCCATATCTTTAATAATGTTTGCGGCCCTTTCTAAATTATGAGCCAAGACACATGGCAATGTGCACGAAATGCCTTTGGAATCGATACGCCCTATGTACTATAATAGTATAAGAAACATAATTATATACGTAAATAAAACAAACATTCTCCATTCCTACGTTATTTTAGGGAAAACGCAGAAATATTAGTTTAAAATCAATATTACATACACACATAATCGTCACGCCTGTATATCATAGGGGCTGCAGATGCAGAGACTATGGCTCGCCACTTTGCTCGATCCTGACATATTACTTTCGCTTCATCCACTTTCATCAATCTCTTCATGCATTCTCATCGGTTGAGGGTACTTTTGACCAGACCTTTGTTGAGGGTATCACCGATTTGGATGGTGTAGGTACGGTGAGGTCAACCCCTACCGACTCTCCCATCCACACTCGCTTTGTATATTTACTTGGTTATTCTCCTTAGATCCATCCTCTCTACATGACCAAACCAAAATTATTTTTATTAAATTACGTGCTTGTCATATTGTCCCTTTTTAGTTAGGTTTCTAATGTCATACTTTTTGCGTGATATTTCTATAAAAGGTGTTCGTCGTCGTGGTACTTTCCATTACTATAATTAGGGCCATAATTGACACTACAATGGCTAAATATAGATTCTTTTAGTAGGCCTATTCAATTCAAGTCAACATCGGTATGAGTCATGGGCGTAAGCGATTTAATAAGTGCGGCGGAAATAGTGACACATACGGTCATAAGTTATAGTCATTAACGTGTTTGGTTGACTAGGAAGTGAAATTAAATGAATAATTAATTATACTTACAGTATTTTATTTGGAATGGTTCAAAATGTCCTGCAGTAGGAGCCAATGGTCTGGGATTTAGGGATTTTTCAATAATTATTTATATACCTATATCGTTATCCCTGTCCTCTAGGTATCTCCTTCATTGCATGAGAATACTTACTCCTTAGACCTACACCTTGGCCCCGTGCGACTATATGAGCATAAACATTTTTTTAAATTATAATATGCTGCAATGACATACATCGTATGCTAAGTTAATGACTCCTGGGCTACGGAAACAGTGGGACATAGTCAAGCCGCTTCCTGTCACTAGGCTATTACCATCATTAAGCTTCGTTTCAAGGAGGATGTCACAGTGCTGGAGGAGACTGTCCCACCTTCTCACTCCTGTAAGCCAGGATCAACAGTGGCACGTATTTCAATGACACTGAGGTAGATAGAAATATGGATACTTGTCAAAATTCTCGCCTATCAAAGTCTAGTTTACCTTCACTAGCACACAAATTACAGTTTAATTAGAATCGGCACCAGCACGAGTTGGAATCCGTTAGGCGCATGAATCACTCGTTCACGCGCTAAATTAGGAAGTGCCCGGTTTTCGGCGCACTGACGCTGTGTCATGGCGCATCTCATGTGGGTAGTCGGATATTAGCATTGTTGCGTCAAACTTGATTGTATTGAGTTGATTAGATTGTAATGGCTTGAGATTTATATATTACTAGGGGCCCGATGCCCCATTTGCGCCGTTATACACGATGATATTGGAACTCAAAAGCGACAAAGAAAGGGGAATGAGATGTTGTGGATTCGACCAGTAAATAAATGTATCAAGTATGGATGTATGAAGAGAATAAGTTACATATTGTAGTATTTTTAAAACCATTACCAACGATGTCAGACATGTATGATAAAAAGGGTTCAGCCCTAAGCGTGACAGTTGGATGTGTCCCTTACAAAATATCGCAAAGCTAAACTTGGAATTGTTATCTATAATTTTCCGGTCTGTGATCGAATAAATTACTACTGACACGACTAGGTTTATACTACAAATAATCCGTAATTTTTTTAAAGGAAAAACCTTAAATATAATAAAAGGAATAAGTCCTGCCTTTTATTATCCTGTGTTTATCATGGGTTACGCATAGCATGCGCGCGATCCCGAAACAATGCCATCAAACTGACACTAACATAAATCACTATTGTACTGTATGCACTAATTAATTTGTCATCTTTAATAAATTTTCAGCCATCAACCATGTGTTTAATCCGGCTCTGATTGTGTTTGTTATCATGCCAAACTCACGGTGCCAATGCTGTGATGTGATTATGGTAATAAGCTTTTACGTTAAGGGTTATTGAGAATGACGCGCACGTCACTACGAACTCTGTGTCAATATCAACAGGAAGGATTAAAATGGCATCGAGGACTGAAACTCTAATAGACATCGAGTTGATTTAACCCGTATTGATATAATTTAGAAACAAAAATATATGGCAGCGGTCTATAACGATTCAAATTAGGTTCTTTGATGATTGTACATAGCTATAGTCCTAAAGTTATATGCACACTTATCTCGTGTGCAACTATTAGGAAGGTATTCGTAGGTTCGGCAGGTAAGAAGTTGGCTTAGAGATTACAAATATTGCTCCTATGATCACTAAATATTTGTTATGAGTGTTGGACGTCCAGCTGTAGCTTAGACAAATGGTGCAGGCCGATTCCAACAAGTCGCAATTGAAATGCTTTAGGAGGCTCAGCAGTGGACATCTAATGACTGACGATAAAGAGTTTCGTTTCTATAAATAGTAATTTATCACCATAAATTCCCAAGATACAATAACCATAGTAGCATGGCCAACCCTAATGAGGGGAAGGGATAACAAAAAGCTTCCTACTTCTGCCACAAGCCAAAGTTGATGCATCGTCGGATGTTAAAACTGACAGATAGGAGACGCCACAAACCTACTCCTACTAAAACCCAAGACTAAGTAAATCTTCCTCCACAGCGGTGAAGCAAGAGCGTCCCCCGATCCGCGCTGGTCCGCACCCTGCTCTACGGGAGCGTGGGCGCGCCATCCCCCCCGGAGCGGCCCCTGCGCGCCCCGCCACGCCAATGCCGCCGCACGTCCGGGTACGATCCTCCCCGCTATCCGTGTACTATGAGATGGACATCAAGGTCAGTTAGTGGGTGCAGTTGCAGTTGAGCTGCTTATGCCTAGATGAGGTGTTCTTGATGGTGGGATTTTTTGGAGATTCCTAGATCAGTAAGCTTAGGATAAGTATCTGGGATTAGGTTGCTTTTTGTAGGTTGTCGAATTATTTCATTAAATCGTGTAGGCAAAAAAAGATTATCATGAATATTCGGCATTGTTGAAAAAGGGGAAAAATGTGGAGCAACTGCTCTATCATTGAATTTAGAAAAATAATTATAATCATCAGTCTTTAAATGGTTACATCAGAGTTCATTGTTTACATCGAATTAAAATTGGGGAAATCTCATAAAAGTGTCAAAATTATACCGAAATTGATACATTACATATCGCCCCTCCATTGGGAATGCCCGTATTAATTCCAGTAGAACAGCTTCGCCCATGTGAACGGTGAAAGTCCTATAACCAACTACACGTGAGTTTTGGCTTTACTAATAAATAACATTATTTGTGTGACTTGAGATGCTTTTTACGACATGATGGAAATTAAACGACAAATATGTATGGAGTATAATATGTTTAAATGAAACTTAGCAAACTTCTTCGTTTTGAATTCTTGTATTATGTGGATAAAGCCCATCGGTATGCAAAATAATAAGCACTTATGGTTATTTTTTCTCGTAGCTACAATTAAAAACGAATTATTGCTTTAATTCTTGCTTGAATCAATAATTTAAAAACTTCTCTCTTTATAAAGAATAAAATGTTCTCTTCGTATCTACTATAACTTTGGATAATTTAAGCTGCCAGTAAAAAAGGGATTGAGCTGGTTGAGTCTTGACACAATTCTGTCGACCGGCGAGATCTGGCCTTTCGTATTTGTTTTGCACTGAATTTACTGTATACCTGGCGTTGTGTTCTCTACGCCATATTAGTTACGCTAGATAAAAAATCAAATCCACCGTCTAGACAACATGCAACTCACACGATTTAAACTGAAACCATCAAAAGACAGAGAAACACGATTATTTCTCGGAATCGCTAGGAAACCACAATCGCCAACGATTGCGTATGATAAGTTGTGAGCAAACAGTGGTCGGTTATTCAAATTCACTGTCGGAGCGTCTAGTCGGTGTTTGGGGAGCGCGCACCATGAAGCAATTTTAAAGTAAACCCACTGAGAGCACTGAGCATCGTCCTACTTACTGAGAGCCCGATGTGTGGTGCGAGGCAGCGGCGAGACACGGGATACAAATAATTATTAATTTCGGCAGGTTATTACAAAGTTCAGACTAACTGATGTTAGACAATTAGTAGGCAGTAAAATTACTGGGTATTAGAGACCTAATACCTAATGTTTTAGGGTTATGAGCGCTTTACTTACTTCCGTTTATGGAGGGGCGTTACGCTTATCATACCATGCGAACGATCTGCTCCTCTAATTCTCGTTAATAACTAAACTACAAAACCATCAAAGTTTTCTTTATTCAAGCAGTTTTTTACAAAATAACCAGATGCTATATCGTCGAATATGATTTGATTTTAGGTGTACGAACTGCTAACGTCATTCCCAGTATGTAGTCAATTGTCATGACTTCAACCTGTATAGCTTATAATCACAGAACAGTATGATATACATCTGTTTATGCTTATAATACAACTAATAGAAATGAACTATTGAATTTACGAGCATCCGCTCATCGCTCGCAGCACACAGTTTAGAAAGAATGAACTGCGAGTATGATGTCATACTCATTATTTTCGGTGGCCCGCCGCGTGCACATGTACTTACACGTCCTAGCAAACGGACGTAATTTATAATAATTGTGATAATAAAACACGCTACAAAACTCTCCAATTAATAAAACTGGCAATAATACTTTTTCAGCCTCCGTGGCGCAGTTGGTTAGACAACGGCTGTGAAACGAGAGGCCGCGGGTACTATTCCCGCACCGAGGCAAATGTTTGTGTGTACCATAAGTATTTGTTTTGGGTCTGGGTGTTTGTTAGGCCGAAAATGTCTCTTGCAGTTTGTAATACCCACGACACAAGACTCGATCTTAGTGTGGGGTCAGGACAGTATGTATGTGACTGTTGGGTGTACTTTTTAAGTAAGCCTTTCCTAGTATGCAGTGGTGTGCTATAGATTTTACTAGACAAACATTAAAACTTATATGCCGAATTTTCCAAGGAATTTTCTACTTTGAACGATGCGTAAACACAAATAATATATTTCCAGCAGATACATATTATATAAGTGTGGAGTCTGGACGGTGCTCGTGATTGGAAATAATCCCAAAGGATTTTTAGTAATCGACTAAACAATTGAAATATTGGCTTACATGGGTATCTGGTACAGAAATAAGGTTCATAACTTATTCTGCTTTAAGATAACAAAGTAGTCTATGTTGTCAGTTATGTTGTAGGCAGAAAATAACTATTTCGAATGAAGAGGGTGTAATTTCAAAGCACTCAAAAGGCCTGAAACTTGGCTTAGCGCCTGCTTTGGTGTTGATGAGAACTACTACTTAATGTTTTTTTAGCATAAAAGCATATTTTCTTTTATCTGTATCAGCCCACATACATACATCCTACTGCTAGACACGGGCCTTCTCTACTATCGAGAGTACGATTGAGAGGGGTTAGGCCATATAGTCCACCACGCTGGCCAAGTGCGGGTTGGCGGACTTTACATACTAAAGTTTTTTTTTAAATCGCTATAGTATGCAGGTTCCATCACAATGTTATCCCTTCACCGTAATAAATTGATCTTATAAATTATTAAAGCATCTTTACTGGCAGAAAGTGTAGGTAGTGATGTATCCATTATGTGTGAGGTTTTGGGCTTGATGAATTAATTATGAATTGTCCGGGACTGCCGTATTTGCCTGATATTGTAATAATCTGCAAAGTCAAAGTCAAAGTCAAAGTCAAAATATTCTTTATTCAAGTAGTCTTTTACAAGATCTTTTGAATCGTTAATTTCTGCTACCACCGCTTCGGAACGTGTTGTAGCTGTGAAGAAGAAACGGCGCAAGAAACTCCCTCAGCAACACGAACTGTCTTCTTTTTCTTTTCTTTTTTTTTTTTAAAGCCAGTTTAAAATACAATGTCACAATATTGTCTATATATATAATTTTATTATGTCAATTGTTCTCATTTTAATAGAAATTGAGCAATTCATTCCCAAGCAGTTTTGTCTTCCATATAGTCAGAGATACTATAATATGCCTTTTTACACAGCTTTACTTTAATTATATTTTTAAACTTGTTGATTGGAAGTTCTCTAATACCATTGGGAAGTTTGTTAAAGAAGCGTACACTATGACCCATAAAGGAACTATTTATCTTGTGGAGACGAGTAACATGGGAGGCAAGATTATGTTTGTTCCTAGTGTTCCTACTGTGAAAGTCACAATTACGCTTAAATTGAGTTATATTTTTACGAACATACAATAAATTTTCATAAATATATTGAGATGTTACAGTAAGAATATCTACCTCTTTAAACTTTTCTCTTAGGGACACTCTGGGACCAAGTTTGTAAATGGCTCTAATAGCTCTTTTTTGTAATATAAAGATACTATTAATGTCCGCAGCATTTCCCCAGAGAAGAATCCCATAAGACATTATACTATGAAAATAACTGAAGTAAACAATTCTTGCTGTTACCTCATCCGTTAAACGCCTAATGGTTTTAACTGCGTATGCCGCTGAACTTAATCTACCAGATAATTTGTTAATATGCGGTCCCCACTGGAGTTTTGCGTCTACCGTAATGCCTAGAAACGTCGTAGATGCAACAGGATCCAATTCTTCGCCGTTAATTTGTACAGTGGTAGATAATTGCTTAACATTGGGCAGTGTGAATTTAATACATTTAGTTTTCTTAGCATTAAGCAATAAATTATTAATATTAAACCAGTGTACAACTTCACGAAGAGCACTGTTTACTTCATCAAAATTTAGTTGTTGTCTTTTAATTTTAAATGTCAATGACGTATCATCCGCAAACAATACAACTTCGTGTTTATTCCCGACGTGATAAGGTAAATCATTTATGTAGACGAGGAAAAGAAAAGGTCCCAGAATTGAACCCTGCGGTACTCCCATAGTGACCGCAGATCCTCGAGAAAGTTTTCCATTAATATCAACCCTCTGTACTCTATTGTTCAAATAGGAGGACAAAAGATTGAGAGCCTGGTTCCTGATACCGTAGTGGTGTAATTTCCTGACCAGAGTGTCGTGCTCTACGCAATCAAAAGCTTTAGATAAGTCACAAAATACACCAAGGGCATCCTGTGACTCCTCCCAAGCCTCATAAATTTGTTTTAGGAGATCGACTCCCGCGTCAATTGTTGATCGACCTCTCGTAAATCCAAACTGTTTCATGTGTAGCCTGCCTGGGTAGGGTTGCAGTTATCATAAAAGATAAAGAAAAATATAAATATAATCGCCTCCCCTTTCACCTTTGGAGAACTAGGCAAGAGTTTATGTTACCTAAGCCCGAAACAAATAATAAATAAACTAGAATTCACATCCCATTGTAATGCACAGGCCTGTGCAGAGCTTTCGCCATAGTCCACCACGCTGACCTATTGCGAGCCGAAAACATATGTTTTTAGTTCTACGACTTGAAGTACAAGAACTGTACTTACATATGTACATCACTTAGCGACAATTCGTGGTCGCGCTGCGTTGGTACTGTTATGTGTGACACTAAACCGCGGTACCATACGGCCTCATGCGGCGTACGTATGCTAATGGCGAATACCTTTTCTGTTCTTATGTTTTACTGGTGGAGTACTTCTGGTGCACTCATTTAAATGATCAACCATTGTAATTATAAATGGCTTTAAAGAAAAAGAAAGAAAAGAAAAAGAATCAAGAACAGAAGACAGTTTGTGATGCTGAGGGAGTTGCTTGCGCCGTTTCTTCACTACAACACGTTCCGAAGCGGTGGTAACAGTAATTATCGATTCAAAAGATCTTGCGAAAGACTATTTGGATAAAAAATATTTTGATTTTGCAGGAAAGTGCAGTTCAAATAAGAATTGATAGTTGACAGCCTCCGTGGCGCAGTTGGTTAGACGCCGCCTGTGAAACGAGAGGCCGCGGGTTCGATCCCCGCACCGAAACAAATATTTATGTGATCCACAGGTATTTGTTTCGGGTCTGGGTGTTTGTGAGACCGAAAAGTCTCTCGTAGTTTCTGATACCCACGACACAAGACTCGATCTTAGTGTGGGGTCAAGACTATGTATGTGACTGTTGGGTGTATTTATTTAAAAAAAAAAATTGATAGTTTACCACTATAAGCCTTATTCATGGACATTTGTCTCAAACGACGTTTGCATTCAGCTTGAGCGACAAAGACAAAACATTAGATAACTAAAATACGTTTTAAAACTGTCTATGAATAAGGCAGCATATCTCTAGGTCATGGCCATTTTCAGTATACAACTACCACCGTAGTTGAAATAGGAAATAGATTAGGTCATTCCTAAAACGTAGCGTTTGTATGGGTTACTATGACTGATTATGACCGGGTCTATAGTGGTCAATATCTGGATATTGTGGTCCTGAAACAATACAATAAAATAGAAACGCATCAAACAAATATTTGTTTCCTACACACATGCCTGGCATAACTTCCAGCCCCGGGCAATAAGATTTAGCAAATAAAAACTCAATTGTTTTAGTGCAGTTGAACCTGTAGTGTCTCGTTAAATTGCTGGGTTCTCGCCAACCAAACCGCTGTGCTTATCTGTCAATTTATTATTCCATCGTTAAAAGCTACTTGTATCAATAACAAACAAAGATATAAATCACATATTAATATAATTAAGCATGTAGGCGCCTATTAACGAAAAGTACTACGCAGAATTGAACCGGCGGCCTCGGCGTACAAGGCGATCGCCCACCGCTCTCCCACAGAGGGATCATTAGAAATGCAGCAGATGAGAACTGAACCCGCGACCCCGAGGTCACGGTACTAGTGATTTATCACGCCCCTTTAATGTTTCAAATGCAACGGAAATTAATTATCCGCGAGGGATATAAATGGAGATGCTAGCGGCCTAGTTACGCTTCTAAGAAGTATTCCCTTCATGTAATAATCTATAATCCATACATATTGCATAAGATTACGCCTATAGCAACGAAGGGATAAACAGAAAGCCTACTAACACCCAAGAGCTCCATTAACTTTCAACAGTTACAACAGTAATACAAGTCTTATGCTGCGTATATCAGAAACTGCAAGAGGCTTCGCTCTCCCAACACTCAGACCCGAAACAATTAGTTACAGATCACAGTTTTATGGCCGTATAAAATCCGCGGCCAGGTTTTTCAGCTGGATCTCAACTCGCTACCAATTTGTTCTTAAACACAATTAAAAAAAAAATGAGATGTAAAGAACAAATGTCGCGAAAAGACAAACAAAGAGCGACATTGAGGCGGGCGGCGCTCCGCCGGCCCACATGCGCGGCCTAGACACACACAACGCAAATAGACCGCGGACAACACTGCACTCTGTACTACATCTATACATTACAAATTAGCATGATTTACAGCCCGCACAACATCGTATTCTCAGTGAAAAAGGAGTCTGTACCACCGTCACACCCGCCACTGCAACTCCTGTGGCGCAGGATCAGTGATAAGCATTTCAATGACCCCAATCATTGAAGCTCAGCGAGTCTACAACAAGCGTATGCAGATTGAAATAGAAATAAATGGAATATGATTATATTCCATCTAGAATTCGTCTAGAAGTGGCAAACATACATTGACTCCGTGCCGCAGTTGGTTAGACGCCGGCTGTGAAACGTGAGGCTGCGGGTTCGATCCCCGCACCGAAACAAATATTTGTGTGATCCACAGGTATATGTTTCGGGTATGGGTGTTTGTAATACCGAAAAGTCTCTCGTAGTTCCTGATACCCACGAGACAAGACTAGATTTTAGTGTGTGATTAGGATTACGTATGTGACTGTTGCGTATTTATTTATCGACGTTTGAATAACGTATCTTTGCAGAGTGTTCAGATGTTAAAAAGGACAGTAATAATTATATGAAACGCATAAACGGTCGGAATGTCTGTCATAAACTGTGTGTATGCTCGAGTCTAAAATATTCCCCAATTACGCAAATCGTAGCGAAAACAGATCCACGGGAAGTGTTCAAACTGCCCGTTTGAGATCGTCTCGCTCACACATGCGACTTAAATGCGACTTTCGGTGCAAAAGGAATATGCTTGTATTTTTTTTCCTTGAAGTGAAAAAATAGTTCTCCGTAGAGAATGGTTTCTTAGTGTAAAACCCCATTTACAAAAGCAGTTTCTCGCCTCGAAGATACGGTTATAAGGATATAAAAAAGTTGTATGTAAACATTGTCAGAACACGATAATCTTATAGCGGTTATGTCATGGCATACGATTCTCGCGGCGAGAAAGCCTCCCCGTGTAAATGGCGCTTATGTGAGTCGGAGACCGAGTAGCTATAGCCGGTGGTAAGATGTTCGAGGTTTATGAATAGCGACCACCTACACGTCATGGTGACTCATGCAAGTGTCCGGTTTGGGTTTTAGCTTGCGGATATCCGGTTTCCGCCAGGCCGACATTATTCTGTCGACTGGCGATGAATATCATTCGCCAGCGGATTGTTTATCTAGCAGTACAAAAATTTTACTACTGCTACAATTAGTCAATGGAGTACTTTGACGTGCCCGTATACAGAAAAAAACAATTGCGTACTTATTAGATAAAAGAAAATGGCCCAATCATAATAAGTAAGTAATGCTAAGTATAATGGAAATCCTTCGCTTAGCTGTAGGATAAAATATACCTAGCTTAAAAACACCCGATTAAAAGTAGTAAGCGTGCGCAATCACTAAGCTCGTAATTACAGGAAGCCACGAGGCGCGAGTCGTAACTGTGCGGCGGCGACGTGAGACGCACATTCTGATGAGTTAGTCTATCGACACGCGGACCGTGCTCTGTACCGCGTCGGTGTTACAAAACATAGTGATATTGTGTATAACTACAGATACCGTATAGAGAAAAACCCTGGATAAATATCAAGAGCTGTTTTTAAATTCCAAATAAAGCAATAATAAAAATTGCAAATGCACTAAGCAATAACATTTATTTTTTAATTAAACCTAGTGAAGAAAAGGACTGGATAAAACTACGGACATTCACATTCAAATTTACTGAAAAAAGCGCATCATCAAGAACCGATGGAAGCCAAGGTCTGAGTTTTTAGACTTGCCCTTGAGCTAAATGTATTGATTCACTACTAAAGTTGAGAGCGCTGAAACCTACTTATCTGCTCAATCTGTCAGTCATGAATCGACTGATGCAAAGCTACGAAGATGCATTCATCAAATATAATTATTCTATCCTGTATTAGTTGATAATTTTTCAAGCATTTCAATTTGATGGTGCATTGGTATTTAATAATAGAATGAACACCCCATTATGGGGACAGAATTTAGAGTATGGTCTTCAGACGATTAGAAATGGCAGATCATTTTTGCACTTAAGACCTTTTGGTTTAGCATGACATAGTACTCTGTTATTTTCCACGTTACTATGAAATGATACCTGCACATTAATAAGAAGATTTTCGAATAAATACAAATTCAAGAAATGTACGGTATTTTCGAAACAGCAGTCAATGTCACGCAATTCCTCAACGCTTGGAAATATTTAGAGATATCCGGAACACGTCAGATATGATTTGGGGACGAAAAAATTCGTCAGTTATTTTCAATCGATGCTTGATGAGTATTTAGGAATTAATCTTGGGAATTTGTAGCCTTTTAAGTCAAATATGGCTTACTATGGTTCTAGTGATTTGTTCTTTTGATATTTCTATCTGAGTTATTACCTAGGGTAAGAACTGGCCAAAGATGATACTCTCATCTAGATAAAGTTATTTATTTTATTGGGATGATTTTATCAGGGGGAAATATCGAGATAATTGTATAAGACGTCTTTGATGACTTTGATGCAACTAAAATGCACGTGCTGTTATTGAAGTGAACTAACACAACAAAATACAGGGTATATCAAGACTGCGTCCGAAAACGAAGCTAGGTGGTAGTATTAGTGACTTCAGAAACAACGCAACTAAAAATTTCGCAAAAAAAATCGTCAACTTGTTTTGGTAATTTTTTACTTATCGTCGTATTTGGGTGATAAATACATAGTTTTCCTAAAATAATGATGTAAACCTTTTTTTTTTTTAAGACGCAATGGTACGTTAGCGTTTAAATTACTATTTTCGCAATAACTAGGTATTTACTACCCAAACACAATGATTTTTAAAAAATCCAGAAAAAAATCTGTCGCTTATTTTGCGACATTTTTATTTGCATTGTGTCTGTAACCACTAAAACTACCACCCAGCTACGTTTTCGGTCGCAGTCTTGATTTACCCGGTATGTTTGATTTTCTTTATCCCATCTTTTACACATCTTCATCATATAAATAAATTGGATATTGCAAACCAGACAATCTCACAAAAATAAGGTATATCTATATGTAATGGTTTTGATTGCCCACTGCGGCTCATCGTCACACCTCCTATGTATCAAGGAAGGTGGTTTAAATTATTAATTTTCTATTCTTCACTCATTTTAAAATAGCAAGACCACTATTGATGTACATGTAACCGGAATTTTGAGTTAAAATCTCACTCCGAACAGAACTGAGACACTTCTTTATAACGTACTACTGACCAAAAGCTTTATAATTGTGATGGTATGAGATATTTATTAACTGACGATATTTACTCTACGACTACCAAGAAATCCTTAATGTATTAAGGTAAAAATTACAGCTTAGAACAAAGTCTGCTCGAACGAAAATAAACACAAAAAATATATTTTCGTCCTCACATAGTTCCTTGATTACAGCCCCCGCCGATCCCGGGCATGCGCCCCCCGTTGGGCTCGCCGGGGGGTCCGGTGCCCACGCCCAAGTCTTCCATGGGCTTCGTCATGCCCATCTACACCATCTGCATCATCGTGTTCTTCGTGTACACACTTAGCAAGGTAAGAACTCTTGAAAGGCAGAATTCAGTGTCATAATTTACATAAAAAAATTAGGGTCAATTAACTCCAGTAAACGAGGAGTTGTCATTGATAGATTGATGATGAATTTAATGACAATTACTGTGAAGTTGAAAATAAAATGCAAAATATATTCGAAAGCTCGCCACTAGATAATACGAGGACTCACAGAACACCTAAGCCGTACGCAGATGTATATCCCACTGCTATTCTCCTTCAGGTTATTATTATATTGGTACTAATTCTGGTACTTCACTGCACCCGATGGTAAGCGATTGACATATTATCTATTTGCGACATTAGTCTAAAGAAGAAACCTCTCGAACTAAAGGAAAGTTAATGAGTTTTGGCTTACGGGTATCGTTGGGAAAAGCCGAAAAGACTCATGCTGGTATGGTTGGCTTCTCACTGCGTTACAGAGGACTTGAACCTGGCACTTCCAATGTCATCGATACTTTATAAAATGCGGTCCTTAACCAAGCCACGTCTTCATCAGATCCTGTTCAAACGTTCAGCGTCGCCCTACGAACCCGTGAGTCCAGACCCCAACTTCAGGAGGCGGGTCTTCCGCCAGGAGTCCAGGACTACCCCTGATAAACTGGGTAAGTTAAATGTAGACGACAAGATGATTTTATATAGGAAATAATTATGTTACTGAATCTTGGAGATAAGAGAAGGCAGAGAAAGAAAGAAGAGAATATTAAATAAGTAAATAAATTATGAAGTGCTATAAAAAATTAGCAAAATAATGGTTATATTACGGGGAAGTATTTGTCCTAGTTAAATAGGGGATAATTTGAAAATAATTATGACTTTTAATGAACTATAAACCAAAATAAATAAGTTGTATAATCGCATAAATTTACGAATAAAAGCTGTTCTATTAGATTTGGCCAAAGATATCACCAAATGATGAAATAGTATGCAATGATTTAATGATCAACTTTTAATTTTCCAAACGCCTCCAGGACCTAAAGAGAGGGATACGAGTAAGTATTAATTATAATATGTGTATATGTTTAAATGTAATATGTTAATAAATTACTCGACAAACAGGAAACATAATTATCGAGACTTCTACGAAACGCTAATTGTACGGGACCGCAGTGTTTTATTTCTTTGCGGTGCAGGAATATTACTATAAAATCTCATTTTGAATTGGTAAATAGAATTACATTTGTGACTTCTGCAATTAAACATTTTTCATGAAATAGCTGACAAACGAAAATCGTTAAAGAATACTTTTGTAACATTTTAATAAGAAAAAATATTGCGTTGACTCCACCCACCTTTGTGATGAAGACAAATAGAAAGATATTTAAGATGTTTTTTGGCATGAATAGGTTCCTATTCAATATAATATAAACGATAAATAATATACAGGGAATTTATATAGAAAGTTTTGAGAAACTAAACATATAGGATTTTTTTAAATAATAACTAATGACGGAGGGTAGTTTCTTACATAATTATTATTTAAAGCTTGTAACGAGCAGTACTTACCAAATCTGGGATGATTAAGTCAAGGATTTTAACAAATAAAAAGCATAGAAAAGGATATAATGCATTATTATGCGGGATGCTTAAACTGCAACCATGGTAATTTTGGGTTTTTCCCATAAAATAAGTAGGTAGATAGAAAAGTTTTCGTTAATGTCAACAAACAAAACCAGCAAAAATATTTTTTACCTTTTCTAAACTGCAACCATGGTATCAGAAATATTTGGTAGATAGAAAACTATTTTAAACATGACACAAAACCATGGCAGCAAAAACCTGGTGTTATGCCATAAGTCTAAACTGCAACCATGGTAACCCAGGGGATGTGGAGTTGGAGGCGCTCCGGGCCAGACTGGCGGAGACCGAGCGCGCCATGCAGCGCATCGTGGGCCAGCTGGCCCAGCGCGACGCGGTACCGCACCACCAGGGCTGGTGAACTGCCGGGGACTAGACACCACTATACTGTACCAATGTACACTAGGACTCTAGAATGTACTAATATACTCAATGTAACATTGAGAGATGGAGTAGTAGGTAAAATTCGCATGGGATAGGGTGAATCTTTCCAAAAAAATAGGAAGTAATTAAATTTTTTGACACCTATTATTAAGTTTATTTAATAAATTAATGTATCGTAAATAGATCTTTGGTAATCATTAGAGTTTTTATTATTTATTTGCTTTTAATTAGAATTAATTAAGTACATGGACTGAAGAATTCTCTTCCATGTTTATGTACAAAAAGAAAACAGGATATTATGTGATATAAATTAATGAAAAATACATTATTTTTCAAGATCTCTTTAGAATAATTGCCATATTTTTGTACAGCATATTATGTTATATTTATTAGGCAGCGGTGCGACTACTGCTATTCGTATTTAACCTCCTCTATTTTCATACCAAGAGGCACAAGTTTTTACTCAGGGCAACTCTAAAACTCACACAATGTGAAATGCCCGACGGTTATTAAACGAGGCACAAACTTAATATTTAAAAACATCACATACCATAACGACAACAGATCTGACGTTATTGCGTTTATTTGAATAAAACTTAATGAAAATTAGCTCTAGTGTTTTGCTATGTCAAGAACCAATAACATATTGATGGGTTTATTTGTATGAATACTATTACAATAGGATATTTGACTATGATCGAATTTTTTTATTATTTTTCGTAAAATCACAAATAGCATTAAAATAGTTCATTTCTGTCAAAACAGTACTAAAACAGCTTGCAAAATGAGGCAAATATTAGTATTATTAAAAAAGAGTGGGAGCGTAATTGGGACATCGTACCGTCTCTTTCACACGCGCACACTGTTATGCATATTAAGACTAGTGACGTCAGTTATGATTAGCATCCCTTTTCTTTAACTCTCATTGCAAGATTTAAAACATTTCTAACATGTTTAATTCCGAATGGATTTACAAAATAAAATGGAGTCAAATATGCTACTCATTACACACTACCTACTACACAATACTATTAAACTAAAGAATTTATGTCTAGTCCCCAAAGGTCAGTTCACAGTTCTTACAGTATATTGTTCAGTGTACGTGGATTAGTAGCTTGAGGCATGGTGCCGGTTGGGCCGTGGATTCTGTGCCCGGGAGGGCACGAGGTGTCCCCGAGACTGCCCTGTATAGACATAGATGTTTGCCGTAGTGGTGGGGAGGTTTTTGTAGTTGAAGGGGTGGCCACTTTGTAAAAAGAGAAGTTACAGTATCAAAAAAATTGTGAAAATAAATAAAATATAAAATAAAGGAAGTACTTTACATTGTTTCTTTTCATCTACTTTTATAAGGGCAAAAGTATTTATAAAATTCATTTATATGCTATTCATCTTTATACGGCCATTATTATTTATGATAATATAAAAAAAAGATCAAAAAGTGGCCACTCCGTAGTCTTCAATTTGATTGTTTATGAATAATTTTGATATTTTTTGTCGGTTTCAAGATTGTCTCTAACATTTTGTTGCCCCTGTAACTGTTCTTTTATTTTGTAATTTCATCAATATTTGTTTTCCTCCGTTTTTATTCAATTAAAACACTTAAATAAACGTTAATTTTGAATAACATCTGCATTGAAAAGTACTTGTAATTGCATTTTTGATTGTTAAAATATATTAATACCGATTGTTGATTTAAAAAATATAATTAAATTAACATCTAAATACATAGTATATAAGATTACTGTAAATAATATTAAGAGATTCGTAATATAAAACACGAAACTATATAGACCGAAAAGTAAATTTTCACCACATATCAAGTGTACCGAACTATCGTAAAAGGTGTACTAAAACTAAAGCACAATATGTTGGAGGATAATTAATTTCTAAATAAAAATAAAAATTATCAGTAATTTTTATATTTTAAAATTAGCACCAAAGCACTGTGTGGCTTTAGAATCAGCTGATGCACTAAACTTATATGCAAAGGAAGTAAAGGCCCAACGAACTTTTAACTTTTTCAGCATGCGTAAACATCTTGTCGATTTACAAAAAATGGTTAGAAAGATTGAGTCATTTTAGGTAGGTATGGGACATTTCCAGGACCAGTCGAATGGCCAAAATCGTATGAATTTTATACCATTATTGAATTTTAACCAACATTTTCGCCAGACCTGAATATAATTTGGTTGTACATTAGCCGAATCTATCGGTTGTATCATAGGCAGTAGGATCGTACCTACTCGCTTGGCCTCGCTCCAGCGAACATGCCCAATCTGATGCACCCGCGCTATTTTCAACCGCGTCCTTCGTCATTATGTTTTTTATTGCGTCTATTTTTGCACCGGATTTCGATTTCGTTATAATATAACGAAATCGAAATCACATCATCAATTTCTGAATTAAATTTCGTCAATATATTATATTGACGAAATTTAATTCAGAAATTGATGATGTGATGTAAGATTCAATGTATGTCGGGTATTGGCACGACTAAATGATTATAATACGTCTGATGGTACATCTCCAATTCAAATAGATCGTTTAATGATACCAACCTGGATGAAACCGAACGTGCACAGACTAAACCCAAAACTCGATACATTTCCATGGTTTTCGCCATCATGTACGATTGTTGTTATGGAAGATACAAACATTCTTCCCTATCTTTGGGGTCTCTGGGAATTTCAGTGTCTCGTAATAAGCGACGACGATTTAATCCAGAGGTTCTGCATACATTATTAGGGATGGTTCATTTTAAGGCACATAGTAAGGGGATCCTAAGTGTTCTTGATATTGGTACTTTATTATTAGGCTGATAACAATATGCTATAGTGAAGACAGCTGATTTGCGTTTCAAGAACCTACTCCTCTATTGAATCATTTACTAAAGACAGTACATTACAGTTCTATGCCAATTAATTCTTAGTTACTTTTTTTTGCAATAAGAGAAAACAAAGATACCTCCTCAAGGTGTTTATAGATAGGTAGGCAAAGATATACGAATGTATCCTCATGTTATGAGATATACCATGACAATAATTATTTATATAGTACATTTTAAATCAAGAAAGTATCGTCAATTTTGTACCTACTCACTAGATTAGGTATTTTGTTTCCCACTTAAGCATAAAATTGTCGAGTATAACTAATAGTGTTGTTGTCGGGTGCAGTTGTAACTGCAATATCGGGCCTGGTGGCCGAGGTGCAGCAGCAGATGGAGGCGAGCTACGCGCAAAACCACCAGCGACAGGTCTACGCATGCCCCACCGCTCTACCCACCCCCTCACTCCCACACAGCCAATACATTTGCCACGTAGTCTTTTTTATCTTTTTTTATAACAAACTCATTGGCACCTTTAAGGAATATTTTTATTAGTTTTGTTGTTATTTTATTTTTATTTTTGTTGGCATTTTTTTATCGAAAAAAGATTATTAAATAAAGAAAAAAAAACTAGACTTTTTCGAATCAACATGACGTAATCCTCTTGATATTTTAAATAAAATAATAGATTAATTAAACTGCATAAAGATACCAAAAAACTACAAAAACGATGGCAAATCCAAATCCATTACCAGATTACCCTAAACTCCTTAACATGCAGCTATAAGTAACAAGGATTTTATTTGTTGTATTGTTTTAACATTGTGTTGTTATCATCAAGCGAACTGTCATTATTTGGTTGTAAATATCTTCATCTTAGCTCATTTTTTATTAAGGACGGATTATATGAAGTTAGGAGATCAGCAATTAAAAATGCTTATCAATTAATTACATGCAAACACTACAACCTATCTGAAAAGTCATGTTACACCCTGTGTAATGGTCAAAGATAGTAAAAATATGACAGAATTTCATGAATAATGGCTATATATCTATTACACCACTTTTGTATCAGTTCAGATACAAAGAAAACATTCAAATATTATTTTTGAGTCACGGCACTCCTATATATTTAGTTACTTTTACATTAAGGGCAAATTGCACAAACTAACTTTGCCCATAACTTTGATTTTGTAAATGTTAATCCCATACAATAGCAATGTCAAATACGTCACAAATTTAGGCGATGACAATATTGTCAAAATTAAAGTTATCGTCAAAGTTCGTTTATGCAACTGGGCCTAAGTCTATTAATATGTTTGGATGAATATGAGTTTTCTTGTATCCAATCTGCAAATACAGATGGCCTTACTGATCGACAAAGTTACACGAAATTAATGGAGATGCGGGCATCACGTATTTGGCACACGCACCGCGCTTCACGCCTCCAATGCATTTTTGGCAACATATTTTCTGTATAAACCTCATTTTATTTACGTATTATCATTGGTATTTTGTTGTTATTCAAAAATACTTTTCCTTATACACGTGGTATTAATAGTTTGGCTTCTTTTGTGAGATCATTTTAAACTTTTACTAAAATCTTTAAGTTGTCGTAAATTGCAGAATGTACTTTCCTTAACGATGGTAGCTTACATTTTAATAAGGTTATTAAGGGTCATTAGATCATAGTTAATTTAATTCTAAGAGTTATGAAATAATCTAACAAGTTCAAGTATCAACTTTCAAACAAGTCTGTTTTAGGAATAAGGAAGATAGGCACATCATCTTTGTAGCTTTTCTCAGACATAATCATAAATAATCTACGTTTTATTTGAGAATTATTTTGTATTTTTTAATACGTTTTTTATACATCTTTTTTGTTACGATCACTCACATACCATTCCTTTGTGTGTTCGCCTTTGTCTGTGTTTGCACCCGTGTTACCACGCCTCAACTAAATTCTCTACTGTAACACCGAATAATATTTGATGGTTTACTTACATTATGTAATCAGAGCTCGTAACCTGTCATCCGTTTGTTATCCCTATTTGTCCTCAAATTGTAATGTCTGTTTGTTCTTTCTGTAATTTTAAGGTTTTACTATTTAGGACAGTAGATGGCTAATTGATAAGGCAACAAAGCCAGATATAATTGATATTTTTAAACCTTTCTATTATGGTAAAAGTGTTAATCCTGTACCTGAGAAATACATTTCTTCCAGAATCAACATTCTAAAATGAATTAAAGTTAATATTTCAAGATCTTAAGCAAGAAGGAACATTGGTTTTGATGTGAAATAATTTCCTTTAACATTGGAATCAATGTTTTTCTTCTCTTCTGTAACACATTTATTAAGAAACGGAAGATAACTTACATAGATATGTGGATATTTATGTTTAAGCCACACCCATGTTGCTAAAGAGCAGGTTAGTCTGCAAAAAACGGAGTTTGTCATCCCTAGCACTCTGCTTTAATGAGAAGTGACAGTTCAGAACATGATTTATTTCCATTCCACAAATTCCAATTCACTGCATGGATTGGAAATGGATTTACATTCTATTCATCCGCTATACCACATTGGGCCAGTATTGTCGACTTTAGTCCAGATTTCACGTATTGTGTTAAAGCTTATGTCCACCTGAAGGACTACATACATTGAATGCTGACGTTAACAATAGCATTGGCTGAACTTCCGGTCGAGACGAGTGTGCAAAACATACTTCGAGTTTCTTCTGGCTTCAATAAACCTATTTACTTGGGCTTGGATGTTGAATGTAACCAACAGCAAAGTAAATCTCATGTCTTAAATCTACAGACCTTACTTTAAACTGACCTATTTCAAATAAATAATTTAAAATACGTTGTAGTGTAGGTAAATTAAAAATTCTTTAAGATTCAAAATTAACAAAAAAAAAAAAACAATCTAACCCTTAAATATTGGCACTAAGTTTCTTCTTAACATGAAAGTCTAATAATATTTTTTATTTAATATTAATATTGTACAGTGCAGAATATTATTTGTTTTTTATAATTTTGTTTTCACATTTAATTTTTGAGTCTCACTTTTTGTTTTTCAATAATTTTTATTTATTCTGGGTATTTGTGTGATTTTACATTTATAGTATACGAAGCTTTTTAATTTGCATGCTAAAACGCTTCCATTTATAAAGTTTGATTGGAACAGTACAAGTTTATATAAAACTATTCTATTTTTGATTATACTCTATATAATATGTTGACGAAATAAATTATTGGAACAATAATACTTTTCTAATCAAAGTCAGTAAGTATACTAGATTTTCCACGAAAGCTTAGAGAGTCTAGTTACACGCTTCTGAGTAGATTAGCGCCAGGACATAAAAACACGCATTTGCAAAATGCTATTTATTGTGCTATAAAAGAGTGTCGTGTTGTATCTTAGAATAAACTTTAATATTTCATTTCCAAAGGGTCTTTTCTCTTTAAAATACTGGAGGCATTAGACCTTTTTAAAATTTGAATAGTAGACTATAATAGAATATTTGTACCTTACAGGAAGCCCAGGAGGAACATGCTCGCCCATACACGAACGGCACCATTCTACACAACACTGGCCCCGTGCATATTGTGGCCAGCGAATACCAGGAGAGCAAGGAAAAGACTCCCGAACCACAGAAGGAAGCTTCCCCAGAATCCGCGCCACAAGTGAAAGAACCTTCTCCCGAAAAACCGGTTCAAACTAAAGAAGCTTTGGAGGCTAAAGAACCAGTATCGGAAGAAGTGAAAGATGATACAGAAGTACCTGATAAATTTGATGAAGGTACAGAAGCGGCTTCGCCAGAACAATCTGCGGAGTCAAAGACAGTTCTGGATGATAAAATTCCGACACCGGAAGAAAATGACTTGATACTTTTTGCTAATGACAAAGAAGTTGACAATGAGTCTGAGAAATCTGCTGAGCCTTCTGACGATGTCGAACACACTGAAGGTAAAGAGGAATCTGGTTCAGAGCCAGAATTAATAGAATTGAACCACAAAGAAGATGAATTGCTCAAACTGACAAGTGACAGTGAAGTAGAAAACGATCCTTATGTCAAAGTTGTAGAAGATTTCCTTAGCGAAGAGTCTAAAGTCGTAGAAGAAAATAAGCAGTCAACTCCAGATCTTCTGGAAGAGGCTATCAAAGAAGAATCACCGGATAAAGCTGAGGATGACCAAGAAAATGCTACCGTGAAGGTAAGATTCTCCGTTGTTTAGTTACAGAATAATCTAGTTCTTAGTTGTAATGTCTATTTAATCACAAGCCTAGAAGAATTGTGTCACTAAAACGTCTTACATTAGGTGTAAAATCAAAAGGCATGGAAAGAATATACTTAATAAGCAACACTTTGTACTAACACTATGTAAGGAATAACCTAAAACTTTACAGGAAAACAAAATATCTGCGCTTATTGTAAGTAAAAGTTGCTCATTGATTCTCATTGATTCCTTCAGCGGGCATATAATTTATTTCTGCAGACCTGTCGTGTTATGAATCCTGCATGAATTACAACCATCAGTGGCGATTTGTCTGTTTGCGATATCAAGATTACAAACATTAGATTTCGAACAAGTCCCAGTCGATGCTTCAATAGCTGCATAAGTTAAAATACTGCGACTGAACGGGATAATAAATTATACATTATTATACAAACAAATCATATTGTTATACCTCTCCATGCATTGTAGGTTCGGTGATGTATACCTAAGTTTTAAATCCAAGTAAATCCTGATATCAAGTTTCATTTATCAATATCCTACTTTTACCCTGACCTCTTCTAAATGAGCAATTTTATGAAATAGCTTTAACACTGGCACCCCGCATTCCCTTCCCGCGTCTCATGTTTCTGGCACTGTAGGTGGTAGGCATGGAGGTGACGGCCCACACGGTGGACGGCGGCGCGGTGCCCCGGGCTCCGCCCCCGGCGACTTCGCTCCCCGCGCCGCAGCGCCCGGTGAGGCCCCACTGCACTGTACACATCGTGCAAATCTTATACGAATGATTTCAATAACCTGATAGATAGTGTGTGTATTTTCGCACCTTTTTCTATATACCGCCAGGACCATCCAATGGAAACTAAAGAAATTTAATTAAAACAATTCAGCCATTAGTCCTTTAATCCATAATTACCATTAAAATTGTTAATAAATGGCGCGAAAATGATACACATATCTGAGTAAAATTATTTTGAACGGTACGAAAAAACCTGAGAACGGTCTACTTGCATTTTTTATTACTAAGCTTGTTAAAAGTAGGCGTTATATTTTCATCCTCTTTATGTAGACAACATAATATGGCTTTTGTGGTTATCTGGCTATTCCCTTCGCCAAATATCTTTATTTCATATTCCTTATTAACTATCGTATCATGTTTACCCTGGCCCCTGGGTTATTATGTTAAGAATATGCATTTTGAAAGAATGTTTTTTAATGTGATATGACATGACTTCTTTACTCTTCAATTACTTGGACAATAAATGGTCGTTTTCTGGAAAATCTAAAAATACTTGAATTATAAATTAAGCCATTTATTTCTGTTTAATGTTATCAATAATTACACATTCCAAATGATACAGCTTTGCTCAATATTTGCTCAAGAAAATAATATTTTTAATATGATTGTATCTAAATAGAATATTTTTATAATATTTTTTAAAATATTTTATATAATTAATGGCAAAGTTATACTAAAATTAAATAATAAAACTGCTTACATTGCATTTCAACAATCACACACATTTTTTTTAATAAATTGAGTTTAATTTGGAAGATATACTTAAGCAGTTTTATTTATATTTTAATATGTCTAAATTTACTAACATGCTAGATACACAGAAATAAAAATTGTTGTAGTTAGTTTAACATAATCTATTAGCATAAATTATTAGTATATTGTGCAGATAGCAGCATAATGCAATCTGGGCTTAGGTACTAGATTTTTAAATAATAACCAAGTACAAAGGAATTGTTCAATGCGTAAAATACAAACTATACTGCCTTTTCGTATGGTGCGTACCATTGTCAGGCAGGATCACAAATAATTCACACAGTGCAACGCATCTTACGAGTCTATTTGGGATGCTAGCTTGTGTTTGCCTCAAACATGTAACTTGACTAGCAGAAAAATCTTTTACCAGTTCACATGTCGAAACAAAAGATCTGCTCATCACCTTTGGGTTATCGTAACCGACTATGCCACTCTATATGAAGGGTGACTAGTCAAGCCCAGCTGTATAACGATAAGGGACTATTTCATCATCATCATTATTTTCATCACCTTCATCATAATTTTCATCACTACCGTCTTGCACCACAAGAAGTCCACTGTTGAACGTGGGCCTTCTATAAGATATAATATTTTGCCAATATTCGCTATATGGCAGACAGGTTAAGGATTGTTTTCATAGTTATTGATTCTGTTGTGTTGTTTATCCTAAGCTCCTCAAAAATAGAGGGAATCTTTGTGAGGGCTTTGTGTGGAATTTTCAACACATTATGTTTTGTTTGTGATTCATTATATTTTATCATTCAACTGTTTGATAACTTGCTACTAGAGAAATCGTCCCTAGTTTTAAATTGGAGTAGTAGCTATGTAATAGGGGATTTAATTTTATTGGTGTTAATTTCAAATTCACTCGTCAGATTTTTAGTTGGGTCTCCGCTGTACACTATAACAAACTTAATTTAATTAAGTGCAGTATTATGTGCATAATGTAATTTGATAGGGTGCGTTGGGGTAACACCGTAATACAAGGATGGAAGGGGTAAAAACGCAAACTCGTATAAAATGTAGGAATTTACTTTCTTACCCCTACGAACTGTTATTACGGTGTTACCCCAACGCACTTTAGTTTTTTAAGCCTTATTAGGGCCTTGTAATCTAATGTATTTCATATACTATATGAACACTACAGAAAACATTAAACATTCTGAGCAGTACTGTCCTCGTTATTTAGTAAAATTAAACAGTTGGAGGCATTACTGAGACTGATAATTTTTAAATTCGTTCTCTTTTGTAAAAGTTGAGCTTATCTACACTATAATAGTATGGGGCGAGTACATAACCCGTATGTCCGTAGCACGAGGCTACCGAGGTGAAGTCGATATACCTCGAGACGGAGATTCCGCAGAAGTCGCGGGTGCTCGTCACCGAGTTCAAGCAGGACCGGCCGGAGGAACCAGCGCCCACTGCCAATTCGCCAGTAAATATTACAAATTATACACACCGCTGTCACTTTGGCTTTTTGTGGCTTTCTTCTTTTCTGACTAGGAATGTCTGTTTTTTTGAAGAGATTCGTATAAGTTTTTGTTGACTGGATAATTATGAAAGTATGAATGATTGAGTTCGATTAAGGGCATTCTAAAGTAAATGAGTGGTAACTTCTGACACTTTTTAACATTCTAAGCCTTAACGCCTTTTATCTGGTGAGTCGCGGTTTTGAGAAAACACAAAATGGTGGTTGAAATATACAATTTTTTATTATGACTTACAAATATCTCATGGCTAAAAGCGATTTTATTCAATTAAGAAAATATATTTGTTATCTTCACATATTGTGTTGTAAGTTTTATTAAATCCTATTCAAATGCTACATGCGCAATGTTAATATTTACTTTAGTTTTATCTATCCGTAAACATAGTTGGTCTACTATATTCGTGTTCTTCATTACTAAGATCAATAAAGTATACTTATGATAGGGCGGAACCTTTGCTTTTGACGTTCTTCCTGTCGCTTTTGTACTGGTAATTTGCTCTTTCTTTCTATGTCCTCCTAGTAACTCCTTTTTCTGTGTCAATTATGTTCTACGTGATATTTTTTCTCTCTCTGTAGTTATATCAGTATTTGTGAACAAAATACTTGCAATTTCAGATGGTGGTTAGCGGCAAGATGACCCTGTCTCTCATCCAAGACGCGCCCAGGGAGACACCGGAAAAGGACCAAGGTAATAAAAAATTTAAATATTTAAGATACAACCTTTTTTGTCTACAATACACGTGGTAATAAATGCAGTGGACAGCAACAAACAAAACATCCATCGGCGTGGCGTAGTTAACTAATAACTATGATCGAAGCGTTCTGCAGCGCAATTTTGGTGGCACTGATCGAGACAATCTACGGAGTGATGCTCGTAAACTTGACTGGTCTAACGTTCTCAACGCTTTTAGTATTGACGTGAAAGTTGCAAACTTTAATAGCACATTTATTAAATTGCACGATATTCATGCTTCATTACGACCTGTTAAATTCAAATGTTACCTGCGCCATGGCTACAGAACTGTAGAACATTTAGACGAACTGTGAGTGGTGAGCCCGTCGTAGAAGTCACATCTTAGAAAGTAGATAACAAAATATTCAATTGGGCATAATATAAAATATCACTATTGTAATTTTCAGAATCAACAGTAGACGATTTCACCACAGCGAGTGCGCTTACGCAGCCGGCAGCCGGTGTAAGTATCTTAATTTACTATTTAGTATTCAAAATTTAATATTCAAAATTTTGTAAATTGCAAATTACTTGAATATATTTCGTACATTACAGAAACAAGCTGATGAAGAATCTGAAGAAGAAGAAGAGATTGAGGAAGAAATAGAAGTTGAAGAGATCGAGGAAGAAGTTGAAGACGAGGAAATTGAAGAAATTGAAGAAGACGAATCGGAGGAAGACGAGCCGGTCAAGGTAAATGACGCGGTTAAAGTAACGCAGCCTGTAGATAAAGTAGCGAAAGAGACAGTCAAAACTGACAAGCCTGCTGATAGAGAAGTAACGGAAAAGTTAGATGACACGGAAGAAAAGAAGCCAGCCAAAGAACAGAAGAAAGCGAAAGAAGATAAGGAATGAACTGATAGAACATAATTTGTAGTGAGATAATTTATTGGTTCTGTAAAGATCTTAATAAATGATTGTATCAACAATAGCAGAACTTAGTTTAAAAAATTGCAATTTCCAAAAACTTCGACTTTACAGAACCAATGAAGAAATATTTTAATATTACATTTAAATTTCCTTTATAAACATATTTTCAACAGTTATATTTTTGTATGCTTTCGCTCATTACCTTATTTTTTATACAATTTTACCAGTCCTTTGAGGTGTAAATTTCGTGCATTCGCTGTTTTAACGCTTCCGATGTTTTATAGTGTGATAAGTATTTTAAATGTGAAACTACGAATTTATCATTGCTCTCCATGTTCGATCATTTGTGCCAAATTTAATTCATGCTTTTTAACTTTATTGATAGTTAATTTAGGTTCCTTGTATACCCCACTGAAGTCTTGTCCAGAACATCTGTTTAAGTGATCATCCTATATAAAATTTACTATAATTTCCATGATTTGAAACAAATAAATTTTAATACAAGGTCAGTGGGTTTTTAAAATTACTGTACTGAGCATTGAGTTTCAAAAAATAAAATATATTACGTCATGACTATTTCTACTAGACTTGGTAAAAAAAACAATAACTTTCTTATTAAAAATAAACGATTGTCAGTAAAATAAATACTCAAAGATTAATCAACTTTTAGTGTGAAATCCTGATGCTTAGTACAGGCAATGAATTTATCCTTAGCGAAACTAATTCGTGGCAAATCTTACTTCCAAATATTTAGCCAAATCTTTACAATGTTTTCCTATTATACATTATATACGTATGTATTTTAGATTGTAATTAATATTAATATACTCGCTTGCAAGAGAAAACTTCGATACATATCATCGAATTTGTAGCTTAGCCATTAAATGTATGCATATTTATGAAAGGAGGTAATTACAAATATTTATATTGGGGTAGGTTACTATGTGGAAGTAGATTCTTTTTGATTTTATATCAGCGGCATAGTAGCAGCTTTAAGTCTCTGAAATCATCGAACTTATTTGGAAAATAAGGAATTGTCATTTTAAATATAACGAGATATGCAGACAATTAATGATGGAGGCAAACATCTTTGAAAGGTGTCTAACGAAAACTTCTCATTTTAGAACGGATTTGTAAAGATATTTCTTTATATTTATGACATTTTATGACTAGAAAACAATTGAAAAATGAGTCAACTGCGCTGTATTTAGAAATTGATTTTGATATACTTTTATTTGAGAAAGTCAGGGTACATTTAAAATAATTTCGAAGTTTTTTCTTGTAAGCAAATTAATATAGTGAATATTATAATACCCCAAACTCTACATGTGTCGTAACTGGGTGTGTTAGAATAGAAAGTAATTTTGCACTGGCGTGTAGTGTTTATGCATTTAAGTTACATCTTTGTGATTTGTTAAAAAACATTATTTTTTTGTTATTTATTGTAAAATTGAACCCTTTCTGTGCGGCATTTTAAGGCATTCGATTTTAACGAAATGTTTTATGACGTAAAATTACGCAAGATGACGAGACATTCATTATCGCAAGAAAAGGGTCGAAGAATTTATTTATTTTTGGATGTTAACTAATTTATATTATCATTTGTAAATTGTAGTAATTTGTGGGAATGTATTTTAGACATTTTGTAAACACGTTATTATAAACAATTATCAGCATTCCTTGTCTTTCTGAATGTGTTATAGATCCGGGTCTAATTGTCTATATAAACGTATATACATTTCCGATATATATTGCTTGTTTTTAGTTGTAATAAAATAATAATACTAATTGTTGTTTTATTTTACTCGATTTTAATTGTACGAGAAGGGTGGAACTTGCAACACTGTGTTACAGTTACTTGATATCCCATAAGTTTGTAGTAAAAGCAGGAAGACAGGTTGAATCCCTGTAATAAGGCATAAAAGTGGCAAGTGAAAAGTTTTTCTTATTGTACTACCCACAACTTAATATTTGCATCTTATTGACATTAGGAATGGCAATGATGATGAAATGTTGACATTAGGAATGTAGGTATTGGTTCTACAAAATTATTATTTTCGTTTACGGGGCATTGATACATACATACATAAACTCACGCGTTTTTCCCTGAAGGGGTAGGCATAGGTGCTTCCAGGACACCTACATTTCGCCTTGTAAGTTCCGGCCACGATGCGATAGGGGCCGAGCCTATCGCCATATCGGGCACAAAGTCCTGAATCCAATATCACCTTGCCGTCCCGGAACTCGAACCCCAGACTTCAGTTTTTTAATCGTACCATAGTACAACTACGCCACCGAAGCAGTCACTACGCCACCGAGGCAGTCACTACTCTACCGAAGCAGTCATACGCCACCGAGGCAGTCACTACGCCACCGAGGCAGTCACTACGCCACCGAGGCAGTCACTACGCCACCGAGGCAGTGTTGGCACCGGGGCATTAATGAGATCGTATTTGAGAGATCGTATTTCTTGACGGTTATCGTCCAATCCCATTTATTAGGTGTCGAATGTAGCCCCATCTTAAAATGTGAAAAAATTGAATACATTGTCCGACTTTACCAAAGCAGGAGCCGCACATTTTTGGATCTCTGCAGACCACGCGAAATTGATATCATCCAACAAGTATGGCATATTTAAGTTATAGGCGAACAAGGTCTCCAGAGATTTTCTGATCGGGCTTGCTTTGTAAAATAAACCCGGCAATACTTGTCGAGAACCAACAAAATTATCAGTGGCAACATTGTGAAGGTTATATTAAATGTTCAGCCACTAGCGCCCGACATTTAAGGGGGTTTGAAATCCAACACGTGAACAATTTGTAAGGCCCAATACACAAAAAAAGCATAATCTTCTCTAATTCCCTGGTCCTTTATGCTTGTAAACTGAAAATCGGAAACAAATAGATAACTAGAAAACAGATGTATAATTTGCTAATGATTTAACTATGATAATGGTACTACAGGAAACAATGTCTTGTAGGTCAAAATGAATGCTAGGTGATAGTATAAGTTGCTCATATTCAAACAGCTATCTGGGTAGGTACCACTGCTTTGTTTATTTCTGATGCCAAGAAATCGGCTAGTGCTTCCACTTTTCACAAAGGTTGGTTCAGTGGTAACAGGACATTGAGAATTAACACCTAATATCACAGGGAATAAGAAGTACTGAGAGGTTTTGCTCATATTTATGGTTGCCATAGATGAAATACCTCCAAAATACCTCAGTGCCTCAAATCGAAAGTCTTCGATAGTTGTGTGTTGCCAGTGATGACATACGGCACCGAGACGTGGCCTCTCACTATGGGCCTTGTTAGGCGGCTCAAAGTCACTCAACGAGCTATGGAGAGGGCTATGCTCGGGGTTTCCCTACGAGATCGAATCAGAAATGAGGAGATCCGTAGGAGAACTAAAGTAACCGACATAGCCCAGCGGATTAGTAAGTTGAAGTGGCATTGGGCGGGGCACATAGCGCGGAGAACTGATGGCCGATGGGGCCAAAAAGTTCCTCGAATGGAGGCCACGTAGCGGAAAGCGCAGCGTAGGACGTCCACCCACAAGATGGTCAGACGACCTGGTAAAGGTGGCGGGACGTCGCTGGATGCAGGCTGCCTCCAACAGGTCACTGTGGAAATCATTGGGAGAGGCCTATGTTCAGCAGTGGACGTCCTTTGGCTGATGGATGGATGGATGATGGATAGATGAAATAGCTGAAAATGTGTTGCATCTTTAAAACAAAGTATGTGTGAGCTTTAAATAATATATAACATATGCAATTGCTGATAAAAATGATTAAATGTTTATTGGTAGATAAGTTTTATTCAACACTTAAACAAAATTAAATTATGATTTCCTTTATTTACATTCTACATTCATTGGAGACTAATCACATTCACTTGGGACCTGAAACAAAAGAAAATAATATGAGTTATTAATCTCACAGGCAATTAAATCTGGTTCAGGACAGTCTTTAATTAACTTTTAATATTAACAGTAGAATATCAGATCTACACACAAAAGCTTAATTACTTAGAAGAAATAGCAAATACATAACCATATATGGTTTTTATAGATGAAAATAAGTTAATTTACTAGGACTCATCTGTCATTATTTATTTTTAGTGGACTAAAGAGTAGAACTAAACACATTACACATTTATAAATGAATAACATAATTTATTCTATTGTGATATTTGAAGCATAAAATTAAAATGATTTAATAGACAGTACCTGTAGTGTAGTTCTTCAGCTCTTCAAAATCCTCAGTCATTGTCCAATCATGCCTCACAGACTGGATAGTTTTAGTTGCTTGAGCAACTGGCGGGAAGATATCCACCCCAGAATCGATTGCCATCTTTTTAACAACACCTGCAGTACCTAGAGCTAGCGCAGCAGGCAACGCTACGACTCCAGACCTCATCCATGCACTAAAAACGCAGCCAGCCGCAGCACCACCCAAAAAGTAGTTAAGCTTGTCATTTTTCCCTCGGTAGTTTTGAGCCGCATTAGTAGTAACAGTGAACGCAGTCGCCATACCGACCAGAGGGCCAATAATGTACAACATTCGACCTGCAGTGTTCACAAAACCTTTGGGATGCGAGTACATAAGAACGTCCATGGTGGCCCCGGCAAGACCCGTTAAAGCTGCATATTTGGACGTTACGAAGGTCTTCTTGTATATATCATGACCCTCGGGCGTATCGTAATATTTGTAACTCAGTAGTCCGTTCATTTTGTTAGCTGGTGGGATCTACAAAATAAAAGTTACACAACACAACCTCTTCTTCTTAATTCTAATGTCACAAATGACATTAAACAGATGTTTTCGAAGTTAGTAGTCTTTATATATCTTAAATTTATAAATGTAACATTGTTGTTAAAGAAAATTTAATTCAGAAGACAGTACAAAAAAAATATATATTCTTTTAAATTGAAGACGCCATTGAAGCAGTACTCGATTTTTATAACGAGATTTAAAAACGCTTTGAACTTTTCTTTTATTAAGGAGCATTCAATATTTTTTAATTTTAAGATGAATTAAATGAACTAAAATATGATATATACGTTTATATTTTTACCAAGTAGAGTTGGTTTCATCCTTTTATATATTTCTTTTTATGTATTAGGTATATTACTTTATTAGCCAAAATAGTGCTATTTAATTCAAAAAGATGGTATATCATAATATATTTGTTTTTTGTTTCGGTAACTTGAACGCGACTATGTACTACATTCTTGTGCATATCCGTCAATCCGTCATTACTCATTAGTGTCAAAAGTATCAAAAATGGCGGCGGACGGTGACGATGTGATTAGTGATCAAGAAAAAGTGAGAATTGTCTCGGATTTCATTTTACATTCACCACCAGGAGAGTTCAATGAGGTGTTTAACGATGTAAGAGTTCTCCTCAATAACGACACTCTCCTGAAGGAGGGAGCCAGCGGTGCCTTCGCGCAATACAACAAGGATCAACTCACGCCCGTGCGTCTCGAAGGCTCCGAGCTGCACACACTCATCACTGACTACAATGAGCTCGGCGGTGGCAGATTTTTCGACCCTCGTTCGAAACGCTCCTTCAAGTACGACCATCTCCGCAAGGAAGCGTCAGAGTATGAACCTTTCGAGCCTGACCGAGGGGAGCCGTGGCGCGCGGCGCTCGACGAGGAGCTGACGGCGTATGTGGCCGCGCACTACAAGCACGGCGCCAGCCTAGTGGTGGGGCGCGCGATGGACTCAGGCGTGGTGCAGTTAGTGGCGTGCATCGAGGACCACCAGTTCCAGCCGAAGAACTACTGGAACGGGCGGTGGCGCTCGGTATGGTCGCTGACGGTGGGCGGCGGCGCGGCCGAGCTGCGGGGCACGTTGCGCGTGCAGGTGCATTACTATGAGGACGGCAACGTGCAACTAGTGAGTTCGAAGGAGGTTCGCGTGCCGTTCGCGGCGGCGGGTGAAGCGGCCACGGCCAAAGAGTTCGTGCGGCAGGTGCGCGAGGCGGAGAACACGTACCAGACCGCCATCTCGGACAACTACAAGACGATGAGCGACACCACGTTCAAGGCGCTGCGGCGACAGCTGCCGGTGACGCGGAGCAAGATCGACTGGGCGCGGCTCGTGTCCTACACCATCGGGAAGGAGCTCAAGAGCCAATGATGTCCCGCCGCTGCGCTCTGAGCCGCAGCGGCCGCTCCATGCCTCTGTATATATATTCGCGTAAGAGTAAATCTTGTTCAAATGTTTACGGGCGCCAGAAGCGTGCCCCCGCGCTTCCGGTGCGTATTTATCTATGAATATATAGAGAAATGGCTATTGTAACTGTTAAATTTAATTGCATTTTGTTACTGTCAGTGCAGAATGATTTATTATTGAGTAGCGAGCGTGTCAGCGGCTAGCTGCCAGCTGCCTTGCTGCACGGGGTGCATCGGTTCAACGAGTTTTGTCCATTTTCATTGTTAGCTACAAGTACAGTATATTACATATAACATTGTACTTAGGTGTGGACCCAATTTAGACTCTTCTAGGTCTAGATGTCCTGCGACACAGAGTCGTAAACGATTTGTGATTAATTTATTTGCTTTTTATGAATGATTGATTGTTGTGTGAGCAATATGGTTGAACCGTAGCTTAAGCTTTTTCGTCATATGTTCGGAAAGCATGTCAATTACAACAGAAACTACATGAAAATCTGAGGCTACGCAGAGTTTACTTTAATTTATCCTGCATGAATACACAGTTATTCCATCCATTTCAATATTTATTTTATCAGTATTATAAATATTGCTTGCATGACAGTGAACCGGAACGAACGGTACAGGAAGGACATGAGTAAAGTTCTGTAATGGTGCATTTAACTGTAGTTAATTAAAATTGTCCACATAGCTTTAAACGCTGCGTATGTGAGCATAGAAGAAATTATATGATTTTCAATTTACGAATGAGAAAAATGCATTGCTCAAGTGTACCTACCGTAACTGAGGCAAATGAAGGAAGGATGTTACAAGATTATTGTTCACAAACAATGCTTGAGGTTTGAATGAAGACAAACATTTCTTTTTTTTATATATAAAGTGTATTACTATGATAATTATTTTATAATTATTACAATTATTTTAATAAAAACATAAATGAAACTAAACATCCATATTCTGTAATGTACGATTGGATTCATTTGAATAAAAATATATATTAAAATGTTGCTAACTTCTGTTTCCTTTTAATATTTACCCTAACAGGAAAACAATCAGTTATTTAACCATTACTCAGACATAGTCATGTTATGAGGAATGGTGTTTCATCAAAATAAAAATACATAACCATAATATTTTATTGCATAAGAGGTTCTTGAACTAATTATTGTCACAAATGTCTTATTTAGCAATGGGTAACATGGCAAAAAAACTTTCGAGTAAATAAATAATCTCATTTTACTTGATCATTTTATAAATATTCCTTTTTTACTCTGGGCAAGACTATTTCTATATTCTCATTTATAAAACCATTCAGCAAACATTTAAAAAAAACGCCGAAAATTTCTTCTTTATTGCCTCTGATTACCGAATAAATAGGTGAATAATCGCCCTAGCACTCAAAGTTGTTTATTTACTCTAGATATCTGAGGCGATATGGTGAGTCACCGAGGGCCCCGCGCCGTCGCCCGTCACTCGCGCCAACCTATTCCTATTTATATCTTGGCATCAATACATATTTCTAATTACCCTTGAGTTATGGGACTAATAAATAGCTAATAATATAATATGAATAATGGCAATTCGATCACCATTTAGCTTTCGGGCATGGTGGCAATTTTTTTTAGTAAAATTGCGTGAAAGCCCATTTTTTCTTTTATCAAATCTTATTTGATCGCGCTACTGCCTACGATTTTTTTTCTTATGCAACTTTCCGTGTCTTCAAAAATATCCACATTTTACAAAAACCACCCCCGTTAATTTTCATTTTCAATTAATTACCGTAACACGTTCTACTCGTACAGTATCCTTATACCGTGTGTATAAAAACCCTTTCGCGAATAATGTGTTTCGTTACATAGTCTATCAAAAGATATTTTTAGATACCTTCAGGCTTCAAGTAGCAACAACAGACCCAAAGCTTAGCATGCTTTCAGAGGTATATTGTTTCCATTTCCCCCGAGGCCACTCTTAATCCGGGATTAACAACAAGGCCAGGCGTAGGAGATTTACTAAAATGCGATGTACAAGGCTTAGGTTAGTTAGGTACATAGGGTTCAAAGCATGCTACCTCATCGCCCTATGCTGTTGGAACTTTGAAGAAATAATTGGTTTACGGGAAACCCATTAAAATCCCCCTCTAAAACATTCCCAGTCGCTGATGTAATTGGAATTTAATTCAATTTTGCTAATAGATGCCATAATCTACAGATTCAGCCCTGTAACATAATCTAATATTTTACCTATACTCGATAGCGTTTAAATATTCGTGATTCGCTCCTGATGATTATAGATTATTTTTAGTTAAGAAGCATATTAATATAGACTTATAAAATGAGCAACTACAATTATAATATAAGGTATTTGTTGAAACCACGTTAATCAACGAAAACGACAACTTTACCATTGTACTCGTAGTTCGTACTTATAAAAGGAGGAAAACAAAATCATAGTTTCAAACATTCCTGGTTGTTGTAGCTTCACTGACTGAACATTTTATTGAAATAGTGTTTTTCTAGACTTTCGGTAACAAGAAATATATTTCAAACTGTTCCTTTATTATTTGGTATATAAAAGCTAATCGAAAAAGACACGCATCGCATTTTTGTAAGCCTTGACGGGGACGTTTCCATCAATCATGCAGCATCGCAATCTACTTTTTACACATCAATATAAACTCGATAAAAACAAATTGGTATGCGGTAATCATAACCCTTGTAATCCACGCCGGCAGTCTCAATTACAGCAACCATTTTGCATGCCTCAATGACGCTTTACTAGTTATCCAGTGTCACGTTGCACTGCGTTCTATTTCCTACAATTATAATTATCAGCTCTGTACTTGTATATACGAGAAAATGACTGCGATGCAAGTGCAGTGGAATTCAAATGGAGTGCCAATTGTCGAGTTTTCATAATTAGGCCGGCTTTAAACTGTTCTGCTGTTAGCACAAACCTTTAAGATTGTGAATTAGGCTTTACTGTGTAGTGTATTTTCCGTGGTTGAAAATGATACTGATGGTAGATTTCATTATCTTCGAAATTCTCGTTGACAATTCCGAGGTATGCAGGTTTCACTATGTTTTCCTTCCTTGTCACAGTGAGTGACTATGAAGTCGACAAAATTAATACCATTTTCGTGGCAAGCCATCAAAATGCACCCAATTTTCTTGTCATATTGTTGTATGTTAGATTTACTAAATTTGAAATGAATACTAACTTTAGTCCGTTTAGATTACCTACCTAGGGTGTTTGTATACTGGACATATTACTGTGGTTTCCATAAAACCTGATTAAACCACTGCTGTCAAGTGTCAACATTCCTGAACTTATCCGTCACGTTTTGGACTTTAAATACCTACTCTTACGCGGTAAGTCAAAAAGGTACAATTTTAAATGCTTCTTTACAAAAAATCACGGTATTCACTTTTCACGCTTATAATTTTACCCGCATTACAATTATGAAAATACATCTGACATTCATTTTCGGTCGCCTCTCTCAAATTATCCTAAATCCTCTCCATCAATGATTGCGGATAAAACAGGATAACGAGTCCTTCAATTGCGACAGGAAATGGAAAAGTCTGCCGATAATGACCCGACAGTCACCCCGCCAATTTCATTTTACATTGCGCCGCGCCGGTGCATTCGTCATGACAGGTTTCGGCGTGACGGATGACGTCATATTATCTACATGATCGTTTTGCTGGCATGTAAAAAAGAATTATTTTTGTATAATGTCGAATACCCATTTCCAATAGTACCCTCGATTGTAGAGAAGGTGCCCTGCCGTGGGACGTATATGAGGTGATACAATACAATACAATAATGTCGAAGACTCGAATTAAAGTACACACCTCTGAATTGAAAGTTGTGTGTTGTTGCTGTTTATCATTATAATTTACTATATCGGTCGTCTAATTTGTCCAGTGCATGGTACAGATTCGGCAGAATGAGCTGAATGAGACACGTACATACTTTATAGTTAAAAGAAGACATCTTGAGGAACCTGCGAGCTGGAAAAATCCCTAAAAACATTTTTACCTTTCTTAACAGTACAGAACATCCAAGATCTGTGCTCAGGAGAAGGATTTATACAGGCTGATAATATATTCGTATGATACATAAACAGCAGGGCTGGGCGTTATCTGCGTGTTAATTCTGTGCAAAGATTGTCGGTGATAAGTGCGTCCGCGCAGTTTTTCGATACGACCATTCGTACAAAGTCAAATGAAACACGTGCATTGTTTTTATAAACAGCAGTTTTATATTTAATACCGTATAGCTTTGATGCAGTGGAGAAGAATACGGCTGCGAATCGAGAAGTCGTGGGGTTTTATGCCATAGAAGGTGTGTGATGTTTATGTTGTAGTTTGGTTGACAGATGGCAATGATCACTAACTGTGAGGCAACGATTTTTTATGTCCGTCTGATACTCAGCTATTTGCCGACCACTGCAGGACGTATCTCTCCTAATCCAAGGGCCAACGATCAGTTGATTATCGATTATACCTACCTATAAGAAACATCAAGCATAACATTACCTATAGGAGTTAAGCTACATATATTGCATGCATGTATGAGCTAAAGTTGTTCTAATTTCCTTATGAATTCATTATATTTCATGTGGACATGCATAAAACAATTTTTTGTATTGTATCAGCCCATACACTTCCCACTGCAGGGCACGAGCCTCTTTTACAATCGAGAGTAGGTACGATTGAAGGGGGTTAGGTCATATAGACCACCACGTTGGCCTAGCGCAGGTTGGCGGACTTTACATACCATAGAAATTCTTAAAAATCGCTATGGTATGTAGGTTTCCTCAGGATGTTTTCTTCGACTGTTATATTGCGCGGTGATTGACTATCAATACACACATGACTCCGAAAAGTCAAAGTGTGCCTTGGGATTTGAACCCGCGACCACCGTGAAGTGTGAACACATTGGCAGCCGCGTCTGGTCCATATACCAACAGGCCACCACGCACATAAACACAATATTATATTAAAATGGAACTACTAAATAGCTTTTGGTCTTGGTTGAATCATTTAAATATTCGAATATAAAAATAAAATCCAAACTTGTTTTGTAACAAAACTTGCCGTGATTCTCAAACGTTTGCTCAAAGCTTGGACGTTTTGGGGCCAACGAACTTTTTAATTTACGGTACACACTACACGCGACAAAGGAAATCTCTTCGTGCCGTGTCCCTAACCACATTTAGGCAAAAAATTAAAGAATATTTTCTTAACCAGCAGATTGAAGGTATACAGATTTAATGCCTCCTACAAATAAATTATATTTCTAATTTTAGTATAGTTTGTTTCATTTTCACATCCTCACAGTGTAACCGGTTAATGAGAAATTATCGTTAAATATAGTTCATATAATATTGTATCTCAAATTTTGTAAGGTACTTCTTTTAATTTAAGGTTTTTAATTCTTTTATGTTTTCGTTTTTACTGGTTTAAATTGTATTTAATAAAAATGTGGACAATTGTTGTTATTACGCAAAAGTTATAATTTTTTGTATCTTTAAATTTTTCAAACAAATCTGGGATTCAGCTGAAAATCAGCGCTGTAGCTTAGGCTGCGGCATTAAGCTGAGCTGGATCCTTTTTGTTTTAGGGAATATATTTAATTTTATTTGTTTTTTGTTTCTCGCCATGTATATAATATTATTGGTAAGTAGAATTGTTTAGTTGATTCTTTTGTTATTTTTTGTGATGTTCTTATTTTTATTTAAAATTGTAAGTGTTATCTCTAAACCAAATAAACGTTTTTTATTATTATTATTAAAAATTCGGACTTCACAGTTTTGTGTATGCATCGTAGTATGTCAAGGTAAGGCTTTAGAATATACAAGCGGCCCAGCCTAGCCTTGGGTGAAATAAATGACAAGTTGTTTAAGAACAACTCTTGAAAATAAACATTTATAAGTTTTCGCTTGTATCTCCAGAGGGGTGATCAGAGAAGGCACTAGTTCACCGAGATTATTTCCGTCGTAAAATATAATAGAGGCTGAGTCTATGGCTATGTCTGGCACAAATTCCACTCTTCTCTTATGAGAATTTTCGGATCATAAATATTACATAAATGACCATGCTCAGCTAACAATATGAACCCAAGATCTCATCGACATACAGCGCAGCGCACTCACAAGGCGCAGACGTTGCCGCAAAGCCTAGGGGCCGAACGCAACGACGATGTTATTTCTCGTTGGTTTTATACGTGATTCTTTTACTATCTCAGTCGAGTTTGTATAGTGATCTATATACACTGCAGTCAGGTATGGTTGTATGTAATAGTGCTTCTATAGCCGTGACATAATCTCCCATCGTCACGCATAATAATACATGTTTATTTGAATACTTTGACGTGACGCTATTCGGTCATAGATTCACCTGGGCGATCTATGTAATATTTGTATACAAGTAATATATTACTTATACCTTATACTGGTGCCATGAACAATGGCACATATTGAACTAAACAACTAAAGACTATGTTCTAAGGGATGCCATCTTGGCTTTTATCCCCAACACCATTAAACCCAAGTAATTTAATAATACATGTTCGAAACAAATTATTGTCCACTTCCCTCCATTTCAAAGATTAGGTATCCATTGGTTTAAAAGTTCATACATTAAAATATATTGTTCAGTTTAAGTAGTTGTGATGTTTATCAAGTTTTGTTGCACTAGTTTAGTAGTACTAGTAGTACTAGTACTAGTAGTACTAGTAGTAGTACTAGTACTAGTTTAGTACTACTAGTTAGATTAAACTTTAAACCTGTCTTGTTGCTAGTTTGGAATTAGCATACTCGCCCACAACTTTTTACATTTTAATGGGATATTAATTGGGTAAAATAAATTATTTCAACTTTTTCCAACAAAAGTGGGTGCTTGTCCGCTATAATTTTAGAGTTTTAGATATAAAATTTAGTTAACAGGCTGAATTCTCGTCTTCTATGCTAATGAAATGATACGTTGATAGCTGACTATATTCCTGCGTATACCTACTCAATGATATTAGGGTATCTACTGGGAACATATCCAAAATAATATCGAGATATCTCGGTTAATTATAAAGTTATCTTACTTATGTTTCTTTCTTTGCTGGTGATAACGATATCTTTCACAAGGATATACAATTTGTATAGCCTTTAAATATTTGTTTTTGGAGGGGCGTTTTTATTTGTGTCTGTAAAATGCATTACAAGAGCAATCATAATATTGACTATGGGGGGTGGGGGCAAGGGATAATGCGAAGAAAAAGGTTTCCAAAACGACTAAAATATATTTCAAAGATTGTCGTATCGTGGAATAAATGTTAAAGTTGTATTCGGAATATCAATTTACTACAAAAAGCTCATAACACATAATATCATTATAAAATTCGCAGTATGGTAACGGATATGATAACGAGATAATTCGTAAAATTAGAACACTGCGATAGAAGTAATAAGGTCTGTGGCCTAAAAGTCTTTTTAGAGGTCAGTTACATTTTAAATAATATTTTATAGTGAAAATAATTTCGAGTGTAGGTACATAATATATTACTAATCAAAAAACCTAGAGTGGTGTGCTATTAAAATGTAATGGAGTAAAAAAAATTGCAACTGAGTTACAGTAGGCAGAGCTTTAGTTCATAAATATATCACATCTTTTATGAAATCCTAGTATCACTATTCCGCAATAGATATCTCTTTCTTAGGGCCTCGTTCACCATCTTCAAGTAAACCGTGCAGTGACTTTTTAATAACGTTATTGGCAAGTAAAAGTGCCGAATATCTTCCGTCGATTTCACAAGTTAAAATAAACATTACTTACTTCTGTAATAAAATATTATTATAAGTCGTCGTAAGCTCTGACTGATCTCTCAAGTAATAATAGAAAAAGAATGTCGTCTACATGCTACAACGTATGCATACGAAATTTAAAATTAGAATACTGAAGTCTGAAATTCACGGCATCTAGCGAAAATGTTTCTGTTCGAAAGAGATAGCTGCACATTTACACCAAAGAGATTTCATTATTCATAACAGAAGTCAGTGTAGGTTGAGATAGATATACATGTGTTGGTGCTACTTGAAAGGAATAGGGACAGCGTTGTACGCGATGCATTGTGCAGTAAGCTTGTACGCGACGCGACATAACTTCCTACTGGTTTTTGTTGTCCTGGTAGTTTCGTGCGGAATGCAAGATGAACGGGGCTTTTTAGTTTATTTTGCTTAGAAAATAACTACGTCTAGTTGCAATGACTAATGATATTTTCATAATAAACACACACAGAGCTCTATAAACATGTGGTTCATTATCGTATTTTAAATAAGTTTTGCTATGTATCATAATTTATGGAAAACAGTACCTACTAGCTTTTCTTATCTACCACAAAGATAAACTTTGTAACAAGGGGTGTATAAATAACTAGGGTGTATTTTAAACAATTAAAATTTGAACCGTATATACTTCACAACTGAGTAGAGAAATCTTGGTTAAATCAATCATATTATGTTTGTTTTTTATTTTCTAACTACAAAATTAATATTTTTTCTTACCAGTAGGAACGTTTATTGAAGCTAATGTCTTCTCTTGTAATTCTTTTTGCAGTAATCACAATCTATTTATTACCAGTCGGATCGTTACTCATTTATTGTTTCTATGCCTGCCAAAATCATGTCTGCCTGCCTGTAAAGGTAAATATTTTTTGGATTTGAAATAAAAGTCAAATTAAATCACAAATATTTAATATAATATCAAACTAAATACGTTTAATAATTTACTTATAACTATCGTTAACTTAATATTCTAGGAGCACTCATCGACAACATTTTGCATACAATAAAGTCGGCCATTTCGAGCACAATGCAACATGGAGTCAATTGTCTCTGTTATAAATGCAATACGAGGTTATTGGACCGTAAAAAACAATCATCTATATTAAAATGTCTGTTTCTGTTTTCTATTTTCTACCATGGATATCATACAATGCGTTAGGGCCGTACACAACGCTACCAAAATGTCTGATGCCTGACGATTTTAGTAGATCTATGTAAGTGTCAATTGTTTTTATTGCGGTGAATGGCGACTTGCGCTTGCCGTTCGCCTGATGGTAAGCGATACAACCGCTCATGGACAGTAGCAAAATCAAACAACGACATTACAAAGTAATGCTTGGCATTCTCATTATGTCCAGTAGTTACTCTGGCTACAATGTCCTTCAAACCGGAACACAACAGTGCATTGACATTGCTGTTTGGCGGGAGAAATAGACATAGCGGTGGTACCCAGGCGGTTTCTTACATATGAGAGACCTACCAGTAATAAATATCTTTATCGTAATATGCGAGGCGACGTGAGTACGTTAGTTATGGATATTTCAATAATGTTGTATACAAAGGGCCTTAGATTAACAAAATTAAGAATGCTTTAAAAAGAGAGAAGGCGATTATGCTGTCAATATCGTAAGACAATACGCCTCACGTTCCTTTTCTCAGTGATAAATATGATGAATACGAAGTTATAGGATTTTTAAATGAATTGTGTGGGAAGTTTCAAATCAGTTTTTAGCAATAAATAAAAGATAATATTATGTATTTTAGAGGAAAACAAATAATTATCTATTGCCATTTTAAAAAATGGTCCCATGATTGTTTGAACCTCAAAGCATGATGTGCGTTTCCGCTGTTTCGATTAAAGCGGTTATTAGCAAGTTGATATTCCACGGTCAAAACAGTTTAAAGTAATAAAATCATTTTACCTTCATAGAAAAGCTATCGCATGTCCCTACTCATAATATAACGCGTAAATAACCGAAATAATATTCATAGTCTAGTGGAAAGCTGAAACTATTTTTATTGGTTTATTTACCAGTATTTTTTTTATGGATACCATATGAATTTTAAATAGAATACCTATATTTCGGATCAGCAATAAGTGTTATATTTAGCATTTTGTCAGTCTTCATACATGTTAAAAACCACAACCCCTCCTTTGAGACCATAATAAAACCCCTTAAACCAAAAACTACCCTGCCGAAGAAATATACCTTCTATTACCATAATTATAATGTACCGGCGTATAATACATTTCAGGGTAGTACCCGTGGAACATTCTGGAAACTGGTCTTTGTGGGGTCACTGGCTTGAAGTTCTGTGGGGGTAGTACCACTGCTGGGACCGGCCCTTCAATACCCGAAGGTACTTCTAGATCTTTGTCGGTGTCTATGACGTGGAAATCCGTCAAATTGGGATTTTCTACGCCACGATTTTGATCTTCATGCTCGTCTCTTATTTTAATGCTGTGCTTGACTTTGATTTCGTTTTGTTTGTCTTGCGTTTCTTGAGTTATTTCTTTATCTTTTGTGACTGTTATATCTTGTTTATCTTTTGATTGGACTTGATTATCAACTGTATTGTTCGAATCAATTTTAATAAGATCAGACTTATCATATTCTTTTATTTCAACATTCTTATCATGTACATCAAATTCATTATTAGCAATCTTTTCTTTCCTGATTCTATCTTTCATAGGTTTACTTCCAACCGTATCTTGTACAGATTTGACTGTGTTTTTAACTGTTTTGACCACATCATCAACATTATGTTCGTCTTTGTCTCTCAGAGTGAGGTTCTCATACAGAGGGTCTTCAAGAGGGATGCCCTCAGGTATATCTTCGTAGGAGAACTCATGAGTGATGAGAATCTCGCTGCTGTCAGTGAGCGACTTGGCTTTGGTGAAGAGGTTGTCTGATGCTGTGTATTCATTTGTTTCGTGAACTATTTTAGCTGGGCAGTCTTCCGGGATCGTGTAGATCTGAGAAACGTATTAAAGTATTTTTTGTAAATGCTTAATAATTAAAAGCTAACATACTAAAATATAACAAAACTATCTCTCACCTGGGTGTCATTAACCGTGGGTCGATAGTAGTCCTGGACCCTGACGTACGCGGGTTTGGTTCTCATGTTGGGTCCCACAGCGTGGATGGTGAAGCACTGGTGACCAGCGGGTCCGGCGCCGATGGAGCTGCCATCCTTAGTGCCCAGGTATAGCATCGCCTTGCCACTGTTGGAGGATAGCTCTATCCGACGGAGTACTGGAATGTGAGGTGTGTATCATGCGTTGGATTATTAGAAATTAGTTGACCTGCAGATATCCTGTTATTTTTTTTGTATCAGCCCATATACGTCCCTCTGCAGGGCACGGGCCTACTCTACAATCGAGGGTACGATTGAGAGTGGTTAGTCCATATAGTCCACCAAGCTGGCGTAGTGCAGGTCAGCGGGCCATACATAACATAGAAATTCTTACAAGTCGCTATGGTATGCAGGTTTCCTCACGATGTTTGCCTTCATAGTTATAGTGCGTGGTGCTTGACTATCAATACACTCATGACTTCGAAACGCAAGAGGTGTGCCCTGGGATTTGAACCCGCGACAACCATGAACATGTAGGCAGCCGCGTCTGGTCCGTTACCAACAGGCCACAATACACTTGATAGATATCCTGTTATAAAGATATTTTTATTATTATACCGGGTATATCAAGACTGCGACCGAAAACGTAGCCAGGTGGTAGTTTTAGTGGTTCCAAACACGATGCAAATAAAAATTTCGCCAAAACAGTGACAGATATTTTTTTAGAATATTTTAAAAATCATCGTGTTTGGGTGGTAAATACCTAGTTTTTGCGAGAATACTAATTTAAACCCTTACGTACCATTGCGTGTTTAAAAATAAAGAGGTGCACATCTTTATTTTAGGAAAATTATGTATTTCTCACCCAAATACGACGAAAAGTAAAAAATTAAAAAATAAAAGTTGTCGATTTTTTTTGCGAAATTTTTACTTACATTGTGTCTGAAGTCACTAATACTATCACCTGGCTTCGTTTTCGGTCGCGGTCTTGATATACCCTGTATATGTTATGTATCAAACAACACAAATACTTCATTTGTACGACAAATAAACTGTTTTTTATTGTATAGGTCCGGCAAACATCATGGTAAGTGATCACTGCCTATGAACATTTACAACGCTGGATCATGGATGTGTTAACCACCAAAAGGGAGGAGAACGGGAATGAAAAAGGATGGGAAGAGACAGAGGGTATTGGGAATCCGGAAATCTGGATTACCGAACGAAATGCGACAGCAAAGCTTTACGCTTCCGTGACAGTGGTACCGGCCCGGACGATCCTGCCCATCCATGAGCCATGACTGACAACAACGTGGCTTCACCACTTCTACAACTTGAACATTTAGAACACAATTGCACAAACTAACTCTGCCCTTAACTTTGACTTTGAAAATGTCAATCCCATACATTAGCAATGTCAAATACGCCTCAAATGTATGGCGATGACATTGTCAAAATTAAAGTTATGGCCAAAGTTAGTTTATGCACTCTATTCAGCACTATATTTTGAAACTTAGAATTAAATCTCAACTCCTTTTTTTAAACTTGATCCCCTTTTAAACCCATTATGGTCGATTATAATCAGTTTAAACTTTAGTAAGTGCTTACGCGTGTTAGGTTTGTGTAGTTGTGCATAGAGTAAGGCGGCGTCTGCGCCGTAGCCTCCCGGTAACGATACTTCCAACAGAGCCATCTCCGGGAATGCGCTGGTCCATACCACGCACGTCTGAAATACATGAAAATATTAACTTTCAACTTAGAATAAAATAAAACAATTGTAACCGAGCACTGAAGCTTGATGACTTGAAGACTTAGCTTGTCTTTAACCTACATCGAAATACATAAACTTACGCCTTTTTCCCAGAAGGGGTAGGCAGAGGTGCTACCAGGACACCCAAATTTCGTCTCACGATGTGATAGGGGACGAGCATATCGCCATATCGGGCAGAAATTCCTGACTCCGGGATGATAATAATTTAAAAAATCCAATATCACTTCCCGACCTGGTATTCGAACCCGAGACCTCAGTTTTTGTAATCGCATCGTAGTGCAACTACACCACCGAGGCAGTCGTACATCGAAATTAATTAACAAACAGGAATTTAAAACAAATCATCTACCACTTTGTGGAGGGAACAACAAAACGGCCGACAATACATTGAGCTAAAGATATACTACAGAAGATGTTATAAAGCACTTAGGTCCTATAGTGCGAGCTGCTAATTTCGGTTCCAATAATAAGTCTAGCGAAGTGCCGAAAAGCAGGGAAATTCTTCCAAAATTCCACGATTTTAATTAAGAAATCAACACCAGGATAAGTAGTAAAGAGTTATACCTCAACAACAGCAGCGCAGAAGCAGAAGGAGTGGTTGGCGTGGCAGTGGAACGTGCCGTCTGTGGAGACAGCTACTTGCGCCAGCAGCGACTTGCCGTCCGCTGGTGCTGGCGACAACGTGTTGTACGAGCGAGTTGCCTGCACCACCGCGCAGCCACTACCTGCACAATATTACACATCTTTTATAGTTGGTGAAAATAAAGATATTTGGTGTTTAAATTAGATCAGATAATGGCCGCTTTCCGGAAAGTGCTTTTTTTTAGGTTATCCCTCCGTGCGTTTGCGCAAACTCGAGTTTGCACCAGTCTCGAATCGAAAATTCGATAGAAGTTTGCGCACTTATTAGGCCATACAAGTTCCAGTGTACTGGTGCAAACTCAGACTTGTATCGTCACGTGTGTGGCAGGGATTAGTCACCTTTATTTCTACACGCGTATATTCTCAATGTTTGATAACCTCTCATTATTTCCCAGATGTTTTAGTAATTTATAGCAGATGATGATCATTTTCCATCAAGAGAGGTCATGGTATCTTACAAAAAAACTATAAAGTATCAAAGTATAGTAGACCTCTTGTATGCGAAAAGCCATAAAGGCAGATATCATGCAGTGCTTATTATTAGATTTTGAGTCGTTTTGTTGCTATTTATGAGCAAATGTTACACTTAAAATCAGGCGGCAAACTGTTCGTTTCATGTTTCAATAAAAATATCACACCTTTTGTGGCCAAGGTGTGGTCTGGTCAATCCATAAAATTAATTTTCTTTCTACATTATGTATCATTGACGTATAAGAAACTACTAGAATTACCTTCAACAGCGATGTGCAGTTTGTCAGCGCCGCCCATCCTCAGGAGTTCAGGCACTTTGGCTCCCTCATTGAGCCTGGTGTATCTCCTCACTCCATTGCTGTAGGCTGTGACCGTGAGGTTGGTGTTCCTGGGCTGCTTGGAAGACCAGGCGGTGAGGGCCTCCAGAGCTACTAGCGTGTCCTTGAACGTGAACATTTAAAAAGATTTAAAAAAAAGTGACTAGTGTTTAATTTATAGTGATCATAGGATATTAAGCCTTATATCTGCACTGTAAGGCACATAATTTTATGGAGTTTAGGAAATAGTACTGTATCAGCTCATATACGTCCTACTGCAGTGCACGGGCCTCCTTTATAATTGAGAGAACAATTTAAGTGGGTTAGATAGGTTGGCGGTCTTTACATAACATAGAAATTCTTACAAATCGCTATGGTATGCAGGTTTCCTCACGATGTTTGCCTTCAACGTACATACATGACTCCGAAAAGCCAGAAGTATTCCCTAGGATTTGAATGGCCTGGTCCATTACCACCACGCACTTGTTTAGACAAATGTCTCGCGAATTCGCGCGCATTCTGCGGAATACGCGCGTCTGCAAGCGACTATTGATTTTCAATGAGATTCAATTTACAATTTTTATTCTGTAACATTTTAATGTTTTCACGCCCTGTATTTGTTGTATCTATATAAACTACAGTGATCTATGTGAATGTAAGTAAGTCACCTGCGTGGACACGAATCCCCCCGTGTCGCTGCGTTGTGCGGCGAGCCACGCCACGGCGGCTGCCGCGTCCAGCGCCGCCGCCTCACTCTGCAGCAGCGACAGCAGCGCGTAGCTCGTCGCCTCCACCGACGTCGACAAACTGCCTGCAATTACCAACATTTAGGTATCGATACTCGTCTATTTCGTGAAGTTGGTAACGGAGCAGACGCAACTGCCAACATCACCAAATCCCAGGGCACACCTCTTGACTTTTCAAAGTTATGTATATTGATCACCAGTTACCACGCACTGCAACGGTGAAGGAAAACATCGCGAGGAAACCTACATACCTATGCTGTTTCCTCTTCGCATTCTATTTCATTTCCACTAACCTCCCGATTTGGAGGGCCGGCAACACACCATACCATCATAGTTACTCGTTTGTCGAACCTATCGTATAAATAAGAAATTCCCGCCGATGATTTGCTTCACCGTTATAGTGCGTGGTAACTGACAAATAAAATATACACGAGTATGTAGTCAAGTCCAACTCCCTAAATGAAAGGAAAAGCTAACAAAAATAAAATTAGTCTTAAAGTTTACTCACTAGTCTCCCACCAGACATAGTCCCCACTCCTTTTTGCCATCTTGAGCAGCTCCATCACTTCCCCCATCTCTTCATCCCTCTCTAACCCTCCAGCTCGCATCTCCCACAAGAATGCCTCGTTGGACCTCCGCAGTTCCTCCTCATACCTGGTGAAAACATATCTCACTTTATTATTTTATTACACAAAAAACATGTATCGTAAGTAATAAAATTATAAGATAAATAGCAGTCTTGTTCTAAACAATCTATTACAGAAAACCTTTGGATAGATATACGAGAGGGATCAAGAGACTATGAAAGAGAAAATATGACTGACAACGCACAGCCGAAACTACTGGAGCTAGAAACATACAATTTTACACAGGATCCTGGGGAGATGCTCTATGATCCGAAACGTCGTGTAAAAATGTTCGAATCTTCTATCGTACGTCGTAACCATAGACTAACTTCGGAGTGAATGATAAATGTCATAGAGAAGAGTATTGATTTTTAGATTGAAAAACTTTTATCTTACTTCGAACATCGAACATTCGAACTTCGTTTCAGATCATAGAGCAATCTGTTTAATTTTATTTTTACTTGATTATGCAGTACCTCTTAAGCCTGATGAAGGCATACGTCAGGAGTGCATGTGCGTAAACTCTGTTAGGGTTGTTGGTCTTCATGGGGGGGAGGGCTCGCAGGCACGCCAGCGAGTTCTTGAGCACTCTATAGGGGAGGGGGGAGGCACTCTCCATGAGGGAGGTGATGACGTACGCGGTGAGCGCTACGCTCGCTATCTCGCCGTCTTCGGTTAAACCACCCTGGAAGGGAAATGCGATTGGATTTATTGTAACGGCCTTATTCATATTCAGTTTATAAACCTATTTTAGTTATCGAATGTTTTGTCCTTTTCGAACTACTTTTGAATTCAGTTTGAGCGAAGAAGACAAAACATCTTATTTCTCAGGATGGCGAAAGCAGTAGAATACCAAGCATTGTTTTGATTCAAGTGTTGTTTGGTTTTGAAACTGTCGTTATGCTCGTCTCAGCATTCATAGCACCATTCATAAAATAAAACTATAAAGAAGTGATTTGTATGTAATACCTTGAGTTCCCTGTGGAAGACGTGTCCTTCGTTCCGGAAGCATCCGTTCTCCATCTGCTGGTTGATGAGCCATCGCTCCGCGCGGTCCACTGCTGGTGGTAGGGGTAGGTTTGGCCAGAGAACCTGCCAAATTTATCTGTTAGTACAACTGGGCGGAGAACTCCCGTCAAATTGGGCAGAGCTTGAACTGTGGGACATGCAGATTGTAGAATCAATTAGGACTTCAGATAATCAAGATGTTTGCAGAGGTAATGTTAAACTACAACATATGATATCGAATACGTTAGTCACAAACTTATTGAAGAACGTTTTTGAAGCAAAATAATTTGTTCGCATAAATATTTTCAAGTTCCCACAGTGTTGATTTTTTTTAAAGATAACAAACAGCACCATATTACCTGATATCCAATGTTGTTTTTAAGGAGGTTGACAATCTCAACTCCCTTCTGGAATATATTCTACTCATACGAACTCACTTGGTGCGCCCTTCTCAGGTATCTGATGACGAAGGCAGTGAGCCACGTGGACGGTACAGCATCCGAGGAGCCGAAGGCGCTGAAGCCTCCAGCTGGATGGAGGTATTGCAGCTGGCGAGTGAACCCTGCAAGATAAGTTGTTAAGGAACTGGTTAGATTTAGCTTGGAATTTCATAATTATGTAAGTATGAAGAGATAGGGAATAGGAAAATGATTTGTAGAGGTTATTTTGGGAATATACGCTAGGTACGTGAAATTTTGGTGGTAAAATTGAAAAATTAATTAAAGGATGAGAAATTCCTTGAGTATACAAATTTTTGAGTATAAGATTTTATTACAGTTTCGATTCTCGAAAGTGAGTACGTAATTTTTTTTTGACAAAACTGAATGAAGGAAACTTGGAGAGTATGTATATAAATGTATATATACCTCTAGCGACGTGTTCCCGTGCCGTGGTGGCGGCGGCGGAGTGGCGCGGCAGCTGCGTGAGCGCCAGCAGGTTGGTGGCCAGGCGCGCCATGTTCTGTTCCCCGCACCCACGGGGGAGCAGCACTAAGGAATCCGCATCCTGAGGATACCACCAGATTTCGTTTTTTTTTTTATTGCTATGAATGACGAGACGTGCCTGCCATTCGCCTGATGGTAAGCGATACGACCGCTCATGGACAGTAGCAAAACCAAACAACACCATGAGTTACAAGGCATTGCTTGGCATTCCACTGCGCTCGCCATCCTGAGACATAAGATGATTTACACTGCTGTTTGTCGAGAGAAATAGACATTGCGGTGGTACCTACACAGGCGGCCTCTCACATATGAGAGACCTACCACCAGTTAATAGGTTACAGACCTATCAGTTTGAGTGAGATTGTCAGATGCCCAATAACCTCTTCTTCTCAACCTATTTCCTTCCCGCTCTTCCAAATTTGATGATCCGGCTACACATCCATGATGCAAGCGTTATGGATGTTCATAGGCAGTGATCACTTACCATTAGGTGACCTGTTACTTTTTTTATAGATAGTATAGACTATAGATGCGCTACCTTTTAAAATGGTAGGTGAATGAGAACGAATAAATATGAAAGGTATAAGAGCGTCCTACATTAGGAGGTTAAAAGTTAAAATTACAAGACTTACAGCAAACAGCGGTCCCACAGCGTCACTAGAGGTCCACACCGTGAGAGATTCAGTTCCCGGGACAGTAGGCACGGCTGGCCACGTCCAGGACACCTCCGACTTGCGATGCTCCTTGTTACCTGCATATACATTTGACATTGACAGCCTCCGTGGCGCAGTTGGTTAGACGCCGGCTGTGAAACGAGAGGCCGCGGGTTCGATCCCCGCACCGAAACTAATGTTTGTGTGATCCACAGGTATTTGTTTCGGGTCTGGGTGTTTGTGAGACCAAAAAGTCTCTCGTAGTTTCTGATAACCACGACACAAGACTCGATCTTAGTGTGGGGTCAGAACTAAGTATGTGACTGTTGGGTGTATTTATTTATTTATTTATTTATACATTGTATAAATGTGGTAGATACATATTTCAATAATGCCTGTGCCCCATAAGGGTAGTCAGGATGCTTATAGTTCAGTTAATTTTTCTTTTGGCTTTTGCGGTGATGCCAAGGGTTATTTTAATTTGGCCATTGCTTAGACTGTCACAAAGATGAGTGTAAGTTCAATGACAGCCTCCGTGGAGCAGTTGGTTAGACGCCGGCTGTGAAACGAGAGGCCGCGGGTTCGATCCCCGCAGCGAGACAAATATTCGTGTGATCCACAGGTAATTGTTTCGGGTCTGGGTGTTTGTGAGACCGAAAAGTCTCTCGTAGCTTCTGATACCCACGACACAAGACTCAATCTTAGTGTGGGGTCTGGACTATGTATGTGATTGTTGGGTGTATTTATTTAATGTTGACCTAAGGGTCAACTTACGTCCGACAGTAGTTACAATTTAACTCCGACACTTCTGTTAATTTGTCAGTTTCTTATTATTAATCTACGTCAAAATGCAGGTTCTATTTGAGTTATGCTATTACGTTTTTTTCAAGACCAATACTTTTATGTATGAAGTGCACTGTAGACATTTTGCCAAACAAGGACAAAATATCAGTTATTTATTATGATAGAAGTATAATAATGACAAAAGCCACATTACCTGGTGCACAAAGCAGAACTGACTTGTGTTCTTTCACCGGCACTCCTTCAGGGTCTATTGTGATCAGGATTGACACTTCGTCGCTGGAAATATTATTAATTGTTAATTTTTCAATATGGAGTCTTTCACCACTAGTTAGATGCATTGTACACTCTATGTTATCCGAGTACAAAAAAGAAATTATTCTCATGATTATCCTCACCATTACACTCAAAATTATAAACCACTTAGAAACCTTCATACCTGACATTCCTAGCACTGGCCGAGCCGCAGTTACTCTGGTTGGTGAGCACGGCGCGTATGTTGAGTCGTGCCTTGCCCGGGACTCGAGCGCGGATCTCTATGCGCCGCGCTATGGAGGCCCGGGCAGCGATGCACACTGTCTCCACTTTTGCTGCCGGAGTGTCGATGTATTGGTCCGTTAGGATCAGGATTTGGACCTAGAATTTGAAATAGAAATTGTAAAGTGTGTGGTGGTCTGTTGGTAAAAGGCACGACGCGACTGCCAACTTGTTCGTGGCGGTCGCGCGTTCAAATCCCAGGGTACACCTCCGACTTTTCGGTGTCATGTGTGTATTGATAGTCAAACACCACGCACTATAACGGTAAAGGAAAACATCTTCAGGAAACCTGCATACCATAACGATTTGTAATAATTACTATGGTATGTAAAGTCCGCCAACCCGCACTAGGCCAAAGTGGTGGACTATATGGCCTAACACCTCTCAATCAGACTTTTGATTGTAGAGAAAGCTCGTGCCCTGCAGTGGGACGTATATGGGCTGATACAGTGGTGTAGAAGTGTACAATACTATGTGAATATTATCGAAGTAGATTTTTATTGGGGGAGGTGAACGTTGTGATGAAGTGGACCTTACAAAAATGATGATAACAATGCTTTCGATTATGATAGTTTCGCATAAGCAACGTGTAAAATTTACTATACTGAAAATTAGGCAACTGATTGTAAATATTAAATTACAAGGTTTAATTTACGCAAGTCTAAGCTAAAATTGCGGTTTCACCAATCATTATAAATAAAGCTCTGCATTTAGTAAAGAAATTACTATTATATTATTAAAAATCCTCATTTTTGTTGCGATCTCTATGCTAATTCTGAAGACAGTCAGTCAATTTTTTCAGGTATACCTATATTACCTAAGTGGTTATAGCTGAAGATGATGAAGGTGATGTATTGAAGGCTAAAGATAATGAAGAGGATATATTTAACGCTTCCGGTGTCTAAAGAGCTCATATGAGGCTCGCTATCAAAAAATTTATGACCTTCTCCATTGTTCTCCAATTGTTCTCCATTGTGTCGCATCTGTCAAAAGTCTATTGTCTACATGGACACCTGAAGCGTTAAGGCTTAGGATGACGAAGGTGATGTATTTAAGGCTGAAGATGATGAAGGTGATGACATATCACACACTCGCTTTGCAACATGGCTAGTGGGTACAGCAGACGTGTGAGACACTCACGCTGAGCGGAGAGTAGAGGTAGTTGAAGAGTCTGTATCGGATGACACTCGAGTCCCCGCGCCGCAGCCGCCGCGCGCCGTCCGCGTGGATGAACATCTCGCGGAACACCTGCGTATACCAGCATTATCCTTACACATTATTCATTACACCGTACTTATTTTCATTTCATTATCCATTCACACTATACAGGTTGTCCTACCGTGATGCCATATTGGCAATCCCGCTTCAAAAACACGATTAACTATTCAAAATTCTTTGATTGCGGTTTGATTGTTTCCAAAATCAAAACGATGTCTTCTTTCAGTAATTTTATCTTAAATATTTAAGGCACTTCCCCTCGATGAGGCATCGCCGTGGGACATCCTGTATAGTTTGTGTTGCGACATATGGACAATTAAGTGACCTTGTTTAGAGGTATACAAATCAGGACACAAAAATGGGAGATTATTGCACACAAGCGCAGTAAGAGTGGACCACTCAGTGCCATTAGTTTTAACATGGATGATATAATTTTGTCAAGCGCAATTAATTTATCTCTCGTTGCTTCGATAGTGGAAACAAAACAGTGTTGTTATCATCAGGTGTCAAACTGCCACTTTGCTATTTAGTTACATTAATTTAAAGTTACTTATTTACGATATTCAGGTAAAACGCAAAAATAAATAATCGTTTAAATAATTAAAATACACGCATTTGTAAAAAAAAAACCACTAAAAAAGTAAAAGTAATTGCTAATGAGTTTAAGAAAATGGACTGAAATACATTGATTTTATGGTTAAAAAACTAGGGTGCTTGAGGATAAGTATTCGTTGTAAGCAATTCATATTCAAAACAATAACAAAGACTCGTACCTGTAGAACAGCAGGTTGCGACACAGCGACTCCATTCTTGGAGACACACAACACGCCGGCTTCGAACCGCGTGATGGAGTCTGGCGCGCGGGCGCTGGCAACCGCCGAGCCGTTCATACCCACCGCCAGCAGGCGCCATAACCACGCCTGCAATTATACCTAGATCTTAGTTAAGGAATTAATGGTTTCTTAGATTTACGCGAATGTTACACATTGAAATAAAACTATTTTTTACGGATTTTATCGCGGTTTGGTTTAATTTTTAATTAATTATTTATTTATTTACATACTTTATTCTACACCACAATAAAAGAGAGTAACAATAACAGTTAAATCACTTGAAACTAAAGACATGCTTACTATTGGCGGCCTTATCGCTACCTGCGATCTCTTCCAGGCAACCTTGGGATGGATTAAATCATTATGATTTAGAATTATTATATTATCATTATTTATTTTCCTCCAAACAGGTTACTGTCTTAAAGGTGTCACAATAGTTACAAATAAGGCTATTTATGTTATTTGTAAAACTTAGGAAGAATACTATTATATAAATTAAATTACTATTAACTATTAAATTACTTACAACCTCATGATTGTAAATTCCACAGGGTAGGTACTAAGTAGGGGTAATATTATTTCCATCAATTTAATCAAGTATATTTACATCTTACATCGCCGTTAAAGTGTCTATATTTTAACTAGTAGTAAAATATATTGCCCGACGGAATTACCACAACTTTTATGAAGTGCGGTTAAGTGGCTATCGGTAAATTGTCACTTGAGACGTTTCAATGGCCTTGTACCGACCCAGTGGTATAATTAAGTGTGGTGTGTCAATGAGTGTTATTCTGACCCCGTGGCATTGAATATAAAAACTGTTTTCAGATAAAAGTTGGCTCTTTTGATCAAGTTTATTGCAAAATATTTAATACATACATACATACATAAACTCACGCCTTTATCCCCGAAAGGGTAGGTAGAGGCGCCACTAGGACACCCACATTTCGCCTTGCATGTTCTTTCCTACGATGTGATAGGGGGCGAGCCTATCGCCATATCGGGCACAAATTCAATACTTATATTAATAACCCTTTTGTTTAAACCTTGTATCAATTTATTTCTAAATTTAGGAGCTAACTTTCCTTAGATATACTTCTTAGAAACTTTTGACATTCGATGAAGTCTATACAGGTGGATTGTTTCGATCAAGTAATAGTGAAACAATTTTTATAATTACCTAGTCATTTTAATAAGAAATTCAAGTATGCAATAGGTAGTTCAATCAATTCCGCAATTGTTGTTGATAGATCATACACGTGGTTAAATATAATGTGCCGTACCTCGGAGAAGTCGGTCCTGGGCACGATGTCGGCGGGCGCCACGAGTGCGTGCGGCGGCGCGGCGCAGCGCGCGGGGGGCGCGGCGCCCAGCACGCGCACGCCGCCGCCCGCGCACCACGCGCGCACCCACTCCGCGCTGCTGCCCGCCGCCGCTGCACCGTCCGCGCCTGACAATACCATAGTACTCCTACATTCTATACATCATCGTCATCATCATGACAGCCTCCGTGGGGCAGTTGGTTAGACGCCGCCTGTGAAACGAGAGGCCGCGGGATCGATCCCCGCACCGAAACAAATACTTGTGTAATCTGTTTATCTGTTTCGGATCTGGGTGTTTGTGAGACCGAAAAGTCTCTCGTAGTTTCTGATACCCACGACACAAGACTCGATCTTAGTGTGGAGTCAGGACTATGTATGTGACTGTTGGTTGTATTTATTTATTTATTATTTATTTATCATCAGCTGTGAGATCACACAAATATTTTTTTCGGTGCAGGGATCGAACCCGCGGCCTCTTGTTTCACAGGCGGCGTCTAACCAACTGCGCTTAAATTATTGAGGTAGATTTACAGTTAAACATGATAGTTAATATTATTTCATATAAAATCAGTAACTAATGAAACTTAATTAACAAAACCAAATAAATCTAATAAAATGCAAGTATAACTTTAATTTAAAAGTCTACCATTTTAAACTACTGAGACATTTTTTTACAGTAGCTATAATATTGATCTGAAGGCACATGATTAGCCCTTATAAAAAATACTCGCAGACTACGAGGAACAAAGAAAATACTGCACGAAATATAAAGCAAGTAGGGAAAACGAAGAACAAAGAAGATAGACTAAGGGCGTAAGAGAAAAAAGAAGAGCTGCGATGGGGGAGAGTAAGTAATGACAGGTATGTAAAAATAATATGTATAAAATACTGTTGGAAACCTAAAGAATAACCTCGAGACTGTAAGTTCAACAACGTTTATTCACCGGTACAGTAATAACAAGAATGAATACAATATTCTAGAAAATAACTAATATGACAGGTAAAGCACTTAAGCGCCACAAACGACAAGAAGGTGCAACTACTCGAATAAATACTATTTATGTATTTATGTTTACTATTTCAACAAATACAAAAAGATACTCACTCAAAAAGCAGTCTCCAGCGGCATCATACTCAGTAAGGTTCCTGTGACTGTCTATCACCCTTCGCAGACTCTTCATGAGTTCTTCTTGAACGTTGGCAGGTGGATGCAGCCACTTGGTGGCGCTGTCCACCACCGTGAGCGCGCAGAGGGATGGTCCAGGGGTGGACACTTGCAGGGATGCTGTGGAGCCGGGGAGGACTTGCCGGGACAGCCAGACTGCTTCCACCTGGTGAATATAAGGTTAGGTTAGGCAAATAAGCATCGTCCCTGGGATGAGAAGCTGGTGGCAGGATTTATGACTTAACCTATACCGGGTATATATCAAGACTGCGACCGAAAACGAAGCCGGGTGATAGTTTTAGTGGTTACAGACACAATGCAAATAAAAATTTCGCAAAATAAGCGACAGATATTTTTTGCATTTTTTTAAAAATCATTGTGTTTGGGTAGTAAATACCTAGTTATTGCGAAAAAAGTAATTTAAACCCTATTGTGCCATTGCGTCTCAAAAATAAAAAGGTTTACATCATTATTTTAGGAAAACTATATATTTATCACCCAAATACGAAGATAAGTAAAAAAATTACCAAAAAAAAAGTTGACGATTTTGCGAAATTTTTAGTTGCATTGTGTCTGAAGTCACTAATACTACCACCTGGCTTCGTTTTCTGTCGCGGTCTTGATATACCCTGTATAACGAGCAGTTGTAAATGGTGAAAAACGTGCGTTCTGTCGGTTTCAACTAGGTCGATATAATGAGTAGACCGATGACTTTCTCTGGACAAATTTACCGCCAGGAGCAACTGTAGTAACTTTGTTTTGTCGATATAAAAAAGATAATAAAACATCTGTTTTGGGAAATTATTATTATAACTACAGTCGTCAAAGGTTAAAGTGGCTATGGTGGTGTGGCGTTTCTAATCGAAACTCTTATAACATTGTCTACGAGTATAAATTTGTCTATTCGTATATTATGACACTTATGTTTTTCGGGCATTCTGACAATAATAATTATTGCAAGAACTAGTTTAAAGAACACGAGTTTTATTTTAACGATCCAGCCGTGCTTCGAATCCATGCCGCAATCCATCAATCCCAAAGTGAAAAAGATTAACCAAGTGGTAATTAATTTACCTATAAAGAAATATCAAAATCGAATGCCAAGGAATGAATTACAAAAGAATGCCAAGCATTGCTTTGTAATTCATCGTGGTTTTGTTTTCCTACTGTCCATGAACGGTCGTATCGCTTACCACCAGGCGAATGGCATGCTCGTCTCACCATACATTGCAATAAAAAAATCGACTTGCCTTATTAACGAAGCACTCTTCCATCTCGATATGCTTGCTGGCGCTGACCAGCTCCCCCTTATAGTAGAAGTACGCGATCAGGTCACTGTCAGGGCACATTTGAGGAGTCACCTTGATGGGCAGCATGACCCTCAACTGATGCCTGTCTAGAAGGGCATCGCTGGTGATGTTGGATCCAAGGTTCGTTTGAGCCAAGTCCTGAGGGCACTTGCTGTACCGCGGCGCTGTTTGGACTTGGTTGGCCGAGTTGGCTATTGGACATTGGGTTGTGGCTCCCCAGCGGTATATCACGCCTCCTCGGGTTATTACCTGGAAGGATATTTTTATTTTTATCAATAAAACCATCATACTTTCTTAATGAATGATCAATTTGCGATGATAATTTGAACAGATAACACATTTTTGTGTAGGTGATAAATTTCACTCAAACACGCAATATTGAGAGTAGGTAGGTAGGATTCTGTATAGATGTTAGATGGATGAGTGTATAACACAGACAGAATAGTACCAACAGTACTAATCCAAAGAGCAAATATACCAATTGTAAGTAACTACCAGTAAAATTAAGACTATCCGACTATTAAAAGTGCGAAAATTTGTATTTTTGTTACTTTTTCTCGCTCAAATGGCTAGACCAATTTTGATGAAATATGAGGAAAGCTGTCACCCTCGATGAACACGTAGGTTACTTTTTATTCCAAAAAACGTAGTGTTTCCACATGCGCTACTCCTGACCGATATACATATAAACTAGAACAAAAAAATCAAAAAACAAAATATTTTTTATTCAAGTAGTCTTTCACAAGATCTTTTGATTCGTTAATTTCCGCTACCACCGCTTTGGAACGTGTTGTAGCTGTGAAGAAGAAACCAAGCAAGAAACTCAGCAACACGAACTGTCTACTTTCTTTTCTTTTTTTTTAAACGCCAATTTGAATTACAATGGTTGATTTATCTAAATGTCACAATAATGTACCTATATTATATGTCGAAGCATCGTAAGGCTGGGTCGGCATATTTGCAGGTTGGTCGGACATCTTTGGATGGTGTGGGCGTATAGGCACAGGTTTTCACCAAAATAAAAGTCTCACAATATAGATTGATTATTGTACTACTCGTTCCAAATAACAATCACTAAAAGTATTCTGAGATTACAATAATAAATCACGATCAAGAGCAAATGGGTTTGCAAGCGACCATCACGTGCGAATCGTCGTCCAAGAACACATCCAAGAATGACGACTCGCCCGACATGACAGTTGACACTTATAACTCCATTCGGGTGGTACCCGCTCTCAAAAAAATAAATCAACCGTCAATTTTAAACATTATTTTTGAACTACCAGCATTCTAATTTGTCGATCAAAATAAGCGCGCGCCGTTATATACAGGGTATATCAAGACTGCGACCGAAAACGAAGCCAGGTGGTAGTATTAGTGACTTTAGACACAATGCAACCAAAAATTCCGCAAAATAAATCCTCATTTTTTTTTGTATTTTTTTTACTTTTGTCGTATTTGGGTGATAAATACATATTTTTTCTAAAATAATGATGTACACCTTTTTATTTTTAAAGACGCAATGATACGTTAGGGTTTAAATAACTATTTTCACAAAAACTAAGGATTTACCACCTAAAAACTATGATTTTTAAAAAATTGCAAAAAATAATCTATCGCTTATTTTGCGAAATTTTTAGTTGCATTGTGTTTATAGCCGCTAAAACTACCGCCTGGCTTCGTTTTCGGTGGCAGTCTTGATATACCCTGTATATAATGTTAGTATAATAGTAGTATGTACTGACCACGAAGTGCACGGTGAGCGCGGCGGCGGGGCGCGCGAGGTGCAGGTACAGCGGCACGAGCGTGCGCGCCGCGCGCGGCTCCGCGCGCAGCCGCCCCAGCGCCGCCGCCGCCGCGCGCGCGCGCCACACGCACAGCGACAGCGGCGCCGCCGTCGTCGACGTGTCGTTGGACAGACTCGCCTGCACATTAATAAATCATCTAATATATCCAAGTTCTACTCGTAGTCCTCATTCAACCCCAACATCGTAAGGTCTTGTGTGGTGGAAATCAGAAACTACAAAATACTTTTCAATTTTGCAAATACCTGCAGTAAAAGTACAATATTTGTGTACCCCAAGTATTTCAATAGCGACCCGTTAGCAGTGGCTGGACATCCAACAATATCCTGTCACTTTTTTTCTAATTACGTACAGTTAACTTGTAACGCTTACACTATGTTACACTAAAACCATGCTATACATGCGCTCCACACGCTCACCATACAGTAGAAGGTCATTCACCTCTGCATCTCTCAGCTGTTCATCACCTTACCAACTAATTATATGGAACTATCAAAGAACAGTATTTTGTAACTATACTAGAGTATATCAAGACTGCGACCGCAAACAAAGCGAGGTGGTAATTTTAGTGGTTACAGGCACGATGCAAATAAAAATTTCGCAACAAAAGCGATAATTCTTTAGTTGCAATTTTTTTAAAAATCTTCATGTTTGAGTGGTACTTAGTTTTTGCGAAAATAGTAATTTGAACCCTTACGTACCATTGTGTCTTTAAAATTAAAATGGTGTACATCATTGTTTTAGGAAAACTATGTATTTATCACCCAAATACGACAAGTACAAAAATTACAAAAAAAAAATTGCGAATTTTTAGTTGCATTGTGTCTGTAAGCACTAAAACTACCACCTGGCCTCGTTTTCTGGCTCGGTTTATCCCACCTCGAATCTATAGAAGGGCGTGTCATGGTTCCCGGGCGGGAACATGGTGGTGGCGACGCCGGTGTCGTCCGTGTCCGCGGAGGCGCACGTCACGTCCGTGGAGTCCTGCACCTGTGTAGACAGCTCAGTCGCCGCGGGGTAGCGACACACCAGCACGCGCTCCTGTACCGCCGGCTTGTCGTCCCAACGAGTTGCCTTCACCTGGGAAATAAAACAACATTTTTGTTAGAACTGGTTACTAGTAAACGAAATAATTTACTTTGAATATCAGTGTGTTCTATTGTCGTTTGTCGGTACTTGTCACATTCTTTCTATACGCTACTACCCGTTGGAAATATCTGTGGACCTGAATAATTGAAGTCATTGGAACATAAGTTCAGCAAATTCAAAATATAGGTTAAACAAATTAAATTAAAACAGATAAAAGCATAAAAAATGGAATTCGCATCCATCTCAAAACGTTTCTAATGTAAAATAACATGGTAGATAAGCGAACGCAAAAAATTTAAATGTGAACCGCAGCTGGGTTCACAGATATTTCAGACAGGTTATACATCTAATTCTTATGTATTCCTTGTATATTCAATCTTTTACTATTATATCAATCCTGCGTTTATTCTGTCTTTATCCCATCAGTTTTTACTGCACTTATGAAGAGATTTCATAAGAAGACTTTTTTAGGAGACTGTCCCGCCCTCACACCCGCCACTGCAACTCCTGTAAGCCAGGATCAACAGTGGCACGCATTTTAATGACACTGAGTATTCAAGCTCAGCGAGTCTCCGGGAATGTCTAACTTCTCTTTAACCCGCAACGAAATCAATCAAAAAGTTAAATTAATAGGAGGAGTTGGAAATAAATTATTGTCCACTTCATAAGAAGACTTACTTAGTTAACCGTTTTAAGTAAGATTGTATTGAAAACAATTCCTTTGAGTTCACCTTGAGTTTGTGCGGCAGGCCAGGCGAGATGACGGCGCGATGCTTGGTGAGGAAGTCCAGCGTCACGGCCTTGTCCACCACGCGAGACACCACCGTCGTGTTCTGCCAGATACGGGTGCCGTCCTCCTGGATGGTAGACAGGAATATGTATTTGTAGAATTATCGATATTAGGGTTTTTATTTGTATTGTCTTGCGTTATTTTTTGTCTCTAGAAATTGTTTTCTGAAGGTATTTGTGTGTAAGTCTATGTTGTGTTTTTTTGTTTTTTGAGGGTAAACGAGATCGTAGTATAATTGTAGCTATGTAGACCTGTGGGTAAGCGCGTGATCAAAAATACTTTGAGCCGAGCTAGATCAATAAGCTGGATGAGTGGTACTAGAATGAGAGGAAATATTAAAGATCATTCGTAAGATCTTTTTCAATGACGATTCTCATCGCAGTTGTGTAGTGCTCCTGTATTGTATGATATAGTGTCAACACGATTGTTTGTAAGTTTTCTGCACTTGCCACGTTCATAACACCTTGCACAATTTAATCTCTTGTAAGTCATTGCCACGTTTCATTTCATCTCCTCACACAGCCTCCGTGGCGCAGTTGGTTAGACGCCGGCTGTTAAACGAGATGCCGCGGTTTTGATCCCCGCACCAAACAACTATTTGTGTGAACCACAGGTATTTGTTTCGGGTCTGGGTGTTTGTCAGACCGAAAATCTCTCGCAGTTCCTGATACCCACGACACAAGACTCGATCTTAGTGTGGGGTCAGGACTATGTATGTGACTGTTGGGTGAATTTATTTATTATTATTTATCTCACGTATTTCCCCAGTCAGGAATTTGTGCCCGATATGGCGATAGGCTCGCCCCCTATCACATCGTGGGACTGAACATACAAGGCGAAATGTGGGTGTCCTAGGGGCGCCTCTGCCTACCCCTTCGGGGATAAAGGCGTGAGTATATGTATGTATGTATGTATTTCCCCACCTGGAAGGAGAAGTCAGCGATGATGAGATCAGACGGGTTGTCTCCGTGCAGGCCCACCCTGCGCGCGGCGGCGGCGTGGCGGTGGCACGCGCGCGGCGCTCGCAGCTTCACGGCCGTGCGCACGCCGCTGCTGCCGCCGCCAGACCCGCGCAGGCGGATCACCAGCATGCCCTCCACTGCTTCCGACCACGGGTATCTGGTGGGGGGAAATGGTGGTTGCCAATTAGACATCCTTCAACGTCAAATATGAAGAAATTGGTAGATTATAAAGACATTTAACACATCAATAGGCTTAGAACGTTTCATAACAATTCAAATAAATGGTTTATGTTATCGAATTTTCTCATATCTTATTCACATATAAAGAATTCAAATGTGCGAAAAAGAATGAAGATGTATAAAGCGGCATTGTTTTAATATGCCCCATAATTGAACATGCTTCTATAAAATAAGACAAGACAAAAGACTTCCGAAATTTACTACTCTTATTTTTGCCGGATTTTGCAAAACCTTGAAGATTTTTTGTAATGTGTTAACCCTTACTCCTTGGAGAAAGAGAAAGGAAATAACAAGAAATAGTTAAAGAAGGAACTATTGCATTTTAGCCTTCTTCTTACATCCCTAGAATGAAAGACAAAGGTGCAGATATGAATGTTACCTGACACAAACAGTCCAGACGAGTCTCTCGCTGGTGCGCAGCACGCGCGCCGGGTGCCGCACGCTCAGCTGGAAGGGCGGCAGCTCGTAGTTACCCACCCAGAACGTCGCTGAACCCTGGGACAAAAGCAAAGTAAATAATATTCATTAACTAAATCTGTGTTAAATAAGGCAGATGCAGGTAAAGAGTAAACGATAGAACGGTATTGGGTTAGCGTTATGATGATAGGGTCAGACAGTTAACACACCAATAATAAATGAATATATCTGAAAGCCAAATTTTCTCATTCGAATGACACGTTGAAATGGCAGAACCCACAGCTGAAATGAAACGAAAGGAATATAGGTGGCTTTGAAAATCCTTAGGAAAGCCTTATTTTAAGCCTATCTAGTTCTGCGGTTGAAAAATACATTGATATCCAAAAATTCAATACACATGCCTATTTACTTTATGTATTGGGAATCAGACACTGCAAGAGACAATTCAGATCTGAAACATTGAAAACACAACAAGCCGATATTGCGGGTATGGACTCTTAAACTCACGTTACGCAACTGCCTTTTGCATTAGAGTAAGCTGTTGTAGCTGTTATACCTGTGATCCATCAGCTAGACTAGCTCTTACAGTCCACTTGCCCGCCGGCGCCAGCTCGTCCAGCTCGTACTGCAGCTGCGCGATACCCAGCCGGGTTCGAACCCGCGACCACTGCGTGATGCGCGACCCCTCCCACGCGCCGCGACTGCCCTCAATCCATATCTCATCGATCTGGTGAAGCAAATTCAGTGTGAGACTTCACATAAAAAAATTCTCTCTGTTTCTCTAATTTCGAATTATTATTCCAGGAGTTACCTAACTAACTGCGGTACTCAGAGAATTATTATAATCTTTTGTTATAAAGAATTTAAGAAGATAATATACCCCCAAGAAAGATATGGTTCAGTTCACTTTACTTTGACATGTCAATTGTAAGGCTTTAATATCATCAAAGTCAAAGCTTTATACAACCGATACCAAACAAATCCTTAAATGTGTATATATGGACTTTTCTGTTAGAATAAATAAACAAATCCTTATACTAATCGTCTTCTATAATTAAGTTATATTTATTACCTTTGTTGTAAAGAATTGAACAATAATGTTTCTTAGGAGTACGAAATTTGATATTTAAAAAAAATACAACCTAAATACCGATTACTCGTAATATAATTAATAAGTTAACAATAATTGTTAATTCTGCGAAATAATACTTTCGAGCGCTTTCGACAACTAAAAAGAGTAAATATTCATTGTGCCAACACTCGCCAAAGTGTGCTTGTTGGTTTGTCCTCTTTTACTTAGCAATAGTTTTTGTGTATAAACAGTTTATGAGCTTGAAATTATATGCTACTTTTTATTTAAAAAAAGGCACGCCTCATGTAGGTTGTAAGAGCTATCTTCCGCTCCAGTGACGTAGTACTACGGTGCGATTACAAAGCTGAGGTCTCGGATTCGAATCTCGGGTTGGTAAAAGTTGGCATTGGATTTTTCTGTTTATTATCAGTCCGGAGTCAGGAATTTGTGCCTGAAATGGTGATTAGCTCGCCTCCTACCATGGGTTGGAAAATACAAGGCGAAATGTGGGTGTCCTGGTAGCATTAATTTCGTATTCTATATTTTTTTACATAATCAATTATCAAAATGCATATGAAAATATAAAAAAAAGATTCACCCAACAATGGCGAGGCTCGAGATCCAAGCCGCCGGTAGTTAGGAGCCCAAAGTGAGGAACCGTCTCACAATACGTGCCGTTTCAAGCAATACTGCCTTCGCAATCTGGCTCTTGAGCCAACGGCCCATTAAGAGCCTCTAGAGATGTTGGAGGCTCTTTGGTTAACCATGGGCAGAAACAACAATCGGGACAATAAGTTAATACATACATACATAAACTCACGCCTTTATCCCCGATGGGGTAGGCAGAGGCGCCACCAGGACACCCACATTTCGCCTTGTATATTCCGTCGCACGATGTGATAGGGGGCGAGCCTATCGCCATATCGGGCACAAATTCCTGACTCCGGACTGGTAATGAATAGAAAAATATCACTTTGCCCGACCGGGGACTCGAACCCGAGACCTCAGCTTTGTAACCGTACCGTAATACAACTACGCCACCGAGGCAGTCAATAAGTTAATAATTATTAGAATGCTTAAAAATAAATGTAAAACAAAGAAAAGAGACAACAGTATTAATAGTTACAAAACGGTACGTATAAACAAACATTTTGCATGCTCACATTAATATTTGTGTCAGTGGTACAGTAGATGTGTCGCGATAGTGTGCACACTCAGCTGAATTGTCAAGTGACTGTTATAAATAACTGTACGAATGCATTTTATCTCAATACAATGGTTTACGTGTCATTTTTATTATTATTATTTTATTTATTTCTTATACTGTTATTTTTGAAATGAATAGATTCCAGTTTGTATATTATTAAAATTTCATCTGAAATAATCACATTTTCTTATGCTTTTGTCTGCCTTTGTCCCGTACTTACACGGCCACATGACTATCCTGCCATGTTACAGGATGATTAAGCTTGTAATTTTACTACCAACCTACCTACCAACTCTTTAGGAAGTAGACTTTTTAATCTGCCACACTGAATTATTGCGGTTTTTATACGTTAAAAATTCGATAGTGTGTGCTCTGGTATGGAACCTGCGACCACCAATTTTGTAAGTCCAGCCATCGCACGAGTAAACTTTCCCTCGAACGCCTAACAATTTTTGGGTTGAAAAATCACCAATTTTAATAGACATTTTGTAAAATAGCCGTGTAACGATCCTGCCACACGCATGGTTTTATGTACCGCGGACCGGTAAAAACTGGTTTTGGCAGACAATCGCTTAATATCGGATACATGAAGGGTTCTCAAATATGTACAGTTACGAACGAGCTCTGAAGATAACTCTCTCCTTGACAAATATAAGCATTGGTTAGTGATTAACGGTAAGGACCAATGAGATGTACCTACTTACTCGATAAAGTGCAACGTTGTGAAACGAGACACCGCGGGCACGATACCCGGACCAAGCCAATTAATAAATACAACCCACAGTCACATAGTCCTGACCCCACACTAAGATAGAGTTTTATGTTGTGTATATCAGACCGAGAGACTTTTCGGTGTCACAAACACAGATATTTGTTTCGACAAATATCTTAGGTTCATACAAACATTTATCTCGGTGCGCCGTGCGGGTATCGAACCCGCCGTGTCTCGTTTCACAGCCGGCGTCTTACCATCTGCACCACGGACGCTGTCATTTAATGTTAGTGAGATCCACTATTTGTTTCGGGTCTGAGTGTTTGTGATACCAACAATACTAAACTTGTATCTTAGTGTTCGGTCAAAACTATGTACGTGACAGGTTTATTTAATATATATTTAATAATAACTGCCTCGGTGGCGTGGTTGTACTGCGGTACGACTACAAAGCTGAGGTCTCGGGTTCGAATCCCGGGTCAGGCAAAGTGATATTGGATTTTTCTGTTCATTATCAGCCCGGAGTCAGGAATTTGTGCCCGATATGGCGATAGGCTCGCCCCCTATCACATCATGGGACGGAACATGCAAGGCGAAATGTGGGTGTCCTAGTGGCGCCTCTGCCTACCCCTTCGGGGATAAAGGCGTGAGTTTATGTATGTTATGATATTTAATTTACATGGTTTTTATTTATTGCACAGGTGCGGCAAACGAGCAAACATGTCACCTAATGGGAAGTGATCACTGCCGACCATGTACATCCACAGCTTGGATCATGGATATGTTGCCAAGCCATCAAATTAGCAGGAGAGAGGGAAGGAAAAAGGATGGGAAGAGGAAAGATGTTTTGGACATGCTATGCAATCTAAATAGTTTACGATCGATACAATTATGCCGGTTTACTTTACAGAGTCTGAATCCGAATTGCGAGATACTTGCTTGACACACTTTGACGAGTTTTCCATCATAGTGTACGGTGGTCGCTATCCGAGTGGATTCGTGGATCCTACCATTAGTGAAAGGGTTTTCAGCAACCTCATTCAACGGAAAGCACAGCAAACCTGCTAGTTCACGTCGGCTAAGACTGTATTCTTATACTGTCTTACCATATTACCCTGGTCGATCCGACCCTCTGTACCCGTAGTTTTAACGACCTACAGTAAGGTTATAAGCACAATTTACATCTGGGTTATCATAACAATAATTTTCTTTATATATATTTTTTTATAAGTTATATTCGAAATTATTTTAAGTACAGCGTCAGTAATAACTATACAAATAAATACAATGTAACACTATACCTACAAACGTACCATTAAAACCAATTGTGTTTTAAAAGGAGAGAGATGTATGCAATAAATATAAGGAAACAGTTATTAATGCGTTTTGTAACCGAGCCTTTCTCAGTGATCTTAGTGAGAAATTGTCCCTATTGTCCCTGTGATTTTTATTTTGTTTAGTAAGCGGAGTTCAATAACATCGATTCATTCACCATGACTGATGGAATTACACAGTACAAGCGAACCCGTGACTCAAACTTGTGAATACCTTGTGCCGAAATGACGGGCGCTTTATTATCTTCGTTTATTTTTGCAGTATCTTTTTGTTTTGTTTAGCATCATTGCACAAATAAAGGAATTTATAACGCCGTTAATTTAAAAATAATTCAAAACAGAACACTCGAAATTACGTCATCAAGACTTTCTTAAATAAAACCATTGTTTTCTTACATGTACCAGAAAAGATTTATCATATAAACCAAAAATGGTAATTTTTATATCAATTCCAAGTTGTAGAGTCAGTAAATTTCTATCTAATAACATTTCAAAAGGATACACACAGATACTTTATCAGTATCAAACATTACTAAAATTTTACATCGGCCACCCAAGTATAGATAGATATAGATAAGCGCAGCATCGGTCACACAAACGGTTTACAGACGTGGTGATAAGGGTTGTAGAAAGCTAAACGCAGGTCGCTTTCAAATTGCTATGGCAATTCTCAAGGCAGTTCAGCAGTGAACCTCCAGTGATACCGGATGCAGGACTTCAACTGTCACTGTGGAAATCCTTGAGCCATTCCGTAATAAACTATCTATAGAAGATATAGAATTACTACTCACCATGCCGTGCGAGGGCATTAGGTCAGGCTTGAAGGCAAGGACCCTGAAGCGGAGGGTTTCTCCGGGGCGATAGCGTGCGCGCTCAGTGTGGACTAGAAGAACCCGTCCACTGGATATACGCACGGTGAGGCGACGCTCCCAGGTGCAACCAGCTTCTGGGTACCTGCAGACCAACATTTTCCAATCTTTTATTCCGTGGATTCGGAAAACAGCTCATCGAGTCCTGATGATAAGTAGTTACTGCCATCCATGACCGTTGCTGTTGTGTTTTGTTCGGTAAGTAACATAACTAGAGGCACTTTGTACCTTTCCTCTTCTCTTCCTTCTTTTTCCATTCCTCCCGTCTCTTCGGAGTCATCTAGTGTCTATTATACATATACATGTTCATAGGTTTCCGTAATGACATACGATCAGGGAAACCGTTGGCTTTTTTGGAGGACCTCTATTAAATTGTGGGTTATGTAAAAAAAGTTGGACATGTTATTGGGAGGAGAACAATTAACGATCCATTATCCAGAAATAAAATTAGCGAATTAGCAATACTTAGTAGATAATTCTGTGTCACGTTATTACCTTGGTTGATACAATCATCTTACTAGGAAGTGATTATTCAATAGTCAGTTATTTATCATTATTTATTGCTTTTTCGTCATGAAAGGATCCGATTGTTTCTATTGTGTAATCGTGCAGAAATAGCGGACTATAGTTTACATTATAGTTAGTGGTACAGATATTATTCATCGTATAAAATATGCTTATCTTACCTCAAGTTCACAATCAGCTCTGCTTTTGTGTTGGGTAGAAGCGGTACTGATATATCCAGGCATCCTCCATCACCTAGGAATCAAAACCCAATTAAGATCAATGATAGTTCACGAAAACAATAAGGAGTCAGGAGTGGTTGAAAATGTGTGCTATTCAAAACTGATCTCTTGATCATAGGCAAAGTCAATAAGTGCTTATGATGGAGAAAAGAAAAGAAAATGACGTCCTGCTACTTCATTGTCGCCCGAATACTCAAACGCCATTTAAATATTAAGTTGCACTTAACTTCTCAAGTCTCACTTAATCAGTACATTTAAGCGGGACTTTGGTAGTTAAGTGCAAAATAATATTTAAGTGACGTTTGAGTATTCGGGCGTGTGTCAGGTACATTTTTGGAGGAGGCCTTTGTCCTGCAGTAGACTGTTATAGGAATACTAGCATTTGCCCGCAACTTCGTCTGCGTGTTTAAGATTATGTAGACGTTGTATCGCTAAAACTATGCCATTATAACCTTTACGTAAAATTTTAACAAAAATCAACGTGCAGCATTTTTATTTCCAATTGTGACTCTGAGTTTAGATTATCGGATCAATGGGTCCGTCAGTTGTCGATTCAGAGACCAATCGGATCAATAAATAAAAAGTTCAAAATGACGGCCAACTTTTTCAATTCTGAATACAAATTTAGATTATCGGAACTCAGATCGATTTTGAGACCAATCGGCCAATACATAAACAATACATAAATACATATAAACGGCCTTAATCATATACAGTTTTAAAACCTATTTTAGGTATCGAATGTTTGTTTTCTCGCTCAAACTGAATTGAAAAGTCGTTCGAAAGGGACAAAAGTTAAATATTCATAAGAATAACTTCAGCAGTTTCATTTTCTATACAAATTTTTCAACCTTATTTTTACTCCTTTAAGGTTAAATTTAAGTAAACAGAGTACGCACTTATTTTTTATTTTAGATGTGTAATTATAGTGTCAAGTTTGAAATCTCCAACTTCAACGGTTGCGGTTTTCCATACAAATTTATTTTACCCTTTTCACCCCCTTAGGGGTTGAATTTCCAAAAATCCTTCCTTAGTGCTACCCTACGTTATAAAAGAAATCCCTGTGTAAAATTTCAAGTTCCTAGCTACAGTATTATCGGCTGTGCGTTGATCCGGCAGTTTAGTTCTAAAAAACTTCAACCCTTGTTTTCGTCCCTTTAGGGTTAATTTTAGATAAACAATATATGCAAATATTTTTGTCTTAGAATAAATAACTTAAGTGCCAAGTTTGACAATTGTAACTTTAACGGTTTAAATTTTCCCTATATCAGTTTGTAACCCTTTACACGCCTTTAGGGGATGAATATCCAAAAATCCATCCTTAGTGCTACCCTACGTCACAATCGGAACCCATGTGTAAAATTTCAAGTTCTTAGCTTGAGTAGTTTCGGCTGTGCGTTGATCCAGCAGTTCGGTTTTACAATACTTCAACCCTTATTTTCACCCCTTTAGGGTTAATTATAAGAAAAGAGAGTACGCAGTTCTTCTTATTTCTAGATGAGTAACTAAAAAGTCAAGTTTGACATCTGCAACTTCAAGGGTTTCGGGTTTCCATACACCAGTATTTTACCCTTTTCACCCCCTTAGGGGTCGAATTTCCAAAAATCCTTCCTTAGTGCTACCCTACGTCACAATAGAAACCTCTATGTAAAATTTCACGTTTCTAGCTCCAGTAGATTCGGCTGTGCGTTGATCGGGTAGGAAGGAAATCACCCAGTTTCTAAACATTTCAACCCTTATTTTAACCCCTTTAATGTTAATTTTTAGATAAATAAAGTATGCAATTATTTTTGTTATTTAATGAGTTATTAAACTACCAAGTTTGAGAATTGTAACGTCAATGGTTTAGATTTTCCATACAACAGTTTTTAACCCTTTTCACCCCCTTAGGGGTAGAATTTCCCAAAATCCCTTCTTAGTGCTACCCTCCGTCTCAATAGGAATCCTTGTGTAAAATTTCAAGTTCCTAGGTCCAGTAGTTTCGGCTGTGCGTTGATAGGTCAGTCAGTCAGTCAGTCAGTCAATCAGGTTCCTCTTTTATATATATAGATGATGACGCTGATGTCAGTATACGCTTTGGAATTTATGTATTCAAAACTGATTTTAAAAGCAGTACATATTTTGTACAAGATCTGACCTGCAGGCAGTTCTCTAGAGGTGGTGACGGTCTGTCGGTCTTCCGTAGCCAGGGTGAGGTGCAGATGCGCCACCCCCTCGGGATAGAACCTGGATATACACGCTCTGTTGGTCCCGCCCGCCGTCAGTACTCCCGGCGCTAGAAATAGGTGGTTCTGGTCCGTGCATGGGTTGCTGAAAAAAACCCAGTAATTTTATGCCAAGACAAAAGTCTTTTTATGTTCACCTGATTGGGAATTTTTCCATTCTCAGAAACACTGCTGAGAGGGCATTGCAGTAGTGCTCAAGAGCGGATCCAGCTTTCAAGTCAGGGGGGAGGGTCATATAGTTCTAGTCAGAACACTGGACGTATTCGAATTCGATTACAATTATATATTTAAAAGTGATTATTTAAAAGTTTGTTACACCTGTAATAAATGAATATATTAACGATTTTCTAAGTGAAAATAAACTATATATTTAAAAAAAATTGTCAATCTGGAGTCAGCCCAGGGGGAGTCATGACCCGCATGGCCTCCCCCCTGGATCCACCCTTGGTAGTGCTTTATAGCTTAGTAGTATTGGGTAATATACTGCAACGGATAAGTCTCGAGCTTGCTGTTCTGCCTGATCACTGTCCTTTGTGTATACCGTCTTTTATTGTTCCCGTGATAACTCCAGTGAGCTTGCGAGTAAGATGGTTGTACTTCTATAGCTGAGTTCGGCTGACGGCTCTACTCTGACTAGCTTATGAAATATTCTATCATACTTTCCGTGAAGGATCATGATTAAAATGAGATAATCAGGCGGAGAACTAAAGTAAAATGGCAAACCATAAAATTTATAAAATTATCGAATACTTTTTGATCATCGGTTCTTCGGAGCTCAATATTATCTCCAATAAGGACTTTAAAAAATTGAAGTAGCAACAAAACCAAAACTACCAAAACATCGTGGTCAATACCCAATTAAGGACAACATGTCGCGATTTACCTCACTCTCAAGCACTAGCTACTTTCGTAGTGAGTAGCCAAAAGCAGCATAAACGTCTAAATGTATTTGTAGACGCGCCTAGGACTAAATTAGCTAATGTCTCATCCTGGAACAAGCGGGCCCAAGCTTCAGACTATTTGCATTCCGATGTAGGAACTCATTTAAATTTTATTTTAATTTTGTTAACACCCATATTAGTGTCTCCTTAGTATTGTCCAGCTGTTTAAGAGTGATAGTATAGATCTAACTGGCCCGTGTATTCGGTTGACGGAAAACGATTTTTTATATAGGTATGTAGAAAGATTGATTTGAATTTTTTGTGACTGACCCGAGTCTTTAATTCGAAAAACGTAACTCTCCCCACTTGGAAATCGAACTCTGGTTTTCAAAGATTACAGAATTGGCCCAGCAATATTCAATTTTGACTTTCATAAAACAAGGTTTTGCCGTAGGCTTATGTATGACTATGACTTACTGACGCTTTTGATAATTATAAATATTTACGGACAGAGCCTAGTTAACCATCCATAACTACTATTTTTGTACGTATGTATTCACCATGTTTATTAAATGAAGGTTGGCAAACACTGGTGTTTTCACCGAGTGAGCATTGTCGCCGGGGAGTTCGCAGAAACAATGCCAAGACAAACCAACTTCTCAAGAATTTCGTTCCCATGCATTTCTTACCTTTAATCGTATTAGTCATAAGCGTCGATCGATTGCGAAATTGAATCAGTTAGCGACTATACTTTGAATTATTATTTAAAGGCCTTCTTGTCTATAAAGTATAATTGGATATCAATGACTAAGGTGTAAATATAGACCCTCGCAAATTGTATATTCGCTACAATTACATAAATGTCTAAGTCCGTTTAAATTATGAAGGAGCGTACTTGGGAGTCAATCAATAACTGTTGAGGCTATTTACATATATTTATACCTGCGAGAATCGAACTCGCAACCTCCGTAGAAAGTCAACATTCTAGCCCCTGCATGAATTGTTCGACAAAAATACTGTACATAGATTACATATTTTATTGAGATTTATTATTTGATTTGTAGGAAAAAGGCGATAAATGTCGGCACTGTTTGGAATTTTGCCAAACACGCCGGCAATACGATATCGAGAAAAAACAATCTACTAACCTTATTAAATTATGCGGATCCAAAGTCACATTAAGATATTGAGAAGCAACCGGAGTTGTGACAAACAAACAGAAAATCCATATTAGTTCATACATGATAACACCCATATCAAACTTTACTTGCACATATATTTTTCATTGATAACAGTTCAAAAACAAAAACCTAACAATACACGCACGGATTAAAAATAAACAAAAACACACGAAATTACAAAAAAATAAAAATATTTATTGTCTGCGCGCGTAAAAGTTAATTTTTTTAATTACATTCTTTACACCTTTGAAAAAGGAATGCGTGTTGTTCTGCCTTATTGCGCGCTTGCAGCCTTAATCCTTTTTGTAAATAGAACAGTACCAGTAATCGTCAACAATTCCATGAAATAATCTAAATAACTTATTAGGTGTCTGTGCGTAATTTCACTCGTTTTTGCAGCGGAAACGGAACCGAAGTGTGACGTGCGACGAGATGCGCGCGCGCCGCTAACTGGACCGGCAGCGGCGGCAGACGCGCGTACTCGCGAAAGGTCGGCCATTGGGTGTTACGCGCGGCCAGATGTCGGCAACTGTTTTTGCCGGATTACTTTTAGGCCGCGGTCATACCAAACTCACATCCATTTATTACGTGCATCTGAAATGACTTATTTTTTTAAATTTATCTACAACAAATCTGTTTTATTTGGTACATATCAAAAAATTTACCTTACTGCAAATTTTACAACAATATCTTGTTTACCAATTCATTGTACGCCAAGGAGGCAACCGCTCGTCAAATTTTAAAGCAAATCATTCGCCAATTCTATTAAAAACCATGTTATTCCGACCCATGTCAGCGGGGAGTAAGGGCACGAGGAAGAAGAACTTTAATATGCGAAGGTGGTAATTGGTAGTACCTTTCCATTATGATATTATACTAGAGGCGCCACCGCAGACAATACGTGTGTAACAAAAGGAGCGGTAGACGTACCACTATTTTTTTTTCTATGTCATTCCTACACAGAAACACTATCTCCCCTCTCACTCTACTGGTTTCCCGTGGTTCTGGTTGGTACTTGCGCAATGAATTTAGATTATATTTGCGAAGTCCGCTCCATACTCAATGTACATTGCACCAGTTAGTCTTGATCTAGAACTTGATCACAATAAAATCCAGTAATTCTTGCTTGTTTCTACAAGTCCTGTTTTTATCTTGGCCTGTTTGGCAACTTATGACTGAAGTAGAGCAACTATTGCGGCAAAACGTGATTAGAATATTACATACCCCATTCTTCTTTACCTTTGCAGATGTGTAAGAGGTTAGGAATTCCGACACAGGGATTGTGGATAAAGATTTTGTTTAGGAACTTGTTAGTCTTAGTATGGACATTAAATATAATAGTTTTGTTAAACACTACCTAAGGGTACCAGCGATCTTACCTCGCAGTTTCCATCCTCAAAGGCCAGTAACACACCTACAATTTCTGTAATTTAGTTATAAGCCATATTGCTTCCTTAAATTCTTACTTTCAGTAAATCCTTAGGAATTGCTTTTCTAAAGCTATTTAAAAAGATACTAAGTGAGCACATCTTTATGTTCCAAGAATGGTGTTAGCATTGTTTTTTGTTTCAGAAGGAAGCCGTTTTTGCGTGATTATTGTTACAGTATGATTTTATGACCGCACATACGATATTAAAGCTTTTTATTGTACGTAAATGGTTAACATTGTATAACATTCAACGTAATGTGTTTTTTGTTGTGCTCATCGAGCGTCAAGTTTAGTCAGCATCCGGCCAGACACTGAGACAGTGGAAATAATATTATTTATATTGAGTATTATTTCTTTCTTTTGTTGTAAACAGTTTGTAGAATCTGGTTAGCTTTTTTAAGTTATAATAAAGATTTGACATGAATAAATGCTGTTAACTTAACAAATAATTTTAAAAATAATTTTGCCAATTCGATAAATTACCGCGTTTAAACAAACTCAAACTCAAACTCAAGATTTCAAAAACGTACGTAATTTGTATTCTAGATTTATATCCTTAAAAAAATCGTTATTTTCCAATATCGCGTTATTATTTGTTTCTCGTTTTAATCTTATACTTACTCTTTGCCAAAGTTAGTTGCATTTCTGTTTACTTCTTTACGCTAACGGCACCATCGAGTAAAATTTTTAAGTACTTATAATTGATATCTACGATAGCACATGTTATATTAATGAGTCAAAAGTAAATTTAATTGATTTTTCAATGCATATGAGTTAATATATTGTAAGTAAAAAAATCCCGCGGCTTGTTTTATATTACAGTTAACGTTAATTAACGGCAGCTAAGATTTAATTTTTTTTTCTTTATACTGGTAGTTCAGACACCATGACATTAATTGAAACCACACAAAGGGTAAATTATTATGATGTAACTTTTAAAAATACAGCTATTTTTTAATAAATAGATTTTCTTATAGGATAGATTATATTCCTGTTCAATTTGTTTTAGAATAATGATTTCTGTGTTACATTTAAGATAATAAAGTTGCAATAAATTGTCACAAGTCCACCATAATCAAAAGCTGTCTACTAAATTCACTTTTGTTTTACGAGTGTTCGCGAATTTATTAAAAGATATTGCCTCATCGATTCACTGACGTCATATTTAGGTAGGGAACGATAAGACTCAACGTTCGATTTCGAGGTCAGAAATACTAACTGCGAGTTTTTGTCTTAAGAAGAGGAACGTAACTTGATTAATGTCCGGTCGTGATTAGGTCATTTTCGCATAATATGAAAATATTGGCTATATTAGTTATTAGCTCCAGCACTATCTAGTTTTTCTGTAGAAAATTAATTACATTAATTAAGCCATACAGCAATGCTGATAATTTTTCACGATGGAGAATTCGGTCCCAAAAGTCAGACTTGTGTCCGACGATTCTAACTTGCAATTACCGCCTCGGTGGTTCGCGTCCGGCTCGTTACAATAGGACGCCATAAAAGTAATTGTGTCGCCAAAATAAATAATAACACACGTAGTCCTGATATCTCATTAAGGAACAAGGTTTGTGTCGTGTCTATCATAAATTATGAACTATTCGGTCCCACTCAACTCCAATACTGTGGGTCTTTCAAATATTTGGTTATTATTATTAATGAGATCGAACGTATATTCTTTAGTCTTACAGCCGTCGTTACGACCAACGTCGCGGTAATAAATAAAATAATAAAAATGTTATCGTGCCAAATGTTGACGACACGCGATTAGGTTAATAGGTCGACCATCGACCGCTTCAGTGGAACAATCAATTGTTATAAAACATTTAATAACTGTTGCGGCTCTACTATCGAGGCTCGGCGCGATGTCGCCTCGCAACATTCTGTACATCATAATTTACGAGCATTTGATTCGATCATTTAGATAGGGGCAATTTGTCTCGATGTTTCGTCGATTGGTATAAGTTCCAAGGGTTTCAACTATGATGTCATGAATTTATTTTAGATATAGTAGATACATACATATGTATGTATAAGCTCACGCCTTAATCCCCGAAGGGGTAGGCAGTGGCGCCACCAGGACACCCACATTATATCGCCTTGTATGTTCCGTCCCACGATGTGGTAGGAGGCGAGCCTATTGCCATATTGGGCACAAATTCCTGACTCCGGGCTGATAATGAATAGAAAAATCCAATATCACTTTGCCCGACCCGGGACTCGAACCCGAGACCACAGCTTTGTAACCGTACCGTAATACAACTATATACGCCACCGAGGCAGTCGATATAGTATCTTAGATAAACAATGCATAAATATATAGAGCTTTGATGCAATCAGTTAAAACGCTGACTATGAAATCGACGGACACAGGTTCGATTCCTGCAGCGTTCGTTTTTACAATGCGAAAATATTTGTTTCGGCTGGGGGTGTTGTGATACTGAAAAATCTCTTGAAGTTGCTAATATCGCAACCAGATGATACAAGATCTTACTGTGGGGTCAGAACTATGTGTACCTAACTATCTATTAATTATTTTTTATTTTTACTCTGGAGCAGGACAATCCATTTTGTATTTTATTTTGAAAAACCACATAATATGAATTCGCTAGGAGTGGAATGAATGGCTAGAATGGTGATGTGCTTGCCTGTCTCCCTTGCTTTGGTATGGATACAACTGACTGCCCTTCTAGGATACAGGCATGAGCTTATGTACATGAACAAATTGCTAGTGGGCTTATCCATCTTATATAAAAATTAATATGCATATAAAGATATAAATAGTACTCATTAGTTCATTATCAGAAAGTATTCTGCATTTCAACGACCTCCGAGCGCGGCGGTTAAGATACTAAAGGTCACGGGTTCGATTCCCGCTCCGGAATGTTCTATATTTAAATCCAAGAGTCATGTAATAAAATGGGGTATTTTGGATATTATTGCTAGAATACCTTGAATATTGCCGTGGCAAATGACTTGACGTGTCTCACAGATTGACGCTGTTGATCTCCACTGAGTACCTTCTTTTTGCTAATCAGGGGGTTTACTGTTACTCTCTGATCCGAAACGAATTTCCAATCTTCGAACAGCGCACGTAAAACTGTACTCAGCACATCTTAAAACAACCAAATATTCAAGAATACTACCAGTATACTAAGAATGAATTGTTCGACCTAGTAATAGAACGTGAAACTGATCAAAGCCTACCTAGTGTATAATGAGAGTATTTTCAAACGGCAAAGATTCGAATCATCTATTTATTAAATTATCTTGTTTTTTCTATCAAAAAATTTAGAAACCCCGACCTGGTAATCGAACGCAAGACCTCGTGAATCACAGTCTATTGCTAAACTCGTGTACGTTACTTTTAAACCAGTTAGGCGACGCGACTACCGTACATAAAATAATGATTTGATTACATGGCAACCCTAATGGCAGCTATATGCAATAGAAATCAGCTATAAACCGCACTTTCCATTTATTACCTCAATATAGGTAAGCTATACTTATACTTATATACACACTTTATTGATTGTTGCATTTTGTATGGGTTGTGGATATTGAAATCTTGGTTCGAACCCCAGGTTGAGCAATTTAATGTGACTTTTCGAGTTTATAAATCACGTGCTTTAATAGGATAGGATAATTTATAACCTTAATATTGCTGCACCGTGAAGAAGTCATTTCTACCTTCCGCTTCGGTGATATAAGTGTAAGTTTATAAGCCTTATGGAAACACTTGACTTGTTGTTAACATCTCTAGCTAATCGGGATAGTACTCAAGTTACCATGATCTGAAGTTATCCACCATCGTGTAAAGTGCTAACCGCAGGACGTACACTCACAAGGTGGACAAACGATGAACTAAGGTTGCAGGAAGTGGCTGGATGCAGGCAGCTTCCAACAGGTCGCTGTGGATAACTTTTAAGACCTATATTCTGCAGTGCACTTCCAGTGGCTTAAGAAGTATTAGAATCTATAGAATCTAAGAAGAAGGTGATTCCTTTTAATTGTTATTTCTTATTGATTTCTAATTTAGTTATTGTTTCACTTTGTATAATTTTATGATTATAATATGTAACTTTATATTTATAAAATTTAATTCTAGTATTACTTGGCAGTTATTTGTTATCCAGTACATGTTGTGACGCCTGCAGGTAGTACATTTAACATGTTACCAATTTTATTTTGTGTATTAGATATAAGATATAATGTAATTACCACTGGAAGTCCTTAAATAAATAAAATAAAAAGTAAGGTGTTACGAAGGTCACTGGGTTAGTATGAACATCCTATCACCAGCAGTGTTTTTCTATAAAATTCTCAATTTAGAAGATGTAGGTTAATGCTACCCTACTTCAGTGTAGGTAAAAGTACATGGAAAGTGTAATTATACCTTTAATTACAAATCAACGCAGCAAAGACAAACTTTCTCATTTTTATGTAAGTATTTAAATAGCCAGCTTTTCAATTTCAATTACGTGTTCCAATCAATTAAACTACGACGTTTGTTTCTATCAATTACTTAAGCGGTTTTAAAATCGGGAAAGTGCTAACTATACATTATGTTTCAAGGTTCCGCATATAGCATTTAATGAAAAATTAACATCCAGAATTGCAACAAATATTACTGGATGATGTATTCGTGTATATTTATTGGTGGGAACAAGTTGTATATTGTAGTCAATAGACAATTAAGATTCTACTACAATCTGGTATTGCAATTTCGATTATGTCCAAAATTTTCTTTTAATATATTATAGGGGGCAAACGAGCATACGGTAAATCACCTGATTGTAAGTAATCACCGCCGCCCATAAACATCAACACCATAGGCAAAGAGCAAAGAAATGCATTGGTGGGAGTACATTGAAATAAAACTATTTTTACGGATTTTATCGCGATTTGGTTTAATTTTTACATTTTTTAACTTCCCGACGTTTCGATTGCTTTTCAGCTTTCGTGGTCACGGGGCAGACTGAGGTATTAGTCATCTGCTCTGTGACTGTTACAATTCTGTGGCTCTTGTGATGAGTGATACAAGTCGAAAATCATCATTTTACAGGAGAGCAAAAACAAGATTTAAAAAATTCTCGCTCGTAAACTAAATGTGCTAGATTAAACTTGAATACCTTATTTTGTGGGTAATAATGTTTTCTTTCATTGTGCGTTTTAGTTTTTTTGATAAATATTATATTTTAAAAGAAATTCACGAGAAACCTGTTAGATATACCTCGGCTAATGAGTAACATGTGCCAAAATGTTGTGATAAATGATATAAGTATAATTATATTACTGCGCACCTAAATACTTTGTTTAAAGTGCTTTCGTGTAAACTAATATACAAAAGTTTACAAAATATAATAAATAATTTGTATGAGTTCCTACCATAATGTTGCTCAAACAAAAGATAAAGGTATAATCCGTAAGCTTATGTTTTTTTAATCAGCAACCCCCTATTTTCATAAATTACTTGAATAGTATCTGTTTGCTAATATTCAAGTCTATTGAAAATATGTGTTAAATGATACAAGTCAAGTTATATCTCTCGTTAAAATGCTTATGTATTGTGTAAATAGATACAAGTTTAATATTATTGAATAATCAACTTTGTTGTTGCGATGTTTATAATAATAAATAAAAGGTACGATGAGTCTGCCAATGTATTACTGGATAGTATAAAAATCCCTTAACTGTTAATGAATAAAATAATAACAATAAAACAACTTTGTTCAAAAATAACTGAATGATTTAGCAACTCAATCAATATGGAGTTTGGTGTAGATAATGGTGCGGTTATCCATGCCAAGCGAGGCGAGGTTGCGGTCTCTGATGACATATATGTCTCAGAGACTGTAAGACTCAGATCCCTTTCGCAGACGAAAACCTACAAATATATGGGTATGCCTGAGGGTCTAGATATTATGGGTGCAGACTTAAATCACTCAATGCAAGAGCGTTTCTTTAGCCACCTGACAAAAGTTCTTAACTGTTTTTATTCAGGTGGAAACAAGATTCGCGCGTTTAACGGTTGGGTTATGCCTGTACTTATGTACTCTTTTGGCAAAATCAGATGGACTCAGACGGAATTGGACGCCCTGGATCGTAAGGTCCGGACTCTACCAACTGCACATCGTATGTATCATCCAAGTTCGTCAGTGATGAGGTTGTGCATCCCACGGAGATGTGAGGGCCGAGGCATTCTTAATGCTAAGGACTCTTAAATCTAAGGGAGTATTTCCATCACAATGACGTGGATATGCATAGGGTTGTAGTTATAGTGTGTAAAGGATTTACCCAGCTCTCATTGGCGAATGAGAACTGGCGGAAACCTTTGGTGATGAGCGTTTAAGATCGCGAGGAAGTATGGAAGAGCAAAGAGCTGCATGGTCCGTTCTATCGGGCCCTCCACGGGCCTGAAGTGGACCGGCCTGAATCTGTATCTTGACTACGTTTTGGTAACCTCTTTGGGGAACTGAGTGTTTTGCCTTTGCAATTATGGACGAAGTTATTAAGACGAACAACTATAGGAAATACATCCTGAAGGACGGTACAGTCAACATATTTTGTCGGGCATGCCACAGTCCTGGCGAGTCAATCAGGCATGTAACTTCCGGTTATTCGTATCTTGCTAACGGCGAGTACTTGCATAGACACAACCTAGTAGCCAAAATCATACATCATCAAATTGCTCTTCGATATGGACTATTGTGACTTTTGAAGTGCCATATTACCGGTATGTTTCCCAACCAGTTCTTGAAAATGGTCATTCAACGCTGTATTGGGATCGGTCTGTTATCACAGATAGGACTATTGCTCCCAACAAGCCTGATGTTGCGATAATAGATCGATTGACGCGCCGAGCAATACTTGTTGATGTTACCATACCACATGACGATAACCTCTTTCAAGCTGAAAAACACAAATTGTCTAAATTTTTAGATTTGGCCCACGAGTTTACTAACATTTGGGATGTAGACTCAACAATTATTGTCCCAATTGTTGTTTCTGCACATGGACTGATACCAAAGAGCCTAGACCAACATCTCCAAAAGCCGTTGTTGGTCGTTGGGTCAAGAATCAAATCCAAAAGGCAGTATTGCTGGACATGGCACACTTAGTGAGGATATTCCTCACTTTGGATCCCTAACCACCGGTGGCTTGGGTCTTGAGTCTCGCCACCGAAGGGTTAACTATTTGCTTTATACTTTTGTATGTATTTTTTTTATGTAATATTAATATACAAAAATGTAAAAATCAAATCAAGAAGCAAATATTTTTAAACTAAGAAATAACACAGATGAGTCTTATAAAAATACTACAATTAAGAAAACATGTAAAAATCATTCCAGAACAGTTGGAAATGAATAAGGAGTTTCTTTCCATATGTAAATCAAAGATAATTTGAGTAAAGTAGCAATAATATTGATAAATAATATTTTTATTTGTAATTTTTTATGCATGTGGTGTTCAATAAAGAATTTTTAAATAAATAAGTTATGTACCGTATTACCAATACCGTTTTGATAACTGCCATTTTTCAATAAAATATTGAATAATAATATAATGTTTCTGACAGCTAGGTAAAAATTTTAGTTTTCGTACATTTACATTGGATCTGATGATAGAATATAATATTATAATAAATTATATTTATAGTACAAAAGTATGATATATTTAAACATTTGAATTATTGGTTTTGTTGTGTTTAAATCAATATAATAATGTATTGCCGCGCACAATTGTCTCACTTAGCACATCTTATTCGATATAAAATATTTTTGTAATTTGTTTGAGTTTTAGATACAACTTGATTTGTATTCGTTTGCACATAAAATAAAAAAATCTGTAGAATGATATATGTCGAGATGTATCACTTAGCACATCAAAAGCAAAAATTCACATTTGAATTGGTAGGGGTATGTCGAGTTGTACCCTAGTCAATATTGGAAAAAAATGGTTCAAAGTGATATAACCCTAGATATATCAATATTCACGTTAAATACACTGAAAAAAATATATGTGAAAATAGTTATAATTGTACTTATACCAGTAGCCACAAGAACTGCGTATTAATCGATTACAAAAACGAGTTACAACTCGAAATATATCAATATTCACGTAATTTTCGCCAAAATAGCAGCACTTGTATCACTTTACACAAAATTATCTCCGTAAATATAGCAGATAGAAAATCGTGAGTTAGACCAAAAAATAGCTAATTTTTTTCTGATCATTTCTATATAAAAAACTCAAAAAGGGTACAACTCGACTTATATCACTTGTAACAAGAGCCACAGAATTAAACTACCCTTAATTTTCAATTATTAAATTAAAAAAGCTAATTTAAAAAGTTAACTACTCGGATCGCAACAACTAGTTAACTTTTTAAATTAGCTTTTTTAATTTAATAATTGAAAATTAAGGGTAGTTTAATTGTAACAGTCACAGAGCAGATGACTAATACCTCAGTCTGCCCCGTGACCACGAAAGCTGAAAAGCAATCGAAACGTCGGGAAGTTAAAAAATGTAAAAATTAAACCAAATCGCGATAAAATCCGTAAAAATAGTTTTATTTCAATGTGTAACATTCGCGTAAATCTAAGAAACCATTGGTGGGAGTACGCTCTTTTGTTTAAGTTATTTGTTATGAACAGTCGTGCAATTGTAGGCAATGAACAAATGGAAGAGCAATGATAGGTCATTGGGACATCTAGTATCAAGATATCGAAAATCGGAACATTTTCGAGAAAACATGGACATATGGTAACTCTAATAACGTCATAAAAATGTCGGTAACCAAAAATGCAATCTATAGAAGAAATATAAAAAACAGTTACCAAGTGCACCACATTCACAATTATTATCGTGCACTATGAGAGCCGGAACAGATTTGAAACTGCTCATGATCTACATACATTGTCCTTTGTCATCAATGACCATTGACTTCAATTTTTATCCTATAAATCCACAGTTAAGTCTAGATCCAGGTTCAGATATTCCGAAAATACTACTTTTACTTACCTAATAACTCACAGTTGAGAAGACTATTATTTGGAAAACATTACGATACTTTTACAAGTGTAAATAAAAACTGGCAATCAAAATCGGTGTTATTTCAGCTAAGTTACCAAGATATTTATACTTTAAGGCACTTTAGCAGATTTAGCGCCATCTACATATTCAAGAGAGAACTACGTCTTAACATGGCATGGTAGTAGTGGAACGTTTCTTCAAAAGATTACTGTGTAGTTAATACAGTCTACTCTAGATGGCGCTAAATTGCAATTTTACCGTTTCATATTTATACATTTGTGTATGCTGATTAACTGTAATTTCACAGTCAAAAGAAGCTCATACACAGGCCAATGTTCATCAATGGATGAACGTAGGTGTCTATCGAAGTTCCTGAAGTGACCAGTTCGAAGCGATCTGCAACCAGCGACTTCCTGAAACTTATTTTAGGTAATTGTAATTTAATGCAAAGTAAAGTAAATCATCTCCCGCCAATTGATACTATATCTGGACTACCGACTACATTGTAAATACTATTAGAATATAGTGTGGTCATTACAATAAATAAATAAAACTTCTAAATTAAGTTTTAATGTATTTTCTAAAGATGTATAGAATATCTATAATTAGATTCTATAAACATAAAAATGCTTATTTCATTAATTTTGGATAAATTAACAGCTTATGTTATTATTATAACATTCGTCTCCATTCATGAACCGGCTTGTCGCCCATTGCGCCTAATCTATGTGCTAACGGATAAATAATTATCTAACTAAACATTATTAACGAGCTGGTAATATTTTAAGCCTTCCATCAATTTGTGGTTTCTATTTTAGCTTAAAGCTTGCCAATTGGCACAAAACCGATTCAAAATTTTTACTCACTAACCAAAATAATGAAGTCAGAAACTGTAATAAAATATTATAGACTGAGTATATGGACTGTGAATCGAAAGATATTGAATGGAAGTCTTAGATTGGTAATGCACTTTCTGCCAAACTTTCAAGAAAAATAGCTGGAGTAACTATTTTTTTAAAGAAAGTTTATATGAAATGAGCAACCGACTGTATAATTAAAGCTAAAATAATTAATTCCAAATAGTTTATTCTTACAAAGATGAACATTTTAATATTAAACGAATAATCACCAGAAACATCTAACAGAAACACTCCACTCTCACTGAACTGTAATCCCGTCATAGGTAGGAGTAGTAGAGCCTCGCTGAAGCTTGCTATATGAATGAGCTTGACTGGAGTGGCACAACTATCTCAAACAAAACTAAAGTGAAGTTAACTTGGCTGTTGCTTTTTTTTTACTGCCTGTGGTTTTTGTGTAGGGGAATGATTCGTTTCTCTGCTGAGTGTCGTGATTGTACCTGTGGGGTGAACAAACCGGTAGAGGTCTAGGGTTTCGCTGTTTGATAAGACAATCCGCCCTCTTCTGGTTTTTTGTAGGTGTAGAAGGATCTTACGAACGGGCAGGACTTCCGCATAGTAATCACCCAGGTAGAGTAGAATAAGTGAAGTGAGTTTTTGTGCTGAGTGGAGTGTGTGGTCGCATAGTTTGTATTTATTTGTTGTTGCGTTACGTTTGATGAGTGAGGTTGCCAGACATCCTACAGATGCTAAGATTCATATTCGTAAGAATAGAGAACACGGTACAGAATGAGGGGAAAATCGTTACAATTAAAATACCAAAATATCCTCATCACCACAACACCACCGAACCGTCCAAACCGAATTGAGCAACAAGCAAATAACTTCCCCATAGTATGGCAAGCATAACGAGCCGTTTAAAGCGGGCTCAGTCGGCGGCACAATTAAAAATTCACAAAATCCTCGCTGGCAACTCTCCAGCCGCGGCTCCCTCCCCACTGCCGCCAAATAAAAATTAATTCTCATTGCCCAGCATTCGCACCTCGTTTAATAACTGACGGAGTTTTTGTTTTAATACAAATAACTATTAGTTTTTTGGTAATAAATAGTATTGGAAAAGGAATAACATTTAATGTGGATGAATACTTACGAAGTACTTCGCTATACCAGCCCATAAAAACGCAGTATTGAGCGCGGGACTTCTCTACAACTGAAATATCCATTAAGAGGGGTAACCTCATAGTCCGCCTGGCTTATTGCGGGCTGGTGAACTTCGCATGCTATCGAAAATCTCGTTGAGATCTCCATGATAAGCAGGTTTCTTCACGATTCTATCATTTACCGTTAAAATGCGTGGAAATTTACTCATTAATTCACAAGGAGTAAATTGGCTACTATTACAGTTTTAACAATACCTACTCCAGCATATTGACTAAATACCCCTCGATAACCGTCACACGCATTGCTGGACGGTCTGCTTGAAATCAAACCTTTTGGTCTATCTGGGAGTATAATATCCAGTAGTGAACTTCGTGTCTGATCATCAATTACTCAAGGCGATAGTCCACAGGTTGTCTACACTCAACACTTCTACGATTTCACAGCTAGGTTCAAGGTAAAACAGCCGGTACGTGTAAATACGAGCGAGCTTCCTTTCAAGGGGTGGCTTTGGGCGATACGTAAGGGGTGTGTGGGATCCTGCTAAAGCTTGGACATCTAGAAGCATTATAAGACATTCTGCGGTATAAAATAATCATATAAACTTCATGTGAGCTTGACATATAAGCTAGTAAATGATCTGATCTGATCACAAGTAATTGATGGTTAATTTTAAAAAAATTATACTAGTCTACAAATTTCTGAATCAGTATTTATTAAATATTGTTTCAGAAAAATAGTTCATAATGCCATTGGATATTTTTTCAACATTGTCATACTTTTTAATTACCAAGACCAAGGTAGAAATCAATTAACTATTTTATTTAAGAAATACGTTATCGCATACTCATATTAACACCTTATGACTCAAGATATTCATAAACAAAACTTCCCATCTTAACGCTCTACGTCCTAACGTAAAATAAAATTATTTTTGACCCCCTTGCATCTCTCCCGAGTCCTTCCCACGGCAGTATCCATGCTAAAACCCTCTATTTGCCAGGCGAGTGCGTTCGCTCGAGATAGTTGCAGACGGCAGTGCTCCGCGCATTTGCTACAAACCATTGAGCTTTTGAACCATCACACCTGGAATAAGCGGCATTGTTTCTGAGAGGCGAAAAATTGGTATAACCGGGTAAAGAAATACAGAAGTATTTTTTCATTTATAACGAGAAAGAAACTGCAAAGGTCTTCTATGGGACCGGGAGCAAAAAACCTATAAAAGGAGGCACAATTGTTAGGCTCCTCATCTAATGAGTTGAAGATGAAGTAGTGGCAGAAAACCTACATACAGGTAAATGATTAAAGGACAGTGAAGGAAATAATCAAGAATTGCAAAGACATATGGAGCGCCAAGACGGATTACTAAAACGTAAAGAACTTTAGTTGGGAACTAATAAGCAATAGTGGAGATGAGGTCTGCGGCCAGACGTTAAGTTTAGGTAGATAATCTACAGACTTGCGATGGCTATCTCTCACCAGTCGACGAAATTATGCTTGCCAATTATGTCCTGACATAAACTGCAAAACGTGACATACCCTTACGTAAGTGAATATGACGTGTACCTTGACCGGGTATGACTTTTACCGGGTATGACGCTTACCGCTGTGGCTGTCTGGGTGAATACGAATATCTACCAGCAGAAGTAAAAGGTTTGTCGGAAGTTTAGTAATGTGTGCATTAACCGCTTGGTGTGTGGTGTGTGAATGGGGTGCTGTATCTAGTGAAATTTTCCGCTCAGCAGCCGCCGGCCCACCTGCACCCTTCCAATACATTAGGGCTGCCGGGTTTTCTCACTTTTTATTGCAGTTTTTTAACGTTGCCACTACAAAGACCAATTAGGTACAATGTCCTTGATAACTACAGTGCAATGCAAATAGACTATTAGCCAGGGGAAGAAGGTTGTCTGACGCCGGTACACAATGATACCTGCTCGAAACTCCGACTGAATCCAAAGTGCTGCACATGCGTGGGTCAGTATGATGGGTGTTCCACTATCGTGTATGGTGGTTGAGATCCGCAGATCATACGAATATTTTACCACTATCTAAAGCAGTGATTCCCAAAGTGGTCCAGGTGGACCCCCAGGGGTCCACGGGAGACTTGCTGGGGGTCTACGTAAGCGTGAACAAAATATGGGGGTCCATAAGATGTTAATGGGGGTCCACGAAAATTTATCTGCTTTTGATAGTAAAAGCAAAAATAAATGTAAGCATAGTTTTTATAAGGGCCTACCTACATTGTTTTAAGTACCTAACTAAGCAGATAATATTTTAATAAGGCAAGCGATTGTTACTTGTCCAAACTTGCGTATTCGATATTACGTACAATTTCGTGTACAGACTTGCAAAGCGCTATCCGCCCGACAATGCTTAATGCTTGTTCAGACATGAACTTGATCACCACTATAAATACTTGATGCCAAAGGCAAACTCATTCATTTGTTTCCGGAATTTCGAAAAAAAGTGTGAGAAAATTTATATCAGTGTTTGCTAGTGCCGGAGAAAAGTAAGTACCTACCTTTTTTTTGTTATAGTACTTAAGTATTTTGTTTCCGTGTACTAGTCGGTTGATCACAACTGCTTGTATAGATAGGTAAGGTAGATTAGACGTGTATATAATCTAAGATAGGTAACTTAGTAACTTACAGATATTTTAATTGTCCTCTTTCGATTTGAAGACAAACACAGCACGTTTTATTCCATTGTTTTTTCACGAGAGAAGCACTGCCTCTCTAAAAAGGCCGAATAAGCAATATTGCAGAGCAATTAATATTGTAATTTTTCTTGCAAATAACTACTAGTTTTATAAAACAGTAATTTCACAATCATTTTATATTAAATAAATAAATACACCCAACAGTCACATACATAGTCCTGACCCCACACTAAGATCGAGTCTTGTGTCGTGGGTATCAGGAACTACGAGAGACTTTTCGGTCTCACAAACACCCAGACCCGAAACAAATACCTGTGGATCACACAAATATTTGTTTCGGTGCGGGGATCGAACCCGCGCCCTCTCGCTTCACAGGCGGCGTCTAACCAACTGCGCCACGGAGGCTGACTAATTGAGGCTAATTGATTTTGAAGTAACTACATATTTTATCAAAATTATTCCTTTTCGGAAAAAGCGAGCGGTGCGCGGGCGACGGGAAAAGGGCGGGGCTTGGGCTTCGATGCCAGTTTGTCACGTTTTAATGTGCGTTTTAACAATGAAGCCGCAGACAAAAAATACGCAAATACACGGAGCGCGTGAACTCATTGATTTGATGAAATGTTAGTTATCGTTTTTATGGAATTTTGAGATTTCGACTTTTATTTTTTCCTACACAAATATGATCAGTATTCGATACTGAGTACACCAATTTTTATTTGTACTATTAAAAATTAGTGGTAAATTAGGTACTTTAAAATTGATACCGTTTTGTGAAAACGTCTGTATTTGTCTTAGCGGTTTATTAGTTGGTCCCTTTACAAGCCGTAATTCTATTTCCGCGTGCTGACAAAGGCTGCGGTGTGATACCTATATTCAGAAAAAAACTTGGTTACTAAAACATTTTTTTTTACAGGTAAGGTAACTGACACGAAACATGGCTACAGCAAAGAAAAAATGTCGACAATATAGTGTCGATTATTTGAAATATGGTTTTGTTCCATCAGAGGCAGACAAACAGTTGCCCATGTGCCTATTATGCAACAAAGTTTTGAGCAATGACTCTATGAAACCATCAAAGCTCGAAGATCATCTAAAAAGGTGTCATACTGATAAAATAGGTAAAGATTTAAAATATTTTCAAACATTGAAGGAAAAATATGAAAAGAGACCCACCATGCACAGTATGTTCGCTTCAACATCTCAAAGGTACGATGATGGCTTGCGGGCATCTTACAATATCTCATTACTTATAGCAAAATCTGGAAAACCACACACTATCGGAGAACAATTAATTTTACCCGCTGTTGAAGAGGTTTTAAAAACTGTTTTGCACAAATCTCCGTTTGACGTACTAAAAAGAATTCCATTAAGTAACAATACTGTACAAAGACGCATTGATGAAATGAGCTCTGATATCGAAAGTTTTTTGTGCAATCATCTGCAAAAAAATCATTTTTCTATACAACTGGACGAGTCAACGTTACCCGGTAATGAAGCATTATTATTGGCATATGTCCGATTTATTATGGAGGAAGAAATTCACGAAGAATTGCTATTTGCCAGAACTTTGGAGACTGATACTAAAGGCGAATCAATATTTAATGTCCTGAGTAATTTTTTCACGGAAAAATCGATTCCATTTACAAACATTATTTCAGTGGCAACAGACGGAGCTCCTGCAATGGTCGGGCGATATCGTGGGTTTATAAGTCATCTCAAAAGAATTATACCAGGACTTACAGCTATTCATTGCGTAATCCACCGACAACATCTTGTGGCAAAACATTTAAGTGACAGGTTGAACCAATCTCTTCATTTTGTAATAAAAGCTGTCAACAAAATCAGAAGCAATGCATTGAATACGCGTTTATTTGCTCAATTGTGCGACGAAAATGATGAAGACTTCCAACGACTGCTCTTACATACTGAAGTACGCTGGTTGTCGAAAGGTGCATGCTTAACGAGATTTTACTCTGTTTTCGATTCCGTATTAGAGTTCCTAGAAAGTAGAGATCCAGATTTAAAAGAAAACTTGATCAAACTCAAAGCAGACATTGCGTATTTGACAGATTTGTTTAAAAAATTTAATGATATTAACTTGCAGTTACAAGGGGACAGCCTGAATTTAATAAAAACAAAGGGGATAATTTCGGCTTTTCTTGGGAAATTGAAATTTATGAAGCAAAACATTAGTCGGCGCGAATTCTCTCAATTTCCAAACTTGTCGCAGGTAGAATGTATTGATGAGGATATCCATACCTACAGTCAACATTTAAATGCCCTGCATGATGACTTCAAAACCAGGTTTGAAGATATCCTGACGATGGATATACCACCATGGATCATAAATCCATTTGATGAAACGGAAGTGGCCAATGTTGTATTACAAGAGGAGCTGCTCGAGCTAAGCACCAATGAGGAGCTGAAGGTGAAATTTAGAAAAGGCTACCAAACATTTTGGCTGCAAGCAGAAATACCCGAAAAATATCCTGGACTGTGGGAAATCGCAAGGAAATTTTTAATAGCTTTTCCCTCGTCATACCTTGTCGAAAGGAGTTTTAGTGCCGTTACAAATCTCTTAACAAAAAAAAGGAGCAAATTAAACATCACAGAGCGGGGGGATTTGCGGTTATTGCTCACAAAAATAAAGCCAAACATTGATCGTTTGCTGACACTCCATCAAATACATCCTTCCCATTAATTAAAATTATGACCTGAACCTATATTACCTTATTATTTTTTTCTTGTAATTCTATTCTTTTAATAAATAAAGTGTTATAAAATGTACCATTTTTCGTTTTTATTTTACCTATCGGAATATAGGGACAGAACTCAGAAGCGACACAATTTTTATTTTTTGGCGACTTTAAGAATGTGGTAGAAATGTAGCAGCAGGGGGTCCACCAAAACCAGTAAAATTTTGAAAGTGGTCCACGAGAAAAATAAGTTTGGGAACTACTGATCTAAAGGGTCTCTGGCAATCGCACTCGCTAAAAAACAATTTTAGCAATGTTACTTCACGTCGCGTCGGTGAGCATACAAAATTTACATAGTCCAATATATCTTATTTATTATTTTATGGAAATGACAAAAACCTAAATTTATTTGATTTCTGTGCAAGCCCTGCGCACGTCGTCCCGTCGCATCATATTATGCGCTGAGTAATTCGATTTTTCCATTTTCGCACTCGCGCGCGGCAAATATTTTTAATAAAAAACCTTTGCCAAACGGATAGGTGTCTATCGAGCTCGGTTTTTGTGCACTCCGTTTGCTGGCGGGTCGAGGCGATGTAGTTACATGTAGTTTTGCGAATGTTTTCAGTCGGTTTTTCCAATTGGAGCTGCATCTATTCGCTTGATATGGGAATACTTTGTATCTAAATGAACAGATATTGGAAGCTTTAGATTATTATCGTGTATGAGCTGTAAATGTGAGGTCTTGGATCAATTTTGTACGAGTTTTGCAGGTTTAATTATTTTTTTAGTAGGTATGTACGCCAGGCATGATTATAGCATTATTCCTATAACATAAAAACAAATTATCCGATTTCCAATTCGAAGTAAGAACCGACATATACAGCTCATCTAAACACAATAGATTAATTAGGTGATATTTTATTAATTATAATATTGTTAATTATATGAATACGAGTACATCCAATGAGTACATCCCATTATATTGACTATACCGTGACGGTCGCCATATCACATTATCGGATCACAATATGGTGATTAATCACACCGATGTCATTACGTCCAAACTGTCGGCTTCATTACGCCGGTCACGCGAGCTGACACGTGTCAAAACTTTAAATGTATGGAGATTAACGGAAAAACAATCATTATATTAAATAAATAATGATAGTGGCTGGAAGTCACTTCCAACAGGTTATTGTGGAAATAATTTACTTCCTGTGACTGAAGAAGAAATTCTTTGACATCCTCCGTGGCGCAGTTGGTTAGACGCCGCCTGTGAAACGAGAGGCCGCGGGTTCGATCCCCGCACCGAAACAAATATTTGTGTGATCCACAGGTATTTGTTCCGGGTCTGGGTGTTTGTGAGACCGAAAAGTCTCTCGTAGTTTCTGATACTCACGACACAAGACTCGATCTTAGTGTGGGGTTAGAACTATGTATATTGTGACTGTTGGGTGTATTTATTTATTTATTGTTAACAGTCTCATACATAGTCCCGACTAGGATACAAGTCTTGTAGAATGGGTATCAGAAACTACTGAAGAAATGTGGGCCTCATATTCAGACCCGATACTAATACGTTTGGAACTCGAATATTTGTCTTGTTCTAGGCATCGAGTCTGTAGCTTTTCGTTCCACCATCTCAGTTTAATCTGCCCACCGATGTCCTTGAATTCAATAATAATGGCTTTATTAACAAGAATTATGTGACGAGCAGGTCACCTGGTAGATTTTAAAACTGTCTATGAACAAGGCCGTAAGTCTCATAATGCCTGGTAATCATTATGTGTCTTTATTCTTGCTTGGCGACATAAATATACACATAAAAATGGCATGGAACCAGCCGCCTGACGCCGTTCGATACTCTGAATGGACGGCATTTGCGCTTACTATCAGGTGCAGTGCTCACTATGCCCTGCTAGTAAAAGTAGTAAAAGAACTAGTAAAAGAAACTAAAATCATTAACAATTACCTTTTATTTTAAGAGCAAACAATGATAAATAGAGCTTACATTTCGCCGTTTTGTGAGCCGGGCTGTGTCAATCGGCCGGGCATCTGGTAACACTGCCGGTCATAATTACTTGGTGATTCTGAATATTTCGTGGCAGTGATTCGTTTACATGCAATTAAAAAAACGGGTGTTTTTCCGTAACGCATTTTGATTTATTGAATGCAATTTAGTGTAGTTTTTTAACGGGACATAGAACGAGGAATCAGAACTGGGATGAGAATTCTGTCAACCTTAAAAAAGGATTAAGGAAAGGAATAAAAAAGAGATATAACGTTTTCTACATTGGTACTATAAGTTGACTACAATGCACCGGGGATAAATGTTTTATAATCTCAATTCACCTGCTGTCCTTCTCTTCACCTCCCTAAGGTAGACTGCAAGAGAATGCCGCAGGAATTAAGTTCGCCTATATACTTTCATTTTATGAAGCCTATATAAGTAAATGCATAAAAATCTGCAAATGCTAAGGTTAAATCCCACAAGCCACACCCTTGCGCGGGTCACTATGGTGGGACGGTCGTAATGTTTTGGTCGATACGAGTATCATTCCATCAAGACGATTTTCTTTTGCTGGTGAGTAGTGATTCTCTCTGCACTGCGCTTACTATAAGGTGCGAGTAGGTATTCACTTTGTCGCGCCAGCATACAAAATAACTGAAAACGTTCGTATATTGATATGTGATGTGTGCTTGGCGCGGCGAGAGGTTTCAAACCAGAGATCTCCATGACTTTCAGATCGCAAGCTGACCAGGGCTGTCACAAACATAGTTTTACAAAATATTTTTTAATCGACATGTAATAGTTTGGGGGGGTTTAAGGACTTATATGAAGTAACGCTCACGTAGTTTCAGAACTTAGGCGCTGAGATAAATAAATGTATCGTTTTCTTTTTCTTAGATTAGGGTCCAGTGACTAACGAAACGAACAAAAAAACTGGATTCCTTTATTAGTTTCCGCATGATTGCTATCTTTATAATTTTATTTAGATGTAAGTATTAATGAATTTAAAGACCGATAAATAAAGAAATAATTCTTATAAATTCCGTCTTCACCACCAAAACAATTGTCCAAATCCAAAGGTACATTAATAGTAATGATATTTAATTCACAATCGCTTCAAATCCGAGCTAATTGTCAGTATGATAATGGGGCAGGAAGTAGGAAGCGGAAGAACACCGAGGGATAATCGTCTCAATTAAGACGAGTATCCTAAATGGCGAACGCTTAGTAATCGTGATATTGTCGCTGAATCCGCTGCTTTTTATCTAAATTAGTTTTCTCTTATTGCATATTGTTTCTGTAAAGAAAGAAAACGTGTGGGCTTAAAAAAAAATTATAATCATATATTTAGGGAGGCTGCAGGTATGAGTCAAATGCTCACTATCAACTTTGAAAATTTGAGCGTGCATCTATTTTTGAATTATCGCTTATTTTAAAGTAAATGTAGACAATAGGCGAGACGACAGTATCAAAAAATTAAAGATTTTATGTTTTTAAGGGAAAATACGTATTACAAGGATTTCAAATGATAATTCAGTTTTAATCTATACTTGGAGATTAATAACATTTTAAATAAAATCAAAGTACAAAATATAGCTGTTATATAGCCGAACGCGGACACACACGCAGAACACTATATTATTAAGGGATACAAATGAAACGATTGCTTGCTAATGACAAACTGTTTAATGGCGGCTCGTTTCGCGCGTTGCGCAGCAACTTCACTATGCGTCTTATAGCTACATTCACTACAATAGCAATCGGCCATTTTGACAAAAACGCTCTTCACAACGCATGATGTCACGCCTATGTAAACATGACGCATTCGCTGCGCATAGACCACAGACTAAGTAGTACACAATGACATGTTTACCTAGTAGTGACATCACAGCGGACGCCATGACACCTACTAGCGTTTTTTGTTCACTATTGAAAAATTATTAGAAAAATGGCTTAAAACTGTGTTAAGCCTTTGTTAATTCTTGAAATATAGATTTTTTCGTATATAATAATAAATGTGTGCCCATATTTTAGAATATTATTTGAAAATCATTCGTCTCGCCTATTCCATGCCAACCCGCACTAGGCCAGCCTGGTGGACTATATTGCCTAAACACTCTCAATCGATTCTCTCGATTGTAGAGTAGGCCCATGCCCTGCAGTGGGACGTATATGGGCTGATATAGATAGATAGAGATAGATAAACAATTCCAGGAATTCTGCACAACTGAGAGTTTTCCACAAGAATTTCCATGTTTTGTGAAGTCAACCAACTGCATTAGGCTAGATTGATGGACTATAAGGTCTATTAGACATACAATCTCATTTGCCTTGCACATAACCTCACCCTTAAAATCAGACATTTTATCTGATTTCCCTGGTCCTTCATGGTGAATCTTCGTATATCCATTACCTTGACGTCCACACTTGACAACATATTATCGAAAGAAACTATTTGACTACATACCTGACAGAAAAACAATTTCTCGTAGCAACCCTACGTTCAATCCATTTTGTTTCCGAGCGGGAATGTCGTCTAAAGTGTTTCAGTGAGCGTATGGTAAGCGGGATCCCGCCAAATCAGCCGCTTTCCGCTGCAGTGACTAAGCCTTCACTGTGGATTATTTTCAGGTTGACTTGCATTTTCTAATACCATATTGACTGTAGCTTGGTAATCTCACCCAGCTACATTAGCGTGGTTTCCTGAGGTGGATTATACGCTTTTATTTCGCAGTCGAGAGCGAATACAATTATAATATAAAATTTCTGCATCACCAACAATGCGAGCACCTGGGTTTTGATTTGAAGGGTAGGTCTTCCGCTTACTATTTATCAGTTTTAAAAATATTAAATGAGTCGACAGAGACTTGAATTTTTGCTATAGACATGTCTTTATTGTGTCGCTTCAGAAAGCAATTCTTGGTATGAGAGTCTCATCTGCCAACCATTTAGGTATACATTTATCAGTTAATGTGCGTATATACAGGGTATATCAAGACTGGGACCGAAAACGAGGCCAGGTGGTAGTATTAGTGACTACAGACACAATGCAAGTAAAAATTTCGCAATCGACAACTTTTTTTTTGTAATATTTTACTTATCGTCGTATTTGGGTGATAAACACATAGTTTTCCTAAAATAACGATGTTGACCTCTTTATTTTTAAACTCTCAATGGTACGTAAGGGTTTAAATTATTGTTTTCGCAAAAACCAGGTATTTACCACCCAAACGAGATGATTTTTTAAAAAATTTAAAAAAGTATCTGTCGCTGTTTTGGTGTAATTTTTATTTGCATCGTGTTTGTAACCACTAAAACTACCACCTGGCTTCGTTTTCGGTCGCAGTCTTGATATACTCGGTATAATATTGCCTTGTTTTTATCTTTGCGTATTCATTTAATTCCATACTGCATGTTCTAAAAAAACATAAATTTCTTTTTTTTTATTTTCCATCCTTTAACTTCTAACTAAGACCTCGCATCTAACAGCTGTATCTCACAACTCCAGTTACACTATATTCCCATATTAGGTACTTAACCGACGGCACTATCCCGGTGCCATTTCATTAAATCACACAGTATCAAACGTCTGCGGGGAGGGGGTCCGACGGGGGGTGAGGGCAATCAACGCCCGCCCTAATTGCCGAAACCAAGCTCGCCGCGCCGACCGAGCGTCGCTCCTGATTAGTCTTCTAGTGACGCCTGACCCACCGAATGTTTCTTATTTATATGTTTAAAGCCCAATTTTTGATTAAATAAACTTATTTCTCCTTGTAAAATGATACCAATTACCAAATTGACTTCAGTAATTTATAGTGGAGGACGTTTGAGTGTAGCTGGGGTCTGTTAAAGGGTTTACCCTGTGGATTATCAGGCTCACATGCCTTTAGAGAATAATATATTTATTCGTCAATGCAAAGCGATGGCTATGCTGACGTGTGTCGTTTAGTTAAAAGATTGCCCGTGGCCTGATAACCTTTCCTACTTCCTCCCTTTTTCCTTTTCTTTCCCCTCCCAGTTTTGATCGAGTGTCGTAAATGTGATGGCCTAACAGTTGTACCTTCTGGTACTGGTGGGATTAGGCGCAAGATATTCTATGTTATTTTTACATTTGCGTTATAACGTGATCACAATGCATCTGAGGAGAATACAATTCAAATAAATTATTTACGGGCACAATTATACCTGCCTGCTCTAAACATAAATCTAAACACTAAACACGCTAACTAACTTATACATATATGACTATGACTATTTTTCCATTATCATCATGGTGGTGATTTTCCAGTTGCGAAAATCTCATCACCATCTAAATTGATTCCGATACTTCGAATGCCTTTAGGTCCAATGTTGCAAATGGCACATAAGGCCGCATACATTAGTGGACGTGGTCGTGGCATGTACTGTACATAGATGTGTGTGAGACAAGTCCAGCCATTATCTTTCGACGGTGTTCCTGCGCGTTGTTAGTTCGTGTTTGCTGGCACGACCATGTGGGGAAGCCATGTGTTCGATCATTCGTGGGACATTTTCAATATAGTCTTAATTTTAACTAATCCAGGATCTCCGTCGTATCATGTGTGTCATATGGAAATATGAACCGAAAACTGGAGGTGGTATTAATGTTACCCCGTTAATGTCCGAGATAAAGGCGCGAGACTGCAAGACTGCCTCGGTGGCGTAGTTGTATTACGGTACGGTTACAAAGCTGAGGTCTCGGGTTCGAGTCCCGAGTCGGGCAAATTGATATTGGATTTTTCTATTAATTATCAGTCCGGAGTCAGGAATTTGTGCCCGATATGGCGATAGGCTCGCCCCCTATCACATCTTGGGACGGAACATACAAGGCGAAATGTGGGTGTCCTGGTGGCGCCTCTGCCTACCCCTTCGGGGATAAAGACGTGAGTTTATGTATGTATGTAAAGGTGCGAGTTATGTAGGTTCAATCACAGATAAGTTTATTATAATTATTATTGTTTGATCTACCAAAGGTAGAATAAAGATCAATTTATCTTCTGCGTCTTATGAAACTAAACTTTCAAGATTTATACGGGTAGTAACTTAACTAATCAAATATTTTAGAGCCAAGGAAACTAGATAAACGGACAGGATTACTTCAGTAAAATGTTCATTAAAATGTGGATTCACTTTATGATCGCATGAAGTATACAATTAAAATATTATGAACCAAGTTTTCTCCCTAGCATCAAGTAGTGCCACCGGGATGTTAGTAATTCACTCTCGTCTTCATAGTGCACTATATCAAAACGATGGCTGTAAACGAAGCTGATGCGGATTTGATTTATCTGCTGAGCTAAATGTTTATAAATATTTGTTTAGATTTTGGTTTCATGACCGTAGTTTCTAAAACATCACCATTACCACGCACTTTAACGATGAAGGAAAACATCGTGAGGAAACCTGCATACCGTAGCGATTTTAAAGAATTTCTACGATTTGTAAGTCCGCTAATCCGCACTAGGCCAGCGTAGTACGGTGGTGGACTATATGGCCTAACCACTCTCAATCGATTCTCTCGATTGAAGAGTAGGCCCGTGCCCTGCAGTGAGACGTATATGGGTTGATACAGTTTCTAAAACATATCCTGGACAAGGCTTGTATCTTAATATTGGTGATAGAACTATCTATAACCAATTGTAGTGTATATTTATTATTTACAAAAGAAAAACTATCTTATTACGCACGGAAAAAAAAGAATGCTCTTATACATAAGTATGTCTAATGTCCGAGAATATCCAAGCCATGGCTACCACACAGCACAGTATAGTTTCCGTTGATGATAATTTAAACACTTAATCACTCCGAGCTTGGGTTAACTTTATCGGTCTGTAAGCACGTGACTACACTACAATACTGAAGACTACAACCTGCATTGTCCACGGAATGGAACTTGCAATTCAACTTACTACGTTACTGAGATTAGTAAACTAAGTTAACCACTCAATTGTAGTTAGTTATAATGCTTTTGAAAAGAGCAACACTAGAGTTTCTTGGCCTTTCTTCTCTAGTAAAAACTGAGTCCAAACCGGGTGGTAGAATAAAACCGACTGATACAAAATGATAAAAATATCTTATATACATATGTACATACATAAACTCATGCCTTTATCCCAGAAGAGGAAGACAGAGGCGCCACCAGGACACCCACATTTCGCCTGCTGTTACGTCCCAAAAAGTGGAAGGAGGCGAGCCTATCGCCATGTCGGGCACAAATTCCTGACTCCGGGCTGATAATGAATAGAAAAATTCAATATGACTTTGCCCGACCCAGGATTTGAACCCGAGACCTCGGAATTAATCAACGACGGTTGACATGTAGATAATCCGTGAATAAATAATATTTATTTATCAAACGAAAGCCATACAAAGTACCTACTCTTCAAAGGTCTACAAGTCGTATTGAATAGATTAGTACAAATAAACATTTGACCGTTTAATAAATCGAGTAAAACTAATTTATCCGGGCCAGCGTCTGTTAAATAGATATCCGACTTGTAATCCCGGCTAACGACGCGTAAATCTTCTATCAATACTAAATTTCGTCCGTAGCGAGAGAAAAAGGCACCGAAACGAATCCAATTTTAAGATGGCCTGTGAAACGAGGTGTGTTCCGCTTTGACCAACGTGATTTCCTACTCGACTCACTATCTTAACTACAGTAAACGTGTCTGGCGTGTAAATCATATTGATTTTAATGTGCTGCTTCGAGACATAATCGCATGCAATGTTTCTGATGAATAATCCTACAACCATTTGGGATTAATAGTCAAGAAAAGAGGTAAAGAGAGAGAGGGAGGGAGGAAGGGAGTGAGAGAGAGAGAGTAAAAGTGTCTCTAACCGTAAGATAAACAGAGGAAATTATACAGGTTGGAATAAGTAATTGGACATAGGCAGCTTCCAGCTGTTTACCGGGGAAATCCATGCAAGAGGTTCTTTAGCAATAGACTTTTTGTCAAAGCAATAAACTTGTAGAATCACATCTACCAGTTCAGTATTTGCCAATAAAATATAGTACGGAAAAAACAGTTGTAAAGGGAACAAACCCAGGGTCCAAAGTGTGGAAACGTTCATTTCGCATTATTGAAATAATCATAAATTAAATAAAGGATCGTGGGGGGTACATTATAGGTTTACGGCGTGAATTGAAAAACCATTTTTAATTCAACTAATGTAGCGTCGAGGGCGCGGACGTTTCGTATTAACTCGCTGATGAATTGACTATGGGTGGAGACGATAAACGAATGATCCATTTCGGCTTAGACGTCGTTACAGAATTGAATCGATATTTTAAGTAACCAATTTTCGATATCGATTACGACATTACGGATATAAATTCGTTTGTTTTAAGAATGAGTTGGTATGATTGAAATAAAGGATAAGTGATTTTGGTAGGTTCCTAATTAAATGGATGCTTTCGAAAGGTGACTGGTATAATATGTAGGATGCACTTTTGCTATAGCTCCTTACGAGTGTCAGAGGGAAATGTTTGACGGCAAATATCTTGAGATTCACAGAGAATTTCAAGAAACTTTCAAGTCATTAGTTCCATTATTTCAAGAAAAAACGCATATTATTCTTGACACTGTATGGAATATGATTTTAATAAAATTCTCCAATCCAATTGCCTGTTTAATAGACTAGTGTCCAAGCCTCTCTCATAGTATCGATGTAGGCCTGTACCCATAGAGAGAGGTATTGAAAAAACATTGCTAAAAAGTTTGTTTTCAAAGCAGATCTTTATTGGTGTGAAGTGTTCGATAAATAAACTGCCAACAAACTCGAATGGCACTTATTAGCATTTTTTTCAACAGCCATTTCCATTCGGCCGGCAATTAAACTTTACTCATTTAAGTTTACCGTGGACGCCATTTCTACAAATTAACTCCTTGGAATGAATAATGACCGTGGTCGGACGGAACACAGTCCTGCTTCACTGCAAATAATCAGCCATTATTACGAGTATACTTTCTTTGAAGTTCTCGTGACAGATTTTTTTGAGGTTGACAAAATGATTCTTTATTGAAGTGACTATTTCAAAGGTACTTCGGAAGCGCCTCTTTGCTTCTTATGAATGACCTTAGAGCTTTTGGTAGTGATTTTAAATTCTCCATTAAGTGGTAGAATTACAATGAGCCGACTCGACTTGAGTGGTGCAAATGCCTCCTGGAAACAGATTTGCAGTCCTGATTTGTTGGTGAGTGATATTGTTCGAGGGCCCATATTTCTTACTTCCTCACGTCCTTTTTCTTTGCCTTTCCCCTTTAGAGATGCCTCCAATCCTTTCAGTTAAGTGTTGTCAATACTAATAAACGGTGGTTATCAATAAACCTAAAAGTGCAATAGCACATCAGGTGCTGTCTGTCTAAGGGAGGTAGTGTAATTCGTAAGTCGACGTCTGTAAGATGTGTCCCCACATTAATCATGTCATGTCTATGTCAGGTATTTGAGCGTTTGGATGCCGCGGGACAGACGGCCTCGCATCTCTTAAGATTATTTAAATATCTTTTAGTAAAGTTCTTATATTTGTTCTACCGGGTATATCCAGATTGCGACCGAAAACGAAGCCAGGTGATTACAGACACAATGCAACTATTTCGCAAAAAGGCGACAGTTTTTATTGTTTGGGTGGTAAATACCTAGTTTTTGCTAAAATAACAATTTAAATCCTTGCAAACAATTGCGTCTTTAAAAATAAAAAGGTGTACATTATTTTAGGAAACTACGTTCTACTAACCAAATACGATGATAATAAAAAAAAAATACAAAAAAACGTTTTTTTTTTTGCGAAATTTTTAGTTTCGTTGTGTCTGTAGTCAATAATACCACCTGGCCTCGTTTTCGGTCACAGTCTGAGTATACCTTGTATATTGCGGAATGAATAAGGATTTAGTAATGATAATTAAGGGAGTAATGTCAGGGTATGAGCAAAGTTTCGATCCCCGCACCGACACGAATGAAAGTGCGGGACGCGGTTTTCAAGTATTTTAAAGGGACCAAAATGTTTCTCGTAGTTTCTGATTCCCACGATACAAGATTTGTATCTTAATGTGACGTCAGGACCAGTGACTGTTGAGTGTATTTATATACTTTATTTTAATTTGCTTTTTTGAAGAACATTGACTCGTTATGACTAATGTCTTAATTTTTTTATTAAAATTTATGGTCAATATTATAATTTGATATTTTTTGGGAAAAATATACTATGTTTTATATACACATACAATATACATTTTTGATATAAACAATAAGTGTACATGATTATAATAATTCCCACAGTTAATTATAAAAAGTAAGGTGTTATTTTGCGAAGATTTATCGTAATTCAGTTATGCTATCTTGACGTGTGATTTTAAAATTATTATTATAATGTTTTTTATTCCTATTTAACAAAGGAAATGTTGTGATTTTAATTCTACATACTAGCAGGAAGTTTCTATCATCCATGAAACATTATTATCTAAGGTTTTGGAAACGTACATAGTCAGTAAATAGACCAAAAGTAGGTGCACTGAAATGACATGCTTTAACGCAAAAATAATTAAACCTTTTTAATAGTAAAGGAAGTCACTGTGCTCTAGACATATGTGGGCCTACTATAATCATAATTTTTAGCCTATAGCAGCCTACTACTGGGTACAGGTCTCCTCTAAGCATATTATGGGTTCATATTATATTAAGTATAATTAATTGATCGGTCATAATCTTTCCCTATCTGATAGTAAGTGGAACAAACTGACAAAACAGAGGTTTGAAGTTCGAGGCCAGGTTGTACAAACCCTGGTGCTAAAACCTGATTACCTGAGCGATCTTCGCAATGTGAAGCCTACTAACCTTAGTGCGGGTCCAGCGTGGTGTACCATAACCTAAGCTCTTTCAAACGAACTTTAGATTGTAGAGGAGGCCCATCTTTAGCACTGGGATTAAAATAGGCTAATATTAAGTATAATTAAATACATATTCACTGGTGGTAGGTCTCTCATATTTGAGACCACCGCAATGTCTATTTCATCCGCCAAACAGCAGTATAAACGCATTGTTTTATTCCGGTTTGAAGGACATTGTAGCCAGAGTAACTACTGGACACAATGAAAATCATTGACTTATATTCTACCGATAGACGAGACACGTCAAAGAAACATAGTGCCCCCATATTTTAAAAGCACACGGCAATATTACATACCTTACCTGGTATTTTATTAAAATATTGTAACTTCAGACGATTTGCTTTCGGTTTGACGGCGAAACATTCATTTATTATTTTTAAACGTATGCGATAAGGCGTACTGCACCGTCACTGTCACGAAGCAAACTGATTCATGTGTGGTGCATGCACCGCAAGTAGGTGGGACACATTTTTTGTACTGAATGTCTTATCTAGTGTAACATTGATATCGATGATGATAATTAACATCTTATGTCGCAGGATGGCGAGCGCAGTGGAACGCCAAGAATTGTTTTTTAATTCATGGTGTTGTTTGGTTTTGCTACTGTTCATGAGCGGTCATATCGCTTACCATTAGGCGAATGGCACGCTTGTCTCGCCATTTCTAGCAATAAAAAAATACCCCAAACCCGTGAGTGTAAGATAATAACAAAGAGAAACATAAGTGTCGATCGAGCAGGTTTACAAGAGATTGCACCTCAAACAGAAACATGAGCTCACGAAAAGCCAACACGAATCCAATACGCTGCTTAATGAAGTTGTTAGCCAGGTGTTGTGAAACATTTCGGATGTTTAAAACTTGTATCAAACTTAGTTGAATTATTTAGTGCTAAATATTTCTTTACAGTTTTATACAATTTTACTGTGATCGCCTATAAGTACAACAGGATAGCCAATCGATGGTTGGCCATACATGTATTTGACAAGCGATAGCAAAAAAAAAAAATTCTGACATAAACATAAAATACTAATAAATATTATAATACTTAATTACTCCCGAAAATAGAACATTTAATATAAACCATATTATAACAAAAATATATTGTAAAAAGAGAATAAGTATTATGTGTGTTGACTTGCCATAAGAGCCATTTAATTGCTTACGTGACCAATAAACGAATTTTATTTTATTCATTTCATATAGCTCTATGTATACCTTAGATAATAATATACATATATAATACATATTTCAATATACAACATATAATATATCGATAATATATACATGTCTTGTGTCGTGAGAAAACACGAGACACGCATCATAATACCCACAACCAGACTTTTAAAAACAGTAACCTACACCACGAGTTTTTAAAACCTTCAATTTTAATCCAATAGTTGCGCACCCCTGGATCTATAAGCAAACATTCATACGTTCATGTTTGGCAAACGTTTGAAAGTGATTTGATGTAAATTTGAAACAAACCTGGGCATGCAACGCTTTTCTGGGACGGTTGCATTGGATAATTATTGAACATTGCCTTGCTGCACGGGTAATTAAAACTGCTCAGCTGTAATTTGTGACATACATACATACATACATACATAAACTTACGCCTTTATCCCCGAAGGGTTAGTCAGAGGCGCGACCAGGACACCCACATAACGTATTTGGGTGTTAAATAGATTGCTAAAATACAAATTTAAACCATTGGGTACCATTGCGGCTTTAAAGATAAAAGGGTGTACATAATTATTTTAAGCGAAACTACGTATTTACCACCCAAACATGAATATAAGTAAAAAAATATAAAAAGAGCACCGATGTGTTGCACCTGTTTTGTCTCTGTCACTAAAACTACCACCTGGCTTCGTTTTCGGTCGCAGTCCGGTATATGTTACTATGAAAGGTTCTTATCGTCTATCTTTGGTCACTATTAAAAACAATTATCCTTCCAACAGTTCCCTTACTCCTCTAATTTAAACACAGAACACGCATTACCAACCTCAAAATAAAAACGACACAAACAGTAGTACCTACCTTCCGGTGCGGGTCAGGTACGTCGCGCGCCGCCTTTCACCTCTGAAAGCGCGGCTGTGAATAGAGTCTTTCATCGCGCATGGAGTGTTATCTCGGGACATCAATGCACTCATTCGAGGTTGTTTACCCAGCCGCCATGTTTTAGGGTGGTAATTACAGCCCTGTTTGTGTCGACAGATTGGGGTCTGTTGTATTAGTTGTAGAATGTAATATGTATATTTTAAATGACAGTGAATCAGAAGATTGATGATTGTTAGAAGAGATTATCATAACATTTTAATCTGACCTATTTATTCATGGTAAATAAAAACATATATCAAAAGATACTACGAGATTGATTAGTAATAAATAAAGAAAATTACCTACTATCTTTCAAATCAAACAACACCTTATAATTGGGTCAAGTCAGAAATAGCTGAAACGACAAATATACAGGAGGAGGTCGATGAAAAAAAGGTGAGAATTAGGTTAAGTAGAAACATAGTGTCTCTCTCTACCTCTAAGCCCCATAGATGTGACGGTTATGTTTGTAAGTTCACTTTTGAAGATAGTATTATCACATGTATCTTCTAAATTGTTTATTTTATTTATTTAAATATTCTTTATTGTACACTAAATGTTACAATAGGCATATGGAGACAACAAAAGAACAAAGTACAAGTGGCAGTCTTATCGCACTAAGGCAATCTCTACCAGACAACAACAAATAACTTGTCATAGTTATTCTGTCGCACCTTCGACTGGTTCGTCGTTCAGTATCAGCTATCATTATAATTTACATTTATATGATTTAGTTCACAAATCACAGGTGATAGTATCCGCGAGAGGCTGAGCGTGAACCGATGCGTCTGACCGGATCATTCGGTCATTACGCCGGCCACGCAGCCACGCAAACTCACTGCGCCGTGAGCCTAGATTATGAATTTGCCTCAATGTATAGACTTTGGAGGTTTCCTTACAGTGAAGTGCGAGATGAGCATCAATCGCCTGATGGTAAGCGATACGACCGTTCATGGACAGTAGCAAAACCAAACAATACCATGAATTACAAAGCAATCCTTGGCATTCCACTGCGCTTGCCATCCTGAGACGTAAGATGTATAAGTCTCATTATCATATTATTTATTTATTTATTTACCATATTATTATATGTATATTATGTCCAGTAGTTACTCTGGATACAATGACCTTCAAACCGCAACACAACTTTTACACTGCTTCTTGGTCGAAACATGCGTTGCCGACAAAATATACCAAGCTACTCCAGTATTATTGACAGCCTCCGTGGCGCAGTTGGTTAGACGCCGCCTGTGAAACGAGAGGATGCGCGTTCGATCCCCGCACTGGAACAAATATTTGTGTGAACCACACTTTCCTGATACCTACGACAAAAGACTCGATGTTAGTGTGGGGTCAGGACTATGTATGTGACTGTTTGGTGTATTTATTTATTATAATCGCCAATCTCCTATGCTCGCGCCTAAACGACCGCCATGTAAATTAAATTTCTATTAATCGGGCCGAGTTCCCGAGGACACGGTAAATCACCCGGCCGAGCCATACACCCGGTTATCGTTCGCTATTGGTTTTAAAGGATGAAAGCCCGTCTGGTCAAAGGACCGGTAATCACTTTAAAATTATTCCCTTTTCCGGATCATTTGTCCCGGATTAGGAAATTTTGGGTTCGTAATCCTTTGGTTTATTGGATCATATCTTTTTTATCTTGTGTTTACAATGTATGGCGGATTTTATGGTATCACACGGGATGAAAAGCTGGACTTGTGATTTATAAAATAATAAAAGTCATTCATTTATATTCCCATCCCATATCTACGTGTCCTAGCTTCAGAAGTCACAGCTTCGTGGTCTCGCCCATTAATACAATATATTTTCCAATTTATATCTTGACCACATATTTGAACTGTGTTGGTAATTGTCAGCCAAAAAAACAAATTAATAAAAATCATAATAATTTCATCAGTTAATTTATATGTATATATTTCTTGTCAAATTATTTAGATATTATTTAAAAATGCTTACAAACTTAGCTTTATTTATTATTTTATAATATAGTATACTTCATTCTCTCATATTAATCCAGGTCTTGTATGAAAATCACTGGGTGGCATAATTATATGAGTTGTTTAAAACAATTTTCCAATCTAAAAGATTTTAATTTAGCCGAACAACCGCTGTCACTTGCAGTAGCCATTGTTCTATTACTCAAAAACTATTTATTGTTTGATTTTGATTTATATTTGTGTTTTAATTAATGGCTTTTGTTTAATTAATGTATGTATTCATTTGTTTTTATTCTAGAATAATTCTATCGTAGTATGAATAATTTAATTAGAATAGGGTATTTGACTATGATCGACTTTTTGTATTATTTTGCGTCCAAACACAAATAACATTAAAATAAAACATTTCTGTCAAAACAGTATTAAAGTATCTTGTAAAATGAGGCAAATATTACTATTTTAAAAAAAAGAGTGGGAGTGGAGTGGGGACAACATACTGTCTCTTTCACACGCGCAGACTGTAATGCATATTGAGACTAGTGACGTCACTAGTTTAGTTTTGCATCCCTTTTCTTTTACTCCCACTACAATATTTAAAATGTTCTTAACTTGTTTAATTCTGAATAGATTTACAAAGTTCTTTGTTTGCTAGATTTTCGGTATGGATGGATACCTTTTGATATATACAATAAGAAAATGGAGTCAAATACCCTATTGGCTTGTAGCAAAAGATCAACACTTCTACGATTATCAGCTGTATTGTTGGTGTCAATAAGCGGCCAAGAACCAGATCTTAAATGCAAATCTGTCTTCATCTTATAATCAACTTTTCTTTAAAAAATTAATGTTGATAAATAATTGAATTCATTAAATTTGCTTTGTTGTGTATAATTTACTTTCAAAAAATTAAATCCGTTGACTACGAAAGTTAAAGAATGAATATTTATATTGATAAATTTCACATTTTTACAACAACTGTGAAATACATGTGTGCCAGAGGCTCTGTGAACCCCATATCGAATAAATATAAGGGTTGGTTTTAAACATGTCAGAAGATAACACAAAACAGACCAATATCTGATGCTAAAGACATGTTAACGATTCTGTAAAACATACTTCTTTTAATTATGAGATCAATTTCATAGTACTTTTTACAATTTCGGATAAATGTTTTTACTAAAAGGTAAAGGTATTGAACCGAGTAGCTAAAACGAAGGCGCAGTTGGCTAAGATACCGGCAGTGATTCTGGAGACTACAGGTTCGATTACCGTGCCGAAACAAAAGGTCAGTGCCATATCCTAGGTTAACCTAGCCATAGAGACGTCTGCGTAATTGTTGGTTAAATTTATTAAACGCGTCTGATTAAAACTAACGTAAGTATTCTTAGGGCTCACTTTTAATTCGTCAGCTTAAGTTATACATACATACATAAACTCACGCCTTTTTCCTAGAAGGGGTAGGTAGAGGTGCTACCAGGACAGCCACATTTTGCCTTGTATGTGTCGTCCCATAATGTGATAGAGTGCGAGCCTATCGCCATATCGGGCACAAATACCTGACTCCGGGCTGATAATGAATAGTACAATCCAATATCGCGTTGCCCGACCCGGGATTCAAACCCGAGACCTCGGCTTTGTAGTCGTAACGTAGTACAACTGTGCCACCGAGGCATTCACATGATTATGTATTACAAAATTAATAATTGCTAATTTGAAACGATTAATAAGACGAGAGTACATCTATAAAGTATTCCTCCACCAAACGAAACGCTATCGGCACCACAGTGCAAAGAGCTCAATTTAAAACTAAAAATCGCAGCGTAAGAAATGCACAATAACCTGCAAGTATTAGTGAAACGATCGCTTTAGCGGTGTTAATTAAAAAAGTAATAGCATCGGCGCTAACAAAGCGGACTGGGAACGATCCTAGCTCCAATTTGCATATGCAACCGTTGAGAATATCATTGTTTTTCTAGAGTTCCTCGCGGTGCATTGAAACCATTTCGTGTTCCTTGATTAAAATTGTATTACAGAATAAGAGCAGGTAATAGTGTAGTTGGCAATGAAATATAAATGCTGCACTGAATCCACGAAAGTTTGGGAAAGGGCAAGATGAAAATTACGAAGTTATAGACGCAATGGTAGTAATGGAAGACAGTAAGTTTTACCAATCCTAAATCTTTAAGGTCATCGTATAATAGTTTCTTATGTTCAAAATATTACACATTGGAAAGCCTGGTTGAAGCCTTATTAGATATTGTCGTAAAAGAGTTGAAGCGTGGAAGAAGGCTGGTCGTAAAAATAAACGAAAATAATGTTGTATAGTGCCATATTGTCAAATAAGTAGATCTAAGAAAAATATTACAACAAGTTACTTCATTCCCGCTAAGCCTTGCGCATGAACCAGCAAAGTCTTGATGATTCTACTAGTATTCTAGATATCCATAGAAGGTTGAGATCGCTCACAGTGGATTTATCCAAAAGTCAGTTTCACAGTGCAAATAAAACATCGCCAAATTAACGCACATCTTGCATTTCAGGAAATCTTGAGCTCTATTATTCTGGCGTAAACTATTCCGCTGGAGTGATCTTCGACTACATTCAAACCTAAGCAGGCCCGATCCAACCGACTATTAAAATTCACACCCGCACTAATCCTAAAACTATATCACGTGCGGAACCCGCTGACTCGTTATTTCCTAACTTGCCCGGTTATTGTTCCGTATCGCCGGGTAATTTCGCTTCTACCCTACACGGAGCGAACCTACTCTAATATGATTGCCGTTTGACTGTGCAGTTAAATTGGTGTATTTAAAACTCAATCAGTTACAGTTACCCGGTAAATTATATGCAGTAGGCTTTTCTGGTGTTTTGCTCGGAGGATAGATGGCGTTGTTATACCTTTAATGCAATAAGAGGCAATAGCGAAATCATTGCAGTGCAGGAAAAACCATAACACTGTTGCGTTGCCAGTTCTTTGTTTCTTTATTTCGAACTCTTGTTAATTTCACTAATAGTTTCTCTAAACATAGTAGCAGTCTAAAGCCACGCTATTAACAATTCACTATAATTTTGGATAAAACCTTTACGATACCTAATTCTTTTTCGCTTATCATTACCATCAGTACAATAGCTTTGTTAGTCTACGCAAGACACAAATGAAATGGGAATGTTTTAAATAGGCCGCTTGTCTGAAACAATGTCCTGGCGATGTAATCTCGGTGTGGCGAGGTTTGGTCACGACACCGGATCACGGTCTATCTACATTTGCGGCTTCCTGTGCCAGTCTAGAAACTGTTGTTGAAATTGTAGAAATAGTTAAATTTTAAAAACCAGTTATTCCATAAAATACTGCTCTTAAAAACGAATTAATTTCATAATGGTTTCTTAGATTTACGCGAATGTTACACATTGAAATAAAACTATTTTTTACGAATTGTATCACCATCTTTGTGACCACGAAAGCTGCAAAGTAACCGAAACGTCAGGAAGTTAAAAAATGTAAAAACTAAACCAAATTCGCGAATTTAAATCTATATAGAATTCGATGCATTGTGGCGAAAGAACTTTTTAACAGTATAATAAGATTTAAAGTAGATCTACATAATATATCGATGCATTATACGTGGCAAAAGAACTTTAAAGTTAAACTGTACTACGGCAAGATGCAGTATGAATTGACATGAATGAGATTTATACCGTTTTATCACTAGTAAATTGATTCGAGTAGAAGTCCCTACATCTCGAAAACACAAGCATCTAATAATTCTTACTTGAGTACCATAATAGCCAAAATGCTACATAGTGACGCGTCCACGTATGTCGCATTCATTTCCGACTAAGCCAGTTGAAGTCAAGTTTCGGGCAGCCAACTGGTGGTAGGTCTCTCATACGTGAAGGGCCACCTAGGTAGGTACCACCGCAATGTCTATTTCTTCCGCCATACAGCAGTGTACATGCACTGTTGTGTTCCGGTTTGAAGGACATTGTAGCTAGAGTAACTACTGGAGATATTGAGAATTAACATCTTGTCTCGGTATGGCGAGCCCAGGGGTATGCCCAAGCATTGCTTTGTAATTCATGGTGTTGTTTGGTTATGCTATTCCACGAGCGATCAAGCAAATGGCATGCTCGTCTCGCCATTCATCGCAATAAAAAAGAATTAAGAGATCAAACACTTTACCGAGGAATTATCTCCAAGACGCAATATCTAAGGGCTGGTGTTTAAGTTGTGGAATTGATTAGCGACGCGGCTGATACCACTGTAAGCCCGTGATTTAGGGCCAGCGCCAACTTTCCAATTCAATTCCTTAGGAAACACATAAATCAAACGGCCTTGATAGAGTTGAATTAATACGGCAATGTTTTGTTGTTGCGTTGCTGTTGTTGCATTCGATGCTTTTAAGAAATTTCAGATATGTACATATTTCTTTTAGGCCTATTAGAGGCCCTGTAAACGAATGCACCCGATTATCGTCCAACAGAGACAATGGAGAGAGATCGTGCGGTAAGCAACATCATAGTCAGAATAAAGCTTAGTGACCACGACCGCTCTGCCAGGAGTGTAACGACGAAGAAGAACACATATTTCCTTGAACATTTACTGGTAAGTTGTCGGAAGTGGTGGAAGTATTACTGAAGTATATTTTAATTTATATTCATAGTTGTACCATACGGAGCTTTGCTGGTTCAATAAGTCATACTATTTTATCGGATGTCGAAATGGGGTATATTTGTGATAAAGAGTCAGTCAAAGGATTGTAGTGATTTAGATTTATTTAATTATAATTATGTTAGGTATCAAATGCAATGTGATAATTGGAACAAATTCGGGTAAACACATGCTTAGCAGTAGTAGGTCAAATGATTAGGTTTAATTACACACGGGGGAATATTTCGCGCGGAAACTCTGCGGTGCAATTTCTAGTTTTACATACATACATATATGAATAACTAATATACATATATGTATAATAGTAATGCCCTATTTTCTGGGAATAGTTTTCGCCTGAGGAGTTAGGCATCACGCCGGCATAGCCCTGCTTAAGAAAATTCAGATATAATTTAATTTGGAAAATTCTTTGTACCGCAAGATTCCTCTCAATAATATTCGATACCAGATAAAGGTCCAGGATTGTTAGATCTGTAAATTGCGTACAGAATACTGAATTAAGCCAATTTGATCACATGGCATGACCAGGGGTCGATGGAATATATTAAAATGCAAGTTGCAAAATACACGATATGATTACCAAATACCATTGGACAGCAAACAGCCACGTTTTCCCACCAATTTCGCCCTCGTATATCCCCTCATATCACGGCCTGTATCTAGGTAGGTGAAGTGAGATCGCATTGAAGATAGCTTGCGGTTATACGGTATGTCTGTAGGGAAACCATTACACCAACTAACTCTGGACTGGTGATTATTGTACCGGCTCGGATTTTATTGCATGGTTTCTTTGTATTTTATACTCTTTGAGTGTATTTAACACTGGAACGATATTTGATCGGATTGGATTGAATTGTGTTAATATTTATTAATAACATAATAAAACGAAGGATTCATATGATATGAGATTTTTTTGTAATTAGGGTAATTAATTGGTCGATTAAAAATTAGTAATAACACACCTTGTCTTATGTCGTAGATACATACCAGAAACATGGAGTTTTTTCGTACCTAGATAACAAATAATACATATATTACCAATTATATTGGCGGTCTCATCGCACTAGCCAATTTCTTACAGACAACCACGGATTGGAATATGGAGAAAAAATGAACATCATTGAATACGAGTATCATCAAAAAATATTCTATATCCTGGAAAATTACAAATTGTAAGTACAGCAGTTCTGCGTGCGTCGCTGCCGTTCAAGCAGGCTTTCCTATTAGCCGGAGGGTAGGCGTGAAAAATACTGCTTGTTGTATCTGATCGCGTTCCTACTTGGAGAAGTTTATTCTGTTTTAACGTCGGCATTTACATGAATTGCTTGGTTTTAGAAAAGTTACAATTGTACGTTTCATTTTATTCATTCTGGATGCGTAAAGCAGCAGACCGGGCTCTTTGGCGTACCTTGGGAGAGGCCTATGTCCAGCAGTGGACTGCAACGCGCTGATGATGATGTTGTATGATTCTGTTGGTCAAAGATTTCTTCTTTCATCATCTATTTTATATTAGAAAGACAAGATAAATAAATAAATACACCCAACAGACACATACATAGTCCTGACCCCACATTGAGATCAATTAAGTCTTGTGTCGTGGGTACCAGAAACTACGAGAGACTTTTAGGTCTCACAAACACCCAGACCCAAGACAAATGCTTGTGGGTCACACAAACATTTGTCTCGGTGCGGGGTTCGATCCCGCGACCTCTCGTTTCTCAGCCGGCGTCTAACCAATTGCGACACAGAGGCTGTCGGCTACAATGCACCTCTTAGTAATTGTATTGTCACTCAGAAAGATTGCCCTCTGTATTGACCTACTTCAGCGTGGTGGAAACGCAACTTAGCAATGACGCATGATGCATGATACGAATATACTTCTACTATCATAGATTGCCCTATGTATTTACCTACTTCAGTCTGGTAGAAACGCAACCTTAGCAATGACACTTTCGAGTTTTCTCTAGAGGCCTGGATACGAATATGCTACTACTATCATAGTTTCGATTTTTTTTTAAAGTTCTAGTTATGCAGGATTGCTAATGATTATTTTCTGCACGGTTGAAGTAAGCGTTAATTAACAGAAAATGCCCAGGTAACTTGCAATCTCAAACAATCTAGACTTGTTAGTCAACTATAAATTAACTAACTTATTAAGTTGTAGCTCCTTATTTTTTAAAATTTATTGGCATAATACAGGGACTTCAAGGTGTCTGATGGGAAGTGCGATTCAATTCATTGGTGTAACAGTTATCTCACGAGTGATCACAATATTTCCGGTCTGGCCGAAACCATACATATTCAAGCTGAACCCAAAATGCGGCGCGCATGCGTGGGTTATTATGACAATTTTTCGCCCACCGTGTGCGGTGGAAGCTTTTCGGATGGATTCACATATTCTATCACCAGCTTTGGTATCTGGCAATCCACCTTTCTGAGCGAAATGCCATAGCATTTTTTGGTATTATATTAAACCCTTGTCTTACCTGTAGCTGTGTCTTAGCATTAACACCTTATAAAGAGAAAACAAAATAAAAAAACTAAACTAAAGTCTTTATAAAGAGAGTACTTTCCTTAAGATAGGCAGCGACCTTGATGTGCTGGACCCCTGGCACTGCGAAGGTCCATGAGCAGCGGTAGCCGCTTACCATCAGGCGGGTCGCTAGCTCGTCTGCCTTTATGGACCATAATAATTTTAAAAAACTATACCACTTACAATCTACATACATTTAATATAATTACTATATATGTATATGAATCAGCCCACTGTAGGCCATGAGCCTCCTCTATAATCGAGAGTATGCTTAAGAGGGGTTAGGCATATAGTCCGCCACGCTGGCCTAGTGCGGGATGGCGGACTTTACATACCACAGAAATTCTTACAAATCGCTATGGTATACAGGTTTCCTCATTAGGTTCTCCTTCACCGTTATAGTCGTGGTGACTGACTATTAATACACACATGACTCCGAAAAGTCGGAGGTGTGCCCTGGGATTTGAACCCGCGACCACCGTGAACGAGTTGGCAGCCGCCACCACGCACTTGGCCTAAACCCCTTGTAAAGTAATTACTACTGAAACATATTTTACTCGTACTCGAATTATATTATATCGACTACTAACCATCCTAAAATACGGCATTCGGTAGACATTTACAAAGACAATTCTATTTTTAGCGGGCCGAGGGCGGGGTTTAATAAATATAACAAGGGGAAGTTTTCGCCCCCCGTCGGTAATTGATTACGATCTTCGTTTTAATTTTGGCCAACACTGTCTTGAAGGGAGTGGTGTAAGACATGAAAGCTTGTTTTTTAATGGCCTCATTAGTGTAGTAAGCTTTAGTGGTAGTTTATGGGTTGTGAAGCATGTTCTGGACTTGATTCCTGCTTCAGCCAATTGACTTTGAGTTAAGCCGAAAGTTTAATGTTTATTATTGCTTTGAATGGCGAGATTAGCGTACCATTCGCCTGATGGTAACTGATACGATCGCACATGGACAGTAGATAACCAAACAACACCATGAAGTACAAAGCATTACTTGGCATGCCACTGCGCTCGCTCCAGTAGTTACTCTGGCTACAATGTCCTTCAAACCGGAACACAACAGTGCATTTATACTGCTGTTGGGCGGGAGAAATAGACATTGCGGTGGTACCTACCCAGGCGGCCTCTCACATATGAGAGACCTACCACCAGTAAACAAGTTGAGTTGCCCAGTACTGAAATGTCAGCCTGAGTTGACGTTAGGTCGGCCCGATTTACATTTGGGTGGCCATATTAAGCTTGTAATGAAACTTGTATGTGTTACCTAGCTCTGATAATTATGATAATAATCACCAGTATATAAAGAACTCTAAACATCAATCATCAACTAAGATTCTTAATATGTAATTGCTTAATACTAATAATATAATTGCTCTTCCATAATAATTTCATCTAACTATAGCAGTTAGACAACACAATAACCGGAATTATTTTTATGTATTTTATTGTGAAAATGTCATGTTTAATTCCTAAAATAACGTGTGAAAACAATAGGCGAGGCGAGTGGCGTCGCGCATCGACGGTTCCGTACTAAATAACCAACAATATAATGAATAACAAACACACATTAAGCTGGTTTTAGTTATACTTTGTGTCCATACTCGCATAGAACATAAGCATTTTCCCGTTTGAAGCACAAATACATTTCTTTTTGAGAGAAAAAAAGAATTATGACTATTTTTATTGTAAATAATTTTGTTATTTAATATTATTTCCACTGTTAAAACATTTATTTGGCGAAAAATATTAATTGTTTTCTGTTCGAAAGACCGATGGATTTTGTACTTCTTCCCCCTTTTAGGCACGAAATAATAAAAATATCTAAGCACAGAAATCAAATTAATTTCATGTTAAACCATGTTCATTGACGTAAATATCTAAATCCATGTGGTTAAGCTAGAAACACGACAAACTAACGGTTAAGTTATGATGGGATTTTCACCGTCGTGCACCACCAAATAAATGACGAGGCGCCTTAGCAACGCTACTATTTTACGTCGGTTTTCCTAAAATATTGGTGACAGTCATGCCGACCCGCATTGTAGCTTTAAATAAATAAACAATAAACAAATGGCGTAGTTGGTTAGACGCCGCCTGTGAAACGAGAGGCCGCGAGTTCGATCCCCGCACCGAAACAAATATTTGTGTGAACCTCAGATATTGGTTTCGGGTCTGGGTGTTTGTGAGACCGAAAAGCCTCTCATAGTTCCTGATACCCACGACACAAGATTTGATCTTAGTGTGGGTTCTATGTATGTGACTGTTGGGTGTATTTATTTATTTATTTAAATAAATGCACCCAACGGTCCATACATTGACAGCCTCCGTGGCGCAGTTGGTTAGACTCCGCCTGTGAAACGAGAGGCCGCGAGTTCGATCCCCGCACCGAAACAAATATTTGTGTGAACCACAGATATTTGTTTCGGGTATGGGTGTTTGTGAGACCGAAAAGTCTCTCATAGGTCCTGATACCCACGACACAAGATTTGATCTTAGTGTGGGGTCTATGTATGTGACTGTTGGGTGTATTTATTTATTTATATAAATGTACCCACCGGTCCATACATTGTCTTGACCCCACACTAAGACCGAGTTTTGTGTCGTGGGTCTCAGAAATACGAGAGATTTTTCGGTGTCACAAACACCCTGACCTGAAACAAATACCTGTGGATCTCACAATTATTTGCTTCGGTGCGGGTTTTCGTTTCACACCCGGTGTCTAACCAACTGCGCCTCGGAGACTGTCAATGTTTTAGATATGCTACAGCAAGGCTCTCGCATATACGTGTTTTCTTGTTTTTCTCTCCCGTCCCATCACCAGATATAATATAGTTTAACTACACAGGTAGCTTCATCTTACATTGACACCAAAACATGACCTCAAATAATAATCGCTTTTACAGATTATTTAATTAAGATAAAATTGTAACTAATTGTAACAATAAAATGATGTCTCAGATTGTATCTATCATGATTAACTTGAAGATCAAGAGTCATCGACGGTTAAAGTGATGAACGTTTTTTTTTATTATAAACAACTGTATTTCAAGTTATTTTTATGCGGACACTACAAAATAAATTAGATGTGATGCTAAATGCAATGAAATCTTTTATTATCTCTTATCAGTCAACACAATTAACATACATACATACGTAAACTCACGCCTTTTCCCCAGAAGGGTAGATATAATTAAGCCTGTCTGTAACAGCACATATACGTCTACAATCAAGAGTACAATTGAGAAGGGTTAGGCCATATATGACGCTGGCCTAGTGCGGGCTTGCGGACTTTACATACCATATACATTTTTACAAATCGCTAAGATATTAATGATATCGTTTCCTTACGATGTTTTCCTTCACCGTTATAGTGCGTGGTGATTGAATATCTATACACACATGACTCCGAACAGTCAGAGGTGTGCCCTGAGATTTGAACCCGCGATCGCCAGGAACATGTTGGCAGCCGCATCTAGTCCATTACAGTTTGAGTAACTACTGGACATATTGAAACTTAACATCTAAAGTCTCAGGATGGTGAGCGCAGTGGTATGTATTCATGCTTCGTTTTCGTGGTGTTGTTTGGTTTTGCTACTGTCCATGAGCGGTCGTATCGCTTCCTATCAGGCGAATGGCATGCTTGTCTCGCCATTTATTGTAATAAAAAAGAAATACAGGTAGCATTATAAATGTTTATGTACAGGGTATAAGGAAGATCTTATTCAAGCGATCGTAATGGTAAGTAATACCAAAGGCAGCTATGGGAGGTGCCGTGCCTATAAATTTTCTCTGGGCGGGATTGGAACAAATTCATTGCTAATGACATTGTTTTTTACCGTGGCAACATTCCAAAGGCTATCTCAATGCTTTCCAATACTTTGCTAGCTTACTTAGATGTCCTCACCGGGTCAAAAACTAAAAAGTAGCAAACCATAATTAATTTAAAACGTCTGCTTTAACGTATTGAGAAAATATTGCCTCCGTGGCGCAGTTGGTTAGACGCCGCCTGTGAAACGTGAGGCCGCGGGTTCGATCTCCTTACCGAAACAAATATTTGTGTGATCCACAGGTATTTGTTTCGGGTCTGAGTGTTTGTGAGACCGAAAAGTCTCTCGTAGTTTCTGATACCCACGACACAAGACTCGATCTTAGTGTGGGGTCAGGACTATGTATGTGACTGTTGGGTGTATTTATTATTATTCATCTGAATATTGGTACTGTCCTTTAAACAATCTTAAGAATATGTTTTCCTTTTTTATTGTACCAAAACTTATGTCTCAAACAAAGCAATGTTTGCTCCATAGTCAATACGTGGAAGATGTCGTGGTTATTACATTCATTTATATATTTGTGATATTTACTACTAGCATATTGTGATTGTGTCTTTCCAAATAGGTATAAGAAAAGAAAATAGAATTAAATAAATAAAAAGACTTCCAGTTTTAGTGGCACATTATAAGAATCTTTACCATTGCATATTAAATCCCTTATAACTTATGTAGCAATGAAAGTTAGTTGTTTTATTGTACTATCGACATAATTGAATAGTAATGGTGTTTATTTAACACTGAGTTGAGGTCGGTCAGGAAGTCAATGTATTTTTTAATATTGATTTTGCCACTACGAGTTTCTGGTTATTTGTATTACTTCTGGATATTTATATGCAGCTAAGAATCTAAGCAAGACGGCATAATAATTTCGACTGGCGACAGATTACGTTCACCGGTAATGGATGACTGTTTTTCGACGGCATTGCATTTACCACCAAGTTCCATTCGTTATCGTTGCTTATTTTTTATTGCAATGAATAGCAAGACGAGCATGCCCTTCGCCTGATGGTAAGCAATACAACCGCTCATTGATAGTAGCAAAACCAAACAACATCATGACTCAAAGCAAAGCTTGGCATTCCTCTGCGCTCGACATCCTAAGATATAAGATGTTAAGTCTCATTATGTGCTTCAAACCGGATTACAACAATGCATTTGCATTGCTGTTTGGCGGAAGAAATAGACATTGTGGTGGAAACCAAGCGACCTCACACATATGAGAGCCCTATTACCATTAAAAAACTAAATATTAATAGTCTTAAGTCTATTGTCCTTTGTAGTTCTCGATCCCTTCCAATTTGAATACTACCACGCCTCTTTACGCAACAAGGCGTTTGACTATCTTCACTTTAATTTCAAACTGTTTTGTTAATTACAAACCCCCAACGATGTCTTGAAAAACGTATGCAAATATATTACTCAAACGTTACTATTTGACTGAGCGGCGCTGTTGGTTAAGACAGCTGGGAAACTAAAGACTATCATTCATCATGTCATTATTCATAGACAGTTCTAAAACATATTTTAGTTATCGAATGTTTTGTCCCTTTCGAACGAATTTGAATTCAGTTTGAGCGAAGAAGACAAAGCATTCGATAACTAAAATAGGTTTTAAAACTGTCTCAATAAAGCCGTAAGGGTTAGATAGTACAGACTACAAGGGTAAATATTTGTGGGATCCATGAGAATTTGTTTCTGGTCTGGTTGATGTAAGATCGAAAAGTGGCGTAGTTACTAATACCTATAAGATACGACCTAGGTCATAAGGGGTTAGGATTGTGTGAATAACAAAACAGAGTTCCGATTAAGACAGATTTGATCTGAAATTCCTGTCAGATAATTCGATTAGGTTAAATTAGAAAATATTAAGTTAAGACAGGTTCATTCTTCATATAAAATTATTTATTTATTATGAAAAATGTAATCTTTTTTTAACTTCTCAACATAAGCTAAAGGCAGCCCACAGCTGAATATAACCCTTCACAAAAATCTTCCTTAGGCACTTGTTGGAAGCCTTCTAGAAACTTATTACGATCCTTGCCAACAAAATTTATTAAAATAATATTATTTATTAATATTGCCAGCTGAACCTTAACACAAACGGCCATGACGCATGCATTATTTATAAATGCAAATCTGTTTAATTATGCTCATTGTGCTCACATTTGTAGTGCTCAGTGCATCAGAGGTTCGCAGTGATTCAGTGTCTTCAGTTCATTTAGAAATTGGATTTCAGAGCAGTGAGTGTTACTTTTTTTATTTTGGACCAACATCAAACATCAAACTTATAGTTTGATGCAGGTAGACCAAAATAACAGTTTTTACGAACTCTTAAGACATTGAAATAAAACAATTTTTTACGGATTTTACGGTCACGAAAGCTGGAAAGCAATCTAAACGTCGGGATGTTCAAAATGTACAATTAAATCAAATCCGCGATAAAAACCGTAAAAATAGTTATATTTCAAAGTATAAAATTCGCGTAAATCTAAGAAACATTATGCAATCTTTTAGACAATATACTCGCCTGCAGAAATTCTTATAAAAACGGGCTGAATCCGAAATACTACACCTCAGTGTGTCTTATGATAAATGGTTTTCACCATTGTGGTTGTTATCCTGTCAAACATATATTACCATAGTAAGGGTTTTTTCGCAATCACTTACCGAATTGCAACAGTTAGCTAATCTCTGTCTCATAAAACAGTGGTACCGCCCTGATCAGCCGGCCTATTTGTGCTGTAATATTAATGACCTAAGTCAAAGCTAAGTTATAGGTGCCTCTTACTAAGCAACTCAAATTAAATACATATAAGGGATAATGACAGGAAAAAGAGAGTGGCTAGAATTTTTAAACTATCTGTTCTTTTTCTACTTATTACTGTTGGTTTCCACGTCAAATATCATGTTATAGATTACTGTTTTAGGACCATGGATCCAGATTTAGCTGTAGAGAATGCAGCGCTACCTCGCCTCGAACCTATAAACGAAGCTATACGTAAAGGAAATTCTGATATACAGAGATATTATGAAGGTGCTGTAGTTCTGTTAACTGGAGGCACCGGGTTTGTAGGCAAACATGTATTGGAGAAATTATTCAGGTAATAGTTTATAAAGGAATGCTTATATGCAATAGAGCTAAGACACAACCGAATAAGGTGGATCATATAAGAAGCGACCTTCAGGAGCTACAAACTTCCGCATTTTTTGAAGAGGTATAGATTGGCTCCAGGCTTAAAAGGCTAAAATTAGATATTAGTGTGCTCTTATTGAAATCTCTAGTCACTATATGAAACGTCGCAGCATACGGCGTATTTGTGGTATATTAAAATTAATTTACAGCGCGGCTGTATCACTATAAAAAATTATCTTCCTTACTTTTTAGGTTTGCACCTTATAAAATAAAACCATATTTGTTTTTATGATTTTAATTGGTTGTTTCCCTGTCATTATTTGTATAACTTGGCTATTGTCGAAACTGATTGTGGTATGCAAGTTACAATTTCTATTAGATCTATGCTCTCTTTTCCAGATCTTGCAAGTTAAAGAAAGTGTATTTGTTAGTGAGACAAATTAAGGACAAGACGTCACGACAACGCCTCGCTGATATTCTGGATGATATGGTAATAATATTTCGTATTTCAAAGATTTATATTCATGCACTAGCTTCTGCCCGCAAAATTCGTCTGCGTGATTAACTTTATTTGAAATTACTTTTATTTGGAATTTTCCATCCCATCCCATCCCGTCCCGTTATATCCCGCTCGTCCCGGCTCATTCTAACTCTAGGCATGTAATCTAGCCCCATATCACATCATGGGACGGAACATACAAGGCGAAATGTGGGTGTCTTGGTGACGCCTTTGCCTACCCCTTCTAGGATAAAGGCGTGAGTTTATGTATAAGATAGCATAACTCAAAATAGCAAACAAACTGTAGTTTTATGTTTTGTTCAGATATTTGAAGATTTGTACAAGGAGAAACCGAACTTTGTAAACAATATAGATATTGTGAACGGAGATATATCAAAACTGGGACTTGGGTTGACTCCCACTGACCGCCAGAAACTCACTTCGGAGGTATGATTTTTTGTGATACTTTTAGTTTCATTAACTACCAGGTACTTAAATAATAAATTGTTAAGCTTATCATATTTGCTGGTGGAAGAGGTGGCGACCATCGCATACAAGTTTTTAAATCACCACAGTGCACTTTAAAAGTATGGTGCACTTCGAGCTAAGTTCAGTTTCACAATATACCCAGAAAGATGTAAAAAGGAAAATATGAGGTCTTCATATAAGAAGTCCCGAACTCCTTGATTTAAACATATTGTCTTTTTTTTTTCTTACGAGTTGTATATTACTTGTTTATGGAGACTGCCTCGGCGGCGTGGATGTACTACGGTACCGTTACAATGCGGGGGTCTCGGGTTCGAATCCCAGGTCGGCAAAGTGATATTGGAATTTTGTACTTATTATCAGCCCGGGGTTATGGAATTTGTGTCCAATATGGCGATAAGCTCGCCCCTATCATATCGTAGGACGGAACACACAAGGCGAAACGTGGGTATCATGGTTACCTCCAGGAGAACCTCTGCCTACCCCTTCTGGAAACAAGGCGTGAGTTTATATATCTAATTGTTTATGCAGGTAGATATAGTAATACACGTCGCAGCCGTAGTACGTTTCAATACTCCGTTGAAAATGGCCACAATCATCAATGTACGGGGGGCGAAAGAAATGCTCTGCCTAGCGAAAGAATGCACAAAATTAAGGTAAGGAAAATGGAAATAGACAGAATTTCGAACAATCAAACAGAATTTATGTAATACTTTAACCACGAATGAGCGTATTGCAATTGTTTAAAGGAAACGAAATACTATAGAATAAGCAATTTCATAAATTTTCACTAAAAAGAAACACTTTCTAATGAAAGATATATAGTCTATCTAAACTAACAGGTTCCATTTGACGTTTCATACTTTTAACGTAAATAACTTTGTGCAGACGTAACCCACACAATTTCAATAACACTTTCCGTAAATCCATGGAATTATGAAGCTATCCTTATTTTATCACTAGATATACAAACCATAATCACCAAATTTAAACTAGAATTCTTTAAATAAAGCAAAATAACCATTTTAAACAACATATTTTTTTTCTAGACGTCATTACAAAGTCACCTCGTTAGGTCTTTTACCGGTAGAGTCGAGACTATTCAAATGCATTTGTATACGCATAATCGGTAAAAATTTTAAATAATCGAGCAGATATAAAACAGTTGTTTTTTAATTTTTAAAAATACTGAACTTTCAGCTAATAATAGGTATGCTGTCAACGAACATATATCAATAAATAGTGAAATAATAATATTAATATGAATTAATTCATCATTAATTAATAGATTTGGATATTACAATGGAAATGAAGGCAGTATTGTAGGATACGGCACACATAGTGAGGAGGTTCCTCACTTTGGAGTATATGTATTGTATTGTATGTATGTATCATGTGTTCATAAGCATGTGCGTGATGTGGACTGGACTCGAAAAAGTGTCTGCACCCGGGTGAAGCCGGGACGGGCCGCTAGTAATAGATAAATCACTCCTTTTGTTCCTAAATAGTAAAGTGAAATGCAATTGTTGATGTCTCATTAGAATAAAAATGTTCATGAAAAAATAAACGAAATGATGTAAACTGAAAATATAAACTGTAATCGATTAAGAAATACAAACAAATATTATCGATATCTCTAAATAATCGGATATTGTAAGAACCGATTTATTTGACAGCATCCCTATTTCCCAATGTCAAATGGAACCTGTTAGTTTAGATAGACTATAGTCACTTAATATGTATTATGGTGCAAACTGATTTGAACTTAAAAAATAGCCTGAATTTAAATTAGTTACTTGGTTAATTCACTTGGTCATTTTTTAGTTTTAGATGTCATGCGAATAAAATTTGCTCTATTTTTTATCTCATCGACTCTACCCACCTAACTTTGATACATGTATGTGAATTATTACTTATCATTAAAATACTTTGTCAACAGATCGTACGTGCACGTGTCAACGGCTTACTCCCACGCAACGTACAGTCGCAACGAAAAGGACGTATTAGAAGCATTCTACCCGTGTCCTATGCCGCCGAACGAGTTGATAGAGCTAGCAGAGACAGCTGACGAGGCTGTTATTGACAGCGTCACAGCAGGGTATTTATTATTATCTAATATATAAAATTCTTCTGTCACGGGGTGCGTAATCGAACTCCTCCGAAACGGCTTGACCGATTTTATGAAATTTTTTGTGCTTATCCGGTATCTATGAGAATTGGCCAACATCTATTTTTCATCCCCCTAAATGTTAGGGGTAGACCACCCCTAAATTTTATTTTTTATTTCTTAGACATATTTTTTAATTTCTATTTTTTATGATACAACATACAAAAATACATACAATCCTCAATTTTCACCCTTCTACGATCAACCCCTATGTTTTAATAGCATTTTATATTTTTAAAGTTTTCGTTGCCATACTCCTCCGAAACGGCTTGACCGATTTTGTTGAAAATTTTTGTGCTTATTCGGTATCTATGAGAATCGGCCAACATCTATTTTTCATCCCCCTAAATGTTAGGGGTAGTTCACCCCTAATTTTTTTTTATTTTTTAGACAACATTTTTAATTTCTATTTTTTTATGATGCAGCATTAAAACATACATACAGCCCTAAATTTTCAACCTTCTACGATCAACCCCTATGTTTTAATAGCATTTTATATTTTTAAACCAAAACCTTAAGTTTGTTCTATGAAAAATTATATTTCAGCTCTTGATTACAAACGAACAATAATGGCGACCAATAATTTGTATGGAAACCGAAATCGCTGAAGCGTCCGTATTACTGATCCGATTTTCCTTATCCGCAATCGCTGAAGTTTTTAATGTCAAAAAATCGTAAGGCACACTATTTGGGTATAGAGGGGATAGAACTACATGGGATAGAATAGAGTGAGAGGGATGGGATAGGATTGGATAGTTGACAAATTTCATTTGATGGGATAGAATGAAAAGTAAAGGCACGGGATGAGACAGGATGGATAATGAACAGAAAGAACGGGACGGATCGGGAAGTGACTTGACACACGGGACATGACGGGATTGACGAGGATAGGTCATAGTTAGAAAAAAAAGTGACAGTAGGATGGCTAGGTCGAGTTTAGGTTTCAAGAGGTTTAGGTTTACAAGAGTGTGTATAAAAAATAACATCTATCTGATCTGGAATGGAATCAAAAGATATCTGCACCCAGGCGAAGCTGGGACGGGCCGCTAGTATAATATATATTATGATATTTACTGGTAGGTTTCTCGTCTGGGTAGGTACCACCGCAATGTCTATTTCGCCAAACAACAACAACGGTTAAAGCACTGTTGTGTTCCGGTTTGAAGGATATTGTAGCCAGAGTAATTTATGGACATAATGAGACTTAACATCTTATGACTCAGGATGGCGAGTGTAGGGCAATGCCAAGCATTGCTTTGTAAATCACGGTGTTGTTTGGTTTTGCTACTGTCCATGAGTGGTCGTATCGGTTACCATCAGACGAATGGCATGCTCGTCTCACTATTCATTCGTCTCATTCCACATCTGGGAAAGATTAATTTATAACGGATCCTTTCTTCCACACTATTCTATCATCACTTTGACACAAACACTTAAAATTACTTGATTAATACATCACTCAAATTTCAGTTTGATGAAAGACTGGCCGAATACCTACACGTTCACTAAAGCTGTAGCGGAGGAGTTATTGCGAACGACGGCAGATGGCCTGCCCGTCTGCGTCGTGCGGCCCGCCACGGGTGAGTTATTACTCGTAATAGCGCCATCTGTTATCCGTTACACTCATTAAACTAATTATTTAACAGATGCAGGCTCGAAAATATTTCTTGTTTTATTCTTTATTGGAAATACTTTTGTTATTTGTTGGTTTTGTGCACTATATTGGGGAAATTATTAATTTAGTGATCGGAAAGCTGTCCACACAGTTTCACTTCGTACGCACGCTTTCGTCAATTGCTACTTATTATACGCTTGCTTGCAGCTTGCCTGTAAACAAACGCACCTCAGTCCATGAAGCGACATTGTTGTATTAGATTAGTGGCAAGCAAGCATCATGCATTCGTGGACAGAGCTACGATTGTGTAAGCAAGCCTACAAGCGGCAAATAACGAAAGCGTACGTATAAACTGAAGCTACGTGGACATTATCTAAGCCTAATGGCCGATTTCTCTACAGCAACCTGTTGGAAGCGGCTTGCATCCAGCCACTTCCTGAAACTTTGAGTAGGTCATCTGTCAACTTTGCAGAACAAGACCTTCCAACAGGTCGTTGCGGAGATCCTGTGGCTTCCTGTGACTGAAGCGAGAGAAAATATTTGGTTTCTGTAGTTTTTACTGTTCAATGAAATTATACGCTCAGCTTGTTGCATAATATTTGAGCATAATCGTAAAACCAACACGAAGAAGACGAAAAAGGTCTACAGTGAAGTTTTCTGAGTGTTTTTTTCAGTTCACTGGGCATTTCTGGCGTTCCGGAAAATTCATATACCGTTTAATTTATGACGTTGTATCATACTAAAATGAACATGTATGTATATTTCACGGTTCACATCGCATGTTGCAACCAATATTGAAATAATTGGTCACTCGAATTAACCTGCACGAGACTGTTATTTCACCCACAAAAATAATATTAATTAAATTTTACAACGTTTTATCGTTTGGTATTGGTTGGAGTGATTTTCCCAAAAAGTAAATAATGTGATGGAATTTTTCATTTTCTGATTGAACAATTTAAATATTTGTGAAAAATAACGTGCGTTCCTAATTGAATGGGAAATGAAATTGATTTTTGGACTGGTCGTCTATTAATCTATCCGTATTGGATCAGCTAAGGAATTTATATCCACACAATTAACATTAAATAGCCTGATCAATCAAATTTCAATAACGCCTGTTTAATATGTCCAACTGGAGGGCACAGGCCTTCTTTACAATCGAGGATTCGATTAAGGGAGGTTTGCCGGCAACTTTCATATACATTACGTTGATATAATATGTTGACGAAATATAAATATTTTAATGATTAAACATTGTTGAATACTAATTTAATCCCATTTCTTGAACACTATTCCATAACGAATTAATTTTTTTGTACTGTATTTGTTTTTTTTTTCAGTTTTAAATGCTTACACTGAGCCTCGTCCGGGTTGGATAGACAAGACAGCGATATCTGGACATAGTGGGGTGAGTTCTTGTTGTAAATCATTATTTATCGCTGAATTTGCTAAAGATAGTATATTTGTATAGCCTGGATATCCATCATCGTACACAGCGGTAAAGGCCCCGTCATAATTACCCACATAAGTATGTGGAGTTTCAGATTCATTCTGTGCATATCCATACAATCAGGCTACCATCTCTACTGTATCAGGCCAAATAAGTCCCACTGCAGGGCACGAGCCTCCTCTACAATCGAGAGTACGATTGGGAGCATTAAGGCCTAATAGTCCACCAAGCTGGCCTAGTGCGGGTTGGCGGACTTACATACCATATAAATTATTACAAATCGCTATAGCCTACCATAATTGTGTCGAAATATTTAATTATGTACACAAAATCGCTGGTTTTAGGCCACTTTCAACAGATATAATGTACTGAAAACTTATGGAAGGTAACCTTTCATACTGTGGAGTCAGGACTATGTATAACTGGGTTGTTACTACTCGTTGTTCCTTTAATAGCTGTATTATTTGTTCAGCTCTGCCACGGGATAAAAATGGGCCTCATCCACTTGATCTACGGCAGCTCGAAGATCACGATAGACTTCATTCCCGTGGACTTCGTGACCAACACCATTGTCGCTGCTGGTTGGGAGACGGCGCAGAGACGAGCTGCTGGACTTAAAGACATCAAGATATATACAGTTTGTTCCAATAGACATAGATTGACTTGGGGTAGGTCCATAGAAATGTTTTATGTAATCTTGTTACCAATATTCAATATGCAATTATTTAATGACTTGACGGTGTAGTTGGTTAAGACGCTGGATGTGAAACTAGAAGTCGTTGTTTTGATTTCCGCCCAGAGACAATAGTTTCTGTGATCATTAAGTATTCCGAGTCTAAGTGTTGTAAGACCGAAAATATCTAGTTTTTTTATACCTACGACACGAAAATTGTATATAAATATTAGTTTAGGAGTACCTATGTGCGTGATTAAGTGGGTCGGACATTAAAAGATGTTAAAAATCTTAATAACTATTATTGTCTTTTCCAGGTGAAGCTAGTGCCAAACTTTATGAGAACAGAAACGGCGTGTCCCCACAGGCCATGTGGTATTCTGCTGCTATAAATGTTAACAACAAATATTTGTACATTACCCTTCATTGGCTTTTGCATTTGATACCGGCTTACATACTAGATTTCGTTAGTATACTATTCAGAAGGAGACCTAGGTCAGTAACTATAAAGGTGTTGAGGACTTTGAGCAATTTTATTGATATTTTTTTATGTTAAGCCATTAGTGTCCCACTGCTGGGCGAAGGCCTTCTCCCTTTCTTATCAGATTTAACGGCCTTGCGCTATTTGTGGCCAATCCTGACCAATCTAATAATTATTTTATTTTAACCTTTTATTGACCAATTTGTTTGACAAATGAATAGCCATAGCTTTGCTTATAAGACACAATGTATACATAAAAGTAAAGTGAATGTAGGAAGGAAAATAGCATGGGGCATTGTTGGTTATTATTTAAACAAAAGGTTTTCGAGTAGTGGCATATTTCAAAAAGCGCGTCTATTACGACGCATTATACATGGACGTCACAGGAATTTGTTGGAAACTGTCTATATGCAACGATTTTTGACGTTTATTAGATAGTCTGTGTACTCTGCCCCATGCACCAAGTATCAAAATAATCTCACCCTTTCTTTCAGACTTCACTCCAAACCATGCTTATACACTAACATCAAAATTTCCAGGTTCGTAAAATTATACACAAAGATGGAGAAGTTGTCGGAAGTGATGAATTTCTTCACTACCCACGAGTGGCTGTTCAGCGATGCGAACACCCTGGCCTTGTACGAGAAGCTGTCCCCAGTAGACCAAGCCATATTTCCTTTCGACTCTTTGAGGATAGACTGGTACGAGATGATGAGACTCTGGCCCGTTGGTCTGAGAAGGTTCTTCTTAAAAGACGGACTGAAAGGCACCAAGCTGGCGAGGAAGAAACAATTTTGGTTTCGAATAGCGTCTTACTTCTTCTTAAGTGTATATGTGTATATATTTTGGATTGTTTTGCGTGTATTGTTTTGGTTCTTTCATTCATTCATTCATTATATATTTTGGATTGTATTGCGTGTACAGTTTTGGTTCTTTAGTTCTTTGTATTAAAGTCCGTGGACAGTTTCAGGGTATTGATAATAAAAGACTTGGATATAATAAAGCAGATGCATTATGTATGATTAGAGTTACTCATTATTGTGTTAATGTAATAATTATTTGAATTATTATTTATCAAAAATGTGTTTTTTTGATACAGAAAATAAATAAAACATGATAGCTATTGATGATTTCTAGTTTTAAAGTCTTATACGAGTACACCTGAAAATAAGTGCATCTGAATATGTATCCACACTCTTCAAACATATGCACTGACATGACGCCTTAGTAGGCACTGTGATGAGTTTTCTGCCAACGTGTACGTTGACCCAGTTTGACATGGATATCAGTCTTATCCAATTTAAAATGTGAAAAATACATACTTACATAAACTCACGCCTTTTTCCCAGAAGGAGTAGGCAGAGGTGCTACCAGGACACCCACATTTTGCCTCGCATGTTCCGTCCCACGATGTGATAGGGGGCGAGCCTATCGCCATATCGGGCACAAATTCCTGGCTTATAATGAATAGAAAAATCCAATGCCACTTCTTCACACAATTATGAGTGTTGTGGAGTAAGTGGAGTTGTGTGTATGGCTATTGTATTTTTATCAATTTTGTTGTCTTAATATGATTTTAGGTGAAATTAAAGTCTTATGTTAACTTTAAACAAGGGACAGGTCAACATTACCAAACGTAAATGCATGAAGATATTTTTGATATGGTCTTAGCAAAAAATATTTTGAAAAGTTGAGATTCATAGTGTCTGCTAATCCCTATGGGATATATTCGTGCTGGTTTAATTAACAATGAATATAGAGCTATCCTGCGAGTCCTGTGACAGTAATGCCCTTTATTCCTCCAGTATTCGTAGGACGCAGACCTGCCGGAATATTAATAAAAACGGGCGAATGTAATAACACGCGCGGTAAAGACAATATCATTTGATACGAAATGAGTTGTGGCCGAGATGGAGAGATCAGTAACGTATCTGGACTATTAGGGTGTCTGCAAGGACAACGTGGTATAAAATCTTCATATAATTTTCTAAGCGACGCTGCTCTCTAAATCCTTTTGTTATTGTCTAGTACTTAATTCACACAAAGGATCTTTGCCTGATTGTTTCATTTTTTTATTCTGGCCCGGCAATGTGACTGCATTGCACGTGATGGTAAGCAATTCCGCCCAGATAGACCATAGAATTGCACCACGTCGTGAAAAAAAAAAGACTAGGAAAGCGATGGCGGGCGGGCCAAGACAGTCACGAAGCGAATGTCGGACTTGTCCAGAATTGACAAAAATGTAGGATTTTACGGGCGACTACCTAAAACACGGTCTTTCCTCTTATTCTACGAGTTGCCCGCTTTTTTGGTTAATAGGTGCAGATATTGTACGCTGTTTCTGCTCTAATATCCCAATGGCTATAGAACGTTACTCACAATATTATAATGAAATGGCTTACGAAAAAATACGGTGAATGAACAACATCAGAGACTTCACATGGATGTTTTTGATCATTAATTTACGCATGCCTGAGAAGTTCAGAATTATAAAGATTATTCCGAGTTGAGCGTTGATTTCCTTTGATTTGATGTAAAAAGTTTCAACTTTATTACGCTATCGGCGTTTCGCAAAATGTCAGAACTTTAAGAAATATTGCTCAACTTCTAGCGTATGAAGCTGTGAATGGAAAGATGTGCTTGTTTCATTTGTTATTCTTTTTCACATATCACTTCCGGCTTTTCGGCATCATTTATGTTTTTTTAGTCAATTACTAACACTTTAACTGTGAAACTATTGTGAGGATGATGATGATCGTCCCATGATGAGATAGGGGGCGAGCCTATCGCCATGTCGGGCATAAATTCCTGCTAAGCCATAAATGGCTGATAATGAATAGAAAAACCCAATATCACTTTGCCCGACCCGGGATTCGAACCCGAGACATCAGCTTTGTAGTCGTACCGTAGTACAACTACTCCACCGAGGCAGTCTTAAGTAGTTCAATATAAGGATATTAATTCATGGTAAAAATGTACGGCACAAAGTTCCATACTGTTCAACAAAATGGATTCTCCACATCGTTTTCCTATGTTATGGCGGGCAGGAGCTTAAGCCGAATCAATTAGGATGGACGGTCAATGACGAGATGAAATCGAAGATGCTGCGTCTCGAATAATAATGTTTGCGAATAAATTGGGTTCATATAGTGAGCTCAGCCTTGGGGAGTTACGTTACAGGGGAAGGATCGCGCGCTTAGTTAATGTTTTGAGGTATATTGACTATGGCAGTAAGAACATTGGAGTTTAACCCTTCGGGAGTCCAGGTGTAGACAATAGACTTTTGACAGATGCGACAAAATGGAGAACAATTGGAGAACAATGGGGAACGTCATAAAATTTTTGACAGCGAGCCTAAAATGAGCTTTTTGGACACCGGAAGTGTTAAATGTAATCACTGAATGACTTGTGCCTGAAGAAACAATTAAGTAGGTCAGAAAATTTGTATCGATTGGTGGAAGTTGATTGTCTGTTGCCATTTGATATTCTGTCCTGACTCCTGAGGTCATGGTACTTACTGACAAGTGTGTAGTGATTTGACTGTCATTTGTAGACCCACAGTATACATATAAAAGTCTATCTAATTTGGAAACCAAACCCGCGACCTCAGCTTTACAGCCACTGCAGGTGACGCAAGCCAATAAGACAACAATTGTAAATTTAATATCTACTTGTAATAATTTTGTCTGCCCAGCGAGCTGCACAAGGTATTCGCTACAAAGATGTAATTGATTGTTGAATTTTAATTTGCTCATAATATTGCAGAGTGCAGTCGAAAGCAACATAATCAGCCGATTGTTCGTCCTGGATCTGAAACCCTCATTATTAAATTACAGCTACGTATGGATAAATACAGGGTATATCAAGACTGCGACCGAAAACGAAGCCAGGTGGTAGTATTAGTGACTTCAGACACAAAGCAAGTAAAAATTCCGCAAAAAAAATCGTCAATTTTTTTTTGTATTTTTTACTTATTGTCGTATTTGGGTGATACATAGTTTTCCTAAAATAATGGTGTACCCCTCTTTTCTCCTAAACACGCAATGGTACGTAAGGGTTTAAATTAGTATTTTCGCAAAAAATACGTATTTACCACCCAAACTAAATGATTTTTTAAAAAATTCTAAAAACATGTCTGTCACTGTTTTGGCGAAATTTTTATTTGCATCGTGTTTGTAACCACTAAAACTACCATCTGGCTTCGTTTTCGGTCGCAGTCTTGATATACCCGGTATAAAGATTTCCCATTCCAACTCCTCCTGTTAATTTCGCAATGGATAGTCGGATAAACCGCGATGGGCGAAATGATAAATGAAACACCGGACGCACGGCAGTTCATACAGTTGAAAAGTGCTGTGTAAACTTTGTAGATTTCATTTTAAAATTGTGCCGAGCGGCCTCTATACTGCGCGCTATAGGCAGGAAGACATTGTCGCCGTCCGCTTTGTATTATAGGAATTGGATGCGATGTATTCGTTTTACTATGAGTCATGAGTTCCTGATGTTTTCGTCAGTTGTTCTGATGCGCAATAAAGCAGATGTACTCTGGTGTATTAGTACATAATCACTACTGAAATCGGGATTTCTCTACAACCAAGACCTAGATTTGGATTCGATCAAAAACTTTACAATTAAAATAATTTAATATTGTCCGTAACTACTGGACATTATGAAACTTAACATCTTATGTCTCACGATGGCAAGCGCCATGGAATGCCAAGCATTGTTTGGTTTTGTTTGTGTTTGGTTTTTCTACTGTCCAAGAGTAGTCGTATCGCTTACCATCGCGAATAGTAAGCTCGTCTTGCCATTCATCGCAATAAAAATAAAAATAAAGACTATATTTTATTGCTGATAACATGCCTCCTCTAAGATTGATACGATTTGGTTCTATTCCAGCACATTGGCCAAGTGCATGATTTTAAATAACTTTGAAAGTCATATGGAGGACTTTCAGGTACACAGATTTCCTAATGATGTTTACCTTATTCTAAAAGTGAGTGGTATTTAATACGGCTAAAGAGCATACAAGTCACATGATACTAAATAATTACCGTAACAACAGTTGGTTTATAGGCGATGTTGGCTCCTTAAAATGTAAGGGTAATGGAAAGAAAAAAAAGACAGATGACAGAGAAAGAACTTCCGGCAAATTGTATCATTCAAATGTGTTTGTAAAAGAGGCTTAAAAATTAATTATAAATGACATAAAAAGGACAATTGTGAATCGCCACGACATGACAGGAGCCATTAGGCAGTTGACATGTTTCGATTTATTATGCTAATAATGAACGGAATCGCTGATGGGTGAAATTTTCCTATCAATGTCATGTTTATACTGTGAATTGTTTTAATATGCAAATCGGTTTAGGATCTCTGCCCACTATAAGCTAAAATATCATGACAGTAGAAGAGTATTTTTATGTACTACGTGATAGGTCTTTAGAATGCGAGTCACAATCTAGCTTTGTATCTATTTTTACCATCGAGCGACAGTATGTAAGCATTGTAAGTCGCTGAAATTCCTGGGCATCAATAGATTTTACATGTAATGTTTCAGAGTGACGAGGGCAGTGCACTACCACGCAATGTTGAGTAATAAGATCAGATAAGTGGTGCTCTAAGCGAGCATTAAGTGCGTAGTGGCCTGTTGGTAAACGGACCAAACGCGGCTTCCAATTTGTTCACGGTGGTCGCGGGTCCAATCTGGAATTTCGGCGTCGTGTGTGTATTGATAGTCAATCACCACACACTATAACGCTGAAGGAAAACACCGAGAGGAAAACTGTATACCATAACGATTTGCAAAAAAAATCTATGGTATATAAGGGTCTTTTTTTTTTTTTTTTTTTTTTTGTTGTCGCGGGGAAACCGGGTTACCGCTACCGCCCCACCTTGGGGAAAGTTGGGCGATTATGTTGGGTTCACCAGTCGACGGCATACCAACCAAAACCCCGCGTTGCCCTCTTCGGCGCAATTGAAACGGCCCCGGGAACCCGAAGCTAGAGCGCCCCAGCTTCTACCGGAACCGTTCCTGCACACTGCTGCTTAATTTGCAGCTCGAACCCAATGACGCCCAAGGCATCCACGACAGCAAGCAGTTGCTTCCACTTCTGCTGCCGAACATCTCAGGGGTCGCATTTTGTGAAATGGGCACTCCAGTCCCCAACTGCGCGCCCGCGACCTCCAGTTGCCCCATTAGTCGCCTCTTACGACAGGCAGGGGATACCGTGGCGGGATTCTCGTAACGCCCCCATACCACAGGGCGAGAGTCACCGATCATTCGTCACGTCGGCGCCTCCTACGTCTTCTTTGGCGGCGGGAAGGATCTGACCGCTCTCGATCCCTCTCGGCACTTTCCTTCTGCGAGATTACTTTCTCGCAGAAGTTAGTCACCGCACGCCAACACCTTGGACTGCCTACCATGGCCGAAACCACAGCCGGCAGAGAGAGGTCGGTCCCAATTACCTCTATGAGAGCGCTGCGTTCGCTGTCCCAGGACGGACAAACCTCCAGCGTGTGCTGGGCCGTGTCTTCTGGACAGTTGTCACAGTGGTGACACACGGCCGATCTTTCCACGCCAACTATTCGACACAGGTACTCGGCAAAACTACCATGTCCTGTGAGCACCTGAGTCAGTCGGAACGTCGCCACGCCGTGGCGCCTGTCTAGCCATTGGTCAAAGACAGGGCGCACTGCCGTGACAGTCCTCAGACCCGCTGTCGGGTTGTCCAACCTGAGACGCCACTCCTCCACGGCGGCTCTGAGGAGGGAGGTTCGCATTACCTCTACCTCTCTGGAAACCGGTCTTTGTCCGAGTCTGAACGCCTCCTCTCGCCAGTAAAACATAGCCGAGAGGACTTTGGCGTCCAGATCCCAGGGCAGGAATCCAGCCAATACACAAGCCGCCTCGAAGGAAATCGTGCGGTAGCCCCTGATTGCTCGCTGCGCTACTACTCTCTGTGGCTTACGCAGAAGAGCGATGCATCGGTTACCCAGGGACTCAGCCCATACGGGACTACTGTATAGAGCCATAGACCGCACGACACCGGCATATAGCCTTCGGCAAGGGATGCCAGGACCTTCCAAGTTGGGCAGCAAGGTACTAAGTGCACCCGCTGCTCGGGACAGCTTTGTTGCTAACGTTTTGAAGTGAGCGCGAAACGCCCACCGGCCATCAAGAACTAAGCCCAAGTATTTCATGGTGGAGCCGATGGAAATCTGCACTCCATTCACAACGATATAGGCACCGGCCGGTGGCCCTCTTCGAGGCCCGTGAAAACAAAGAGCTTCGGTCTTTTCGAGGGCCACCTTTAAGCCAAGACGCTGAATGCGGCCGACTATATGGCCAGTACCAGCCGCCGCTAAAGTCACGGCCTCATGGAAAGTCCTGGCAGATGCTGTAACTAAAGTGTCGTCAGCGTAGCAGGTGACGCTGACGCCCCAGAGGTTGGCATCACGGAGCACCCAATCATACCCGATGTTCCACAGTAGTGGGCCCAAAACTGAGCCCTGTGGAACACCGCAACACATAGCTCTTCGGTGCCACCCATCAGCGCCCGGATACACCACGTCCCTATTAGACAGGTACGAATGAACCAGACGTCTCAGATAGAGTGGCACCGCGTGGTACCGCAGTGCTTCATGTATGCAGTCCCAAGGCAGGGTGTTAAATGCATTGGCAATGTCTAGAGACACCGCCAAGACAACTTCGCCCCGGGCCACTGCTTCCTCCGCCAATGTCTTAACCCGCAGAATTGCGTGGATCGTAGAACGATGCCTCCGGAAGCCAAACTGGTAATCGGACAGATTCGGGCCGTCTGTCTCAAGATGCCCAACGAGGCGTGCATGAATAATCCGTTCGAAAAGTTTGCAGACCTCGTTGAGCAAAACAATTGGCCGATACGCGGAAGGCGATTCCGCGGGTCGTCCCTGCTTCTTGAACAGGACGAGCTTCCCGATTTTCCAGCGGGACGGAAAGACGCCCTGCTCCAGACAGGCGGAGAAAAGGCCGCAGAGTCTCGGACCCAGGTACTCCAAGGCCAAAACCCAGACCTTGCCAGGTATACCATCGAGCCCCGGAGCCTTATTTTTACTCTGCAGCCGAAACACTGCCACCCTCAGTTCTGAGAGTGAAACCTCTGGAATTTCCCTTGCCGAACTCGACGATGGCGCCGGCTCGTCTGGCACCATCGGTGGAGGAGTAGTATCCACTGTGACTGGAAACAAAGTCGTGACCACTTCCTCTAATAGTTCCGTTCGGAGACTCTGTGACAGCGGGGGTTGTGCTGGGCGAAGCTTGTTCATTGCCAAGCGATACGGTCGCCCCCATGGGTCATTCTTTAGAGTGTCCAGAAACTCTTTCCTAGCCACGATCTTTGCTCCTTTGATGGCCACTTTCAGCGCTCTCTTTGCCTCCTTGTAGAGATCATAGAGTCGCCGCTCTTGGTAATCGTGGTCTTCTGATCTCAGCCGGCGCCGACGATGCCTGGTATACCGGCGGCGCGTCGCTACACACAAATAGCGCAGCTGCGCTAGTTCTGCCGACCACCAGTAGACATGGCGTCGTGGCGGAAGGCGTCGGACTCGAGGCATGGATGCATCGCAAATGTCTGATATTGCGACCTCAAACCATTCCGCCTCCCGATCCACATGTACAGGCTCGACTGGTACGGGAAGCCACGACATTACCAAAGCGGAAACCTCTAGAGTCTCTTTATTGAGGCGTTTTAAGGCCCACCGCGGACCCTTGCATTGGATGGGGGTCGATCCCCTACCAGGCTGAACACGGGCGGGCGCGGAAACATCGAACCTAATATATGGTATATAAGGGTCTACCAGCCTGCACTAGGCCGACGTGGTGGACTTTATGTCGTAAATCCTCTCAATCACACTCTCGATTGTAGAGTAGGCCCGTGCCCTGCAGTGGCACGTATATGGGCTGATACACTACGCGATCGACGTGCCCACCAGTAAACAAATAATAAAAAATACTAATTATACTAGTCTCTATTCAGCATCGTTTCGTAGCAATTCATGCTTCGATTGTTTTTACGGGCATAATATGCTATTTAGTAGTGGACAAGTACCTTTAGTTATAAGCAATATCGCAGGAATTATGGGGACTCCGCGACATTTTACATTGTCAAGCTCAACTATCCTGATCTTGTTAACTCTTTAAGCAGTCCAGCAATCTTATAGTAAGTATTTATTGATATTACATACATATACTCACGCCTTTTTCCCAGAAGGGGTAATCAGATGTGCTACCAGCACACCCACGTTTCACCTAGTTTGTTCCGTCCCACGATGTGATAGGGGGCGAGCCTATCGCCATAACGGACACAAATTCCTGACTACGGGCTGATAATGTAATAAAAAATCCAATATCACTTTGCCCGACCCGGGATTTGAAACCGAGACCTCAGCTTTGTAATCGTACCTTAGTACAATTGCGCCACTGAGGCAGTCAGTATTGATTGATTTTTCTTTTTTTTTAATTAAAGGTTTTATTTATAAACTGTATGAAGGCTTTGGAAATCCTTGGAGGTGTATCTTCAAATACTGTTTTATTGGGATCACAGGAGCGATCAACCTTAAATTGGATATTATAGCTTTAATTTTTAATTCGGTACACAGAAAAATATTTGGTGCAACTTTAAAAGGAATAATGGCTTGCGTTCTTGTTTCAAGACTATTTATCCTAATGTTGTTTTTGTTTTTTTAATTGTGCAAGAAAGTATAAATCATAATCCGTAAAATTATGAGACATAATGTAATCTAATATTTGCTAAAGTAAGGTCATAGGACTAGGTCCCAAATTGGTATGTACACACTTAGTAAGTCAAATTACGCATAGAGGGGCTATACGGAAGCGAACAAAACGATAATCCAATCGCAAGGTAAAATACGTCAAGCCAACTGGCCAGAATCTTTCACGAAGCTGGATGGTCGGCGCCGACGAAGGTGGTGGCTGTAGGAGACCCATCAACACCACTTTGCACCAGGTAGTCCACGACACACGAATGAATTAGGCGAATATACAGCTCGGCGGCGAAGCATGCGCCATGCTTTGCGAAACGCACACGAAAACCATACTTAATTCCGTACCCAGCGAGAGGCAAGCTACGACAAACTACCCTCCACTGGATTATATTTACGATACAAATTAATGAATACCAAAACTACAAACTATATTATTGTGAAACTGTAGCAATGCAAATGAATTATTCATTGTAGATGTAATGTGTTGTAAAAAACTAACATGTGAAATGTGTTTCGATGATATTACTTATAAATATCGGTTAATTTTATTTGGTTATTATTGCCATTTCATCAGAGATCGTACGTGCTCTCTCGGTTCGAACGGGTGTTAAGTTATTTGCTATTGGTTATGTCGCGAGAGACAGTGTCGAACGACTGTTTGTCAACTGCAAACACAGATGTTTTAATGCCGTATTTAATAAATAATTTTTATGCTTATTATCCTCTCTTCAGTAATCGATTACAATATTTTTTAAGTAGTTTCACATTCTACCATCGTTACAATGCTCATAGTTTTTCTCACTTTTCCCCATATACTTTCAAAAACCCGTAACGCATTTCCGGTCCCCGACAGTCTATGGTTATGGTGGGAGTGCGAACGGACAATAAACTGAGCTGATTCATCGTTTGTTTGATCCATAGCTTTTTTAACTACATCTAAAATTATTGGAAATTGAAAAAAGTAACGCTATTATTTTCCTATTCATTCTTGTCAGTGGTTTTATTACTTACACATGTTTCATCAATAGGTCTACATTAATTCTGCGCCAGGAGTTAAGGATGACGCCACTCAACTTATTGTTTCTGACCTCTTTGGCTGCTGATATTCACTTTCTATCTGACTTCTTCAAGCACAAAAATCTTTACGACACTATTATGTTTCAATGCAGCAAAGAAGTGGCTGTTACTTCTCAAAAAATGCTCTACGAACATAACATAAGATCTAGCAACTTTATATTAGATGGGCAGATGCTTATGAATATTCCTAAAAGCCGTTCGAGAGTTGGTATTATCGTAAACAGCTCCTGTGAGAATTGGAACAGAATTTTTGATTGTGCAGAATCTGGAATACATTTCCAGTTTCCATTTATCTGGATTTTTGTGAGTCAAGAGCTAAACTCTACTTTAGAAGAACTTTCCAAATATCCTATCGAAATTGACGCTGATGCAACTGTAGCTTATAAAACTAAGTCTGGATATGATCTTTACGAAGTATTCAATACTGGGTTCAACAAGAACGGTGTATTTAAAATAAATCCCATTGGAAACTGGAATTCTACCTTGAAAATGGAGACGAAACATAGAAGGCATGATCTGAGTGGGGTAGTATTGAAAAGTGCAGTTGTTGTTTTGAAGAATTTAGAGCACGAGACATTTGAACACTACCTGATGCATAACAATCATCTGGACTACGATTCGCTGCATAAATTGAAGTATATAACTGTGCTGATGTATTTGAAAGATATGTACAACATGACGTAAGTAACTGTACCAATAATTTTATTTTCTATTAAATAATAGCGATTAATTTAGGTTTATCATCCTGAAGTTAAAGTACAAAATTAAAGGCGAAATCAATTTGTAAAACGAATAACTTATTTAAAAAAATATAGTTAAAATTGATAAAATAATGAAGTTAATTTGCCTTAACAGATATCTATTTTTTAAATCTATTTTTCAATTTTTTTAAATTATAATGTGTCATTGTAGATATCATCTTATAAGGACTAATTCATGGGGCTATATAAGAAATGGAAGTTTCGACGGAATGGTAGGCACTCTTCAAAGAAAAGAGACAGATATTGGTGGATCGCCCGTGTACTTCAGAAGTGATAGAAATGAGCTTATCGACTACACAGCAGAAGTATGGCATTCTAGGTACGATCTCAATTATAATTTAGTCTCGTAAGTTGCGTTAGAATAAAGTTAGGGAAAATGTCCCTAAAATTCCCAGGGAAAATGAATAACGAAGAGTGTTAAACAGATGGTGTAAAAACATTTATTTTCCCATCTTCACTGAGATATTGCGCTATTTTAGTTATATTAAGTAATGTTATATATCCTTTAGAAACGCTTTAAGTTTAGCAAGTAATTTTTTTGTAAATTTCGTAGACACAGCTTCATCTTCCGCCATCCGAAGCACCCCAGCGGTTTGTACACGATCTACACGAGACCGCTCAGTACAGTGGTGTGGTTCTGCATTGTAGCCCTTCTTCAGTTCACTGCCGTTATCTTGTGTGTCATGTTCAAGTTATACTTGAGACCATCGTCTGCGGACTCCTCGTTGAGTCTCGCTTTGCTGTGTCTTTGGGGAGCTCTTTGTCAGCAAGGTGATATTTTACTGATTTTAGGTGAAATATTAATTATAAGGAATTTATAAGTAGTTCATATAAAGGCAATTAATGTCTGAATAATATTTTGAACTATAATTCCCTGATGAAATATAAAAAAAACTAACTTGTTAATACGTAGACGTATATTTTGTTTTTGAGCAAGACGAGAAGCATAATGCAAAGGAAAAAGTTAAAGATGGAAAAGGATATAATGTCTGTTTTAGTATCAGTATCAGTTAATATACAATTCATATTTCCGATTTTTAAACCTTCTGAACCAACAACAAGAAACTGCATGTATGTAAAAAACATAATATTTTTCATTAACAGGAATATCCCTGATGCAGCAATCGACTTCAATAAAGATACTGATATTTTCCACGTTTGTATACTCAGCTCTCTTATATCAGTACTACACAGCATCTGTAGTGTCCACTTTGTTGATGGAAGCACCAAAGAACATCAAAACTCTAAAGGATTTGTTGGAAAGTAATTTGAGAGCTGGAGTCGAAGAGGCGTTGTATGATCGGGATTATTTTAAGGTTTTTTTTTTATTGCTATGAATGACGAGACGAGCCTGCCATTCGCCTGATGGTAAGCGACACGACCGCTCATGGACAGTAGCAAAACCAAACAACACCATGAGTTACAAGGCATTGCTTGGCATTCCACTGCGCTCGCCATCCTGAGACATAAGATGTTAATTCTCGATATATCCAGTAGTTACTCTGGCTACAATGTCCTTCAAACCGGAACACAACAGTGCATTTACACTGCTGTTTGGCGGGAGAAATAGACATTGCGGTGGTACCTACCCAGGCGGCCTCTCACATATGAGAGACCTACCACCAGTGTGGTGGTAAGGTATTATATTTATCATTGAAAACTGTTACTATCTGTACCAGTAGAGGTATAAGCAGTTATAGAAACAGTCTGCATCCAGCGACTTCCTGGAACCTCAACCAGGTCGTCTGTCCACCTTGTAGGCGGACGTTGACACTTAGCTTGCTTGTCCGTGGCCTCCACTCCAGAACCTTTCGGCCCCAACGGCTATCAGTTCTTTGCGCTATGTCATTCTTTTAAATTAATCTAAAGAACTTCAACTGAAATTTTGCAGTGCTGCACGCGAACCCTATAAAATATTCTTGACCAAATTCACAGCGCACCACTGACCCAGTAGCCCTGGAAATGTACAGCAAGAAGATCAAGCAAGGCAACTCGGAGAATTTCTTCGCCCCAGAGGAAGGAATGGCGATGGTGAAGAAAGGCGGCTTCGCGTTCCACGTGGACACTATCATATCCTACGGCGTGATGAAGAACACCTTCAGTGAACGGGAGATCTGCGAGGTACAGGATGTGCCGATGTATGCGCCCCACAGACTCGGAGCGATCATGAAGAAACATTCGCCATACAGGGATCACCTGGCTTATGGGTATTTTTATACTGTCTTAATTGTAGTGTTAGAAAATTAATTGGTCAGAGATAATCGGCCTTTTGTTGTCGGACATTATTATTTTTATTGATAAAGGGGCTACATGGTATCTGATGAAAGGGCCACAACACGGGTGGTAATAACAATACTGGTACAATACTGGAGGTGGTCGTATTAGTAATCATACTTTACGTATTGCCATCTACTTCTCCGTTCCAGGGTACGGAAGATGCTGGAGTCGGGTCTGATGAACAGGATCAAGTGGAGTTGGGACGAGCCCCGCCCCCCCTGCGTCAAGACTCCTGACAGCAGCATATACTCCGTGTCTATCCTGGAGTTCTCCACGCCCCTGATCATCCTGGCTTTAGGATACTGGATATCCTTATTGGTGCTGATTTTGGAGATCGTATTTTCTTGCGTGATGAAATATGAGAGGAAGAGCAAATTGGAAAATATAGAGTTTGCACATTAAAATACATAAAAGTTGAATGTATTGTAGGCACTTGGTATTTAGTAATAATAGAAAATCAGTGTTTTAACTAATAGCATTCTGCAATACTTGTCACGTGCTTATTACATAAGACATTTAGAATTATTATAATTACTATATGGCGGGACTAATTTTTGATGTTAAGGATATAATTATTTATAAATTACTTAGTTTATTAAAAGTAATTTGTCACTTATTTCTTTATGAAGAGAACAACGGACTTTAATTTAAACTACAGGTACTTACACGGAATTAAGAGTAATGAAAAATAGTTTTCATTATGTTTCTCAAAAGTATGAATAAATATGCGCCAATAAAACCACAAAAGAAAACCTCTCTCTCTCTCTCTTTAGTCGCAGCAAGTCCACTGCTGAACATAAGCCACTCCCAATTATAAATGACTTCAACGAGAAACTAGAAAAAAAAAATACTAAACTAGCTTTTAAAGTGCGTGATAGTCTATTGGTAACGCACCAGACACGACTGCCAACATATTCACGGTCGTTGCGGGTTCAAATCCCAGGGTATCCCAATTTGCAAGAATTTCTATGGTATGTAAAGTCCGCCAACCGACTAGGCCGACGTGGTGAACATTATCGCCGTACCACTCTCAACCGTACCTTCGATTGTAATGTAAAGTAGGCCCGTGCCCTGCATTGGGATGTAAACGGGCTGATAAAATACAGCTTTATAAAGCTACAGCTTGGTTCTAAAACTCTTAACATGAAATCCAATATTTAAACACCAGAAATGTAGCTACGGTATTCAAGTATTAAAGTGTTTATTAAAGAGTGTTTACTTGCCCAAATATCTTTCTTTTGGCTAAAATATGTTTCAAAACATCAATTTATTATCGATCCATTCGCTTTGGATCGCACCTGACATCATGAGCTATCTATTTACTCGCGCTTCATTTGTCTCGAGTAGGTACACATTACTCGTTTTTAATTCTACAATAATTATAAAACATCTGTACACATATGTACACCGAGATGACATTGAGAATTGGACATTAAAATTGTGTCAATAAGGAAAGTCTGTACAATTAAAATAATATCCAACTACAGTCTTTTTCATGCAAATTTCCATCATCATTTAATTTTCATTTCTTGTTGATTTTACAGTTGGCCTTCGCTGGTGTAAGTACATATATAATTATTTGATAGCGCAAATTTATGTGTTTTTCGGTTTAAGAGACTAAATACCTACTTATTTTAAGCGGAAAAATAATCTACTATGGGTTGCAAGATGAAGGCTACTGTCCAACAAGTCGCTGTGGAGAGACTTGGGAGAGGTGGATATTTGAAAATAAACTTGTATTCACTGAAGAAAAACAAGCCACGTGGCAACCTTGTTTTATTTTAGCCTTATCATTTCTAGTTATTATTATTTTTTCTTTGTAATCATAAATTTACTCTTAGCAGTGCCAATCATTTCAGTTATTTTGACATAACGGCAACGCAATATGCGTCAAATCAATCGATAAAGTTAGTGATCAAAGCTACTATTTTATCCAGCCGGGATGAAGGAATAAAGAGCGGCGCTGTGTTGGCAAATCCGGTTATCCTGATCCGGATGAGCCCGGATCAAATAACTAAAAATATTTGCGCCCCTGTGTTTACCCTGCCGAACACACGGAAATCTGATTTCTCCCTACACTTAGTCCCGTATAAGTTGTGCATTACGTCACTGTTGATTCTGAAATAAAACTATTTTTTACGGATTTTATCGCTGATTTTTTTTCATTTTTTAACTATGGGCGTTTCGATTGCTTTAAAGCTTTCGTGGTCACGGGGCGGACTGCTATTAAACGAAGTCGGCGATAAAATCCGTAAAAATGACTTTTATTTTAATGTATAACATTCGCGTAAATCTAAGAAACCACTGTTGATTTTATTATACTAGCACCACGCAAACTCGAGTTAGGCCAGTGTGGTGAAAAATATGGCCTAACCCCTGTCAACAGTTTTCTCAATTGTAGAGGAGTTCCGTGCCCTGCAGTGGGACGTATATGGGCTGATACAGATTCAATTAATATAGAGTCAACATCAAGATTTTTTTTTTAATTATAGCGATGAATGGCGGGATGAGCATGCCATTCGCCTCATGGTAAGCGATACGACCGCCCATGGACAAACCGCAAAACTAAACAACACTATGAATTACAAAGCAATGTTTGGCTTTCCACTGAGCTAGCCATCCTGAAACATATTAAGATATTTAGTCTCAATATGTTCAGTAGTTAATCTGGCTACAATGTCCTTCAAACCGGAACACAACAGTGCATTTACACTGCTGTTTGACGCGAGAAATAGTCATTGCAGTGATACCTACCCAGGCGGCCTCTTACATATGAGAGGTCTACCATAAGTAAAACAAAGACAGCGGTACATGTAACCGCTATTTTTGTTTCTGTCACTCCTACACAGTGGCATTATTTTCGCTCTCACTCTATTGGATTTCGGGGTTTTGGATGACACGTGACGTGCAAAATTTTCGTGATGTGTGCTCTGTCCAGTACAATACTTAAATAGTAAATACTGGGATAATGTTAGTACATCGCATCCTATGACGAGTACAATGCAGAAAATATAGAGTACAGAAATGGAACTGCATTAGTCTATTGAATAACCTCAAGGCTTTTATAATTCTATTCTCACACGGGTGGGCTTAATATGATCAAACCTTTCTTGTTGCAGAATGATTTTACTTTATTTCTTTTAAGGAGTAAAATGCAGCTTAGTTTTTTTTGGTAACGTGTCTGTTTATTGTAAGCCAACCGGTACCCGGATCTTAGTCACAAAATATATAGGTTTAAACATTAATTAATGGCACAAGACTTACGCAGATCAAATAAACATAATGCACTGATTATAACATTTATTACGGTAATTGATACAAGTGAAATGCAGAAATTTTATGCATTGCATTAACCAGCATGAGGTCTACTTCCCAGAGTAGACCAGGTTGTAATCTTCGGATGTGTCGTTTGCCCCCATCGAGCCGACCAACACAGCCCCCTCTTCTTCCGAGAAGACCACTGAAGAAGAAAATAAATTATTATACATTGGTTAGTATTAGCAGTCGCTCCAATGCCCTCCTGACGATGAATGCAAGGTTTAGTTTTCCGACTGCCTCGGTGGCGTAGTTGTACTACGGTACGACTACAAAGCTGGGGTCTCAGGTTCGAATCCCGGGTCGGGCAAAGTGATATTGGATTTTTCTATTCATTATCAGCCCGGAGTCAGGAATTTGTACCCGATATGGCGATAAGCTCGCCCCTATCACATGGTGGGGCGGAAAATATAAGGTGAAACGTGGGTGTCCTGGTTGCACCTCTGCCTACCCTTCTGGAAAAAAGGCGTGAGTTTATGTATGTATGTCGTATAATATGTATGTAGATTTTTCTCCGACATTTTTAATGTGCTCAATAATTTAAGAATTTCTCTAAAACTAGTTCAAGATAACAAACTGATTCTTATCTTGTAACTGGGTATATTATTAAATTTAATCCGCGGGGGTGTTTTTATGATACCTTTTAACAGCATTTGAAAAGTCTTTTGTGGTGCGAATGTTAGTCGATTTCGTTGACCCCAATTCATAATCAAACGCAAACTCGTGGCCACCGATCTCTCGAGCCCGGCTCTACAGTTAGATTGTATGAGTAGGAGTCCTTCATTCGCGTACCCTATTAAAGAACAACCCGGCGGAAAATTGAGAAAATATCATCTAACCCCAAAATCCACAGGACAACCCATTTAGCGCCTACGACACTGCATGGTGGTCAAGTTTTAATTTGGTTGACCTATGCCTAAAATAAGAATATATCATAATATACCGGGTATATCAAGACTGCGACCGAAAACGAAGCCAGGTGGTAGATTTAGTGGTAACAGACACAATGCAATGAAAAATTTCGCAAAAAATGCGACAGGTTTTTTTGCAATTTTTTAAACATCATCGTGTTTAGTTGTAAATACCTAGTTTTTGCGAAAATAGTAATTTAAACCTTTGCGTACCATTGCGTCTTTAAAAATAAACAGGTGTAAATTAGTATTTTAGTGTAATTATGTATTTTTTATCGCCCGAATACGAAGATCAGTAAATAATTCCAAAAACAAAGATGAAATTTTTTTTTTGTGAAATTTTTAGTTGCATTGTGTTTGAAGTCACTAAAAATACCACCTGGCTTCGTTTTCGGTCGCGGTCTTGAGATACCCTGTATATTCCTCGTGCAACCTCAGAGCTTTAATTTCAATAGTAGGTAATATTGGCAACCAGGTATTATCAAAAGCGCCGGAGATGTCCAAGAAAATTCCCAATACGTGAACCGAGTTGACGATCGTTCTTAATCTAACCGATAAAGCCGCGTCCAGAGTGGAATTTACTTTTGTAAAACTTAATTGTAGGTCATGAAATTTCCCACCCGGTAATAGACGAGGGACAATAAGAGTAATATTATGTTTGAAACAAAAATGTCAGGAAAATAAAAAAAGACAACAGTGTAATGTAATGCTTACTTTGCAATAAGATGAATAATGTTAAAACTGATATATCACGTAAAAGTGCATTTAAGCATAAACGCTAAGACGACTTCACGCAGTCGTACGTGTGTGAATACTCGTGTACGGTCGCGTGACTGAACTATCAATGATTCTGTATATAAGTGTACATTTAAGTATGGATTTTATTAAAGATGTTGGATCTCTACCAAGTAGTTTGTTCTCATTATTACAACTGTAAAATCTTACAACAAATTACCATGTTATGATTATTTGTCATCATGATATCTGCAGCTGTAACATTGTTATTCGTGGTAGAGTTTTTATATAATAAATAAATAAATAAATAAATACACCCAACAGTCAAATACATAGTCCTGACCCCACACTAAGATCGAGTCTTGTGTCGTGGGTATCAGAAACTACGAGAGACTTTTCGGTCTCACAAACACCCAGACCCGAAACAAATATTTGTGGTTCACACAAACATTTGTCTCGGTGCGGGGATCGAACCCGCGGCCTCTCGTTTCACAGGCGGCGTCCAACCAACTGCGCCACGCCACCAAATTGCGCGTTCGATGCCGCATTTTAGTTTTTTGTTACATATTTAGTATTCGAAGCATCTATACTAGCGCCGTCTTGATCTAAATATCTCACTGGCAGTATCTTATTTGGGAGAGGTTACTCTATCGTCGAATTTGATACCAGTGTCATCTGTTGAGCTTTTACCAGTTCCATTGTTTATGCCGCCGGAAGTTCCAGGGGTTGTGTTGTCGGAAGATTCAGGGGTTGTGCTGCCGGAATTTTCAGCGTTTTTGTTACCGGGAGTTCCAGGGGTTGTGCTGTCGGAATTTTCAGCGTTTTTGTTACCGGGAGTTCCAGGGGTTGTGCTGTCGGAATTTTCAGCGTTTTTGTTACCGGGAGTTCCAGGGGTTGTGCTGCCGGAATTTTCAGCGTTTTTGTTACCGGGAGTTCCAGGGGTTGTGCTGCCGGAATTTTCAGCGTTTTTGTTACCGGGAGTTCCATGGGTTGTGCTGCCAGAATTTTCAGCGTTTTTGTTACCGGGAGTTCCAGGGGTTGCGCTGCCGGAATTTTCAGCGTTTTTGTTACCGGGAGTTCCATGGGTTGTGCTGCCGGCATTGCTTTCGGTAGTGTCAGCACGGTCGTTCTTTAATATACTTTTTCCACCATCTGCAAATAATATTACACTTTATTAAAGTTTACACTTGTGGTTGTGTCATATTTTATTTATCAAGTTTTTGGCCTAGCAAAAATCCATCCTACTACATAAAAAAGAAATTTTGTGAGTGTGTTCGTTACTTTTTTACGCTCAAACGGCTGGACTAAACTTATACTTTTCATCTATATCAGCCCATATCAGCCCATATCAGCCCATATCAGCCCATATACGTCCCACTGCAGGGCACGGGCCTACTCTACAATCGAGGGAATCGATTGAGAGTGGTTAGGCCATATAGTCCACCACGCTGGCCTAGTGCGGGTTGGCGGACTTACATACCGTAGAAATTCTTTAAAATCGCTACGGTATGCAGGTTTCCTCACGATGTTTTCCTTCACCGTTTAAGTGCGTGGTGATTGACTATCAATACACACATAACTCCGAAAAGTCAGAGGTGTGCCCTGGGATTTGGCAGCCGCGTCTGGTCCGTTACCAACAGGCCACCACGCACTTTTCATCCCTAAATTAAATAGATTCTTTAGGGGATAAGCAAGGAATTAAAATAATATATTTGATTCTCTTTTAACATCAATGGGCTGGGAATGCAAACCTTGAGTCATGGAGTAGAATGAGATGGGTAAGGTCAGGATGTAATGGATGAGGTGGGAGCAGCAGTATATAGGACAGCATGTACTTATGTAACTGATTTGGACTGGATTACAAAATAGTAAATTAATTTTCGTTATCCAGCTCGGTCTTTCCATCTTTATGGAAGGAGGTAGAAGTAATTCCTCACCCCAAAAAATCTAACTCCGCATCTTTAACTAAATACCGGCCTATATCCATTCTCCCTTTCCTTTCTAAAATCCTTGAGAATCTCGTCCGTCAACAATTATGCTCCTTTCTCACTCATAACAATCTCCTTAATCCTTGCCGGTTGGGATTTCGTCATTCATATGGTACATGCTACGGTGGAAAGAAGACAATATTTTATTTCCAACTCCTTCTATGCATTTCACTACTCATTTCGTTGCAGGATAAGGACAATTTAGAGACTCGCTGAGCTTGATTGCTCGATGTCAATAAAATCGCGCCTATGTCGATCCTATCAAGACAATCTCTAGGTATAATACAATGTAAACCTAAACATGTCATGTGTATACGTGAATGCTAACGTTATAGTATTAAAAACTGATAAAACGCGTAATAGATACTCACCTGTAATTTTTCCGACCGTCTTTCCTACTGTTTCCTCCACGTTGCCTACAATACCACCTACACCCTTTATTATTGAACCCAAAAACGGAGTCGACTGGGCGATGGCAGCGATCTGAAACGTTTAAAACTTTGTAAAATACGTAGTGCATCGGTTTAACGTTTAAGTGGCTATGGGCAAGGCACATAGCGCGGCGAACTGCTTGGCTGGTGGGGTATAAAGTTCCGGAGTAAATCCTTGAGCTAGGAGAAAAATCCTTGGGCTAGGCGTAGGCACAGCAGTGGACTTCTTGTGGCTGAATTGATAGTAGTTGTCAATCAAATCCACAATTTTTGCTATAGGTACTATGATTTACGCAGAATAAACGATAACTTAGTTTTGAGAAACATGGACTGCCAAACCGGGGATCGCAGTTCCAACACAGAGCTTACACTACTTACTGACGTTGGAAAATTACTAAAATATTATGATATTTTTTTACTACGATTTAATGATTAACCACAGCGCAAAGTCAAAACTTCTCAGGAACACCTTAACACGGCCAATCATGTTTTACAAATTGGAAAAAATGACGACAGCTGCTTTTGAGATTTTGTCTGGGTGATAAGTATTGAGTTCAAGTGTATCGCTGAAAATTGTAAGGTGTGGAGGTGTGAGTTTCAACAAAGAGACGAGATTTGTGATGTTCAGTTTAGTCTTTTATAATATTGGAGTAAATTATACATATATGTGTAAGTGTGGGTGCCAAGTATATTGTGATTCATAAACAGCATAAGTACAAAATAATTAGCAGTACGAATTATACGAGACGAAAATAAAAAAAAAAACTTACCACCACGACGAGTGAGAGAATTAGTAGCGTGCGTTGCATCTTGGATGGGTTCTTGTTTACGACTTAAATGAATGTTCAGCAATCAGCCAGGCTTTTACACCAATTTCTTGTTTGCATCTTATCATCTTATTCCACTTGTTTCAATATGTAATGCGGATATATTTCATGCACTATAGAAATTACTCCTCATACAGTTTGCGAATAAAAACTCAATAAGGCGATTATTTATACAAGTGGTTTTAAAAAGAACTTTTGTAAGGACGCGAGAACACGTAAGCGGCTGAAAAACAAGAAACTTCAAAAACAATATTATGTTATGTCACTCTTAGCAAAAGCGTTGCAAATAGCTGTTGGCAGCGGCTTGTGTCGAGCGACTTGCTAGAATTTTTATTGGGTTGTTTGTGGGAGGACATCGAACACTGCGCTTGCAGTCTACTGCAGATACGAGAACTCTTCGGCCTCATCAGCCACGAGTTTAGGCGTGAAACTCCTTGGGGAAGGTCTATTTTCAGCAGGGGACTTCCCGTGAAGGCGAATATCATGATGAAACATTCCAGATTTCAATTTTAATCCAAGTGCATGATGATATGGGTAGATTAACTAATTCAAGTGGTAGGTACTGATAATATTATTTATATCCACTTGAATGCCGACCCCCCACACAAAGGCAATAACCTGCCTCGGTGACTGGACCCACACACATGTCCAGCGGCCTGATGTTAACGATTATAAACGCATGTACCCAATCTCGATGGCGTGCTTGAGCGTCTATAAGCTGTAGTCAGTCATCTGTCCACGGTGGAAAGTCGATAGAGGAAGGTGATTGAAATATAACGCAGATCTCCTCTATGGATTATAATAATATTCTTTTAATAAATGTTCCAAACTGCACACTTATAAAATTAATCGTTTTAGCTTTGTGTATACTTTCATCTTTCCTTCTTTCTCACTGACGAACCATTGTTGAAATGAAATTCATGAGCTAAAATGATTAAAACTTAACTATCAATATTTTTAAATCATGAGGTTTAGGAAAAAGCGTAAGAGACATTTTTGGTAGGGTCTTAACTTTTTGCCGAATGGTACGTATATATATGACGTTTGTTTTTATTGGCGCAAAGAAAAAATAAAAGAAATGTAAAGCATAAAATGTAAAAGTCCACCAACCCGCACTAGACCAGCGTGGTGGACTGTACGGCCTAACCCTTCTCAATCATACTCTCTATAACAGAAGAGGCCCTTTTCCAGCAGTGGGACGTATATGGGCTTATATAGACAGATACAGAATGCGGGGACCTTCCCATTGACATCAAGAGTTTTTTTTTATAAGATGCCTAGCAAGTAGCATCCAAGTTTTCAGTGCCACTAGAAAAAAAATGTGTTATTTTACCCATCCAAATCGTAAGTTTGCCAAGATCTTTCATGGTGGCCATTATCGGGTGCACGTAAATACCCATAATCAGCTAATTTATGAAAAATATACATAAGGAAAAGATAAAACCTGTCTGGAAACAGAAAGACGATCACAAAACTTGTGCAAATACAATTCACACGCAATTGTTTTGTAATTACATATGATATGTGAAGTCTTTGTTTATTTTATTATAATAACTAGCTTCTGTCCGCAAACTTTGTCTGCGTGATTAACTTTATTTGTAATCATTGAATTTTTGAAAAATAAACATTCCTAGCTAGGATTCGAACCCGTTAATTTTGAAAAAACATACCTTTATTATTACACCATTCAATAGTGTCACTAATAAGCATCAAATTCTGAAAAGTAATAGTAAACGGCAAACTAAAGGAGAGTGTTGATTTTAAGAACATAAAGTGTTTTTGTTTACAATGAAATGAAATGAAAACATTTATTGAATCCATAAAATGTTATACACAATTTAGATTCAGTATTTTTTTTAACTACCACCCGGTTTTCACTACATAACTCTAAGATCTAGTTTCATTGCGGTGGGCAGGGAATTAGCAGGGGACGGGGAATAAACCAAAATAGGTCGAAAAAGTTATTTTTAATTATCATTACAAATCGCTGGCATAATCCCACCAACGTCAAATTGACCCTACTATTGCAGCAGACAACGCTATTATTATTACTAAAGGTTTCTTAATCAGTTTCCTTTCATTTACTATGTATTAATAAAAAAGAAACAACCTGTATGTAATTCTACCAACGTCAAATTAACTTTACAATTGCAGCAGACAACAGTTTAATATTACCAGAGGTTTCTAAATCAAATTCCCTGTATTTCCTATGGGTATAATAAAAATGCCTCGGTGGCGCAGTTGTACTAAGGTACGAGTACAAAGCTGAGGTCTCAACTCTTGTTTGTAGTGGAAAACATTTAAAATAAAATGCTTTTGTAACATTATTCAGTTTGAAATGAAATTCATGCAATTCATCTTATTGAAGCGATATCCACCTGAGTTTGTTTAAATTTTTTTCGAATTATCTCGACATAGCTCGTAACATTTATTCAATTACTTTTAAATATAATATAAATGTTTCTCATAAATATAATATTTAAAATCCTTTAAACTTGTGTTTAAACCCAAATAATGTTATTTATAGTTTATCTGAAGAAGAAACCGCGCAATTGCCGACCAGTGACTGCTGCAGCAGAGTCTGCAACCAACACGTTTTCGTCAAACCATTCAATTTGTAGCATTTTTATTCGAATATTTTATAGATAATATAACTTAAATAGATAAAGAAAATAAATAAAAAAAGATCAAAGTTAAAAATGCCCACAATGATGAAGAACGAATATCTGTAAAAAAGAAGATTATTGTGACATTCAACACCCATTTAAGTCTTGCTGTATTGTGTTAAGACTACAATACAATTGGATTGACTCGTCCGGTACCACCATCACAGCGGTTCCATCCTGGCCGTATACCTGTTAGTAAAATTTTCATACCCTAGAAATTCACTATAAACTGTAAGTTTCCTTACTAAGTCTTATACCTTTCTTGTTACTGAGCGATAATTTACAACACATATTAAAACAGAACAAATAATGGTTCAATCTACATACGTCCCACTGCAGGGCCCGGGCCTCCTGCACAATCGAGTACAGTCATTATGCCACAGCCCGCCACGTGTTCGAGTGTGGGTTGGCGGCCTCTACATGCCACAGAAATTTCAGTAAAATGTCTCCAACTATTTTTTTTCTTTCGCTCAGTTCAACGCTTAGCTGCCTACATCATAGAAATAATATAAAATCATACCACAATAAGCAGGATTAAAACGAACAACTTAAAAACAGACTCCATTTTCATGCGACTGTGTCAAGACTGCAAATTTCAAACCATCTGTGAAGCATAAATACGGAAATACAAATAAAAACCTGCTCATATTTTAATTATTTACCTCTTCTTGAACAGTTTCTGGAAATTACGCTTACGTAAATGTCTGGGGCAAAAAATATTCATTTAAACCTTATCTTATTTTTTTTGTGTTGACTTAAATTAAATTAATTTATAAAAAATGTCTCCTTATAATATAAATAAATAAATGTTTTGATTCCCAGGTCGAGTAAATCAAGTGGGATTTTTCAATTCGATAAATAAATATCCTGTCTGAGCATAATTTAATTTTCCATATGGTTTGAAGACGCCTAGGCGTCCCATCCGGTGGTATTATGGCCTAATAATTTTGCAATACTTCGTCAATATGGAATGTATATATAATTAATATGTGTACTGGAATGTACGAAACGGTAGATTAAACAATAAGAAACTTATTATTTACACCTTCGTGATATAATTGAAAAACGATTATGCCATACAATAAGATACATAATAACGCTAACACCTATAAAATGGATTGTCCGACCTGGGATTCGAACCCAGGAGCCTACTGTTCACGTCCCGTTGCAAACAAGCGACTGTTGCATTATAATTTGTTTCTTTGGCATCAGTCTCCTCTCATTTGGCTGAAAACAAAGGAGGAAAATATAATTTTATTTAAAATGTAAATGAAAATATTCCTATATTTTCGCTTTCAATAACCAATTTGAATGTATGACGTAAATTTGCACAGTTGGCTCTAAATTATTCGCTTTACTAGAGGTACGACTCGGTTTCAACAAACTAATATTTTTGACTTTCCTTCACTCTTAACCACGAAATAAGTATCTAGTGTTCAGATACATAATTTTTTATCGGATCTAAATCGGATGTTGTTTCAGTCGGATCACGGATGTCGGGCCCGATCGAATCAGGGAAGGATTTTTGAATCAAACCGAATTTGCTACCCGACTGCCGACACGATTTTTGTCGTGCGAACACTCTAGCCGATAATACCATTCGGAGATAACAAAATATCGGTGTTTGTTAATTGTGAAGTAATTTATAAAAAACAAATAGTATCAGGCATTTTCTCTGGTCCGATAGCATTGCGAGTTGAAATTTGGCAAACGCTGAAATACAATGTGGTTGTAATTGTGTCAAAAAAAATATTTTTGACACAATTACATTCTTTATAATCACACCTTATTGAAATTTACAGAAATATAAAATATTTGCTAAATTAGGTTTGGTACTTCGTATCTCCTTTTATAAATATTTTTTGTAGTGTACTTAAGGTTGCATATTAGTCGCTAGTTGGCGCTTTTAAAAGGTCGCTGTGCAGAAACTTAGGGAAAGCTTTTGTTCAGCAGTTATGGTTGAAAAGAGAGAAACAGAAAGAGAGCTCTACTGTAGGCCCTACTGTAGGCCACTTGCTTGGGAAATTTCATTACTATTAGTTGACAGTTTTAGATGACAAACAGATAGAAAAGTCTATTTGTAGTAGTGTGATTATGTGTAAATACGAATTACAATACTTTTATTTCAGTGTGCATTATAAGCGGCACCTGAATCATCATCGTTCACATTTTTGCTACTTCTCGGTGTTCAATATTTCAACTTAAAAATAAGTACTAAAAGAATGTATAGATTCTCAGTATTATGAGATGACAAAATATATATAAAACAAATTCATAATATATATATTATTATAATATTATTCTCATAATAAAACATTAATTTATTATCATTGATGTTAGTCATTTTCAGAACATTTTTTATGATGATAACAAATTTTCTGAAACTTAACACTTTTAATTAATTATTTTTGTTAATTATCTAAGGATATTGAATTATAATACCTAATCAAAATTAACATTGCGGCAGCCCCGTAATACTTAGCACTCCATATTGACTCAAAAGCTATACCAGACTTAACTGTTACAATTGGCAAAATATTATACATTTTTATGTTTAAAAGATTCATTAGAACAAATCCGTTGGCGCAATAAAATCTACGCAATATAAAAACAGAAGCGAATAAGACGGCCTATGTAAGATCTATAATATTGGATGACCCCTATACGAGGGCCGAGAAAAAGCCGACTTACATAGAAGAATTACATCAATCCAATTTAAGGAATGGCTCGCATTACGCGCATTCCGAGATCTAGAAATTATAGCTTGGTATAAATGAGGAGTGATAGCGAAGAGTCTATTGTGCAATGTGTTTTTATAATGGGTCAAAGTAACTACACAGCATCTGATAATAAAGTGATTACATTCGTCTATGAAAGTTCACAATATTTAGAAAACTATACTATCTTATTTAAACTCACTCTATTCCAAATGGAAGATTGTCATTGCAGGTATCTACTACGAAATTGTAACGCCAACATTTCGTCTGTCACATCACAAGTAAGTTTAAACATTTTCTGTGAGACAGTGCCTTCCTTTTAAAATTGGCTGATTCATTACACAATTTAACTTACAACATAGCTTAATACTTACCAATAAAATATGTCTTTATAATATCGCTATAAGTTCTCAACAGGCACCAAGACAGGCGACGAAGGGCGCGCCGAATAAAAATGAAATGTTACGCAGTAAAAAGTAAGATCCGAGACGATTGTCCAGAGACTGGGACTCAGCTCGCGGAATACGGCCTTCGGTTTAATTCCGCGGACTTAACAATGTCTACCGACGGAATAGAATTATAACTGCGAATTTAAACTTCTTTACGCTGAGTGTAGGCTGAAACACTCTCATTTAATTCCAGATTAAGTGAACTTTCTGACGCAGATCCTTTTCACTTGGATTGATGGGTACAGGATATTTTTCTTGTGTTGTAGGTTTAAACGTGTGTTGGCATGGATCTATTACTGTAGTTTGAGTTTAAAATTTGAGTAAAAACTAGTAAATGATTACCAATGTCACTCTTATTGGGGATTGCTTTATGATTTTTGGACATGGGTGTGCAAAATGAGGCACCTTTGATTAATCTCATATAAGTTGACCGGGATATTAAACATGTCGAAAATAATTTCAGCGCAATGAGTATTCTATTAGTGGCACCTCTGCCAACGCGGGTAAACAGGCATGACCTTCATAGTAATACAGCCCAAAAAAGCAAACAAAAAAGAAAGAATTAACCAATCTAAATTAAGAAATCTTACGTCTACATCAACTTCACAAATACCCACTAAAAGCGTCGTAAACTAAAGTTGTTTAACAAAACAATGTATTGAAGACAAAGGCAGTGGTAAAACCGCTCCGGCTTAGGTGCAGTTAATAGCGGCAAAGCTGTGAAAATCCGTTGTTTTTCCAAAGTGTTGCAGTGCAGGTTTTAGTTCGCCGTTCGACAGTGCCGCGTCTAATGGATTGTGAGGAGGCGTTCGCGTGAGCGAAATCTGCCTTTGCTTGTGTGCGGAGCGTAAGCCATGAGTGACAGCGGTTGGAATTCATTTTTCTATTGATTTTCTCAACTATTTCTCTTTGTGCTAAAGACTGTATGCTGTATGGTGAAAGATGTGGGTTCCAGCAAGGAGACGAGACTACGCTATTTGACACGATAGTCCACTCCTCACGGACGTGTGATTAAATATTCTTTACATCTAAGACTGCCCTTTCTTTCAGTTTTATTATGTACATCTCATGGTTGTCTGTAAGAAATTGCCTAGTGCTATAAAGCTGTCATTTGTAATTTTTTGTTTAAAGTTTTAGCATCATTGTATTGACAACTTCCGTCGTTCAGTTGGTTAAAAACACTTGTGAAACGAGAACCCTTCAATTCGATTCCCGCATCGAGACAAATGTTTAAGTGACCCACAAGTATTTATTTAGATTCTGGATGTTTGTGAAAATGAATAAGCTAGAGTAGTTTATAATGGCCGCCACACACGTAACATGTAACTATGCAAGTCTGAGTTTGCGCCAGTATACTTTAACGTATGTGGGCAAATAATTGCGCAAACCTCGTTGAAAATTTCGATTCGAGACTGGTGCAAACTCGGTTTTGCGCAAGCGCACTTGAACATGTGTGGCAGCCAGAACTCCCACAACACAAGAGTTGTATGTTAGTGTGGCTCAGGATTGTGTGTGACTGTTGGATGTATTTGGTGAGTTGTGTTATTTTAGAGTACAGAAAAGCATAAATAAATAATGATTCGCATGACCAAGACAAAACTGGGTACAAAACAAATCGCTTCCGCTCACACCCTGGGTCAGTAGGAGTGTATTTGCTTTAACTATACTTGTCCAGTGTATACTTAAAAGCAAACTGACATGGCTTGTTTTACAAAGTTGATGATAAAATCGGTTTTATGTCGCCCACTGGAACGCTTGACGAAATAGCACCAGTTTTAATAATCGTAAACTTACATTTATACAAAAAAATAACAAAAAGTTAATGCCTTCAATGAAATTCAGAAAATAACCGGGATTTGTTTTTTTTTGTGGCTGGAAAGTGACTGCATTGAACCTGATGGTAGGCGCCGTCCATATTTTTAATGATAATACGGTTATTGCATTGCATATCCATTCTGATAAGACCAGGGTATACGTGAAGCTGTACAATCAAGCGTAGTGATGTATGATTATGTGACTATGACTCGTTCGGCGTACAGATTATTTGTACATTTGGTTTCGATAATTCCGGCATTATTTTTTCTATTTTGATACTATAAAAACCTACTTGATACACTGCACGTTTCACGAACAAACAGCATTTAACCAATTTGTCATGCCTATTAAAAACATTAACGAAGTTTTAACTGTCGCATATTTCTAACACTCATGTATTTTTTCCAGACAGATTTTCGAAACTGCGTGTCACGATACATCCTCAAACGCGAAATGGATCCACCCATTAACGTTTAAGATAAGTAAATGACGTGAAAAACATGTCCCGAAATTCTTTTAAGTCTTTCATTAAACATTTTTCGCCCATTAAAACATTTTCGCAGTTCTGTGTAATTAGCGGTAATTGCAGAGGTGCAATGTAGTGGAAAGTTGTGATAAGGCGGCAAATGACGGGGCGTTGGCTCCCTCTCCCTCGTATGTATCCTAAACAAATAAAGATTTGGGTTAAAGAAATGCTGATACGTTTTGTAACATGCTTCTATGATGTCGCGGTTTTACTTTTGGCAACGTAATGTTTTTTGATATTTTATTTTATTTTTATTTTATTTTTACATTAGGAGGATCCACAGCTATATAATACAATAAAATATAAAAGTATGGAAACAACTTAAGCCAATTAAGGATCTACACGAATATTAACCAGATTTAAACAATATGATACACAAGCAAACGAAGGAAACACGAGAAAAGAAAAAATAAAATATACATTACACTATTCGAGGTTGAATAATAGATTTAACATAAGATAGTCTTAATTAAAACAAAATACAAGGAAATTAATGAAACTTAATGAAAAAAATTATTAGTTAACCGTCCTCTAGCCGCACTTACACTTGTATGGAATAAATCTATATCAAATTGATCACTAAACATATTAAAGTTTTTGCTTGCTCGCACAACATAAGAATTTTGTCTATATTTCGTACATACATTTAACGTAGGAAATGTTTGAGGATGTCGTGTTGTTTTAAAGGGAACATGTAACCAAAATGTTTGTAATAGATCTGGACAATCAATGACTGAAAATATTTTTAAGAGAAAAGTGAGGTCCGCAATTTCACGTCGTTTGATTAATGGTAATAGATGGAATTTTCTACACAGATCATAGTATCTGGAATTACTGTAAGGAATCTTAGTGCGAAAACAAAGGTACTTAATGAATTTCTTTTGAATACACTCAATACGGTCAATAAACTTATTATAACACGGATTCCATATTTGTGAAGCATATTCTAGCTGACTTCGTACAAATGTACAATATAAAATTTTTAATGTTTTAATGTCACTAAATGACTTAGAAAGGCGGGTAATGAATCCAAGTAATTTTAAAGCTTTTGTTGTAATTTGGCTAATATGTGCATCAAATGAAAGCTTGGAATCATGGATTACACCAAGATCGCGTATAGTAGTTACTTTAGGAAGTGTTACACCGTTCAGTGAGTAAGATGTAGGTATTAATGCATGTTTTCTCGCGAAGGTCACTAAAGAACACTTAGAAGGATTGAGATCTAGTTTATTACGATAGCAGTAATCTTCAAGACGATTTAGGTCACTCTGAAGAGTAACTACATCTTGACTAGACGTAATTGAGGTATAGATTTTCATATCGTCAGCAAAACATAGTAATGAAGATGATTTAAAGCATAAGTGAATATCATTAATATAAATTATGAACAGTAATGGACCTAATAGTGAACCTTGCGGAACACCACTTGATACATGAACCCAGGAAGAAATATAATTATTAAGAGCTACTGCTTGACACCTATTGAGTATATAAGAAGTAAACCATCTTAGGAGATCACCATGGATCCCTACATTACTGAGTTTTTGTAATAGAAATACATGGTCGACACGATCGAAGGCCTTACTATAATCCGTGTAGATTACATCAACTTGTTTACCTTTTTCCATAGCCTCAGTAATGTAATCATTTAAAAGAATAAGATTGGTAACAGTTGAGCGTCCCTTAAGGAAGCCATGTTGAGAAGGGTTAAAAACACTATTTAGAAAAGGATATACTTTATTATAAACAACACGTTCGAGTATTTTTGCTATTAGGCACAATTTAGATATAGGCCTATAATTAGTTACAATCGATTTGGAACCCTTCTTGTGAACTGGCGTGATAAACGCAGATTTCCAAATAGTGGGCACCGTGCGTGTAGTAAGAGATTTACGAAAAAGCAAAGTAATAGGAATTGATATATATTTGGCTGTTTTAACTAGAAACTTAGGAGATATATTATCCGGGCCCGCAGTTTTTGTGCAATCTAATTTTTTAAGTAATAATTCAATGGCGTTAGGATCTACTTCAAATTGACTTAATCCAGACGTGTGAATGTCTGAAGCAAAATAAGAATTGGGGGGGTATGCATTTGTATTTGGAGACATGTTATGATTGTCCCGAGACTGTAAATAGGTTGATTGAAAATATAAGGAGAATGCTTCACAGATAGTTGCACCACTGCAAAACGACGTATCGTTATATGTTACAGTGGCAGGAATAACATTTGACTTACACCTCTCTTTAACAAACGACCAGAAAAACTTAGGATTTTTTAGTATTGACTTTTCAGTTGAAGATAAATATTGTTTATAACAAGCGGATTCTATATTTTTTACTCTTTTCCGAAGTAGTTTAAATGAAATTAAATCAGAATGATTGCCATATTTCTTATATTTACGAAAATACTTGAGTTTTTCCCTGATGGCTTTCTTAAGGGATTTACAGAAGCACGCATTTAACTCATTAACATGTAACTCGGGATTTACAGAAGCACGCATTTTAATGTCGCCGAGCTCTGTTATATCTCTATCATATTATATCTGAACTTGTCTTCTTTGCAATAATTCACGAGAAGTAGTTTATGACTTATATATGTTAACGGAAATGTGTGTAATCCGTCATTGTATACAATTCCTAGGAAATGTATGTAATTCCTAAAATCGCCCGGAAATGTGTAGAATAAATTACATTAGACACATTTCCTAGGAAATCTATACATTTCCTAAATAGTAATCGGAAATATAAGTAAATGTAAGTATATAAGATATTAATTAACATAAACTAACCTAACCTAACCTAACCTACCTACCTACCATTGGAGAACAATGGAGAATGTCACATGAATCTTGAAAGGGAGCCCGAAATGAGCTTCTTGGACACCGGAAGGGTTATTTTTAATTAGTAACATAGGTAATATGAAGATACGAGTATTATAGAATTTACCGCTATGATTGTTACCTGTGATAAAAAATATTACTCTAATTTGAACAACGTGTTTGATTACAGAAACCATTATTCTTATACATTTCCTAATACGATATTGGAATTGTATACAATGCCTAGGAAATGCATACATTTCCTAGGATATGTATGTATAAAATAATTATTGAAAGAATATTTTATACATTTCCTAAATAGCTTCGGAATTGTATACATTTCCTAGGAAATGTATACAATTCCTAAATTTCATACATTTCCGGTAACATATACATAAGGACTTAAAAAAAAGCGACGGATGACCGTCAATATAACACCCTAAGCACATCTTCGTCTTTTTAAACCGTACTCAATGTTTTATTAATAAACAATATATACGTAAGATTGAGTTCGCTATCGAAAATACTTGGTAATTTCCACATTATTCTTGTGGGTGAATGAATATTTTTTATATCAATTCGATCAGTCGATTTTGTCGTCTTTATATCCGTAGAAGTGCTAAGAATGACGAGGAAAACGCGCATTGTATTACAATTATTAACAATACATTATATAATTTATGATTTAGGTATCTTCAAGGCTAGAGCGAATAGGCACCTTCTAGGTAGTTGTTTAACGACGTAGACTATATCGTCACTTTCTTTAATTAAGCAATTCTTGAAATCCACTGCGCTCGCCATCTTGAAACATAAGGTGTTAAGTCTCATTATATACAGGAGTTACTCTAGCTACAATGTCCTTCAAACCGGAATGATAGTACCTACCTAGGCGGCCCCTCACATATAAAAGACCTACCACCTAATGTGTGCGGTGGTATAGGGCGGAAAGGATTTTTTATCCCCAGCATATATATTTTTTTCATATTTTTAACACATGTACATTAAAATAATAGGTTGTGGAAGCAAGTCATTCTGTCACCTTAATTTTATCATTCTTTGCTAAGTATATTTTCCAGTCCCGGAAGACAGCTACTTTAGTATTAAATATTTTAGTAAATTCAATTAATAGTCTGGTAAAGAAAGTTAATTTAAAATAAAGTTATTTTATATTAAGGTGATTGAACACCTTATGTTCTAAGAATTTTAGAATTTTAGAATGGTATCCTTTCTACGCACATCTTACAGCAAAATAGATATTAATGTAGACCTGACCTTTTCCTTGTATTATATTATTATTTAGTTGTATTGTGTGTGTGGAAGAAATAAATGGTTTAAATGGTTTAAATGGTTTAAAACTTAAGTTTAACATTTTAGGAAAGTTTATTTATTTATACAGGGTATATCAAGACCGCGACCGAAAACGAAGCCAGGTAGTAGTATTATCGACTTCAGACACAATGCAAATAAAAAATTCGAAAAAAAATTCGACAATTTTTTTTTTTTTTTTTTTCCCGTCGTCGTATTTGGGTTATAAATATACATTTTCACTAAAATAATGATGTAAACCTTTTTGTTTTATAGTTGCAATGGTACGTAAGGGTTTAAATTAAAAATTTGGCAAAAACTAAGGATATACCACCTAAAAATGATGATTTTTATAAAATTGCAAAAAATTATTTGTCGCTTTTTTTTGCGAAATTTTTAGTTGCGTTGTGTCTATAACAACTAAAACTACCACCTGGCTTCGTTTTCGGTCGCGGTCTTGATATACCCGGTATATGAGGTCCACCAACATCGCCAAATATCATACATTGTAAAAGATACAGTAACAATGTTTAAGTCTGATATATGCGGCAATCATAACACTTTTCATCAAGTACATTGTATTCATTATATCGTGCCAGTATAAAAAGGCATTCACAGGCAAATTCGGAGCTTACCACTGCTTTAAAAACAAGTTTAAAAATCATATATGAAAAGTACACCTAACAAGAAGATTCATTGAAGACAGTTCGATATTGCTAAATATTTCACATACAAGTCATGCGTGCTAGTTTTTGGTTATAAAGTTTAAATAAACAGCGCGCAATGAATATCGAACATTCCCTGAACATTCACATCGTATTCGATCCACTGCGTATCGTCATCGTACGTTGTTATTGGCGTACTAGCGGAGTTTTTTCTATTCCGTCGCCCGGTGGGAAATGTTTTGATTATTACATAGCGGTGTCGTGCGGAATGTGTTGAGAAAATAGATATTTTACTAACAGGGAAATTGCATTGCAATTGAGAATACATTGCTGTCTATATGAAATATTGGCAATCGGTAATTATCATAACATTTGTACAATTCCGCATGATGATGGAGGTAGCTTTTTCGCAATTTTCCTCTACAAAGGAATGGCTTGGGACCTGGAAATTCTCTCAGGGTAATTAAACTGAACCCCTAAGGAAAGAAAAATACTTGGGAATAAGAAATTCATGAAAATATTTTGCTTTATATGTAGTTAGCTTGGCGTTAATATACGGTGTAATCGCATCCGGGCGAAGCCGGGTCGGACCTTTCGTTCTTAATATAATTATTGTACCACTATAATAAGAAAACAATTTATCATTACTATACAAATAAGCTCACCCAGGTATATAAACAAATTCAATCGCTTGCAACTAACACATCTAATTAAATAAATAAAGAAGTACACCAATGTCTATTTCTCCAACCAAACAGCAGTGTAAATGTACTGTTGTGTTCCGGCTTGAAGGACAATGTAGCCAGAGTAACTATTGGACATATTGAGACTTAACATCTTATGTCTCAGGATTGCGAGCGCAGTAGAATGCCAATTAAAGCTTTGTAATTCATGGTGTTGTTTGATTTTGCTACTGTCCCCATGAGCATAATAATGGCATGCTTGCCTCGCCATTCATCGCTAAAAAGCAATCTCATAAGATGTCTTGTGCACAAGGAGCTATGAAATCTACTTATAAATAAAATAGGCCATATACTGATAGGAGTAGACTCTAGGCGTCTTGCAAGGTGCCTATAACTTTGACTTTGAAACGTCAATCCCATACATTAGCAATGTCAAATACCCTACGTCTTAAATGTATGTTGCATGTAAATATTGTCAGAACATGATAATCGTATGGCCGTTATGTCATGCGATATTTGCATGCGATTCTCGCCGCAAGAAACTCCATGTAAATAGCGCTTTATCGTCAAAGTTAATGCAACTGGGCCTACATTTTATTGGTATTTACATATCCGCGCGGATAAAGAAAAAAAAACGAATTAAAGTCGAATCAAGGTGGAAGCCTTTACGCCTTCATATATCCACTGCATATTTTTATATTTATGTGAATATTCTGCGAAAGCCTGCTCGCAGCTCCTAATCCCTTGGAAAATTTAATATTGCCGAAAATGTGTAGGTAAAAATATGCAATGAACCTGTGTAACAGCACTTTGACGTAAGACGTGGGAGTCGAGCAGACTCAAATTGTTTTGAGTCTTCATTTGTCGCCTCATGGGACTTATGGTAACATGTTTAAGGTGAATCGTGACGCTCTAGGTTTGGAGTCGAGGTCAGGTAATCCATTTTATATTTTCCGATTTTTAAATAAGTTCTGTTTTCTGGATTGCACAAGACTGGAATTTCTGCCAAGGCGATTGTCTCACCCTTTATTACTTCTTTGACTAGAATAAGCGAGATGTTCGGTGACATTAATGGTATCTTTTCAGGTATAGATGATCTTTATATGTCCGTATTTTTAACAGAAAATGTATTTTTTACAACATACCGCCGTGATGTATGTATATTTGAAGGGAGTTCTAGTCTCCGTATTTTATTCGACGTGCCGTAGCATATTTAGAGCACGATAATAATACGATGCACTGTCGTCGGCAGACGTCTTGAGACATTTTCACTCCACGTGTACGTCTAGACTAGCAAACCATCTTTGCTCCTTACAATTTGAAAATTATAACTTCGGTCACTTATAAGTCTTCTGTAGCGCTTATTTTTCGGCACCGGTGACGTTAAATCGCCGATTTGCATTCAGCGAGCGAGCCCGTAGAGGAATTCTGTTTTTATTGTGGACTTAAGATACTGTCTTTATGAAGTTCACGTTACTGACGGTGTGTTAGCTCCAAATGGCAAAAAAATAATAAGAATTTCTGCAGTGGTGAATGCTTAAGTGCATTTGCACACGGCGTTTTTTTAACACACCGAGAACGGGCAGAAATCGCGCATTAAACGTAATTCAGCCGCAGTGAGTGAACCTTTGGTCTTCTACAGCGCTGTGAGCGCGCATTCGTAAAACTAAGGCCTTAAAATAAGGGATCTTATGGGTATGAACTTGAGGTTCGGATGTGGATACAATAAATAATAATAATAAATACACCCAACAGTCACATACATAATCCTTACCCCATATTAAAATCAATTAAATCTTGTCTCGCGGGTATCAGAAGCTACGAGAGACTTTTCAGACTCACAAACACCAAGACCTGAGACAAATACTTGTGGGCTTCACAAACATTTATCTATTATAAATAAATAAATACACCCAACAGTCACATACATAGTCCTGACCCCACACTAAGATCGAATCTTGTGTCGTGGGTATCAGAAACTAAGAGAGACTTTTCGGTCTCACAAACACCCAGACCCGAAACAAATACCTATGGATCACACAGATATTTGTTTCCGTGCGGGGATCGAACCCCCGGCCTCTCGTTTCATAGGCAGCGTCTAACCAACTGCGCCACGGAGGCTGTCAATGCACTCTATGTTATAAAATAAGTGCACCTTCTGTAGTCGAGACATGCTGTTGTCAGTCATGTCTCGTCCGGGGCAGTACACTGTCTCACTGGAGATCGTTCGGTGAGTGAGATTGCCGGATGCCCAATGCCCTTTTCCTTTTCCCATAATTCTTCCTTCCCGCTCACCTCCTAATTTGATGGCACGGCAACATACCCATGATGTTGTGGATGTTCATGGGCGGCAGTGATCACTTTACCATCAAGTGACCTGTCTGCTTGGTTGCGGGCTAATTGAATAAAAAAAATGCGTGAATTTTTAGTTTAAGTGAATTTCTTATGACTGGTCTAGGGCTGGTATTTGTACTAATTATGACGATAAATAGCACATGTGCCTACCTCTGATAATACAGGCATGAACTTATTCATATCTATTATATATAATATTAATATAACGAATATGAAACCACGTAAATGCGTTTAATAATTTCCCATTAATTTTAATATTCTATAAATTCTTTTGATGTTAAATATGCACGTTTCTTGAATAAAATATCCGATCTTAATTTTCATTTAAGCCTTGGGAGCTTTAAATGAAGATCTTAATTAAAAACCTAAGCTCTTTAGGCTAGCAAACAGCTGTATAATAAACATCGACACGGCAATTAATCATTTCTTAAGGAAATTCCTTAAAGTGTTCAGTACCCACGCAGACGGTAAACAGCGAAAACAGATCTTTATTTAATGTTTTAAATAATCCTTTGTATAAGTACTAATACTTACTTTTTTATTATAAAAATAAGCAACTGAATAGAGAAACACTTTCTAGTTTTTCCTTTTTAAAAATTTCGCTATAAAGAGAAGGGAAAAAAAAATATGGCTTTTGGTTTCATGTGTTGGATATGACTGTGTAAATAAATGAAACATCGGATAATATTATAGTAGATATCAGGCAATACTACTGTGTTACTTTTAAGAGTGTGCATCTCATTTCTAGTGAATGATATCTGATTGTAATCACATTAAGTTTCTGTAGCAATAAATAAAACAGAAACTGAACAAACCTTTTAATTAAGTTCAATTATTAAAATTCGCTTCTAATTTTAATGAGCCAGGCAGAAAACCGTTTTATTAAATTTAGCCAAGTCAGTAAATTAAAAATGTAGTTTAAAGTCGATCGTCGTTTACGCGAATACCGCTCTTATTCCCGGCGCCGCCCGTCGGAATGAAATTGCAGCAACACTACAGCATTTAATGTAGACATGACAGCGTGTCTAGAGTTTTACTTGTATAGTTTTTTTTTACTTTTTCTAAGAAACAATTTGCAGCGAAACTGTTTAGTCGAGTGCGCTTCGAGAGCATTTTATGGAGCCATAATTGGAATTTTGATTGATGACGTCTTACTTTAAAACTTTTTATTTTATGTATTGCATTTATTTTTTTATTAAACATATTGTGCAGTTATGTGTCGTACATCAGATTCAGTCAACTATGTTGGAAAATGTTGGCATATTAATTAATTTTCTTTTACCTTAAATCCATTTAATTAATTCATTCAAAATTAAGGGTAGTTAAATTGTAACAGTCACAGAGCGAATGACTAATACCTCAGTCCGCCCCGTGACCACGAAAGCTGGAAATCAATCGAAATGTCGGGAAGTTAAAAAAATTTAAAAATTAAACCAAATCGCGATAAAATCCGTAAAAAATAGTTTTATTTCAAGATTAATATATCCTCGAGAATAATACTTGTTTTCTGGATTAAAAATAGTTTCATCCTTTTCCATGACAACGTACACTCAAAGTTCCATGAAGTATAACCGAGAAGTAAACACGTGAAAACGGAACAAACAATTTCACTTTCAGATTCAAAATACTATTATAGATAAATGGTACTAAATTAGCTTAATAAAGAGGAAAACAATCAAAACGCCGGTGAGGTCAAGTGGATATCCGGGAAGAAACAACAAGTGGATGGGGAGGGGGGGGGGGGTAGTTAAAAAGCGCGCAATCGGCAGTTCACGCGCCAGCGCGCCTGGCTTCAGCCTTAACGAGTCTTCGCCACATTCCTTGCGGAAACTCCTTTTAGGGAACCTTTACACGAACGTCTTAGAATTGTTTATGGCATATTATGGAATTCGAGGAAGAAGGAAACATACAAACATATATTTACGCCTTTTTCCCAGAAGGGGTAGGTAGAGGTACAACCAGGACACTCACGTTTTCCAAGTATTTTCCGTTCCACGATGCTGCAAGCTGGCAAGCTTATCGCCATATCGGGCACAAATTCCTGACTCCGAGCTGATAATTTAATTATTTATTTTATTCTTTATTGTACACAATAAATATAACCATAGGTATAGAGACAACATAATAACAAAGTACAAATGGCGGTCTTATCGCACTAAGGCAATCTTTACCAGACAACCATTGCATGGATTTATGAGAAGGAGAAAGAAAGGGCAGTGTATAATAAATAGAAAAAACCAAGATCACTTTGCCCCGACCCGGGACTTGAACCCGAGACCTTAGCTTTGGAATCATAATGTAGTACGATTGCGCCACCGATGCAGTCAGGAGGAAAGAAAAAAAAAACTTTCAACAGTCTATAATCGTGACGCCACACTAAGATCCGTCATGTGTTGTTGTTATCAAAAACTAAGCGACTTCTTGGTCTCACAAAAGCCAGGATCCTAAGCTTATACTTGTGGATTATAAAAATTTGTCTGGGCTCGTGGATAGATGCAGTTTCACTCCGGAGGTACACTAATACTGTCTATAATAAATCACACCGGTTCTGATGTGATTTCACTTCCTTATTCGATGATTGCATATGGAGCTGTCATGGAGGAACATGGGCGCCCCCCTCATCCAAGGGCGAAAGCGAACCCCCTGTCGGCTTTAATATTTGCGTGAGTAAAAGATAAAAGAACGCTAACATTACGCTTTAGAAGATATTTTATTACGTCAGCAGATAATCTGGCAGTAAACTGAATAATTAAAGCCACTTTTGTGGTGGTCGCTTTCGTATAAGAGAGACCAAATAGAATCTCCATCGATCTGGATAAACCTTAACTATTGCCTTCTATTACAAAAGTATGGGCTTCTATCACACCCTTGAGTGAGTTTTTTGGAGGGAGGAAAGCTTTTAGGTTCCCCTCTGGTACGACTGAGAACGCGGAAAGGGCTTTGCAACTGTTACTATGTCTTGAAGCTCCATATGTTTGAATATTACATCTTTCGACGCATCCTCCACGGGACCTTCAGACAACTTCACGGGACAAAACATACACCCGTATTCACAAACAATACTATGAGGACGCATAGTGTAGCCAAACGCACAGAATTGTCAATTTTGATTCAAAAACAATACTTGAGTGATGAGTGACACTATGCGTTCTCTTATGGAGGCCCTCAGGTAAAGAAACTCAACAGCTATTTTACGCAACGCATAGTGTCGATTGAAGACGTAAAAGTGACAGTGGTATATGCCATTTCATTTTATGTGTTTTGCACTAAGGTTTTGGATTACAGCAGCGAGGAGGAGTTCGACAATTATATTAATGATGTCCTTACCGAACGCAGGACGATAAGCACAAGAAATATTATTGGAGATTTTCAAAATCCTTTTGTTTTTTACAATGATGAAGAATTTCGAAGACGCTATCGATTTGCTAAAGATGATATTGTTCTTCATATATACTATTGCCACTTGTCGATTTAGACCTGACAAAATTAACTAAAAGGGGCTTTCCAATACCAGTTTATCAATTACTTGTGGTCTTAAGATTTTATTCGTCTGGGAGTTTTCATTTTTTTCATTGAAGGTATACTTTTGGGAGACAGTGGGTATGGGTGTCAAAAATTCTTATTAGGTAACACCAGTAGCACGCCCAGAATCTTCTAGTGAACATAACTATAATAAGGCACATATAAAAACCCGAAATATTGTGGAAAGAACAATAGGTGTATGGAAAAGGATATTTCCTTGTCTTTCCATCAAAATGGCAACCAATTTAACCACAACTTGCAATATTATTGTGGCTACAGCGGTGCTATATAATATATGCAGAGCGCGTGGTGTTCTTGAACACATTGAACCAAACTTGAGAATATCTGGTGTTTCTACTGGACATGTTCAGACATCTAGTAGAGAAGCGCTCCTTTTTCGAAGAATGTTTATAGCACGCCATTTTTGATAAAACAATTAATATACAATAGTTTTGGTAAAACAGCAAACAGGTTACCGGATGATAAGTAATAACTGACGGCCGTGTCCACCACATCCACAGTGCTTCGATTATAGGTGTGTTACTGGCTTATCAAATCGGTAGGAGAGTGGGAAGGAAAAAGGATGGGAAGAAGATAGGGTTATCGGGCAACTGAAAATCTTGATAAATATGTGTTGTAGGTAATGAAAACAGTTTTTAAACTTAAACTCAAATATTTTTATTTTGTAACATTTCAATTTTCAACTTTAGTTTCTGTATTTGTAAATTATGTAGTTGTTTTTCATATTCTAAAGTATTTTTTTCTCTTTAGAGTAAAATTTTTTCTCGTTGTATCCTTGCTTCATGCAATTCCTTATCGTGTTCTATATTTAAAGTGCACCGTTTCATTCTCGCCTCAAGTTCACTTTCCAATCGCTTGTTACCTAAACAAAATAAAATACATACATTAATAAATTATTTATTTTAAGATTATCTACGTGACTTGTATCACATCGGCGAGGTGGTGCGGTTACACTACTGTAACACACACTGTACTGTACAACAGTGAGGTCTCGGGTTTGAATACCGGGTTGAGAAAAGTGTTATTGAATGTTTCTTTTCTTTATTAGCGAGAAGTCAAGAATTTAGTGATAGATGCGTTGTTGCTCACATTTATTGTTTGTTACCTTAATATATTATAAAAGGAGAACCTACTTACTGGTTGAAATACTTGCACTATATTTATTTTTTAACTTCGTTGGAGGCACAATGCTTTCATCTGCAAAACAAATATGTTTTAACATTACTTTATTAATTCTTTGGTTAGTTCCTCCCATGCTCGTTTCTTCAACTGTATATGCCTACCCTTCTGGGAAAAAGGCTTAAGTTTATATATGTATGTACAAAAATACTTACCATAATAAAAGTGTTGAACTTTTACTTGTCGAAGATGTGTTGGCAATTCCGTCCGCATCCATTTTTTAATCCACAAAAATACAATTTACGGCTTAAAAATGTGGGAAGGAAATTTTATAAAATATTTGGCATGTGAATATTTGAAGTTGTCAAAGGCGCTTTACACTCACACGTAATTCGCGGGAGAACGCAAAAAAAAAATAAACACCAGAGAGAAATTAGCAACAGTAATTGACCAATCACTGATCCGCATTGGATACTGTGCGTTCCCATAGTAAAAGGGTGACTCAAGTATTGTTTATGAATAAAAAGGCTGAGCGGAACGATTACTATGCGAAATGTCTTACTTAGCATAGGGTTACTTCAACACTGGGGTGCTATGTCGGGAACCTCCACGTGGTGCACCCTGGGCAACGTGGGTCATCGAAGTTGCGATTTTGCAACTTCAATGGCCGACGGCAAATATCCGACGGGGAGGGCAGGGGGTTTGGCGGTCGCTGTCTTTTGTGGCGGCCGCCTCCATCTGTCGTTGCAGGCGAGACCCTCCATTTGGGTCGCCCTCCGGTTCTGTCCCGGAGGTTTCGGCGGGCCCGGTGTGCGCTTACCCCGCCGCCGGGCGGGCTGTGGGAGTGTCCCTCCCACGGCCGCCGTCGTATATCGTAATCCGGTTGTGAGGTTTGTGGTCATGTCTCGCACTCCTGCCGGACCGAGGGTCTTGGCTTAACCGCCCGGACCGCGAGGGAGGATGCCTCTATAAAAAGTACCCCGAATCCCAAGCGGCGGCGCACCGCGAGGGGATGCATGGCTGATGGGCAGTTCAGTCTCTAGTGCGACCCCCGCCAGAGTACCAGCCGACCCTCTGGCGGGTTACGCTAGGCTTACCCAGGTACAGGGGGCACTGCCTGGGCGGACCTTCTTTTCCCCCATACTCGTGGGAACAATATGAAAAAAGTTAAGAAATTTACAGACTGTTCAGTTGTTGTGGAAAGGTTGCTTGACTCGGACGCTTCTCAAGCGTCCAGTCAGGCAACATCCTTGATGGGACCGCCTGCGGAGAGGCCCGCGCCATCCCGTGACTTCGATTCGGAGTCCGGGACGAGCAGCGACTCTTCGCATGCGAAGAAAAGGCGTACAAGGCAGCGGGGTTCGCGTCCTGTGGAGAAGCGGCAGAGGGCCAGTGATGGTGGCAGTACGGTGGATACGGACTCCCGTGCTGCCACCAAGAAACAAAAGCGGAGGCCCTCGGTTTCGGCGAGGAGGTCGGGCGCGGAGGACGACGCTATCAACAGGGTGCGGAGGGAGTACGAGGCCGCCCTTGACGATGAGCGCATCGCCGAAGCCAAGAGGGCGGAGGCGGAAGAGGCCGACCTGCTGAAGGCGAAGGAGGCTCATCCCTGGACGAAACCGGCTCCAAGGGATGTAGCCCCGGCTACTCGCAGGGAGGCTCTCACCAGGATGGCGGAGCGGCTCCGACATGTCTCCCGGACGTCCGGACACCTCAAGGGTACGTACGTTCGGGATCTCAATGTAAGCGTGTCGGAGCTACTAGCAATGGCGGAAGAGCCGCCCTCGGCGGAGCTCTCAAGGGTGGAGGCGGAAAACCGTGCCCTCCGCGAAAAAGTTACGGCTTTGGAGGCAGCTTTCACCGCTCAGGCGAAGGTGCTGGAAGATCTGTTGGCCACGGTCCGGTCACAGCAGCAGCCAGCGCCTGAGCCTATGGTGATCTCAGGCGGACCGACTGCAGACGCCATAAAGAGTCTGCTAGAGACACACATGGCGAGGGTGGACGCCAAACTTGAGGCGCTCGCCATGCGGCTGCCTCCCGAGCCGATCCTTCGTCCTCCGCTGGCTGCAGATAGGGCTAGGGCCAAGGCAGCCCCGAAGCCGCAGCCTCCTGTCGCGGGGACCTCTTCGTGGCCCGCTCTAGGAGCGGGAAAAAGAGGAGCTGCCCCTGCGGCCGCTGGCCGTCCGGCTGCAGCAGCCCGGCCGACAGCGGCTGCACCGGTCCCGCCACAAGTGTCTGGTCGGGAGTCACGCGGGCGACGCCGGGGTAACCGCAAGCGCGCTCCGCCTCGGCCACAGACGCCGCACCCGCCCCTGCAGGCTGCCACGTCCATGGAGACTCCGTGGACTGTGGTGGCCAAGAGGGGCAAAAAGAAGCCCAGGGCGGCCCAACAGCCGGTCCAGGCCCCACGCAGGGCTCCCCAGCTCCGCCTCCCGCGCAAAGCCGCCGTGACTCTCACGGTGACGCCGGAGGCGTTGAAGCGGGGAGTAAGCTACGCGCACGTCTTGCGTGAGGTCCAGACCAAGGTGGACCTTGCCAGCCTTGGCATCACAGCTGGGCTGAGGTCGAGGCGAGTGGCCACAGGGGCATACCTTTTTGAGGTGCCCGGGCCCGAATCCGAGGCGAGGGCCGACTCCCTCGTGTCGAAAATGAGGGAGGCTCTGGACGAGTCGAAGGATGACGTGCGTGTCACCCGTCAAGACTGCGGAGCTGCGCGTCTCGGGATTGGACGCCTCAGCCACCCCCGAGGCAGTCGCAGCGGCCATCGCTCGTCTCGGAGAGTGCTCCCCGGACGAAGTCAAGGTCGGGGAGGTCCGTGTCGAGCGTTCGGGCCTGGGCGCGGTATGGCTCCGCTGCCCAGCAAAGGCGGCGGAGAGAGCAGTGAAGGCAGGGCGTGTCCTGGTGGGATGGGTGGCGGCGGGAGTTAGGCTCCTCGAGCCAAGACCGTTGCGCTGCTTCCGCTGCCTACACAAAGGGCACGTCCGGGTGCAGTGCGCGGCTGATTGTGATCGCAGCGGGCTCTGCTACCGCTGCGGTCAACCGGGTCACAAAGCCCGAGAGTGCTCCGCGGATCCGCACTGCACGATCTGTGCAGCTGCGGGAAAACCCGCGGACCACCGGGTGGGCGGCAAGACCTGCGTTGCCTCCTCGGTCCCGCTCCGCACTCAACGCGGTGTGGGCGCCGGGGTTGTGACGCGGTCAAAACCGTCCCACCCCGAGGCGATGGAGATCGCCCATCCATAGATGGAACTTAATTTCCTCCAGGCGAACATCAACCACTGCGCCGGAGCGCAGCAGTTGCTTGTTCAATCCCTGGCGCAGTGGTCGATTCAAGTGGCTGTGGTCGCCGAGCCATACTCTGTCCCTGCCCGCGACGACTGGGCAGGGGACCTTGATGGCTCGGTGGCCGTCATCACCCAGGGCGCCGCCGGCTCTCCGCCCTTCGAAAAAGTAGCGAAGGGTGCGGGATGCGTGGCGGTCCTGGTGGGAGGGGTGTGGGTAGTGGGAGTCTATTTCTCTCCCAACAGGTCCCAGGCGGAATTCGAGAGCTTTCTCGCACGCCTGGGGGCCCTGGTGCAGCTTGACAGCCAGCCTCGCCCCGCGCTTGTAGCCGGCGACTTCAACGCCAAATCCTTGGCTTGGGGTTCGTCGGTGACCGATGCGCGGGGCGAGGCCCTGGAGGAATGGGCGATCTCCATCGGGTTGGTCGTCCTGAATCGGGGGTCGGAGAACACGTGCGTGCGGCACAACGGCGGTTCGGTGGTGGACGTGACGTTCGCCACCCCGGCCCTTGCCCGCCGTGTTCGGGACTGGAGGGTTTTGGTCGAGGAAGAGACGCTGTCCGATCATCTCTACATTCGGTACAGCGTCTCGGCCTCCCAGGTCTCCACCCATCAGTCCGGTGGTGGTCCGACTGCCCGATTCACGGGCGGCCGACGTTGGGCCGCGAAGCGCCTCGATGTGGAGGCCGCGAAGGAAGCCGCTATTATTCAGGCGTGGCTCCCCGTACCGGATGGGCCAGTGCGGGTGGAGCAAGAGGCGGAATGGTTCGGGGTGGTGATGTCGCGAGTCTGCGACGCGGCCATGCCCCGGGTCACCCGCCTCCCTGCGAAGCGCCAGGTGTACTGGTGGTCGGCCGAGCTCACAGAGCTGCGCGCGGCTTGCATGGTCGCGCGCCGCCGACTCGCCAGGCACCGTCGTCGTCGGACCCGTAGACCCGGCGACGACGAGCAAGGGCGGCACCTTCTCGACCTCCACAGAGAGGCGAAGAGAGCGCTGCGGGTGGCCATCGCGCAAGCGAAGGCCGCGGCGAACGTAGAGTTCCGGAGGTCTCTGGACAGAGATCCATGGGGGCGTCCGTACCGTGTGGCGTTGAGGAAACTCCGCCCATGGGCGCCCCCACTGACACAGAGTCTCCGGACTGAACTTTTAGAGGACGTCGTCGCGGCCTTGTTTCCGGCCACCGAGGAGTTCACTCCTCCACCGATGGCGCCATGTCCACCGGCGTCATCGTCGTTGGTTTCGGTAAGGGATATCCCGGAGGTTTCGCCGCAAGAGCTAGAGGCGGCAGTGCTTCGGCTGCGGAGCAAGAACTCGGCCCCGGGGCTCGACGGGGTGCCCGGTCGTGTCTGGGTGCTGGCCGTCGAGTCGCTGGGTACGAGGCTCCGCGGCCTTTTCTCCGCGTGCCTTGAGCGGGGCATCTTCCCGTCGCGGTGGAAGACGGGCAAGCTTGTCCTGCTCCGCAAGGAGGGGCGACCCGCAGATTCGCCGTCGGCCTACCGGCCCATCGTGTTGCTCGACGAGGTGTGCAAGCTCTTTGAGCGCGTAGTCCACGCGCGCCTCGTCGAGCATTTGGAGGACGCGGGCCCGGACTTGGCGGACTGCCAGTTCGGGTTCCGGCGGGGCCGGTCGACGGTCCACGCAATTCTGCGGGTGAAGGCACAAGCGGAGCGTGCGGTGTCCCGGGGTAGGGTCGTGGTGGCGGTGTCTCTCGACATCGCCAACGCGTTCAACACCATGCCCTGGGCCTGCATCGAAGAAGCACTGCGGTACCACGAGGTTCCGCCCTACCTTCGGCGTCTGGTGCACTCGTACCTGTCCGAAAGGCACGTGGTGTATCCGGGCGCCGACGGGTGGCACCGCAGGGAGGTGACGTGCGGTGTTCCACAGGGCTCGGTCCTCGGGCCGCTCCTGTGGAACATCGGCTACGACTGGGTGCTACGTGGTACCAACCTTCGGGGCGTCGCTGTCGTCTGCTACGCGGACGACACGTTGGTGACAGCGACGGCCAGGACATTCCAGAGGTCCGCCCTGCTCGCCTCGTTCGGTACCGGACTGGTGGCGGGCAGGATTCGGCGACTGGGCCTCACGGTGGCCCTCAACAAGACCGAGGCCGTGTGTTTCCACGGTCCTCGGTGTGGGCCTCCGCCTGGGGCCCATATCACGGTGGAGGGCGTGCGGATTCCTGTCGGCTCGAGCATGAAGTACCTCGGGCTCATTCTTGACAGCCGATGGGATTTCCGCACGCATTTCGAGACATTGTCGCCGAAGCTGGTGAGGGTGGCGGGCGCACTTGGGCGCCTGCTGCCCAATACTGATGGTCCTGGCATCCCTTGTCGAAACCTATACGCTGGAGTCGTGCGGTCCATGGCCCTCTACGGGAGTCCCGTTTGGGCCGGGTCCTTGAGCGCTCGCTGCGTCCGCCTGCTGCACCGTCCGCAGCGCATGGTGGCGCAGCGAATTATCAGGGGCTACCGCACGGTCTCGCACGAGGCGGCCTGCGTATTGGCGGGAACTCTGCCCTGGGTGCTGGACGCGAAAACCCTCTCGTCGGCTTTCTTCCGACGAGAGGAGGCGTCCGAGCGTGGGCAGAGGCTGGTCCCCAGAGAGGTCGAGGCCATGTTGGCCTCCCTCCGCAGGACTGCCGTGGAGGAGTGGCGTTCCAGGCTGGAGAGCCCTAGTGCTGGTGCGAGGACCGTCGCGGCAGTGCGACCTGTCCTCGAGCAGTGGCTGGACAGGCGCCACGGTGCGCCGACATACCGGCTGACGCAGGTGCTCACCGGGCACGGCTGCTTCGGTGCGTACCTGTGTCGCATAGCCGGAGCCGAGGAGACCGCCGTGTGCCACCATTGTGGCAACTGCCGTGAGGACACAGCCCAGCACACGCTGGAAGAGTGCCCAGCCTGGGACGAAGAGCGCAGCGCTCTCATCGCGGTCGTGGGAAGCGACCTTTCGCTGCCGGCCGTGGTCGCCGCCATGGTCGGCAGCCGGAGTTCGTGGCGAGCCGTGCTCTCCTTCTGCGAACGTGTCATGTCGCGGAAGGAGAGCGCGGAGCGGGATCGGGAGCAGACCGATCCCGCCCGTCGCCACAGGAGACGTAGGAGGCGCCGGGACAACAACTAACCCGGCGCCGCAGAGGCCACATGGGGCCGCCGTCCCTACCTTGGCGGCCCCCGAGACGTGACGCAACACGCGTCTGTTGCCGCGCCGTTTAAGCGGCAGTGCGCATGGAGGCGGTCCCGGCGCGCTCTGTATCAACGGTATCCCGGGGCCGTCTCTGAAGTGCACCGATGGTGGCCGACGCGGGGTTTTTAGTCGGTATTTCGGCGCGTAGATTTACGGTAGGGACCCGACCCAGCGGCCGCCCGTCCACATCCACGGGCGGCACAACATCTTCGCTGGACTCGGAAGGCGCCGGTGAGTCCGACACACCCTCGCCCCTTCGGGGTGGGATGGTCCGTAAAGGGATTTTCCCCGCGAGAAAAAAAAAAAAAAAAAAAAAAAAAAAAAAAAAAAAAAAAAAAGGGTTACTTCAACACTGAGTAAAGTATTGTTTGTGAATACGGGCCTTACACCCATATTCTAAGACGTTTTCTCGACTCCACTTGACGTTACTAGAGGAAATCCGTATTCTTAGTAGAAAAAAATCTCCTCCACTCAACGTCACTCAAAAAATTTCCTGTCTCGAGGAAAGGAATCAACTGTCAAACTCAAGGTACGTCGCGACCTACCTTAAGGAAGAAATAAAAGAAATAATCCAACTTTAAAATTGTAATTTAAAAGAGAGAAATAAAGTTTACCTTTAAAATTCTTAAATACCTAAATATGCCATCAATTTTTTGAGGTGTGTGCCTCTACACGATTTACACATTTTCCTAGTGAATGATACAAACATTACTCTTTATTTCATTTAATAAAAGATTTTTGGTTTGGAAACAGTGTTTATTATTTTAAACAAGTTATTAAAGATTTCCAACAGTTCCTGTAATACTTGTACGATACTCCGTACGAATATCCCGAACGACGATTCATCCATAAGAATATCCTTCGAAATTTCTGGGTTGGATGGTATGACCCTCCTCCTGTCTGCATGCGTTTTTTTCTCCGACTCACTAAATATTTGTCTTCCAGTCACAATCCCGAAGATTTTGAGTTCAATAATTATATACTATTCGATGTAAACACTGTGACATGACATTTGACTGTCACTTTTCAAGTGATCATAGACTATTTTCAAATATTTTTTGTTAAATCTCTACTTTATCTATACATCAATGACGTAATTGATGACGTTTTTCCTTGACTCAACCTCACTCGAGGAACCTTTAGTAAAGGTATATTTTTAACTAAGCATACCATTTTCGAGGATCCCTCCAATTCATTTGTAAAGTCACCTCGACTAAGATAAGGTTGAGGAAGATTGGAGGAAACGTCTTAGAATACGGGTGTTAGACTCAGTTGCATAAACTAACTTTGATCATAACTTTAATTTTGACAATGTCATCGCCATACATTTGTGACGTATTTGACATTGCTATTGTATGGGATTGACATTTTAAGTCAAAGTTAAGGGCGAATTTAGTTTGTGCAATTGGCCCTTAGGGTAGCAATGAAAAGACACACACCTATATAACACAGAAATAGAAGTGATAAGTAGACCTAATACACCAATTAAGTTACCCAAATACTATAATCCTTCTGCAGCTCATAGGGCCCCAAAATACTTCGCTGTAGGTCGCCGGGTGTACAGGCCGGCATAAGAAGTCCTTATCAACATTTCCAGCGTTGCGTTGGTGGCTTGAGATAATTGCCGAGTGGATTTCATGAATAATTACATTCGGAGATTTGTTCCGCCTGGGACCGGCGCGGAGAGCGATTCACTGCTAATTAGTTTCGTTTTGTGCGACCTCGTGTTTCACTTACGACTTTATTATTTTACATTTTTTTAAATATTGATTTGGTAATTACCTTGTAATATCACGTTGTCAAATTTATTTCACAATATAGTTCTGTTAGCACAACAAAGGCTTGCAAAATACAGTAAAAATTTACAAATCTGTCTATACCGTTTGAACAGATCGGCTTGACCGGGTGGTTTATGGAAAACCTACATGAAGTAACTATGTATGTGGTTGTTGCGTTTCGTTCGGTGAAAGAGATTACTGGAACCTCTGTGGTTGGTGGTACAAGGTTCGTATTCACGTTGATAGCGGCCTGAATATACAGTTACAAAGCCATTACAGTGACCTGCACGACCTTTACTCCCTAAAATATACTTTTCTCTGTACCTGTTAATGCATTTTTATGTTCCGGTTTAAAGGACATTGTAGCCAGAGAAATTACTGGATATATTGAGACTTAGCATCTTATGTCTCAGGATGGCAAGCGCATTAGAGAATCCAAGCATTGCTTTGTAATTCATGGTGTTGTTTGTTTGCTGCTGTCCATGAGCGGTCGTATCGCTTCCCATTAGGCGATGGCATGGTCGTCTCGCCATTCATTCCAATTAAAAAAAACCTGTAAACGCTTAGACCTTTTAAACCACGCCACAGATTTTAATGTAGTTTTCATCCATAGATATATTATTTTGAGTAGAAGGTGTATAGTGTATACCTGTAGTCTTTATATTGCATGGGTTTGGAGAAGATCCGTATCCGGATGAAGCTGGATCGGGCCGCTGGTCATTAATAAAATAACGTTCATAATCATCAAACGTTACAAAATATCTATATAGTGATTTTTCTATTCATTATCAGTCAGATATGGCGATAGGCTCGCCACCTATCACATCGTGGGACGGAACGTACAAGGCGAAATGTGGGTGTCCTGGTGGCGCCTCTGCCTACCCCTTCGGGGACAAAGGCGTGAGTTTATGTATGTATGTATGTATGTTTAATTTCTGTTGTAAATACTTGTTAATTAGGTATACCTGATATGTTTTATTTTATAGTGTTCGTTTATTGTATGTGTAGTTTAAGTACCTGTATGTAGAGTAGTATAGTATAATGGCGCCTTAGGTTTAAAAGCTGTTATGGCATTTGTTCCGACGCAGGCGCCTTCAAATGAACATCAATAGAATGTCATCCCGTCGATCTGTCATTCGGTCACCGACCGCGGGTTGTCACTGCACTTCTGTTCCTCGCGTTTTTTCGCCGCCTGCCTCAGCCACGGTGCAACGAATGCAAATGGCTAGCTAGACATCTTTTTTTATATAATTTTCATTTCATCAAACATGAAATAATGTAACAAGTTCATTTCAAGTGTAAATAAATAGATTACCTAACGCTTTTATAATTATTTATTGCGTTGGCAAAACAGAGTATACTGATTCTTCGTTATGGGTTACCTACTTCGTTTCGTTTCTCTCAGCCATATTAAATATAAAGTAAACTTTTTCGTATTAAAATATATCCTACTTGCAAATCATAAAAAGTTATTAATGAACTGCTCTGATTTAAAACAACTTGTAATTTTTGTAATAATCACTACATTGTAAACTGGTTTTGAAAAGAGCAACACTAGAGTTTCTTGAACGTTCTTCTCTAGTGAAAACCGCCTTTCCGAACCGGGTGGTAGTTCAAAAAATGACTGAATCTAAACAATGTTGAACATTTTAATGGATTCAATAAATTATTTTCATTTCATTTCATTTTCATTTCATTTCATTATTATAATCACCATATTTAACACACGGGTTTTATTTAAGAGTCTAAACCCCATTATGTCCCTTTGAGACTGCATTATATGTAGGGTTATATATGTAAATAATTAAATCTCGGCATTGTGCTGTGTGGTAACAAAAGCCATCACTTAGTACCAATATTTAATTAGTACGTTACTTTAATTTCGTTCAAATGAAGTGGAAAAAAGCCATTAACATTATCTATATCGCCTACAAAATGTATACTTTTAACAAGCCCAATAAAAGCGGTAGCAAACTGTTCGGTTGTAACGGCAAATGACGAATCTAAATGGATCGTAGCGGGAGGTAATTTTGTGTAAACAGTTGCGAGATGAATCAACCGTTTATTAAGAGCCTATTCGTATTCCGATGTAATTACATCGAGTTTTAGTGACGTGCGTTTTTGTATAACAATCGGAGTATATACTAATCCCTTTTTACCTCATCGGCGTCATTTATATCATAAATAAATAAATAAATTTCACCATCATTACGTCACATGTCTTGGTAAGCATAAAAATTTCATACATACATATAAACACACGCCTTTTTCTCAGAATGGGTAAGCAGAGGTTCGATTGGTAGCAACCAGGATACCACGTTTTCGCGTTGTGTGTTCGCCATATCGGACACAAATTCCTCGCTTGGGCCTGATAATAAATAGAAAAATCCAATATCACTTTGCCCGATTCCTGTAAGTTCGTGTGTCTTTTTTGTTAATTTCATTCATAAATAAAAGAAAATCTTTTTCAAACTGTGCAGAAGATGTTTATAAATGATCAGGTCGTTTGAAAATCCGTGAAAAAATATCGACATTATTGTTAAATTTCAGAATTGGATCAAGCGTGGTCGCATCACCAACGTTTATTACAAAGGCTAATAATAACTAGTGATAAATCAAGCGCGATTAGGAGACATTAGCTATCTCCGTTTGAGGCTCGCGATATTACGAGGGAGTCTCTTTAATTAAGACTTAGTTTAAATTACTCTTCGGTTAATAGTGAAGGTTTATAGTTAATATCAAATAAAATGTTTTTACTAGGTTTTTTTTTTCTATTTTATTTGTTACATGGTGTCATGATAAAGAGTTTATTATTAAAAGTATTAACCAGCATCAAACTATGAACAAAATTAAACAATTATAAAAACAATAACATTTAAACTATAAGAAATAACATGAACAATTAAGATTAAAAGAAGACAATTAAGAATAAAGTCATCAAAATTTTTGAACCAAAATGTTCAAAATCATGTACCTATAACAATTTTGTCAAGCTTATCACAAAAAATGTCAACACGTGTTCAGTAAGCGCATTTAAGGGGTTGATAGCTCTGTCTGTTGGAATATAAATAAATAAATAAATATACCCAACAGTCACATACATAGTCCTGACCCCACACTAAGATCGAGTCTTGTGTCGTGGGTATCAGAAACTACGAGAGACTTTTCGGTCTCACAAACACCCAGACCCGAAACAAATACCTGTGGATCACACAAATATTTGTTTCGGTGCGGGGATCGAACCCGCAGCTTCTCGTTTCACAGGCGGCGTCTAACCAACTGCGCCACGGAGGCTGTCTATATTAGTATTAGCATCTGTCGCATGCTCCTCACGCGACAATACAGCAGACCTAACACAAACAGAAGGTGGAACCATTCAAACACATCAATAAATCCTTCTACTATATCAAAAATTAAAAGGAAATTGACTTCAAAGCATCAAATAACATTACAAAAATCCAGACGAACATATATACCCTAATAATAATTAGAAAACACATGAGAGTGACGATACAAGTCCGCAGCAATTTGTATGTGCTCGCGTTGGATGCGTTGTCGACAAGCGGCATCTTCCTGTAGTACCGCACCAAGTAGCAATTCCCATTTATCGCCGAAATTGTAACTAGCGATAAATATTTAACTATTGCAATAAATATCAAGAAATTTGACGTATATTGGTTCTGGGCTAGGTGAATGAACGAAAGCAGTAGAGACACGACAGAAAGGAAGCAACAGCATTTCGCGATCCGTCGCGCTCGCTGCGTCGTGAACTCGTGGTAGAAGCCGAAGAGTAGTCTCATGTGACATGACAGCCTCCGTGGCGCAGTTGGTTAGACGCCGCCTGTGAAACGAGAGGCCCCGGGTTCGATCCCCGCACCGAAACAGATATTTGTGTGATCCACAGGTATTTGTTTCGGGTCTGGGTGTTTGTGAGACCGAAAAGTCTCTCGTAGTTCCTGATACCCACGACACAAGACTCGATCTTAGTGTGGGGTCAGGACTATATATGTGACTGTTGGGTGTATTTATTATTTATCATTATTATATACCAGTAGAAGCTGATGGCACACACTGCCTGCTGCGTCATGATGTACATCAGCCGCGAACACGATGCCTTCAGTAACTATATTAACATTATGAAAGTTTAATAAAGGGTGTCGGCTACGCTACAGCTGTGCCGTCGGTCACCTTGGGAGCTATATTTACATATGAAACTGTAATTCAATAGTCCAAGTGCAGTGCAGTTAAGAGACACTGACAAAGTTAATTACTCATAATATCGTCTAATACAGGCTTAATTTAACTTCTATAGAGCAAACTTCGCGTAGGCTTTCATTTAGAATAAAAAACATAAATGTGTACCAACAGATTTCTGATGCCATCCCTTTGGAATTTTTTTGCTAATTTTATTTCGTTTTAGGATAAATTTATATTCAATAGTCACAACTTAAATTGATTGTAATTTTTTTCATAAGGTTTTATCCGATTGATTTGTGCATATTTGAATAGGAATGAAGTGCATAAATTGAGACTTTGAAAACTAAATTTCATGACTCCATATTTGATAGAATGTTTTTATATTCAATTTAAATGAGATTATCCCAATTATGTATGTAAACAAAATTTCGTGCTACAAAGTGATCAAAACAGAAACAGGTTCTGTGGAATAGATTAATATAATACCAACCTATATAAATACAGATTTTTAGGTCGTAAAAATTGCATATTGTACCATTATAATTGTCATAATTGAGTAAGCGATAAGACCGCCATCTGTACTTTTTTGTTAATCTGTAATATCTTTAAGTGTTTTTTCCTTTTTTATGTGCAGTTAAGAATAAAATAAATAAATAAATAAAAATCAATGCAGTGGTTGATGCAAAATGTGGCTACAAAACCACAGAGACCATTTGATAGATTTAATAAATCTTAAGTTTATTTTAAAACAGGTAAGAATACAATTATATACAAATAAATAATTGACAATTTCCTAATCACTTTTGTAATTTTAACTGAATTTTAAATCCACTCGTTATATTGTATTATGTACATACAGTATTGGGTAATCTGCTGTGTTGGTTATTTTTATCTGTTTTATTATTGATCAGGTACTTTCATAATGAAACCGTATTCATAGCTATTGCTAGAACATCCCATGATGCCTTTCGAGGTGCATTTATTGAGAACATCAAAGCCCGTTTTCAATTTCATTCAATTTCGGTCGCCAAAACAAATTGTCTATAAAAAATGGACAATCAGCCTGCAACATTAACTTTTTCTTCTATGCCAGATTTGATTTGGGTTATTATCACGAGTTTCATATTCCTAAACCATTGCGTTGGATGGCGAAATTCTACAATTTATTTGTCTGCTTTCTCGTCACTTTTTCTATTGTTTCACAAATATAAATCTATTGGGATATGCACGTATTCTACCTTGCATGCAGTTAGAATTTCTGTTATACGTACTGGTTTCGTTGAAAACGAAGGGCAAACTCTCCCCGTGTACATTGGGCGTTAAACGTGTCATATTTCCAATACAGCATTGTTCGTTTGATTTGATAAATTTTGCTATCTCAATTTCAGACGAACGGGACCGGGCGGAGATCCAGAGACTATTTCAGTTTATGAAGAATAATTCCTACTGCTACTCGGTGCGGCGCATGGTGCCGCTCAAAATGTGTTGCTTACCTCCACGTCTTTCTCGGTTACTATTGTTGTTACTATTTTGCTAATTCAAGGCTGGATAGATGACTAAAAATTTGTCATATGCATCCGTATAAAGTTGTAGACTCTTGATTTATTAGTATTCGTTATTAAATGTTTCTCCTTTCATTTTATTTTGTGAGTGACTGTAAAGTGAATGAATGTGGTGTGTATGTCTGAAGTGTGTGTTTGTGTGTATGTGGAGGATCGCCACACTTATTTCTTAAAATGATTTGAAGAACCTGGATCAGGTCTTTAACTAATGACTTAGAAAGATAAGATTTTAAGGATACAGGTACAATGATTATGAACACGATAGAAATTGCAACATGTTCTATAAGCATGCTTGCTTTCATGTTTAACCAGCCAGATAGGTGGGTTAAAATATAATCTTATAATTCACGAGCTATTAATCTATGCAACCAATAAACAACCTTAATTGGTCCAGCGTGGGGGACCATGACTCAAAGCGCTCTCAGATATTATAACGAGACCCATGCTTACAACGTAAATAAGGTAAGGTAATACTAAAACTTTTTGTATCGATCCTTATACAATGTCAGTTTATAATTTGTGTCACTTTGGTCATAAAAAAACTCCGATATTTTATTATAATTATACTAGTTACCACATTTTTTAAAGATGATGACATACTTAATCAGAGCTGTAGACCATATGCTTCCTGACAGTAATATGAACAAATCGTAGATCATGTAGAATGTCCATTTTGCGTCCAATTTAATTGTAGTTGGAAACTCAATTTTCGAAGATTCACAACGAATATGATTTCTTGGAACAAATAATCCGGTTAGGCAGATTCAACTTCGCTAGAGAAGTCAACCAACGAATCCAACTCGACTGAGTAGGATCTGGGCAACTTCGCTACGTCTTATCCTCTCAAATGCATTAGGTAGTGTCTAAAAAACGGTCTTCAACTGTTTAGTGTTGTCAGTGGTGACAAAAGGTACTGAAAAATGCCTCTCTCTATAGGCCCGAACGAGAAGTCTAAGAAAACTCAGAAAACTTTAATTTGAGTAAATAGTTTTGAAGGCTATTGGTGTTTCTCCGAGTCAGTTTATTTATTAATAGTTCATTAATTTTAAAAAGGCACTAATTAAGAATTATCACTTAAAGACTAGGTATAGAATAGGTAAGTGAAGAGAACGACGAAAAAGGTTTTAAATTGAAACTTTACTTTTAAAATTACAAACTACAGGAAATTAGAAAGCTACTCCTACACGATTAACACTAGAGTTAACTATAACAGAAGAAGGTAAATTATGTACCTTACATAGTGGCAAAAATAACAAAGATTTAAACAATAGTACGCGACAACAAATTAAAGGGGAAATTTAGTAACATTGATTGTAATATACTCGTAAAAACACGCAAACGTTATAAGGCGTAATTTAAATGGAATATCCCATAACTTGTAATACAGCAATGATGGTTGTTATCGAGAAGGAAAATGAAGTAAGTAGACAACGCAAGTTGAGCGGCACCACGCGCCACACCGAGTAGCTGAACGGCTGACTGCTCAAGCACTCCAGCAGCTTCTGGATCTCAACACGCTCGCGCTCATCTGATGACAAATATTTCATTGTATTTTATGTAAAGTGCTTGAACTTTTTCAAAGCAAACTAGTCAGTTGTAGCGATCAAAAAGTATGCATCCGTTGCGGGCAAATTATACCCATTCGCTTTATTCTTTATGATATTTAAGTCAGAAATGGGTGTTAATAGTATGGAAGTATTGTTAACAATGTTTTGTGATTGTTTACCATTTTATGGGTATATGTAAAGTGTACAATCAAACTAGTATCTGATACGGAGATTTGCTCACTTTCACAGTCAATGCGTCTCTCTACGACGATCACCAATATCTCCTGAATCTCTTTAGCAGTCAGGTCTGCCAGGATGGCCGACAGAATGAGCGGTGTGTACGATATTATTATACTCACCATTAGGGTAATGAATAGTGGCATGTTTAAAACCTGTAATAATTATAAACACCTTAGCTATGAACTATTATTTTCACTCTTTAATAAAAAGACAAATTTATATGAAATAGATAATATTAGTTATTATCGGTGTGTGAAAAACAAAATGATCCTTGCCGCGCGCATAATCATCCTCATCTTCAGCGTGTAATAATTTTATGAACATTTAAGATTATCATCATCAACTCAGCCCTTCTGCGTCCACTGTTGGACATAGGCCTTTTCTATGGCTCGCTACTGGGCTCGATCTTCAGATCATCTTCTTCGATGTTGGAGAATATGTTTTAGTACATTTTAAATACCTACCACGTATAAAAATTTTACCTGAAAAAAAAAACTATTTCTTATGTAATATAGATTGGATATGTGTGTCGCATGCCAGATGAAATGTGCGAAGACCACCACAGAATTGGTCCAGAGACGAATTGGACTCCCATTTAAAAGTTTGGCCCTAATAAGCTCTTAACAGAGATGAGTGGAAAGCGGAAAGTGCGCCTCTGCAATGGGATACTACAGGTTCATAAAAAAACTTTAAAACATTCTTACCCCATACTTAGTGAACTTTATAAAGTTCAAGGTTTTACACAACGTTTCAGGAGCCCTAACAATTAAATGTAAAATGGTCTGAAAAAGAACAAGGAATACTTTAAAATTATTTTTCTTTAACAACATAGAGAGATAGTTGTGCTCTTAAATGTTGCATTTTTACCAGCAGTTTCACAGGGTCGTCAGTGTTCTCCAAGCTGTTCATTATCATCTGGTACATGTATATGTAGCTGCGCGGATGGTGCTGGCCCTGAGATCTGCAGTCGAAGCTGTTGTTCTGCAGCATCTGCCGCATGCTCCTCACACGGCAGTACAGCAGACCGAACACAAACAGCAGGTGGCACCATTCAAACAAATCAGAATACCATAACACCGCGTCCAAAGTAAAAAATAATGTATTAGTCACTGACTGGGATAATAATTTCAGCCAGAAGAAAAGAAAACACAACTTCACAATGAAAATAAACCACATGAGGGTGATGATACAAGTCCTCAGCAAGTTGTATGTGCTCGCGTTGGCTGCGACGTCCACGAGCGGCATCTTCCGGTAATACCGTACCAAGTAACCATTCCTCTTTATCGCTGAGATAATAACATTGGATAAATATTTTAAAATCGCAATGTATCCAAATATATTAAAATTAGCATCAGTATGTATTTGGTAAATGAAACAAACAATTACAAGCGCTACAACAAGGAAGCAATGACATTTCGCTATCCATCGTGCTCGCTCGGTTCTGAACTCATGGTAGTAACCGAAGAGTAATCTTATATAAATATAAAAAGTTATTTTACACACTGTCTGATCCGACATGATCTACTTAAGGTTCAATAATTACTTGTGAATTTCAACTAACTTTATGAATGTACCGTATGAATTCTACAGTAGCGTCATCTGCCACCTTGGGAGGTTTAATTACACAAAAAACCATAATTAAATGGCCCCGAACAATGTAATTAATTACTAATAACAGCTTGAAACATATTTATTTCCAGATATGGAATTATTTGGAGTTCTGTAGCTTAGTTTTAACACGCTTTTATTAGCTTCGCCTGTATTTATGTATGTAATTTTCTAATCTTAAACTCATTCTCAATTATTTTTACTTTTTCAGTCGGGTCTTTACGAAAGCATGTTATTATAATTCTGTTGCAATGTTAATGTTTTTAATTAAGATTTTCTTCTAATTACGATTAGTTTGAAACTGTGTGTAGGTTAGAAAAATAAAACAAATTTCATAAAATCTTTATGTTTGTCATTTGCGGTGTCATGGTTTAAATATATATTATTGAATATTTATGCCATATAAGCCTCCTTAGTATCAACATTGCGAGGCTGCTCGCGAGGCTGCTCGTGAGTTGGCTCGGTTGAGCAGTGTGTCGAGAGGCAGCCTCGCGGTACGCCAGTGGAATTCCAAGCATTGCCTTGTAATTCATGGTGTTGTTTGGTTTCGCTACTGTCCATGAGCGGTCGTATCGCTTACCATCAGGCGAATGGCATGCTCGTCTCGCCATTCATTGCAATAAAAAAAAAAAAAAAAAAAAAAAAAAAAAAAAAAAAAAAAAAAACGCTCGTTTAGCGTCTACACAGTCAGGCCGAGCCACGCTGAGCCTGCGGGGCGTCAGTATACGTTTGAACATGGAACCAAACGCTTTAAATGAGTTTACAGCGTTTTACATCGTGTGTAAAATTTTGAGAAAAAACAAGAAGCTAATAAAAAAAGAGAAGAAAACCACGTTGGTGGATGATACACATAAGATTAAAAGTTCGTCTTTGTCTTCTTTGTTGCGAGCGCATGCAACTGAGCGGCTCACATTGAGCGCCCTATGAGCACCGTCATTTACCGACAGCGAGCCGACTCGCTTGAGCAATGCTCGCGCGCGGCAACGTTCAAATTGGCTCGCGAGGCAAACGCGTCTCCACATCGCGAGGCAGCCTCGCGATGTCGATACGTGGCTTTAGAATTGCATGCAAGTATTTTTACATTCTGAATACTCATTATGAAAATATAATAAATTTCGTTTAGTATTTTTTTTAAATATTTAACTTCATATTTTATTAGGCAGCCACCGTGGCGCAGTTGACTATACGCCAGGTTTGAATTGAGAGCTTACTCTCATATCTTTCTTTATCACAACCGTCATAGCAGTATTACAAGTTATAGGATATTCCATTTAAATTACGCTTTATTACGTTTGCGTGTAAATTGGGAGTTTTTTTTTTTTTTTTTTTTTTTTTTTATTGCAATGAATGGCGAGACGAGCGTGCCATTCGCCTGATGGTAAGCGATACGACCGCTCATGGACAGTAGCAAAACCAACACCATGAATTACAAGGCAATGCTTGGAATTCCACTGCGCTCGCCATCCTGAGACATAAGATGTTAAGTCTCAATATGTCCAGTAGTTACTCTGGCTACAATGTCCTTCAAACCGGAACACAACAGCGCATTTTCACTGCTGTTTGGCGGGAGAAATAGACATTGCGGTGGTACCTACCCAGGCGGCCTCTCACATATGAGAGACCTACCACCAGTAAAATTATATTGTAATAAATGGAACGTTTTTCTGGTCTGACCTCAAAAGGCACGTCCTCACCGTTTTGTATATTATAGCATCGATTTAGAGATACAATTGTTGATTATGTTCAAGACCCCTTGTTTCTTTTGCTATCCCCTATTTCCTTATTTCTTCTGTAATAATTAGTTGTAGTGATAAACTTATGGTAGTACTTTGCTAATTACAAGTAGTTTGAATTCCCAAAGTGACGTTTAAATACTTTTTTGCTTTTCTCTTTCTGTTTAGGCCAATTCACCATGTAATTTGCTATCGCACATTTAGATTGGTATTGATTTTTTTTCTGACTCAACTTCAAAAGTATCGTTAGTACTATGGCCTCTCTCAGTTTTCGAAAGCGTTTCTCAAACAGCCGATTTATGAATAAAGCAGAATTGATTGGGTGATACCATAAAAGGTAGTAGACAAATAGTATATTTATATTTTAAAAAATGTAAACACGGTTACTACACATATTTTTTATTAAATCTTATTCTAAGAGTACATTCCTATTATATGCTACGTGAAAATAAACAACAAAATATCACAATACAAATCACTATAAAAGCTGACAAAATTAACTGACTAAATTAACAGTTTGAAACAATACAAACACTTACCAGTTACCACAATAGTAATCATACCATTTTGACGTATATCGGACTTATTCATTGACAGATTTAAAACATTTTAGTTATTGAATGTTTTGTCCCTTTTGAATGACTTCAGAATTCAGTTCGAGAGATGAAGGCAAAAAATTCGGTAAATAAATATCGGTTTTAAATCTGTCTATGAATAAGGCCGTATAAAAACAGACTACCGCATTATAATGAAATTTAAAAAATCAGGAAACACTAACTTTGCCCGCACTGAAATTTATCTAAAAACGAATAGCAGCAATCTATATTTATGTACATATATAATAAACTTGTAACCGATCGACGTCAGTACATGGAAGATACATGAGAAAAACTAATATGGGGGTTTTGTATTATCGTAATAGAACCCATAACAATGATTTTTAGAATTTTTGTCGGTTTTTCTGTGCGGTTGGCCGCGATGAGATCAAAAACGGCTAAACGGATTTCTATGAAATTTGGTATGGAGGTAGCTTACACTCCGGATTAACACTTAGGCTACTTTTTATCGCGAAAAATTTAGTTTTCCTCTGGGATGAGGAAGGAATTCCAATATATTTGTTACTTATTATACTCAAAGGGATGGCATGGATCTGAATTACATGCCTTGAGTGAGAATGGAACGGGACGGGCGGAAGTTAACAGGACGGGACGGGATAGGATAAGAAAATCTAAATTAAGTTAATTTCAAATTAAGTTAATCACGCCGACGAAGTTTGCGGGCAGAAGCTAGTTGGAAATAAACAGACGTCAAGTACAATAAATATAAGGATGCGGTTGACAAAATATTGAGCTAAGACGTATTATACTATTATATATTTTGCTCTTAAAATCATACATATTTTCAAAATTAAATCATGCATAAGACAATGAAGGATTTTATTGTAGAAATGCCATAAAACAGTGAACGTATAACTCTACGGCGAGTGACCACTTTTTTATAATACCTTAGATAATAATTATAGTTGATACATATGAAGGATGTATGTCATGTCATTTGATGGAAAAAACGAACGTACGTTTCATCTGATGGCACGTGATTGCCGCCGCGCTGCCGTGAATATTGCATATTACATGACCATCTTCAACACTAGATTATTTTACAAACCCTGTAATTTGTAATATAGCGATGATAGTTGTGATAGAGTAGGAAGTGAAACTAAGCAGAAATCGCAAGTTGAGCGGCACCACGCGCCACACCGAGTAGCTGAACGGCTGACTGCTAAAGCACTCCAGCAGCTTCTGGATCTCACCACGCTCGCGCTCGTCTGATAATAAAGTATTACATTACTATGTTAAAAGTAGCTTGTTTTAGAGTGGCTTTATTCTATCCATTCGTACAATATGTCACATGGCCTGTATGGGGTAATTCTAACAAATAAAAACTCAATACAAAGTGGCTAAGAATAGGAATAGTATAAGCAGTGAAATTCATGTCATCTGATATAAGAAGAGTTATACTAAAACAATTATGGGACACTATTGTCATTAAAGCTTAAAAAACACACTGAAATAGGTATGGGTATGTGTGCTCACTTTGACAATAGATGCGTCTTTCTACAATGGTTGCCAACATCTCCTGAATCTCTTCAGTGGTTAGGTCTACTAGAATCGCTGACAGATACTCATAAACTCACGCCTTTATCCTCGAAGGGGTAGGCAGAGGCGCCACTAGGACAGCCACATTTCGCCTTGTATGTTCAGTACCACGATGTGATAGGGGGCGAGCCTATCGCCATATCGGGCACAAATCCCTGACTCCGGGCTGATAATGAATAGAAAAATCCAAAAAACAACGATAGCTATATGAAAATGGACTATACGGCCTAACCTCTCTTAGTCGTACTGTCCATTATAGAAGAGGCCCGTGCCCAGCACTGGGACGTTTATGGGCTGCTACAGATACAAATACAGATTAAAATATATGAATTGTGAATGGATTATAATAATACAAATAAAGTAAGGATAACAGTTTGTCATATAGTTTTTCTTACCGTTTCTTTTTCGATCTTTAAATATATATTGAACCTAGACAAGGAATCAGTCACCTTAAAAATTATGTGAATAAGAGTCTGCAAAGGAAAAGTACTACATTAAAATGAGTTTCGTTGTGGATATAATGACTAAGAAACATATATTCGCTTTTGTTGATAGTATTTTTTACCAGCAGCTTCACAGGGTCGGCAGTGTCCTCCAAGCTGTCCATTATCATTTGGTACATGTATATGTAGCTGCGCGGATGGTGCCGGCCCTGAGATCTGCAGTCGAAGCTGTTGCTCTGCAGCATCTGCCGCATGCTCCTCACACGACAGTACAGGATACCGAACCCAAACAGCAGGTGGCACCATTCAAACACATTAGCGAAACATATTATCAGGTCAGTAAACGGAATTAAATCGAAATACAATGATTTATACGAATAACCGAACAAAAAAAACAAACTTGACTTAATAATTATGAGTGAACACATGAGAGTGATGATACAATTCCGCAGCAAGTTGTATGTGCTCGCGTTGGATGCGTTGTCGACGAGCGGCAACTTCCTGTAGTACAGCACCAAGTAGCAATTCCTCTTTAGCGCTGAGATTACAACGCATAACAAATATTCGATGAACCCCAAACATAATTGAAATGTAGCATAAATCGTGCTAATACTGATGACCGCAGCTATTACAAACGCGAAAGCAAGAAGACAATAACATTTTGTTATCCAACGAACTCGTTTCGTTTCAAATTCGTGGTAGTAACCGAAAAATAATCTGGTGTAGATATAAAAATTGATGTTACACACTGCCTGCTCCACCATGATTTATATTTTTCATTTTAACGGCACATGAACAGTAAAGGAGAGATGGTAGATTAATTTATACGTGAAAAAATTTCAGCAGCGCATGAGCAATGCAATTAAATGCTAATATAATAAAAAGTATTTGTAGGATCAGATAGGTAATGAAATATACATTGTAAGCGTTTATTTATAGTTTTGTAGAAATCGAATATAGTAATTAAAGTAATTACCATTGACCTTGAAAAGGCGTCATAGAGACGATAGATGCACAAAGTTTCCTAAAGGTCGCTGTGGACTTTGTTGGAGTAGGCTGGTTTATGTTTGACGATGAACTTGTTAAGAATCAAAACAATCGCAGTGGTGATTTCAAAGATGATATAATATAATATGCTTACATGGTTTTAGTGGAATACTTGTTTTCCTAAAAATAATCTTCAGAATTCACGGAATATTTTTATAGTATCACACCAAATGAATGTTCTATGTTCTCAATGAAATTAAAGCATGTTATGAAAATCCGGCTTACCTTTACTGGTGGTAAGTCTCATATACGTGAGAAGCTGCCTAGGTAGGTACCACCGCTACATCTATTACTCCCGCCAAACGGCAGTGTAAATGCATTGTTGTGTTCCTGTTTGAAGGATATTGTGGCTGCAATAAGACACAAGATGTTAAGTCTCATTATGTCCAGAAGTTACTATGGCTAGAGTAACTATGTCTCTGGCTACATTGACTACTGTACATAATGAGCCTTTACATCATATGTCTCAGGATAGCGAGCGCAGTGGAATGACAAGCATCGCTTTGTACTTCATACTTCATGTTGTTGTTTGGTTTTGCTTGCTTGGTGGCGTAGTTGTATTACGGTACGACTACAAAGCTGATGTCTCGGGTTCGAATCCCGGGTCGGGCAAAGTGGTATTGGGTTTTTCTATTCATTATCAGCCCGGAGTTAGGAATTTGTGCCCGATATGGCGATAGGCTCGTCCCCTATCACATCATGGGACGGAACATACAAGGCGAAATGTGGGTGTCCTAGTGGCGCCTCTGCCTACCCCTTCTGGGATCAAGGCGTGAGTTTATGTATGTATGTAACATTAAAAATATAGTGCCTGTTGAACACCTAATTATAGGTTTTGCATCTTCGCCGGTTTTCGTCACTGAAAAACAATTTACCGCAAAATAAACGTATTATATTCTTACATACATAAAGAAGGCCAACTATACAAAAGAAATTTCTCGAAAATATACTTTGCTTAAAAGGTGTAGCAGTTGAATTCATCGACCAATATTTTTCAGTAAAATTTATTATAATATTATAATAAAATAAACAAAGACTTCACATATCGTAGGTATGTAATTACAAAACAATTGCGTGTGAATTGTATTTGCACAAGTTTTGTGATCGTCTTTCTGTTTCCAGACAGGTTTTATCTTTTCCTTATGTATATTTACATAAATTAGCTGATTATGGGTATTTACGTGCACCCGATAATGGCCACCATGAAAGATCTTGGCAAACTTACGATTAGGATGGGTAAATTAACACATTTTTTTCTAGTGCCACTGAAAACATGGATGCTACTTGCTAGGCATCTTTTAAAAAAAACTCTTGATGTCAATGGGAAGGTCCCCGCATTCTGTATCTATCTATATAACCCCATATACGTCCCACTGCTGGACAAGGGCCTCTTCTGTTATAGAGAGTATGATTGAGAAGGGTTAGGCCGTACAGTCCACCACGCTGGCCTAGTGCGGGTTGGCGGACTCTTACATTTTAGGCATTACATTTCTTTTATTTTTTCTTTGCGCCAATAAAAACAAACGTCATATATATATATATACGTACAATTCGGCAGAAAGTTAAGACCCTACCAAAAATGTCTCTTACGCTTTTTCCTAAACCTCATGATTTAAAAATATTGATAGTTAAGTTTTAATCATTTTAAGATGAATTTCATTTTAGCTCATGAATTTCATTAGTCGTAAACGCATAAACATTATGAATCGGACTGAGGTAGCTAAGGATGGTCCATCTATGTGACTGTGACGGTAGGACGCAGGTATGAAACCAGGGCACTCATTGAAATTAAAATTTTAAAACTAAGCATATTATTTCGATAGCCTTACTAATATTAAAACTGCGAAAGTAACTCTGCCTGTCTGTCTTTCTGTCTGTCTGCTACCTTTTCACGCCTAAACCATAGATCCCATTTTAATGAAATTTGGTACAGTGATAGATTAGACGTCGGGACAGGACATAGGCTACTTTTTTGGGAATTAAAGACTTGAAGAGGTGGAAATAAGGTATGAAACTTTGTATAGAAAATTCTAAAACATAGAAGTTACAGGTGTCAAACTTGGCACTTTAGTTATTCATTTAAAAACAAAAATATCTGAATACTTTTTCTCAAAATTAACCCTTAAATGGTTCAAATAGGGGATGACGTCTAATATGGAAAATCGTCACCGCTGAAGCTATTTGTATGAAAATTTGTATTTTAGATCCTTATTATAAAGTAAAAATAATAGAGTGCAATAATTTAAGCAAAATAGTATTATGGGGGTGGAATAAGGGATGAAATGTTATTCGGAAAATCTAAACCGTTGAAGTAACAGATATCAAACTTGGCACTTTAGTTACTCATTTAAAAATAAAAATATCTAAATGCTTTGTTTTCTTAAAATTAACCCTAAAGGGGTTAAAATAAGGGTTGACCTGTTATATGGAAAATCGAAATCACTGAAGTATTTTCTATCATACTCTTTAACATAAAAGAAAAATAATGGCGTGCAATTATTTAGAAATACAGCATCGTGGAGGTAGAATAAGGGATACAATATTTAATCATTACCACTAATATTGCCATTGTTTAAAATGGAGGTCGGAGTTCATATTGCTGACGTCCAATATAAGCTATTTAGTTATTCATTCAATTGTTGTTAAAATCGATATCTGCGGTATCCTTTCGTTTGAATAATCTAAATTAAAAAAATAATAGTCGACATTGAATAGGTAGTTAACTGACATCTTGAACTTTTTTATTATTAAATTTGTTCTTTAAAAGCCAAAAAATTATACCGGGTATATCAAGACTGCGACCGCAAACGAAGGCAGGTGGTAGTTTTAGTGGTAACAAATATTGTGTCTGAAGTCACTAATACTACCACTTAGCTTCGTTTTCGGTCTCAGTCTGGATGTACCCTGTATAGGTATAATAGGAATGCTTCGTTTTATGTTTTTTGTGGGTTCAATAAAGGATGCTTACTAATATTATAAACGTGAAAGTTTGTATGTATGCTAGACCAATTATGATGAAATTTGTTATAGGGGTAGCTGACACCATGGATTAAGGCATAGGCTACTTTTTATGTACAAAAAATTTAGTGTTGAGTTTAAATATAAAACATTTAGTACTCGAAATAATATCTTGTTGATATGAACTGGACTCAAAACCTATCTGCACTCGGGTGAAGTCGGGCCAGGCCGCTAGAAATACATATTTATTAGTCAACAATCAGTATTCTAAACAAACTAGCGCCATGTATTAGATTTACTCTTAGCTATATTATGGTAAAATGGTAATGTGGGAATAATAGGTGAAAATAATGGTTGGTTAGACGCCGGCTGTGAAACGAGAGGCCGCGGGTTCGATCCCCGCACCTAGAGAAATGTTTGAGTGAACCACAAGTATTTGTTTCTGGTCTGGATGTAAGTGAGACCGAAAAGTCTCTGGTAGTTTCTGTAATCTGTCGCGTACGCGTTTCGTTCGGAGAGTGAAATCGCCGGATGCCCAATAGCCATTCCCACTTCTCATCTTTTTTCCTTCCTTCTCTCCTCCCAATTTAATGGGTCGGCAAGATAAAAACGATGACTATCATATCTTCAAACTTTAATAAAATTTAGTTTTGCCAGCGTTATAGTATACTGTATCAAAGCTGATTTTTATATATGTTGTTAAGGCAACTATCAAAAGATATTTCTTTGGCAGCCGGACACTTCTGATGGTTCTTTCATTTTGCCAGACACATTATAGCTGATAACTTTCAAAGCCACTACGATCAGAACTTCATAATAGGCGATCGTGTGATTCCTATGTCAGAGGCATGCGCAGGTAAACTTTAAGATTTTATAAAATGACGAAGGTCTGGCCGCCGCGGGCTCTTGCTCTAAAACGATTACCTAATCTAGCGATGACTTTCTCTGTATTAAGGAAACAATGGTTCGTCAGTGAGAAAGAAGGAAAGATGAAAGTATACACAAAGCGAAAACGATTAATTTTATAAGTGTGCAGTTTGGAACATGTATTAAAAGAATATTATTATAATCCATAGAGGAGATCTGCGTTATATTTCAATCACCTTCCTCTATCGACTTTCCACCGTGGACAGATGACTGACTACAGCTTATAGACGCTCAAGCACGCCATCGAGATTGGGTACATGCGTTTATAAACGTTAACATCAGGACGCTGGACATGTGTGTGGGTCCGGTCACCGAGGTTATTGCCTTTGTGTGGGGGGTCGGCATTCAAGTGGATATAAATAATATTATCAGTACCTACCACTTGAATTAATTAATCTACCCATATCATCATGCACTTGGATTAAAATTGAAATCTGGAATGTTTCATCATGATATTCGCCTTCACGGGAAGTCCACTGCTGAAAATAGACCAACCCCAAGGAGTTTCACGGCAAAACTCGTGGCTGATGAGGCCGAAGAATTCTCGTATCTGCAGTAGACTGCAAGCGCAGTGTTCGATGTCCTCAAACCCAATAAAAATTCTAGCAAGTCGCTGGACACGAGCCGCTGCCAACAGCTATTTGCAACGCTTTTGCTAAGAGTGACATAACATAATATTGTTTTTGAAGTTTCTTGTTTTTCAGCCGCTTACGTGTTCTCGCGTCTTTACAAAAGTTCTTTTCAAAACCACTTGTATAAATAATCGCCTTATTGAGTTTTTATTCGCAAACTGTATGAGGAGTAATTTCTATAGTGCATGAAATATATCCGCATTACATATTGAAACAAGTGGAATAAGATGATAAGATGCAAACAAGAAATTGGTATAAAAGCCTGGCTGATTGCTGAACATTCATTCAAGTCGTAGACAAGAACCCATCCAAGATGCAACGCACGCTACTGATTCTCTCACTCGTCGTGGTGGTAAGTTTTTTTTATTTTCGTCTCGTATAATTCGTACTGCTAATTATTTTGTACTTATACCATTTATGAATCACAATATACTTGGCACCCACACGTACACACTTATGTATAATTTACTCCCATGTTATAAAAGACTAAACTGAACATCACAAATCTCGTCTCTTTGTTGAAACTCACACCTCCACACCTTACAATTTTCAGCGATACACTTGAACTCAATACTTATCACCCAGACAAAATCTCAAAAGCAGCTGTCGTCTATTTTTTCCAATTTGTAAAGCATGATTGTTCACGGTGGTCGCGGGTTCAAATCCCAGGGCACACCTCTGACTTTTCGGAGTTATGTGTGTATTGATAGTCAATCACCACGCACTTTAACGGTGAAGGAAAAACATCGTGAGGAAACCTGCATACCGTAGCGATTTTAAAGAATTTCTACGGTATGTAAGTCCGCCAACCCGCACTAGGCCAGCGTGGTGGACTATATGGCCTAACCACTCTCAATCGATTTTCTCGATTATAGAGTAGGCCCGTGCCCTGCAGTGGGACGTATATGGGCTGATATAGAAAACATGATTGGCCGCGTTAAGGTGTTCCTGAGTAGTTTTGACTTTGCGCAGTGGTTAGTCGTTAAATCGTAGAAATAAAATAACATCATAATATTCCCTCTTTAGCCTGAATATTCGATAAAGACATTTAGACGAGAGGAAATATGGTAGTATTATTGTACACATACTTGTCTTGTCTTGGGTTCTAGGATATCTACGAGTATACCTGCCCTTATCGCGCGCCCATATAATATGTAGATTGGTACAATAGCACTGTAACACAGCTGATCAATTATGAATCGCTTACAATTTTACCATTATTCGCCTGTCTGATATTAACTCGTTCAGGAATTGCGTTGTGACTTATAACAACTTTAATATACCTAGTGTAGCACACTCCGCAACTCGTGGATTTTCTCACGACTCTTACTTTGAATGCATTTTAGTAATTTTCCAACGTCTGTAAGTAGTGTAAGCTCTGTGTTGGAACTGCGATCCCCGGTTTGGTAGTCCATGGTTCTCAAAACTAAGTAATTGTTTATTCTGCCTAAATCATAGTACCTATAGCAAAAATTGTGGATTTGATTGACTACTACTATCAATTCAGCCACAAGAAGTCCACTGCTGTGCCTACGCCTAGCCCAAGGATTTTGATAGCGACCTGTTTAAACCGGCCTGCATCCAGCGACTTCCCGCAATCTTCATTACGTCGTCTGTACACCTTGTGGGTGGACGTCCGACGCTGAGCTTACCAGGGCGTGTCGCCCACTCCGGAACTTTATGCCCCACCAGCCAAGCAGTTCGCCGCGCTATGTGCCTTGCCCATAGCCGCTTAAACGTTAAGCCGATGCACTACGTATTTTACAAAGTTTTAAACGTTTCAGATCGCAGCCATCGCCCAGTCGACTCCACTTTTGGGTTCATTAATACAGGATGTAGGTAGTACTGTAGGCAAGGCGGAGAAAACAGTAGGAAAGGTGGTCGGAACAGTTACAGGTGAGTATCTATTACGCGTTTTATCAGTTTTTAATACTATAACGTTAGCATTCACGTATACACATGACATGTTTAGGTTTACATTGTATTATACCTAGAGATTGTCTCGATAGGATCGACATAGGCGCGATTTTATTGATATCGAGCAATCAAGCTCAGCGATTCTCTAAATTGTCCTTATCCTGCAACGAAATGAGTAGTGAAATGCATAGAAGGAGTTGGAAATAAAATATTGTTTTCTTTCCACCGTAGCAAAACGCGAGACAAAGGACTATGTTTATTGCCATACAATTTTGGTATAAAAAACAACAGACTTAAGGGAATACTTTTTACATGGTAAAATAACATGTTTTCCACGGAAATTAAACGAAATAATAACTGACTAGGGGTGGTCCGATATTCGACCGTAATTCATATTACACATACTTAAATTATTACTAATAGCTTCTGCCCGCAAACTTCGTCTGCGTGATAAACTTTATTTGAAATTAACTTTATTTGGAATTTCGCATCCCTTCCCGTCCCGTTATATCCCACCCGTCCCGTCTCATTCTCACTCATGGCATGTAATCCAGTCCCATCCCATGCCTTTGAGTATAAAAAATAAATAATAATAATAAATACACCCAAAAGTCACATACTTACATAGTCCTGACCCCACACTAAAATCGAGGCTTGTGTCGTGGGTATCAGGAACTACGAGAGACTTTTCGGTCTCACAAACACCCAGACCCGAAACAAATACCAGTGGTCCACACAAATATTTGTTCCGGTGCGGGGATCGAACCCGCGGCCTCTCGTTTCACAGGCGGCGTTTAAACCAACTGCGCCACGGAGGCTGTCATAATAAAAGTAACAAATATATCGGAATTCCTTCCTCATCCTACAGGAACACTAAATTGTTCGCGATAAAAAGTAGCCTTAGTGTTAATCCGGGGTATAAGCTACCTCCATACCAAATTTGGAGTTCATCGCGCACAACCGCACAGACAAACAGACTTTGACTAGACGTTAAAGGAGACCCCCCATATTAGTCTTTCTCATTTATCTTCCATTTACATACATCGATCGGTTACAAATTTATTATATGTATAGATAGAATTGCGTGGTGGCCTGTTGGTAACGGACCAGACGCGGCTGCCTACATGTTCACGGTGGTCGCGGGTTCAAATCCCAGGGCACACCTCTGACTTTTCGGAGTTATGTGTGTATTGATAGTCAATCACCACGCACTTTAACGGTGAAGGAAAACATCGTGAGGAAACCTGCATACCGTAGCGATTTTAAAGAATTTCTACGGTATGTAAGTCCGCCAACCCGCACTAGGCCAGCGTGGTGGACTATATGGCCTAACCACTCTCAATCGATTTTTGATTGTAGAGTAGGCCCGTGCCCTGCAGTGGGACGTATATGGGCTGATATAGATAGATAGATAGATATCTCGTTTTGGTGGAGCATTTAATCGATTTGCTTTCTAATAAAATCGACTCATTAGTCATGTTTTCATCGCAACCACAACGATCACGATCGTCATGTGGAACGGCCAAAAAATAATTTTAATCGTCGTGAGCTTATGCTAGCGCCTCGACGATACTTGGTCTTCAACATGTATGCGCTGGCGAAGACCCTTCAAGTAACTACGAAGCCAGTCAAATACCGTTGGAGATATGTTAATAGAGCATAGTGAAGTTAGCAAGACATCAGAGTCAACGTTGTTGAAAGCATTGCTAAAGTCTGGCAAAGCTAGTACCGTTAGCTTACCATTCTCCATTGCAGCACTGATGTCATCCTTGATGTGAACTAGCGCAGGTTGGGTCATTCATATTATGTACCATAATATGAATGACAAAATCCCAACCGGCAAGGATTAAGGAGATTGTTATGAGTGAGAAAGGAGCATAATTGTTGACGGACGAGATTCTCAAGGATTTTAGAAAGGAAAGGGAGAATGGATATAGGCCGGTATTCAGTTAAAGAAGCGGAGTTAGGTTTTTTGGGGTGAGGAATTACTTCAACCTCCTTCCATAAAGATGGAAAGACCGAGCTGGATAACGAAAATTAATTTACTATTTTGGAGTCCAGTCCAAATCAGGTACATACATGCTGTCCTATATACTGCTGCTCCCACCTCATCCATTACATCCTGACCTTACCCATCTCATTCTACTCCATGACTCAAGGTTTTCATTCCCAACCCATTGATGTTAAAAGAGAATCAAATATATTATTTGAATTCCTTGCTTATCCCCTAAAGAGTCTATTTAATTTCGGGATGAAAAGTATAAGTTTAGTCCAGCCGTTTGAGCGTGAAGAAGTAACGAACACACTCGCAAAAATTCCTTTTTATGTACAATAGTAGGATGGATTTTTGCTAGGCCAAAAACTTGATAAATAAAATATGACACAACCACAAGTGTAAACTTTAATAAAGTGTAATATTATTTGCAGGTGGTTTAAGTAGTGGGAAGAAGGACGACTGTTCTGACACTACCAAAAGCAATACCGGCAGCACAACCCATGGAACTCCCGGTAACAAAAACGCTGAAAATTCCGGCAGTACAACCTCTGAAACTTCCGGCAACACAAACGCTGGAAATTCCGACAGCACAACCCATGGAACTCCCGGTAACAAAAACGCTGAAAATTCCGGCAGCACAACCTCTGAAACTTCCGGCAACACAAACGCTGGAAATTCCGACAGCACAACCCATGGAACTCCCGGTAACAAAAACGCTGAAAATTCCGGCAGCACAACCTCTGAAACTTCCGGCAACACAAACGCTGGAAATTCCGACAGCACAACCCATGTAACTTCCGGCACCAAAACAGTTATCAGCACAAACACTGGAACTGGTAAAAGCTCAAAAGATGACACTGGTAACAAAGTCGGCGCTAGCGACAGCAAACCCATTAACACTGTCGCCACCAAAACAGATATCAATAGTAGCGACAGCAATAACACTGGAACAGGTAAAAGCTCAAAAGATGACACTGTAATCGGAATCGACGCTAGAGTAACCCTACCCAAATAAGATACTGCCAGTGAGATATTCAGATCAAGACGGCGCTAGTAAAGATGCTTCGAATACTAAATATGTAAAAAAAAACTAAAATGCGGCATCGAACGCGAAATTTAATAAAAATCTACCACGAATAACAATGTTACAGCTGCAGATATCATGATGACAAATAATCATAACATGGTAATTTGTTTTAAGATTTTACTGTTGTCTTTTTTTATTTTCCTGACATTTTTGTTTCAAATATAATATTGCATTTACTTTGTTATTTTATTAGACTCTTACTCTTATTGTCCCTCGTCTATTACCGGGTGGGAAATTTCATGACCTACAATTCGGTTTTACAAAAGTTAATTCCACTCTGGACGTGGCTTTATCGGTTAGATTAAGAACGATCGTCAACTCGGTTCACGTATTGGGTATTTTCTTGGACATCTCCGGCGCTTTTGATAATACCTGGTTGCCAATATTACCTACTATTGAAATTAAAGCTCTGAGGTTGCACGAGGAATATACAGGGTATCTCAAGACCGCGACCGAAAACGAAGCCAGGTGGTATTTTTAGTGACTTCAAACACAATGCAACTAAAAATTTCACAAAAAAATATTGTCATCTTTGTTTTTGAAATTATTTACTGATCTTCGTATTCGGGCGATAAATACATAATTACACTAAAATACTAATTTACATCTGTTTATTTTTAAAGACGCAATGGTACGCAAAGGTTTAAATTACTATTTTCGCAAAAACTAGGTATTTACCACCTAAACACGATGATGTTTAAAAAATTGCAAAAAAACCTGTCGCATTTTTTGCGAAATTTTTCATTGCATTGTGTCTGTTACCACTAAATCTACCACCTGGCTTCGTTTTCGGTCGCAGTCTTGATATACCCGGTATATTATGATATATTCTTATTTTAGGCATAGGTCAACCAAATTAAAACTTGACCACCATGCAGTGTCGTAGGCGCTAAATGGGTTGTCCTGTGGATTTTGGGGTTAGATGATATTTTCTCAATTTTCCGCCGGGTTGTTCTTTAATAGGGTACGCGAATGAAGGACTCCTACTCATACAATCTAACTGTAGAGCCGGGCTCGAGAGATCGGTGGCCACGAGTTTGCGTTTGATTATGAATTGGGGTCAACGAAATCGAATAACACTCGCACCACAAAAGACTTTTCAAATGCTGTTAAAAGGTATCATAAAAACACCCCCGCGGATTAAATTTAATAATATACCCAGTTACAAGATAAGAATCAGTTTGTTATCTTGAACTAGTTTTAGAGAAATTCTTAAATTATTGAGCACATTAAAAATGTCGGAGAAAAATCTACATACATATTAGGTGATAGGGGATAGGGGGCGAGCTTATCGCCATATCGGGCACAAATTCCTGACTCCGGGCTGATAATGAATTGAAAAATCCAATATCACTTTGCCCGACCCGGGATTCGAACTTGAGACCTCAGCTTTGTAGTCGTACCTTAGTACAACTGCGCCACCGACGCAGTCAGAGAAAAATCTAAACACAACTTATATGCTTTGATGAGAATATTAAGGCTAACGTGGGGATTATCATGTTATACTTTACAATGTAGTATGTATGTATGTTATCGTCAATAATATTATAATGTACCTACCTATGTAATGAATCGTCATTAGTCTATGGCTTTTTTAAAAACATTTAATACTCATTTTTTTGTTATTAACTCTACACTGTTGATTACAATATTTTAAGTATTTATAACATTTGCATAATTTACTATGTTTTTCAAAAAATGTGTTGCAAGTGATTTATGCCACGTTTTTGTTGGAAATTTCGATGAATTATTTAGACCATAATATACATACAACGTTGAACATTCGAGAATTCGTTGTATTTCTTTATTCCTATTAAAGTTTACTTCGTTGTTTTTTGTTAGAATATGATTCTAACAAAAACAACGAACTCAACCGGTGCGGCAACTCATTTGCTTTATTAGTTTTGTGAAGCAACTTCAAATGATACTTTGTTTACTTTACATACATACATACATACATAAACTCACGCCTTTATCCCAGAAGAGGTAGGCAGAGGCGCCACCAGGACACCCACATTTCACCTTGTATGGTCCGTCCCATGATGTGATAGGGGGCGAACCTATCGCCATATCGGGCACTAATTCCTGACTCCGGACTGATAATGAATAGAAAAATCCAATATCACTTTGCCCGACCCGGGATTCGAACCCGAGACCTCAGCTTTGTAGTCGTACTGCAGTACAACCACGCCACCGAGGCAGTCTTGTTTACTTTATGTATAATAAAATTACTGTTCCACCCCTAAATATGGAAAGAACGCAAAATATGTAAAGATTAATGGTCAGAAGTGAGAAGGAAATGTTTGACAAATGACAAAGATTGTAGATGAAAAAGATATGTAGTCCATTGAAATGTTACATTTTTTAGGCCTTACCTTGCGTTTTTTAGAGGACGTAATTTTATTTTTTTGATGTGTAGGGGGGGTCAGTGTAAAGCTACAAACAAGTTTGTGGGGTCGCAACCCTTGTCCCACGGCCGCCATCTTTAAAATAGGGGTTGAAATGGTTTTTACGATATATCTCCTACTATACTACTAACTATTTATTAGATAAAAAAAAAATGTTAATATTTTTTGTTGCAAATTAAATTCTCTACAACTTTGGTTCAGTAACTTTTTGTCGTAGCTCGACTTTGCTCTATGAGAATGTCGATTTGTAGTATTTAAAAAATACGTAAAATAAGAAATTATAAAGGATAACATAATTATCGTCAGTTATGATACTCATTTTATTGAAATGAAATGAAATGAAATGAAATTCGTTTATTGGTCACGTAGGCAATTAAATAGCTCTTATGACAAGTCAATACACATAGTACTTATTTTCTATTTACAAGATATTCGTTGTAATTTTTATATTAATTTTATTATATTAAGTATTTTATTACTTATTAGTATTTTATGGTAATTTTTTTTCCCTTAGGAAATACATTATTTACGATAATCGATGTCTAAGTGGACCATAAGTATTAAATTAAAGCGGTGCGTAGCGGTTTAATGTTACCACCGGATCTAACGCGGCCCTGGCTGAGAAGACCCGGCGAAACAAACTCAGTGGGCTTCCATTACCACTGGAAACTACGCGACGCGACCCAATTCTGAGTATGTCCAGCGAATAGTACTCAGTGGGCTTGTTTTGGGTCCAATTTATTAAATAACGACCATGAGTATTTCCGAAACGTCCCGTAATTTTAGGCTTACTGCCGGATCCAACGCGACCCGACTGAGAAGACCCGGCGAACAAACTCAGCGGGCTTAACTTTACCACTGGATACTACGCGGCGCGACCCAGTTCTGAGCAGATCCAGCGAGTCAAACTCAGTGGGCTTGGTTTTGGTCAAGTTACTGAAATAAATATTTGTGACTTGTCTTACAAAGCTTGCCTTGCTTATTTTTATTATTATTTGTTTTTCTCGATCGGTCGTCATATAATTTAAATAGGTATTTTATTTATTCATTATTTAATTTAATTTATTTTATAAACTTGTTGATTAATTAATTTGTCTCATTTTGATTAGTTTTTATTTTACAATTATTTATTTTATATATTTTAGTTATTTTAAAATGAGAATGTAATAAGTGAATACCTCAGTGCCCCAGGAGGTCGCAAAGTGCAAGAAAACACCTAATGCCAGGCTTCCTTATCCTCAATATATTGTTTAATACTATAATAGCCCCTAGTCATAAGTATGCTTTTAATATGTGTCTTAAATAATTTGTCCGGCAGATGCGTTATCGAATTGGGAAGTTTATTATAAAATTTTATACAATTACCCGCGAAAGATTTTTTAGACTTTTCTTATCTAAAGGAGGGTATAGCTAATTTATTTTTATTTCTCGTATTAATACTGTGGGTGTCACTAACCTTGAAAAACCTATTGATATTTTTACGAACGTGCATTATATTCTGAAATATATATTCAGATGGCACGGTTAGTATATTACTTTCCTTAAAAACAGATCGTAAAGAATCGCAACTACCAAGATCGTAAATAGCGCGGACTGCCCTTTTTTGTAAAATAAATATGGACTCAATATCAGCAGCCGATCCCCACAGTAGAATACCATAGGACATTATACTGTGAAAGTATGCAAAATATACCAACCTAGCCGTTGCAACATCAGTAAGTTTTCTTATCTTTCGGACAGCGAAGGCTGCAGTACTAAGTTTACCTGATAATCTCTCTATTTGAGGACCCCATTGCAACTTCTTATCTAAAGTAATCCCTAAAAAAATTGTAGAACTAACTAAATCTAGTGTTTCTGAATTTAGTTCTATACGCGAGTTTACGCTTGCCACATTTGGTAATGCAAAGCGAATACGTTTAGTCTTTCCAGCATTTAAAAGCAGATTGTTAGCTGAAAACCAATTCGAAATTAAATTCAGTATATTGTTCGGAGTATCAAGATTTTTGTCTTTCCGGCTGACCTTAAATATAATCGATGTGTCGTCAGCAAATAAAACTATGTCTGACCATTTCTGTACCATGTAAGGAAGGTCATTTATGTATACTAGGAACAAAAAGGGACCCAAAATGGAACCCTGAGGAACCCCAATTTTAACAATATTATCAATATAACCTTTAAATCTAGCAAAGTTTAAACTTTGCCAACATCGTCTTCGATGTCGGTATGTTTGAATGCGTATCGGTGCTTGTGTCGGTTCCTTTTAATAGTGGTGCAGGGCTCAAACGTTGCTCCACCTGCATATCGCTCGATCGCCGGCATCTTTGACGACGCCGCTCTCAAAAGCACCACCGGCACGAATAAGGCGGCTATCTCGACCTTGGAAACGTGACGACGCACTTTCTTGTTATGACCGCGGTTGCTAGCAGGTATTATGTACATATACATTTATTTTAAACTTATTATGTAAATCGGATAATTTAAACAGTACGCATTAATAATGCCTGACAACGACTATTTTCTCACTCTGTATTGTCGTCGAAAGGAAAGTGTAACGCCTTTGTTAGGTGTGTAGTAAGTCCTAATTAAAGAGATGGTATCTTAACAAACAATTTACGAACTCGTGAGCAAGCTAATTGTAACTAGTCCCTGGAACTTCAAAATTAAATTTAGAGGGGTCCCACTTTTTAACTTCTATTTTTATTTGTTTATTTATTTATTTTATTCTTCTTTGTACACATTATAAATCATTGCAACTAAACGAATATTTAATTTTAAGTATTCAAATGGCGGTCGTATGACTCGAGGCAATCTCTTACCGACTACCATGGGATAGACATAAGATCATTTGAAGTTGTCAAACATGCGTCTTGTTTATTATTTGCGGATGACCTCAAATTGCTGCACAAGATTAAGGGTGACATAGACTTTGAACAACTACAAGAAGACATAGACAGGGTGGTGGAGTGGAGTCAAAAAAATAAACTCACCTTTAATGTAGCTAAATGCTCGGTGATTACCTTTACTCGCGCGCGGACTCCTGTACACTATGAGTACAGGGTGGGCGCGGAGCCGATGCAACGACTATCGCAAGTTCGTGACCTTGGGGTACTTCTCGGTACAGACCTAAATTTCCGGGAGCATATCATGAAGATATGCAAGAAGGCATACAGAAATTTAGGATTTGTATTGAGACAGTCTCAAGGGTTCACGAATATTACAACAATCAAGGTGTTGTACGATGCACTAGTCAGGAGTCATCTTGAACATAATGCAGTTGTTTGCGCTCCCTATGAAGCAAAATACAGTGGCATGTTGGAGCGGGTCCAAAATAAATTTACACGACACCTATACTATAAGATGTACGGAGTATACCCGTTCTACCCTTTAATGTATCCCACATTATTTATATTGGGTATGGTGGGATACAATGAGCTCAGGGTACGACGGGACTTCACACTTGCGGCGTATATAATAAAATTACTCCGTGGGGTAGCACATAACCCAGGGGTACTGCGGCATCTGAACCTGTGCGTCCCAGACCGATACGTGTGGAAGCGACGGCTCCCGCAACTACTCGCGGTACCAGTTGCCAGAACCAATCTACTGGCGAAAACACCCGTCACGCAGATAATTAAAATCGTTAATGAAACTCATGACAGAGTAGACATATTCTCTGGTGCTTTGAGTGAAATCACAAAGGTTCTGTTATGTATAATTAGCTACAAGTGATTAGTTATTAAGTGTAATATATAAGTTTTTTTTTTTTTTGATATAATATTATATTGATACTTAGTATTAAATAGCAAAATAAGTTAAAGCGTCAATATTGCATTAGGGTTTACCTGTAAGATATTGTACTGTGGAAATAAAATAAATAAATAAATAAATAAATAAATAAATAAATAAATAAATAAATAAATAAATAAATAAATAAATAAATCATTTCTGTACAGATTTAAAATGTACCTTATCGAAACTCTTGTTATTTATTTCCCGATGGTTGCCTTAGTTATTTATTCATTGGTCTGAGGAAGAATAAATTGGATCGTAGATTCCTTGCTGGCCTCTTAAAAGAAGGAAAGGCGTAATTGACTCGTGGCAATCTCGTAGATCAAACGAAATACGACAAAATTGACAGTGGCATCAGCCCAGTCTATTCTCACAGTATTCCAAGCATAACTGATGATGTATTCCTAGCCGTTTTCGGCCTCTGCGACTATTACATTGAACACAAGTTTTTTTTAAAAGTAGGACGTTGATGTTCCGTCCTCTGATGCGCTCTTGCGTGGCTTACGTACCCTAGCTGGTTAATAAAGGTACGAGCACATTTTGGGCACGTCAGCACACCGCTGACGTAGTTGTAGTTGATGGCCACAGGGGGACGGGCCTTTAGCTCGTCTCGTTTTTTTTCGAGACCTTCGCGACGCTCAGTTTCAAAAGCGTCTACCTGAACCTGAACGAGTCGTCTCCATTCAAGGCGTTGTTCTGCTTTGGCCTCCCAATCAGATTGATCTAATTTGCATCTCTTCATGTGCCTCTTAGGAACATCCATATATCTTAGGTACTGGCCACCGCGTTTACGCTTACCGTAGGTACTGGAGTTCTGAAAAGAAGATGCGTTTCGCCACTCTACTCTCCGACATGCGAGACACATGGCCACACCATCGCAGGTGTCGCCTCATCAGATACACCTCAATGCCGCCAATGTTTGCTCGCCTCAATACATCTGTATTCCTGATGCGGTCAGAACATCGGATGCTCATAATGTCTTGGAGATATTTATGGTGAAATGTGTCAAGTGTGCGAATGTGTTTGCGATAGGGGACTCATGTCTCTGAAGAGTACAGGAGGTTGGGTAGCACCACTGATCTATAGACGTTGACTTTGGTGGAAAGTTTCAAATCGTGCGTGCGGAAGACCTTACCTCGTAATTTGCCATAAGCGGCAGCGGCAGCACCTATTCTGCTGTTAATTTCAGCATCCAGGTCATGTTTTGATGTTAATGTGCTACCTAGATATTTGAACTTTTCCACACAATTTAAAATATCTCCTCCACCAATGCGTATGTCAGGTGCATAACTACAGAGTGTCTATACCACTGTGGCGATCCTCCACATACACACAAACACACACTTCAGACATACACACCACATTCATTCACTTTACAGTCACTCACACCACATCACACTTTCATACTAGAAAAATAAATAATTATTTCCAACAGACATACACTCGACACACTTAAATAATAATTTTTATATAGTTAATTAATAACGGTTCACCAGCTGACCGCCGGCCGGAGCTCAGGTAGTCATGACGTCACCGGGCCCGCGCCGGCGCAGCCATTCGGCGCACCGCAGCGCCATACCAGTCGGCTTCTGCTCGATGCGCGCTTCACACCGTACCTATCGCTTTCGCTTTGCCTTACGTACCGTGCGCCTTTGCAAATTATTTTCATTTGCTATTTATTTATAAGACTGTCGCTTTCCTCTCCTTCTTAGTATTTAGTGGACTGATTTAGTGTGTAGTGTAAAGACTTGTTTTAGTATTAGTGTAGTGTATAAGACCTTAGCCTTAGTGACTTTGTACTTTTCATTTGTGTGACCTTTGTGTGTACATTAAACTCTGTGTACGCATTGTGTGGAGCAATTTTATTTCCGCCGCTTCCTGCATAGGCTCTGCCTACCGCACACGTCACACGGCGACACGTAGCCGTGTCGATATCAGGCTACCCGCGTATCCGACCTCTCGAGAATACGCTCACCTACACCAACACCTACACCCTCATCTACATCCCCACACCACTTTAATGTTCTAAAATATTTTATACTTAAAAGACATCAATTTTTTCACTAACTGTCGCCCGCAACTGGGTCTACATGCATGACTTAATCATCAACGTAAACTTAAAAAGCCGACTGAAGCGACGCCTTTGCTGTCGTGTTTCGTTCTATAAGTTTGTTCATATTTGTTCCCTTTTGCTCTTTGGTTTCTTCTCCTATATTGGGATCTTCTTCTAAACTGCCGGGAAGTGTCGTTTACCATACATCTGATGGTTATCAACTTACTAATGATTCGTTATTTTGAGCTATTCGTTAGACCTATGTCATAAAAAAATGTTATTTCGTGAAAACGAAATAACTCGTAACTGGTTTTGGTAGAAACTAGCCAGTAAGCCCAATACTCTTGTGATAAGATAATTCATGATCATAGATCAGAGAGAAATCCTCGATAACAAGCGTTGAGGTTAATGAACGACTCCCCTGGGACTGTCAGTGGATTTGAGAAAAATATTTCTGTTGAATTAGGCACGGCTTCCTGTGGGACTTGCACGATATTTTTTTTTCTTTTTATATTTATATGTGTATTTTGATTTCTTATCAAGTATAGGTATGTGTAAAAATGTAAAATAATAAATAATACTAAATAAAAGGAAATAATAAGAATAAATAAATGTAATAAAGCTTATCCGAAAACTTAGATTGGATTTCCGGGAGTGTTCATTGAATCCAAGATTGATGCGGCGGTAAGTAACTGTTATTAGCTTTTCTTACCATTTTTTCCAAATCAAAATTTTTGCAAACCGAAACTAAACATACCTTCTTGTTCATTAAAAGCTAAACATTGTATTTTTGAATGTTGCCAATCGCCAAAATTTAAAGTTCAATATGACCTCCTCGAATAATTTACGCTCACGTCGTGAATTTTCGATTACCGTGTAATGTCAAATGTTTTTTACGAGTTGCCACCCGTAAATATGGTTGAACATGCGGCCGTCACTCGCTCGTTCATAAAACACTCACGGGTCGATGATTTAACGATCCCCGGCCGGAGCAACTTACGTGGCTTTTCTACTCCTGCCAAATTATTTTTTTCTCCCTTATCGCATAGGTCCGAAAAACGGGGATAGGGCCCACCGGGTAATAAGCGATTACCGCCTCTTATAAGATCTACAAAATTTGGATCGTAGATGCGTTACTAGTCTTGCGAAATGGAACGGAAACGGGAAGGAAAAACTACATAAGGAGAAAAGAGTCTTAGGCCTGCGGCAATCTGACTCATGACTCACGGAACAAGACACGACAGCAAAACGGTCGTTTGGCGTCAGTTTTCTCTGAGACAGTGGAACCACGCGGTCCAGTAGGTCCACTGCAGTCTCAACTACAACTTATAAATTCGTTCAGAACTTTTTGTATGAAACAGTAAGAATCATCGTCATAAAGCTTCATGATATTGCAATAATAATACTCCACCCCACATAAGAGGAGCACGTGGTTCGTCTATAACCGAGAATTCGATTTAGAGGGGATTAAGACATAGTTGAATAATAATAATAATAATAATAAAGCTTTATTTAATTCCATTTAAGCAAGTAACATTACACTTACATGCAGATTAACAATTGGGATAGGTAACATTCTTAATAAATAATTACAATTGCATTTATATATAATTAGATTAATTAATTATTTTAAGTTTTATTTTGTCGTGGCTTATATGGACCCCCTTCGGGTAAAAGCCTCCTCCAAGGACTTCCATTGTTCTTTGTGTCTAGCCAAGGATAACCAATTTTCTCCCGCTACTTTTGCCAGTTCGTCTGTCCATCTAGCGCACGGGCGGCCTCTACCCCTACGACCCGTAGGACCTTTCCATTTCACAACTCTAATGGTCCACCTGTCATCGTTGTATCGGGCAATGTGTCCCGCCCATCTCCATTTCATTTTTAGTGAGAAGGTTAGAGCGTCGGTAAGTTTAGTTTTGTTGCGAATGTGCTCATTTTTAATCTTGTCTCTTAATTTTATACCTAATAAGCTTCTTTCCATTCTTCGTTGCGTTGTTTGTATTTTTTTCATGGTATTTAGGTCGAAAGTCCAAGTTTGAGAGCCGTAGGTAAGACACGGTAAAATCACTGAATCCATAACTATTTTCTTTATTGACGGTGTGAGTTTTGATTTGAATATTTCTTTGTGTGCCCAGTATTTCTTCCAGGTAATCGATATTCTACGATCTATTTCCTCTATGTTTCTATTTTTTCTAAAAGAAATCTTTTTGCCCAAGTAAACGTAGCTTTCTACAAACTCTAGAGGGGTGTTGTTTACAGATATGGTCGCTATGTGGTGATTAGTCATTATTTTCGTTTTGTCAAGATTCATTTCTAGACCGACCTTGATGCTAGCTCCGTGTAGATCGCTAATCATGTTATTCAGTTGTGCAGAGTTCTCTGGGAGTAGAATTATGTCGTCGGCGAAACGTAGATGGCTTAGGTATTCGCCGTTTATGTTTAATCCTTTCGTCGACCATTGTAAGTTTTTCATTAGGTGTTGCAGTACAGCTATGAATAGTTTTGGTGAGAGTGGGTCGCCCTGTCTCACGCCTCTGTTTATTTTAATTTTTGTGCCCAATCTGTCCAGTTTTATTCTACTTGTACTTTCCATGTATAAGTTTTTCAAAATGTTTATGTACTTATCTTCTATGTTTATTGACTCTAGAGCTTCCCAGATACTATCATGTGATATAGTGTCGAAAGCTTTTTTGTAGTCAATGAACGCTACATATAAAGGTCTCCGAAATTCTGCATATTTTTCTATTACCTGGTCTAGAACTTGAATGTGGTCATGAGTGCTGAAACCTGATCTGAAGCTGGCTTGTTCTATCGGTTGATGGGCGTCAATCTTTGAAGATATTCTTGCGAGCAGACAGGAGGCGAAGAGTTTGTAAAAGCAGGGCATTAGGCTGATTGGACGATAATTGCCTACATCCATTGGGTCTCCTTTTTTATACAGCAAGATTATTTCTGATTCCGTCCAAGAATGTGGCACGGTTTCCTCTTCTAGAATTTTATTAAATAATATAGTTATAGGCTCCAATAATAGAGTTCTTGGGATTTTAATATATTCGTTTGAAATTCCGTCTTGACCTGAGCTTTTTTCAAATTTGAGCTTGGTAATTTGAGTTGAGATTTCAAGTTCAGAAAATTCAGGAGTTGGGGATGTATTCTTAGTCTGGTTGGTGATTTTCCTGTGATATGTATAATTAGACCGGCTGTAGAGGTTCGCATAAAAATCTGTAGCAACGGTTATAATTTCCATTCGAGTAGTAGCTTTCTTTGAGTTCAAGTGGAGACATGTGATCCAGGTTTTTGCTCTATTTAATTCTTTATACGCCTTTTTTACTGATCTTGACTTATCAATATTTCTCTTTATAGTATTTACTCTGTACGCGTCGTAGCATCTCTTTATTTCTTTGTTTGTAGTTTTGTAGAGCATTTTCAATTGTTCTTTCTCGTCCTTGTTTAATTTCGGTTTATTTTGTAAATTATTTCGTTTTTGCATCAGTTCTAGTGCTCTGTCCGATAATATTCTATGATTTTTGTTTTGTTTTATATTTCTAATGCTGTTCGATATAGAATATTCGATCTTCTGGCAGAATTCGTTGGCTTTGAATTTTGTGTTTGTCGATATAAGTGTGGGTATATAAGTTTTCAGGTTTGCGAGGTAAGTATCTTGCTCCTTCAGTGTTTTTAGTGTGAGTGATGGATTGGAAAAGTTACGTCTACTACGCTTCATTGCTTTCAAGTTTAATGTAGCTCTCAGCATTCTGTGATCCGAACCGAATGGGACCGATGACAGAACCTCGTACTTGGAAATAAGTTTTGGTTTTGTCATAGACATAGTTGAATACTATTGGATAATATTCAAACAACAATAACAACGATAGGCTCGCCCACTATAACATGATGGGACGGAACATACACGGCGAAATGTGGGTGTTCTGGTGGTGCCTCTGCCTATTCGGGGATAAAGGCGTGAGTTTATGTATGTACATATGTAAAACATATCATACAAACAAATTACGATAAGGAGATGCGCAATTTTCTAAACACCAAAGCCATCTTATTGATTATTAATATTTCGAATCTCTAACTTATTATGAATTGCATATATATTACTACCTACTACAACTGTACTAGACCTACTGGTGGTAGGTCCTTCATATGTGAGAGGCCGCCTGGGTAGGTACCACTGCAATGTCTATTTCCCCCGCCAAACAGCAGTGTAAATGCACTGTTAATTTCCGGTTTGAACGACATTGTAGCTAGAGTAACTGGACATTTTGAGACTTAACATCTTTTGTCTCAGTATGGCAAGCGCAGTGGTGTTTCAAGCAATGTTTTCTAATTCATCGTTTTGTTTGGTTTTCTACTGTCCATGAGCGGTCATACCGCTTGCCATCAGGCGAATGCTCGCGTCATCATTCAACGCCATGTAAAAAACATTCTATGCCCAAAAATGCGAACAAGTAGGTATGTTACCATGGTTTGATTCGTAAAAATAATATACTTCTTATATAATTTACATTTCTGTGTTCGGATGGCGACATAACGGTGTTTATTTGATTATTCAATTCAAATAGAGTCACCGGTTCGGTTAATAAAATGCGAGTTTAAAACGAATTTCCACTGGAGATTACAGAGCAGAAAGTAGCTTGAGGCGGGGCCACGAAGCATGTTTTTATATTGGCAAAGTGACCGCACTGATTCCTTGTGGTAAGTGGTTATCTCTCCCTGTTCGCCACAATAGGGATGTTGACTCAATTATTATTTCTCTTTATTTATTATACAATTTTTTTTCATTTTTACATATATAATAAAAATTAAAATACATATAAAAATATAAAAAAAGAGAGATTAACCCAACAGTGGCGAGGCTCGAGACCCAAGCCACCGGTGGTTAGGACCCCAAAGTGAGGAACCTCCTCACTATACGTGCCGTGTCAAGCAATACTGCCTTCTGAATCTGGCTCATTACCCAACGGCCCATTGAGAGCCTCTGGAGATGTTGGTCGAGACTCTTTGGTATCAATCCATGTGCAGAAACAACAATCGGGACAATAATTGTTGAGTCGACATTCCACAATTCAGTAACCTCGTGTGCCAAATCTAAATATTTTGTCAATTTATCTTTTTCTGCTTTAACGAGGTTATCATCATGCGGAATGGTGACGTCAACAAGTATTGCCCGGCGCGCCAATCGATCTATTATCACAATATCAGGCTTATTGGCAACAATAGTCCTGTCTGTGATAACAGACCGATCCCAATACAGCGTAGCATGACCATTTTCAAGAACTGGTTGGGGAACATACTGGTAATATGGCACTTCAGGAGTCACAAGTCCATACCGAAGAGCAATTTGCTGATGTATGATCTTGGCTACTAGATTGTGTCTATGCAAATACTCGCCGTTAGCAAGATACGAACAACCGGAGATAACATGCCTGATGGACTCGCCTGGACGGTGGCATGCCCGACAGATGTCGACGGTACCGTCCTTCAGGATGTATTTCCTATAGTTGTTCGTCTTAATAACTTCGTCCATAATTGCAAAGACAAAACCCTCAGTTTCCCCAAAGAGGTTACCGAAACGTAGCCAAGACACAGACGCTAATCGGTCCACATCAGGCCCATGGAGAGCCCGATAGAACCGACCATGCAGCTCTTTGCCCTTCCATATTTCCTCGCGATCCTTAATGCCCATCACCAGAGGTTTCCGCCAGTTCTCATTCGCCAAAGAGAGCGGGGTAAATCCTTTATCTACCATGACTACAACCCCATGCATATCCACGTCGCTGTTAAGAAAATAATCCCTGAGATTGCACACCTCGCGATTATGCAGGTCCTTAGCATTAAACATACCTCGGCCCCCACATCTCCGCGGGATGTACAATCTCATTACTGACGAACGTGGATGGTGCATACGATGTGCAGTCAGTAGAGTTCGGACTTTACGATCCAGGGCGTCCAATTCGGTCTGAGTCCATCTAAGTATGCCGAAAGAGTACATGAGTGCAGGCATAACCCAACCGTTGAAAGCGCGAATCTTGTTTCCACCTGACAGAAAACTATTAAGTACTTTTGTCAAGCGGCTAAAGAAACGCTCTTTCAACGATTGTTTTACGTCTACACCCATAATACCCAGAGCCTCAGGCATACCCAGATATTTATAGGTTTCCATCTCAGAGAGAGATCTGAGTCTTACAGTCTCTGAAACTTGTATGTCGTCAGAGACCGCAACCTCTCCTCGCTTGACATGGATAACCGCACATTTATTTACACCAAATTCCATATTGATTGATTTGCTAAATATTTCAGTTATTTTTAACAACTCAATCAATTCAGATTGTTTTGATGCAAATAACTTGAGATCATCCATGTAAAGTAAGTGAGATATAGGCTCAGTCCCTCTCCGTAGACGGTAGCCTAACCCTGAATCCAACAACAGAGTACTGAGGGGATTCAGGGCCATGCAAAACCATAGTGGACTCAGACTGTCACCCTGGAATATACCCCGCCTGATTGCAATCGGTTCATCACAATCCGAAGGACTCGTAGCACCTGGATATTTAAGGACAGTGGTCCACTGTCCCATACATACCTCAAGGAAGGAGCATAACTTTGTATCAATTTTATACAAATTAAGCACCCTCATGAGCCATGTATGGGGCACCGAATCATATGCCTTTTTGTAGTCAATCCAGGCAGCTGATAAATTCCTTCAGTTGTGACGAACCTGTTGGCAAATGGTCATGTCGATGAGAAGGAGCTCCTTTGTACCACGGGACCCACTCTTACAACCTGTTTGGCCGGAAAAAAGAATTTTATTAGTTGTGATATGGCAGGTAATTTTGGATCTGATATGGAAGTTAAAATTTTATAAATAGTGGGAAGACATGTAATGGGTCTATAATTTTTAGGATCCGTGGTACAACCGAATTTAAAGAGCAGATGAGTGACACCTGTTGTCATAAATGTTGGAAGGGATCCTCTCTCAAGCGCATCCTGGAACTGTATTGCCAATCTAGCATGCGAACTTGGAAACCATTTCAACCAAAAATTGTGCAGACCGTCCGGACCCGGAGACTTCCAATTTTCCAATTATTATTATTATTATTTATATCGAAACCTTACTTTACGCAGAATCGTAAATAAAGAGAATTTTTAAAATCCGTTTAATAATGAACAAAATGTTACAAAGGTGGTAGGAGGAATCGAAAAGGATGCAAACACTTGCCGCACACACTTTGACGTCATCATCCATAAGAAGCACAAAAGAGAAAGCGAGTGTCCCCACTGAACGACTAAAAATATTAATTATCTCTGTAATTTTACGACCAATTTTCAAGCTATTTTCAATTATTGTTTGTTATAATGGATATTTTGCAGTGATAATTTAATACTGTTCAAAATTAAACATTGGAATCATCACTTTTATCAACTATGCTGGCCATTTATATCCGGATATATACAAGATAAACCCGAAATGCGACGCACTTACGTATGTCACTATGTGAAATATTTCATAGTCACCTTTTATGCATATTTAAATCCAAAAAAGGGTTTTAAGTAAAAGGATTATGCGTATGAATGCTCTGTGTATTCACAATAATGCAGACGACAGAACAAATGAAGAGAAAGAATAAATAAATAAATAAATAAATACACCCAACAGTCACATACATAGTCCTGACCCCACACTAAGATCGAGTCTTGTATCGTGGGTATCAGAAACTACGAGAGACTTTTCGGTCTCACAAACACCCAGACCCGAAACAAATACGTGTGGATCACACAAATATTTGTTTCGGTGCGGGGATCGAACCCGCGGCCTCTCGTTTCACAGGCGGCGTCTAACCAACTGCGCCACGGAGGCTGTCAAACATTACATACTGTACTGTACTGTACATTAAACTTACATTCGTTGGAGTCATTCGATCAATCATTGAGCGGGACACGTTTGGCAAATTGAGTCGCGGAACCGGCTGTATAATGGAATTGCAAATTAATTTTCTTTCAATCTTACTTTGCAATTCAAGTTAAATATTGTGTGGGTTTTTTTTCGATGTTTAATGTTTCTTTATGTTGGTGCGTGGTAGCCTGTTCGCAACGGATCGGAAGCTGCCAACATGTTTACCGTGGCCGCGGATTCTAAGCCCAGGACATACCTCTGACTTTTCGGGGACATGTGTTTATTGATCTCGCCCCCTATCACATCGTGGGACGGAACATACAAGGCGAAATGTGGGTGTCCTAGTGGCACCTCTGCCTACCCCTTCGGGGATAAAGGCGTGAGTTTATGTGTTTATTGATATTTGGAAGTCAATTACTATCCACTTCAACGGTGAAGGACGCAATGGTATGCAAGGGTTTAAGTTACTATTTTCGCAAAAGCTAGGAATTTACCACCCAAACACGATGATATTTAAATAATTGCATAAAAAATCTGTTGCCTACGCCCTCGTGAAGTGAGGCGTGCTCGTGTTGTGTTCCTATATGTATTTAGTCGGTGTGGGCTTTTATTGCTTTGGTAATCAAATGAGCAGCACTCTGTGTAATCACTTGGATAGACCGACTTAGCTTATTCGAGAATAAGTTATTTCTCGCCAATAAATCCTAACTTTGTAAAACCGCACTGATTGTATCATTAAAAGAATTAGATTAAAGTTGACATCGAGTTTAGCTTTTGAGAATTAATAACCACAAATTGAGATCTACTTTTGTTTTTTAATACTCTAAAAACGCATTAGGCGTTTGGTAATGGACAGTAATATATTAAACTAAGTCGCTTCCAGCTTGTGCTACGCTGAACGCCCGCCGGTTTCAAGGCCTCAACTATACAAAGCAAGCTAGATGTTATCTAGTGTATTTATATGATCTGGCACTTGGCCCGCGCGTTTGTGGAACATTGCATCAGTTGTAGCCCAGTTTTGGGACAATAATAATACATTTTAGTGAATTATATCCTTATCATAAATACTCGTCTGGTTGTATGTCCAAGTTGGCATTGTGTGTCGAACAAAGCGAATTTGGGCTCGAGAATTATGTTTTATTTGTAAGGATTGTATTTGTGTCATGCGTCGAGGTCTTATAAAGAGAACAGATATCAAGCACATTTTCGTGAATATTTTTTTTTCTTTATTGAAATGAATGGCGAGACGAGCATACCATTCGCCTCATGCTTGAAACAACACCATTAATTATAAGTAAGGCAATGCTTGGCATTCTACTGCGCTCGCCATCCTGAGACATAAGATGTCAAGCCTGATTATGTCCAGTAGTTACTCTGGCTACAATGTCCTTCAAACCGGAACACATAACTGCATTTACACTGCTGTTTGTCGGGAGAAATAGACCTTGCGGTGGCACCTACCCAGGTGGCCTCTCATATAATATGAGTGTCGCCAACCCCTTCAATTAACTACTATTCACTTTATCTGGGTATGGCGAAAGTATTAGTATAATGATAGTTACATATTAATTATTATTAGTACTGTATCCCTATTGTAAGATCTCCACAATTATTATTCATTAGTATCTACTGATTCAATAGTAATAGGCATTAATATCAATCTTATAGAAAGCATACAGATACATTAAGATTTGATCGGTACTCTGGATTCAGTTTGAATCTATAATTACTTTCAGCATCAGCAGCGTCTCGGATCCTTTGTAACTTTATCAAGGAGCACCTCCTTGTACTTGTGACCGAGTCACATTTGCATTGTACCATTGAGACCATGTTTCTTAGTACTATTTCTCTCGGTGCGCACCTACAGCTGTCTCGCCTGGGACCGAGTCCCAGAGTTGGCTCAGAGGCGTACCTCAGCCATTTGATTCTTTGTTTCTTATGCCTTGGTGTATTAAGGTGCCCCCTGTGTGTGAGTCAACGGTCTGAAGGCACATTTCAGACCGCATGTGTAGTGTACGGCGTGAGAGCAACTTCTCAGACCGTGAGTGTAGTGAACGGCCTAAGTACTCCGTCTTAGACCGCATGTGTAATGCATTCACACCAGCACATGTTAATATGGAACCTTTCTCTTTGAGTTCCCTGGCATCTTCATCACATCATTGTGATGTTGCCTCGTGGCCTCCAACCTCCCCTATAGCCACCCCAAACCTCGCAACGTCTTTACTGATCCGCTCTTGGTGACACTACGCCGAAACTGACTCCGATCATTGACTCAATGAATCTGTATACTGTCGCTATTAGTTTAACTAGCCAGTTTGGCCATGTGCGTTCTATTTGTTCTGTACATCTACCTACTTGTGTAGCGCACATGTCCCGTGACGACACGTGGTTGCGTCCTGGTGGACTTAATACAATCGTAAATGTCAATATCTTTGTGATGTGTTTTATGTGTTAACAATCAATGTACTCACCCCCAGGCACAGCCGCTCTTGCTTAGGGCTCCTTGGCGGCTCCGCCAGTGCGCTTACGCACCTTCCCCTGTCTGGTCTCACATCAAAATGGCCGAGTGCCACAAAATGGTTGACTAAGACGCTGTCACGATCTCGACAGCGAACACCGCACCAACATCGGATGGCGCACTAATGCTATCTGTTATTTTGTTCCCGTAGGCAAATCGAATCTGCCCCACTTATTTATTTTGCTTATTCATTTGCATTTCGCGACAATGAGAGACCTACCAGTAATTCCAGGTTTACTTTACCTTCGCTTCAAAATATTGATTTATTCAAAAATATCAAAAATAGTTAAAATAGAACCGAGATATTGAACTTCGAAGGTTTCAAGGTTTCAGGATTTCAAGGTCCGCACTGATCGTTTACCATCCAACTATGCGTCTGGTCATTTCGTTCCTTGTTTGTGAAACTTTTTGATAAGCTTTCCACTTTTGTCACTCCTCGCTTATTTATTTATTTTTTTATTGCCGTATAGGCAGACGATCTAGCGGCCCGCCTGATGGTAAGCGGCTACCGCTGCCCATAGACCTTCGCAATGCCAGGGGTCCAGCATAACAAAGTCGCTGCCTACCTTAAGAATAGTACTCTCTTTAAGCCTCGTTTGAAGAAGGACAGGTCATAGCGCTCAGGAAACACCGATGCAGGGAGTTCATTCCAGAGCTTGCACGTACGTGGTAAGAAAGAACGCTGGAAACGTACCGTTCGGGAGCGGTACGCTTCCAGGTTCTTCGAAGGCATTCTTTCGAAGAAATAGATGTAAGATTATGTATATCCGGAACTGACAAAAAGTTGCGCAAAAATTTGTTGGCGGGTTCTCCTCTCAAGTGTGTAAAGACTAAGGTTATGATATACATCAATATATTAATGTTTTAAACGTTATCATCGTAATTTATATTCCTATCTCTGTCACTTGTGACACTTCCGTAGTCACTCTATCTTCCCTCTCGCTCCACGGTATTCACGTGTTCCTGATTGGTACATGCGTAGTGCGCACAGATTTACTTCGCGATGTCAGCTTTAGTATTATACTCGTATTTATCTTTGTCGTCTTTCATTCTCGGTGTAATTATAGTAAATAATACATCAGTGTATTATGTTATTGTTCGACTTTCATTACCTCATTTATGCGGATATGAATGGAAATGATATTGAATTACAGCGGAAATAATGCTTCAAATACAAATATAATGGACTAACCATGCGTAGCTCTATTGTGAACAGAATAATTGTGCAATTGAGTTGAAGTTTCGTGTATTTTATATTTAAATAGTTTATGATTTAATGATATCTAAAGCAAGTGTGGGGTTAAAAGTACGCTGAATCGACGAGAACACACAAGGAGATTTATGATACATACGTCAATGTTCAATTTCCTACCCGTACAGGATACAATCATGATAGTTATGCGTGGTTGTGTGATAATAATGCACACATTGGTCTAACCTTTAAATAAGAAACATGTCTCGTACAAAGGGTTTTACTCACGACTAAAAAAAAAACAATTTTCAGTCTCACGGCCCCACGGAAGAACAACGCTGGTCTTATTACCACTACCTAAATGCTGAGTATGCCCCAATTTATCACAAGCACTGATATGTCTTGAGAAATTCAAAGAATTGCCTTGAGAAATTTACAGAAATTCTTGTAACAATACATACATAAACTCACGCCTTTTTCGCAGAAGGGGTAAGCAGAGGTGCTACGACGAGACGAGCCTATCGCCATATCGGGCACAAATTCCTGATAATGAATGATACTCCAGGCTGATAATGAATAGAAAAATCCAAAATCTCTTTGCCCGACCCGGGATTCGAACCCGAGACCTCAGCTTTGTAGTCGTACCGTAGTACAACTACGCTACCGCGGCAGTCTTGTAAAAATGTTTAGGAGTATAACTCGGCGGAAATATCTGTGAACCTAGCTGTCATGCGGTTCACATTTCATTTTTTTGTGTTCCCCTATCTACTATGTTATTTTACATTAAAACGTTTTGAGATGGATGCGAATTCAATTTTATATTCGTTTTTCTGTTTTAATTCAATTTGTTTAACCTATATTTTGAATTACCTGAGCTTATGTTCCAGTGACGTTAATTATTCAGGTCCACAGATATTTCCGACGAGTTATACATCGTGAAACCCAGTAGGGTTACACGATGTTTCACTTCACTGTTAAAGGTGGTTATTGACAATATATTTCATATCTCTGTATATCATATATAGTCACATACATAGTCCTGGCCCCACACTAAGATTGAGTCTTGTGTGGTGGGTATCAACTACGAGAGACTTTTCAGTCTCACAAAAACCCAGACCCGGAACAAATACCTGTGGATCACACAAATATTTGTTTCGGTGCGGGGATCGACCCGCGGCCTCTCGTTTCACGGCGTCTAACCAACAGCGCAACTTTGTAGTGGTATTTTAATTTTTTACCTTTTTAGTGTTTTGAGTAACATTTTTTTGTGCACTAGTGTACAATAAAGTTTTTAAATAATTAATGAATAGATGGCCTGAACCCAGTAGTATACATAATATAATGTAATATGTTATTTTCAAAAGAATAGGTGTCTTATAGAGTAGGTACATTAGACAAGCCAATACATACACTAGCTATATAGCAGTGTAGTTGATGCCTCTTTAAGAAAACCCCGCAATAAAACGATATCAGCATGTGCGCCCTTAATTCAGCTCGTAAAAACAAAAACAAAAATCCCCTAAGGAATTTAAGAGATGCGCAGCGCGGGAGATTACCGCCGGAAAACCGCTGAAATCCTGATAATACAATTACTGGGAGAAGTTTCAACCCTGTTACTTGTGCTTTAATAAGTTTGCGCAGTACCAAATACCAAGATATGCTGCTGTATTTAAACAAACTTTGTGTTGTATCTATATTCTATAGTGAGATTCATTAGCAACGCTTTGCAGTGCTTGCTAAATGACCAGAAGTATTCTTGTAGCATTAGTATTGGTGATAGAGTTGATGGGTGATGGCCTATGTCACAAAGATCTTAAATGGACGTCACACACCAGTAAGCTAAGCGTCGGACGCCCGAGCAAGGTGGACAAGCGACGTTATTAAGGTTGGTAGAAGACGCTGGATGTAGATTCCTAGAGATCTCTAAAGAAGTCATTGGGGGAGGCCTATACTCAGCAATAGTATATACTCAGTTCGACAGCCTCTTTGGCGCAGTTGGTTAAACGCCGCCTGTGAAACGAGAGGCCGCGGGTTCAATCCCCGCACCGAAACAAATATTTGTGTGATCCACAGGTATTTGTTTCGGGTCTGGGTGTTTGTGAGACCGAAAAGTCTCTCGTAGTTTCTGATACCCACGACACAAGACTCGATCTTAATGTGGGGTCAGGACTATGTATGTGACTGTTGGGTGTATTTATTTATTATTTATTTATTTAATATATTCCCTGTAGCTAAGTAGAGAAACACAGAGATAGTATTGGTGAAAGTATCCAGCTCACCCAATTCCTTCCTTCCCTCCTTCTACTTGGCATAAGGCATTATCTCGGCCGGTGCTAAGGTCCTCCTTCCTGCTGGGTCTCATCCATTTCACCCGGTCTTTGGTACCCGCAATAGTATGGCCATTGATTCTAAATCTCCCTTGATGACATCTAGCCAGCGCATCTTTGTGAATGATGTGTAATAAATTTTTAATATCGAATTAATAATTATTATTAAAACTATATCATACGCTACGTGTGCAATCAAAATCTCAATAAAGAATCGAGATTGCAATCCACTTTTAATAGCACTTATTCTTAACGTTTCAACAAGATTAATTAAAATGTATTTATAGTCTTGATTCAAAGGTAATTAAGATTTTATCTAGCCAAAGTAATATCAAGTCTCCAACATTATACATCTCAACTTTAAAGCCTTTTTTGTTTATTTACTTAAAAAGTCATACCAATCGACGGAACGACCAAGGATACTTAAATTGCTTCGCTAACATCAAAATCGGGAGTCCACATTAATACAATTGCGATTAAGGCCTTCGCATGAGGAACAAAAGCCAACCAGAATAAAGAATTATTGTTTTGCCAGCGTTTTCAAAGGAGATTAACTGGGTGGTTGGCTTTAAATTAAATGGTTTGTATCTTTGTGATCTAGATAGTGACGTCAGACGCTTTTTTAATAGATGTTGATTGCTATGCCAGTCTTTAACATGTGAGTTGTTGCGGCTGAAAATGATGTTGAAATTATGGATGCTTATTTTGACAGAGCTGTTGAAGTAAAGTTTAAATTTACTTTTTGCATATCAGGATGAAGGAAAGCGTCGTAACTTAGCCTACCTGTACTGGGACAGCTTGGTAGATATAAAAGATCTCGTATCCTCCTACCTATGTGTAGTATTGTGGTCAAATAGTTTAAGATGTACAACATATTTGATTATTTTCCGAAAACTATGTGATGCAAAAAAACACACGAGTTTATAACCTCCTCCTTTTTTCACTCGGTTAAAAAGCTAGTCATTAAAATAATTCCGAGTAAGCAAACCCGCGACAATGTTAATTAGTATTTACCCAATTAAAAAATTTACCGCACATGCCAGCAGCGGCCATTAATTGCAACTTTATTTGAAAATTTCATAATATTTAATTGATCGTGGTGTTAATATCGGCACGTTCGGTTATGATACAAGCGTATGAGGTCTTTGCGGACTCGTATTGTGATTACTGTAAAGTTTTTGAATGACTTATGAAATTAAGTAAATATAATATTGTTATATTAATTTACACTTACCCTCGGCTGTAATAGACCTTTTTTTACCGCACCACTTCTTGTCATTTTTTTATCCAATAGGTCCGGCAAACGAGCAAACAGGTCACCTGATGGTAAGTGGACACTGCCGTCCATGAATCATCCACAACGCCTTGATTATTGATTTATTGACGGCGCCTGAAATCGGGACGGGAGCAGGATCAAGTGGTAGAGCCATTTTGTGCTCAGTTATGACTAAACATAAATGGGCAGGCTCGTCCGCGGCGGTACCACTGTCTCACTAGAGATCAATTCGTTCGCTGAGCTTCAATGCTCAGTGTCATTAAATGCGTGCCACTGTTGATCCTGGCTTACAGGAGTTGCAGTGGAGGGTGTGAGGGCGGGACGGTCTCCTAGATCGATTCGTTCGGTGAGTGAGATTGCGGATGCCCAATACCCCTGTTCTGTTCCCATCCTTGCTCCTTCCCGCTTCTCCCTCCCGATTTGATGGACCGGCGACACATCCATGATCTAAGAGTTGTGGATGTTCGTGGACAGCAGTGATCACTTACCATCGGGAGACCAGTTTGCTCATATTCCGGACCTATGCACTAAAAAATAGGAAAAATGATGGGAAGAGGAATACCCCTTGTATTGGGTATCCGGCAAAATGGTAGTATGATAAATAGTATCTGATTATTTAGATATTACGACACGTACATATGTATATGCGTATAATAATCTGCTGGCGATCGAGACAATAACTTATATCTCTATTTTATTAATATTTTATATATTTATTGTCTACGAAATATAATAAAGAGAAGCTTCGTACAAGAACAAAGATACAGTACAAAGTTAAAGTGACAGTGGACAGGGCATTTTCCACGAGCAACTTATAGTCAATGGGTCCGTGAAGGCCACATCGGTATGTGGTGCAAGCACAGCAAAAACAAGAAAAAACGTCATAATGAAGGATGCAGGAAGTGGCTGAATGCAGGTTAACCTTCCAACAGGCAAAGGCTTCCAACAGGTCGCTAATGACATACACTGGAGTAGCCGATGTTCAATAATGGACATCTTATGGCTGAAGACAAAAAGAGACAGGGACAGGATATGAATATCCATTCATGTCCAATCAAGCCTTCCAATCTCCAACCCAGCCATTTCGCCGGTCAATCCAAATCGCGCGTAAGCCAACGCGCAACACATAATTAGTTGGAATAATCCGTGCCATTAGTCCGGCCGCACACGGAGCGTCCGGACGGCCGCCCGAGCGTAGGCCCGCCGCACACGGCCGGCTATAATTAATCAATATATCGCGTCTGATTAATTGGCGCGACCGCGGATGAAAATCGCTCGGATACTGGCCGCGTACGTTCCTATCAGAGGTCGGATTGTATAATGCCAATATGCTTTTGAATGCGGCTTTTTTTCGGACGCTATGGGTAATGGGGGAGGCTTATGTTTACGAGTGGATATGCTATGGCTGAGGAGAAAGAGATGAAAAGAGATTATTATTTAAAAAAACATTCCTACAAATTAGTAACTGATATAATTACAGAAATTGAGACAGCTGAAATCATAATTTATTTTGTGGTTTTCAAAGATGGAAAGTTCAAGAAAGATCGGAACTACTGGATCTCCATTAATAACGAGGCCCATGAAACGACGTATTAAATCTTATGCTGTTTGTTAGTTTTACGTGTTGTTCAAAACGTGGTTGTGGTGGTGAGTTGGTGGTTTTTCAAACATAAATATACATTTTACTGGTAGGTCTCTCATGTGTGAGAGGCCGCCTGGGTAGGTACCACCGCAGTGTCTATTTCTCCCGCCAAACAGCAGTGTAAATGCACTGTTTAGTTCTGGTTTGAAGGACATTGTAGCCAGAGTAACTACTGGAAATATCGAGACTTAACATCTTATGTCTCAGGATGGCGAGTGCAGTGGAATGCCAAGCATTGCCTTGTAATTCATGGTGTTTTTTGGTTTTGCTACTGTCCATGAGCGGTCGTATCGCTTACCATCAGGCGAATGGCAGGCTCGTCTCGTCATTCATAGCAATAAAAAAAAAAACATTCTGTCCAACCAAGGCAACGTACTCATTGGCACTAGATTAATAAATAAAAATAATCTAATGAGAAGTTTTTAATGAAAATCCATACCACATCCGAATGTTCAGACATCACATACACGTTTAGTGCAGATAATAGCGGAAATTCTCGTGCCAATGTGGGATCCAAAAACATCATGCTCTCGCAGCAATTAGATTTTTTGTCTCCCTCTAAAGCGTTGTTGTCTATACCAGTCAAAAAGTGATCGATATACGTATAAAAACTCCTTTATTAGCGTGGAATGTCCTAAGCTTTTCCGGCATCAAAAGTTTAGGATGTTAAACTGGGATCGATAGCGAATTTATTTATTTATTTAAAAGGCTACACATATTTGGCCTAGCATATCAACGTTCGAGATACCAATGGTTGGATATGATGAATATAATGACAAACATTACATACTGGTGTATTCTCAGTTCAATATATCAACTCCAGTTTTGGCAATCCGGTTCGCTTCAACCATCACTAACTTAAATCTAACAATTATATGGTAAGAAAGCGAGTTGCAGGAAGCCTTCACGACTGGCAAACAGATATCCGTAGTGATATAAGTGCTTAGTGTACTGTTGGTAACGAACCGGACGCGGTAGTCAACACGGTGGTCGCGGGTTCAACACCCAGGGCACCTCTATGAATTTTTGCAGTCATGTGTGTATTGGTTTAATTACCATCGCACTTGGTAAGTGCATGGCGCCTCGCATTAGGCCATCATAATCCCTCGCAATCGAACTCTCGGTTGTGGATAAGTCCCAGAATTAGCGGTGGAAGATTATGGGCTAATACAGTGCCGTACAAACAGATCTACTGAAGACACGCAAGAAACAAATCCTAGAATAGTCTAAGTTTATATTTAGGATCAAATTTGAGTAATATAACTCTATTCTGATCTGATTAAAAGGCTATATTAGTATTAAAAAGCAAGTAAAACCGCATGCTGTACTACGTCAATTTGAAAACGCGATCTTTATCCGCGACGGCCTTTTATTGAAGCCCATCTGAAACCGGATTTAATCCGGATAAAGTCTGCGAAATATATCCATCCCCCTATCTGTCTATCCAGATTTCAGTGATCCCGCCTTATCTCGGATTTGGAGAAATATCTTTGTATTGCTCAATCTAGGTATTTTATTTCTATGCCCTGATCTAGCAAGTTACGGCTTGGTACCGAGAGATTTTTTTATTGCGATGAATTCGCCTGATGGTAAGCGATACGACCGCTCGTGGATAGTAGCAAAACCAGACAACTAACAACACCATGAATTACAAAGCAATGCTTGGCATTCCACTGCGCTCCTGAGATACAAGATGTTAAGTATCAATATGTCCATTACTCTAGCTACAATGTGTTTCAAACCGGAACAACAGTGGTAGGGGCTTAGAATACGACGGACGGAATTCGGGGGACGATGGTCACCACCTGGCCAGAAATGAATATTCCACCACAAGCAAAATAAGAAGAAAGAAGAGTAGATAAATATTCCATGAAAATTAGGACTGATATGAACATTCACCCCATGTCGATATATTTTTATAGTTAAAGAATAGCAATATTATAGGTAATTTACTGCACATTCGCAACAACTTATCCTGGTCATGGCAGTCGTATATCAATGCCATTTTTATTTAGTCGTCATGATGCACTTAAGATGTAGTAAGCAGTTACATACTTGTATATAACATACACAAACGTAACGTCTATATCTCATAGAAGTAGGCAGAGACAATGGATCTCTACTTTGCTCGATCCTGACTTACTTTCGCTTTATCTACTTTCATCAATCTCTTCATGCCTTTTCGTCGGTTTAGGATACTTTTGACCCGACCCTTGCCTAGGGTGCCATTGATCTGGTTGAGGTAGGTCCGATGCGGTCGACCAATACATCAACTACAAGTCCACTGCTGTACTCAGGCCACCCCCAAAGTCTTCCACATGACTTGCAAATAGTCTGCAATATATTTAGATTTACGATACAGGAATCTCGTCTAATCGAAAATCAGGAGTCTCGCCCCCTGTCACATCGTGGGACGGAAGACACAAGGCGAAACGTGGGTGTCCCCACCAGGACTCCCACTACCGCACCTCTGCTTTCCCCCTCTGGGAAAAACAGCGTGAGTTTATGTATGTATTTTTATATTTTTTTCAGTACCATGTCAGACAATCGAACGCATAAGAGGTTAATTAAATTATATTACCACCTGTTTTAAATGAAGGTACACAGATATTAACGGATATTATTGTATTCTACACAATTACCGAGTTTGGGTACTTATATATACATACATAAACTCACGCCTTCTTCCGAGAAGGGGTAGGTAGAGGCGCCACCAGGACAACCACATTTCGCCTTGTATGTTCCGTCCCATGATGTGATAGGGGGCGAGCCTATCGCCACATCGGGTACTTATACACCTGAAATTTATATTTATAAACGTACCTCACATACAGAAGTATTTGGTATGCCTACAGATAATTACTGAATTCAGGTATTTGTGCAGGCCAATTTAATTCACATTCGTTGCTCTGTTTTGAGTGGTTAGTTCTCTAATCTAAGCGCTGCTTCGTACATTACAGACTTAAATGTACGTAATCCAGACGCTTAAAAGGTTATTTCTGTTCAAATAAAATGGACATACGCCATTGGTTTAATTTAAAGTGCATTACATACTGGCATTTTGTTTCTACGACTTAGGTTTTCAAAGAAATTAGGTTTTGGTGTAGTTAATAATGCGTTAGCATTGTTGAGCCGAATTGGATGCCAGTTTAAGGCCTGGGACCGCTGCAAGGCTTAATAAGCGCGGAAGACATTAATAACAGTGAAAATACATGCTGAACATCCGACAAGAAATAGTTAAGGCTCTTAGAAAAATGAGACATGAAGAAAGAAAAAGCATTCCGTGAAACAGGCACTAAAAAGCGAATAAGCGTCTTATATAATGGTAACTTATAACGGTTGCCTACAAAGACCTGCGACAAGTAGAGCTTAGAGAAAATAGCAGAAGAAAAAATGTGAAAGGCAAAAAAAAAGAAGGAGTTAAGATTATCAGGGTTGACGGGAGTACTTTTTATATATTTTATGATAATGCGAGGACAAAAATTTATGTACCTGTAAGTGCTGTTCAGATAATTGATTATGTTCAAACGCCTCACGCAATTGCGATCAATATAGAAGACGTAAAGATAAATAAATCATCCAACATTATTCCCAACATTTTGCCTTTCGAACCGCCATCCGTGTGTCTCGATGTAAATTTATCCCCTCGCAGCGAGACAGACAGATCTATTGTAACATCGGCTGCGATCCGTAGTACATTCCTCGAAAACTACGGTTGCAGAACACAGGCTCGTTGTTTTTCTCCTGCCGGCCATCCGTCTTCCTTTATTGTCTAAGCATGAACTCCCAGTGTATTGGTTATCACTTAGATAACATTGCGATGACAGAGAAATTTATGAAAAATGTGATGGAGGTAATGTTCAAAATGAAAGAATATTATCGAGGAGTGACCGGCTTAGAATTTAACGATGTTGGTAGCGATTTTGACGCAGGAAGGAACTAACTGTAAAATGGGAGAGCGCGATTCGAATCTGCAGTAAAACAAATATTTGTGTGACCTACAAATATTCTGATATGGCAGTAGTAAGAACAAAAGTAATAATTTTAAAGCCCCACTATGTTTACCTATGAGATAGGACTACTATAGAAATAAACAGGCTTGACCAGGGTGACACAACTATCTCACAGAAAACTAACGCGAGGCGATGGCTTTGTTATGTTCCTTTCTAGTGAGTGAAATTGTCGCAGGTCCAATAACTCTTTCCGCCTCTCGTTCTTTTTTTCCCTTTATCGTTTCGAAAGAACAGCATCGCACATACGTAATCATACATTACCATCCTATAAGGCGTTTGTTTGACTGTCCATCCAATAAAAAAATAATCGTTGTATTGGGGGTAAGATTAAACTTAGAACATCTATCACCTGGGCAAGGCGGGTGATAAGAACCGGCCAAGATTATCCGAGACACAGTTAAACTTGGCACTTGGCAGAAACTATCGCATCCGGTACATCATGTTGTTTCAAACTTCAATACAACGCTGGACCGGAGGAAATTCTATAAGTGCACGGGTCCGTTGTCGCGCGGGATTACCCGGTGATTAATATTAATTTTACTATCCTATACTGTCCCACTGCAGGGCATAGGCGTCCCTTCCCTTCTTCCACTCCTCCCTATCCAAAAAAAGATATATAAAAATATTTATAATGTATTACTGCTGTATTTTTAAAATAGCAAAACAATGTAGCTACTGTAGTAAATGTATATCGGTGATTTTATATTATTAAAGTGCAGTGTAATCTCAACCTTCTTTCATTTAATACCTCATGTGGGCTGCGACCAGTATATTATAATGTATGTATGTTTGTGCAGTGCTACTTAAATAAAGAAGCCACTGGGGAGAGATACTTAGCTCTCGCTTGTAGGTAATATTATGCCTGGATGTGCAAGCTTAGATGTGAAGTGTGGAGTAGTTCAGAAGGAAAGTTTATACGCATTATGTTTATTATATATCATAAGGTTTTGTTGCGGAGTGGCGTAAAAGAGCATCTGCACCCGAAGCTGGGTCAAGCCGCTATTCTATTAACATATAGTAAATAACTTAAATCTAAACATACAATAAACTAGCTTCTGCCCGCAAACTTCGTCTGCGTGATTAACCTTATTTGATGATGGGACTGGAGTGCATGCCTTGAGTGAGAATGAGACGGGACGGGATAGAAAATTCCAAATAAAGTTATTTACACAGACGAAGTTTGCGGGCGGAAGTTAGTAAACAATATAATCGAACGGTAATGGAAACAGTGTGCGCGTCAGCCCGGCATTGTGACTATACTATGTAGCTGTGTAGGGGTTCAGTAGTGAAACTAGTTTACGCTCCAACGTGATACCGGATGCCGGCATAAAACTGATTACAACCGCCTTGTTGAAGCCACCACTTTTGTTGCTAGATTGATTGGAAACTCTTGATATTATACAATTTGATACTATTAACTCCGAAAGTTTTGTCAAGAATAGGCTATTGAATCGATGTTAAATATTTATAGCTATGTATTACTTATCCTTTAAATTAAAATCAAAAGAATGTAATACATAAGCCGAGGCGATAAGGACTTTTATAAAGTAAGTGTAAGCGAATATTAAAGAGAATAAAATAGTGGGAATTAATACTTACTTAAGGCCAGGTGTATTGCAGAAACATTGCAAACGCATTTAAAGTCTTAAAACGATTTCTGCTAAAACAAAGTATTTTGTAAAGTGAGCTGAGTAAACAAATACTATCACCACATCAAAATCGTGAAAGAGTGGGCGCAAAAATTCCTCCGCAGAACTCTTTGTTTTAATTGCCACTTTTTGGAGTGCATGCTGGCTTGTTTTTGACGAACCGGATGCAAGCTACAAGACAGTAGTCGGAGTTTCGATTCCCAGGACACGATAAATCGAAGTTTTGCTTGTGTATAATATATGCAATATAAGTATAAATAACCCGCACTAGGCCAGCGTGGTGGACTATATGGCTTAACCCCTCTCAATCGTACTCTCGATTTGATAGGAGGCCCGTGCACTGTAGTGGGATTTATATGGGCTGATACAGATACAGATCTTATATAGTTATGTTAATGGAAGGAAAATATCGTGACGAAACATAGCATACTATACACGCGTATGAGCTGAATTTTTTTTGGCTGTTTCACTTTCATATTTCTTATACAACAAGCAATAGAATAATAAATTCTTAACATCCCCCTCCGGTCATTAACCTCGTTTACATAGTTCATAAGATTAAGTAGTACAACTACAAAATTCTGTAAGCATCATGAATTTAATTCCCAAAATAAAGTGTAAAACCGCGTCGCGCCTTTGGGAGCCACGCGAGGAATGTAAATTGTTCGCCCAATATATATAGATATGGTGCATTTGTCTGTCTGTCCGCTTTATTAGTGTATGCTAGATTTACGAGTGCTGTGTAAACAAGTTATTTTAGTTTGTGTTTTGTTTAAGGCGACGTGCACGCGATCTTGTATACTTAAAATAATATTTGTGAGGTTAAATTCTCGTTAGCTGAGGAATTTCTATCCTTTTGGAGTACAGTGTATATTGCCTGTTAACTCTTCTTAGGTGTAATGGATTTAATAGATTTTTTTTCGATTTTACAGATTTTATTTTGCACCAATTAAATAATCACGAAATCAATGATGAAGAAAAAGAATCGTCCAAAAAATGGAATGTATCAAAACCATGCAATACAATTCGATGTAAAGGCAGTCTCAGGAAGGCTAACATAATTACAGACGCAATTACCACACATCACTTGGTCAAATAATTCGTACCGAACAATAGAGAAGTAGCTGCAGCAGACATCGCAAAGAAAATATTATTTGCGCGCATATCAGTCACACTGGAAAGCAACGAAGCGAGAGGAAAGATTATGTGACTACGTATGAGTAACGGAGATAGAAACAAAAATTGTGGTTCGATACCAAACATTTTTGTAGGAACATTTAAATGCCGAGCACCAAATCTCGGCGAATTTCCTAGAAATACTATCCTGTCATTAACCCGCAACGCTGTAAATGTAAATATTTGAACTTTTTCCACTCGACTGATAATTTGCAGAGTTCGACGCCTTAAGTTTCATTAATTTTACGACGCATTTGCCAGTTCTATCTGAGTTAATAAGATTTTTGTCTTAATCCGATTTCTAATGCTTTATTACTTTATTTTCCAAATCGAATGCCTAAAAGGGTCAATAATAAAGTCCAGACGACTGTAGATTAATGTCTGTCGATATAATTCGATTCTTTTACGATCATTACTTTGCAAAATTTTATAGCTAAAGTTTTTATACGTTGAACATCGGGTATGTAGACTGTGAGATGTATAGCTTTCACAAGGTTTACTGCATAATTATCCTCCATTTTTAAAGATCTTCTTCAGTCACCGGAGGTCTATTGCTGAACATAGGCCTTACCCAACGATTTTCACAGCGACCTGTTAGCTGTTGGAAGCGCCTGCATCGAGCGACTTTCAAAACTTTTTGGCCCCAACGACCATCATTGCAGTTTTATATAAAATATTAGTATGTCTGCAGGGTGTATTAATTATGTGTACATTGAAACTGCTTAAAAATATTTAACTATACTGAATTATTTTATTTACAGTTAGTATAATGGTGTCAACTTTCAAGTATGCCAACATCGCAACATAATTGTATCGATTAATGAGATATAATTATCTCCCTACAGTGCTTACGTCTGGTGTAAGCATTGCCATCGGATAACAAAATTGCTATTCAAAAACTAAATAATTATTATTTAACAAGGATCAGTGGTTATGTAAATATTTAGTAATATTTACGCGCATTTAAATATCGCCTGCCCATCGAACCGCTAGCGGCCCAAACTCGCCAAGTATTCTCATTGGAATGGTATAATTACTTCGAAATATATTGCCAAGTTGAACTCAGTCTGGCCTCTTAAATCATTTTATCAATGGGGTGGACAGTGCCGTTTGATTTACAGTTTTCAGATGCAAAACGCACTCTGATTTCTTTTTGGTGTCAAATCTTCCGCAGCTAAAGTGGTGAATTAATTTTATAATTGTAAGTTACTAATTAGGTACGTGACTAAAATTCAATTTATAAGATGTACCACGGTCTCTCAGTTTTGCTTTCATCCTGGTACAACTAAGTTGCTTCCTACAGTGTATTGCGCTGTCCTGAGGACATTATCTCTTAAAGTTTAAGTTGGCTACCATCTCCTTTAATTCGGAACGTAAGAGTATTTCCACACTGCTATTTGGTGTTACTAGTAGACAAATGGATGGTATCTAACCAGATGCCAGATGGACCATTGTATATGAGGTACCTATCTCTTGGTAAACAGTGACTATTAATGCAAGTGGAGTATATTATCATTTCAAAACGCACACAGATGCTGGTATTTAAAAAACAATAGGAAGTTGAGTAATAAGTTCTCCTGACAGATTACAAAGCGAACCAATACAATTCCTTTTTTTGACATGTAATGAAACACAGATGTACCTATACATAGAGGATTGATCGGGTCGAGTAGAACAGTAAGGTTGTTGACGATGTGTGCCGGTGTTATTCAGCGGCTGGCCATCAATCAGTGTCGAGAGATCTTTCTAGCGGGTTTAGTGTCGGCTGGCAGGTACCCCGTCAAACTGACACTTTATTACTAACATATATTGTACTTGGGCTTTTATGGAACATATGTTTTCAATCCTGATTGGCATTTTACAGTTAAGTAAGTATATTCGATTGTTTATATTCCTCGCTCTTATTATAAGTAATCGATCGTAAAGAAACGTCACTGGTTAAAGCCCCGACACTCTGCAGCTAGCCCAATCAAGTTATATTCCTATTATTACATTCATATATTTTTAATTCCAATGAAAATAAAAACGTAAATATTTCTCATGAAACAAATGTCTATTTTTAACTTAAATAGCATTTTAGAGTAGAGCTTATCTTTCTAGCTGACGCGTATTTTCCCGCCAACCGCGCCGCCATCTTTGTTCCGCCATGTTTGCGCGCCATATTTATCCAGTGTAGATGATTATTGTGTTTCGATCATTGAGTGCCGTGAGGTCGGAATAATTAATTTTTACACACGGTCGTCAACTGGTAATTGGCTATTTAAATGCGATACAGAGATGAAAATTAAAAGGCACTCTTCCCGTGTTTTGCGAGTCAATACCCGTGGATGTTTCGGTCAGTTTGTATTGAAATTCGGTTATAAGCCCGGTTGAAATGCAATGTTTCGTTGAAATGTTTCGTTGTTTCGTATTATAGGGCTCACATTAATACAGATGGAATAATTACTGCGGGTTTGGTCAGGAAATCTGAAATTATCTGCCGCGAAAATAATCAGTAATTTGTAGAATAGTAATGAGTTAGTAGTCAATAACCACAGACTATAACGGTGAAGGAAAAAATTGTGAGAAAACCTGCATAACATAGCGATTTGTCAAAATTTATATAGTATGTAAAGTCCGCCAACCCGCACTAGGCCAGCGTGGTGGACTATATGGCCTAACCCCTGAATCGCAGTCGATTGTAGAGGAGACTCGTGCCCAGCAGTGAGGCGTATATGGGCTGATACAGTACAGACTAGATTTTGGTATAACTTAGGTTAGTGGTTTGATAAGGAGTGGTGCAGCGGCTTAGAATAATTATGTTTATTTATTAGAGGTGTGAGATGTGAGATGTGTGATATTTGTGCGGATAAATATTATGCACTAACTTGTATGTCTCTGAATAGTTGTGTATATTCAAATATTTGTATATTAAGTTCACCTAAAGTGCACAAGTTATCCTACTACTGTTCAATCATTTGTTTTATAATTCATCGGATTTTTCAAATTAAAACTCAAATTAAAATGATTATCGACAATAATATAAATATAAATTGGTCGATAATTCAATAATAAATGCGGACATTACTCCACGTCACAATAAGTATAAATGAAAGGCATAAAATACTGCGACGCATCTGTATTGCGTGTCAATTAATCTATGCCAGCATGCGCGGGCGCACGTTGTCTCCATCTAATTTATACCCACCACTCACTACAAGTTTATTCGTCTTTGTCTCCCGTTCGACTTTATTGGAACTAATTTTTAATGGGGTTATTTATATCGCAGCCCTGGGACGCGTTAAGATTGCTCCTTTTTGTTTAAATCAAAGACTTTAAAAGTTTCCAAGTTTGGTTTAATTGGTGATTTCGCTTTTTGTTTGTTATGTTTGGATTTGGAGAAATAGGTCAGATTTGTTGCAGTTGACTCTTTATTTAAATAAAATTATAATTCTTTTCGAATTATACACTTAAATAGTTGCCTCACAGCTAGGTCTTCTTTGTTACTAAAATGACTTACGCCCAAATACCCTAACGCCACCCAAATATTATGTTGCATCTAACTAAGAAAGTCCCGCTTAAATGTACTGGTTAAGTGGGACGTGGGTAGTTAAGTGCAACTTAATATGTAAATAACGTTTGAGTATTCGGGCGTTAAAAATGAATCCACCACGCTGGTCTAGTGATTGGTAGATTTTTGTTCTTTAACGATTCTTGCAGAGAACTCTCAAGTGATATCTTTTCGATTTTGTACATTTTTTATTGCAACAACCAAAAAATATGGATATATAAATAGCTTGAAGAATCAACGGCGCTTGTCTGATGATTAATATGAGCTGACCTTCGAGTAGTATGATATTTAAAAAATAACAAAAAATATATTTCATTATTCAAAAAGGGTCAGGTCAGAAGTATCCTGAACCGAAATGCATGAAGGGTTGAACATAAAGACGAAGGAAAAGATTATATAATGGTTTCTTAGATTTACGTGAATGTTACACAATGAAATAAAACTATTTTTTACGGATTTTAAAGTCGGACCCCCGTGACCACGAAAGCTGTAAAGCAATCGAAACGTCGCGTCGGGAAGTTAAAATATGTAAAAATTAAACCAACTCGCGATAAAATCCGTAAAAATTTGTTTTATTTCAATGAAAAATTTATAGTCGCTACCTACCCCTACTAAATATAGACGTGACATTATGTAAACTCCTTAAATATTTTTCTCAAAATAAATCATAAAATGATAATTCTAAATTTATAATTCATACCGCGCATTAAAGTAGAGTGGAAAGCAGATTGGATGCATTTTAATTAAGACTCGATTCATCCGCGTTGTGACAAAAAAAGAAAATATTAGTGCAAATAAAACCTAATGAATAGGTACACAGTCCTTTGCTTAGTATAGTACGATGGAAAACGCACAACGCAACGTGATGTGGGTACATGATATACACAACATCTGAAGGCACTTTCTTATTGCCATTCTTAGATAGCCTAGATTATAAGTCACCCTATAGTCAAAGTCCTAATTTTACGCTAAGATATAAATCTTGAGTCGTACGAATCAGAATTCACGAGTCAGGAATTTGTGCCCGATGTGGCGATAGGCTCGCCCCCTATCACATCGTGGGACGGAACATACAAGGCGAAACGAGGGTGTCCTGGCAGCACCTCTGACTACTCCTTCTGGGAAAAAGGCGTGAGTTTATGTATGTATATGCATGTCACATTCAGACTCGAAAGAAATATTTGTTTCCGTAAAATCATTTATCTCGGTACAGGGTTCGTATTTCGTGCCTGGATTTCTAGCCGGTTCTCAAGCGGATGTTAGTCCACTACCCTGGGCTGGTGTGGGTAAACTTACTCTCACATATATAAATATGGGTTTTCTTTCTCCTTTCATTTTTTGCTGGCACAACTAAGTTAACTCTTATAGTTAACGCTGATGAAAATTGCAGACCGCAGCGCAATCCAGATCATACGACACATCATTACAGCCTCCCTAGCGTAGTTGGTTAGAAGCCGCGCCGCTGTGAACCACGGCCCACGGGTACGATCCTCGCACCTAGACAAATGTTTTTAATATGCTATAATACCTGCAACTTAGCGTGGGGTCAGAAGTATGTGACTGTTCGGTATATTTATAAGACAAGCTTGGCATAGCATGTACCCAATCTGCCTTGTTTTTAATCTGAATAAAACACGGTATATAAATTAGTGGAAGCAGATATAAGTACGTGAGCGCCACGTGCGTAACGAATGAAGACTTTCCTGTCAATTATAATGACAATTTAATTTTCGTTTGGGAGACACGTCGTGCGTCAACCGTCATGCACGTCAAGTACTTGCCAAAGATCACGAAATATGTTAAATTAAGCAGATACGACAATATTTTTTGCATCATGACTTATACACTCCTGTATCTGTATCTTTATCAGCCCATATACGTCCTGCTGAAGGAGAAATGCGTATTCTACATTCGCGAGTACAATTGAGAGGGGTTTATTAAAGTGTTAGCTCACGTCTATATCACGAATGTGGGTAGACATTGGTGATATTAAGGATACTTACTAACTGTCTGCCGAAGAAGCAGTCGAGTAGGACAGTTTAATAATGTCGAAAGACAGAAGATTATTATCTGTCGGCAGCACTCATGTTGGATGGTATCGTATTTACAATCAGGAGCTGTGCAGGTACTTTGTCGAACCAGGAAAAAAATGGTAAAAACTGAAATTATAGTATTCGTATTCGTCCAAATATCATTATTAAAAAAACTGTCACGATGGGACCCATTATACGATGCAAATAGTAATACAATATATGGATGTATATTACAATGGGCATCTTATTGCGCAATGAGCCGGAGTAAATCCAGTTTCGACCTGCCCGGCGCGGCGTAATCAATCAGTGTGAGATAATCATTTTTCGACGATACGTTATTCGTATATAATATAGTGCTGTCTATTTCGTTCTAAATTAAAATAAGCAAAGTAATCTCTTCTTTCCTCCATTTATAAAGTTATACCAACAATCAGCTTCATTTAAATGTCGGTTCTGCATATTTATTCTACCATCACCAATACACGTGTGCGAGACATTTGTAGGAGTACTTTCATTTGCTGCCAACCCTTAATATTCCCCATTCAAATTTCAACTCTACCTCTTAAAGTTAAGGTCAGATTTCCAATGTTTAGACAAGCACAGGCTTTAATACATTGTGGCATTTAGTATGAGGCGTTAATTAAGAAACAAGAGTTAGTAGGGCCGCCTCTGAGGTTTTCAGTACGTTTTACATCCATGCATTTGAAATGGTGATGTTGAATTAAAGTGGATTATGAATTTACGATTCTTCCATTTTCTACGATTTCAAGTCCAAAGAATATATTTTTCCTATAAACAATTCTATAAATTAAACACATTTCTTTACACTAATGTACTCGTTGTACATGGGGCGCTTACGATCCATCAAGCAGCACAGACTTGGCTCGACGTTGATGTATCAACTTAATCATACTTGATCCACACTTATTAATATCCAATTATATTCGAGAGCTTCATGTGTTGTTTATTTTTCGCACAAATTTATTTACGTACGCACATAATATTTACATGGGTATTACTCATAATAAGTAGGACAGCTTCGAGATAAACTAATAAACGCTGGTTTAATATCGTCAAGATAGATATCGGTAAAGTCGCGATGCAGCTTGGTTTACCCGACTTTAGAATCGATTTTGCGACATCACGTTTCATAGCCCATATATACGCTACCATCAAAGCCAAAGAAGCGATTAATCAAAATAAATGATCGCTATACTCAAAATAGGAAGGAATAATTGTTATTCCACAAAAGCGCACTTCTATCTTATAATAATTCGTCAGTTTCTGAGGATTTTCCTGGAACTGCAGCACAAATTCAACGTAATATAATATTCAAATGTGAAGTATATTCAATTCGGAGATTAGAGACGTCCATTATCACTGGAATACGCTAATGGGCTCAATTAAGGTGCGTTCTCGTCTAATTTATACACCACCTCTGGAAACCTAGTCAATGACAAATCTGCGGATTTTGGTACAAGTGAATTACGAAAATATTATATTACTAAAATTATATTGTAGTATTTTAATAAAAGCTCTTAATTTTGTATTTGGAATGAACACATTTAATTCTGGTAAAGTTTAAAAAAGGAGTTATGATATTTAAACCATTACTAGAGTAAGTTATATGGATTCAAATCCATGAATAACTAGATAAAAATATCCGTAGCGCAGTTGGTTAAAGTACTGGCTGAGATTTTTTTTATAAATATTATGCTGTTGCTGTTTGTGTGACCGAAAAGTCTTGCGTACTCTCTGCGATAGAAAACTTAATCCAAAAATTTGATTGGGAAGATGTGTTTGGTCTGTGTCCGAAAAATTGAAAATGTTCACATTATATGCTTAAAGAAATTATCATAAAACAGTTCTATAAACATCTACTTTAACCTTCGAAAGTCATTTATGTCTAAGATTATATAACACCAATTACTAGATATCTTGGATCGAGTTAGCAACACTGTTATTTTGATTTCGTTGCTTATTTATCTTAATAAATATTATGTACTTAAACACACATCAATCAATTTTAAACTAAATTTACTTAGCACATGGCGCATCGCGCAGATAAACGAGTTAAGTAATTATAAATTTTACTTCGCTACGCTGAGGAGGCTCAAAATTCTAAAGCTTACTCGATTTCGATCATAATTGTGATATTATCTAATTGTCTTTAGGCATTACTAAAATGGTTTTCTAATGATATATGAGATGAGAAAGCTATAGCAAAGCATTTGATAGTAAGTACCGTTAAAGTATCAAGAACAAGATAGCCGATATAATTTTGCTGGTTTGTTCAAAACCACATATACACAGGCTGGAAACACGACCCATATGTTTGCGTCACTAAGTAGGGTTTTCCACCGTATTTTACATAGGTCGTTACATAACCGTATATAAATGTCCTAACACCAGAAGTCTTTGGAAATTTGGCTCACCGGGCGATACATTAGTAAATTTAACCCTATAACTTCAATAGGAAATTATCAATAATTCTTGAGATGTTACTTATCACATGGCAGTGGTCACATTTCGTTTGAAGCTTTTCAACATATTTTGAGTGCGTTAAATATAAGTAAGCGGCTCTTCCCATGACTTGAACCATTTCCCTCACCGAGTACAAATCCGTGTCTGATAAAACAATTTGTGAATGGTTCCTCCTTGCAAATGGATGTCACCACGATTAGACAATTACATCGGATTGTAATTTAAACTGTACATCTTATATCCATACATTTGTACCAGGAGTTTGAGTGTTAGATTATTTCATGTTGTTGATGATCTCGTGGTTATGTGGTTTGGGAAACGTGAGGTTTAGATGTCGATTTCCAGGTCGGGCACTTTGTATGAGTTCTGAGTCGGTTATCACCAGGACCGTATTTATGCCTGGCTTGATGATAGGCTTGCGCTTTATATTCGGTGACACAAGCGTCAGCTTAAATAATAAATATATTAATACACCCAACAGTCACACACATAGTCCTGACCCCAGATTAAGAACAATAATTAAGGCGTGGGTATCAGGAACTACGAGAGACTTTTCGATCTAACAGCACCCAGAGTCGAGACAAATACCTTTGAATCACACAAATATTTGTTACGGTGTGGGGATCGAACCCGCAGCCTCACGTATTACAACCGACGTCTAACCAACTGCGCCACGGATGTTGTGATAATATGTATCTGATTTTTGTTTTATTTTTGCCTTAAAGTGTTATCTATTATTGCGAAAAGTAATGATTAATCGTATATTTGAAACTGTTTTATTATTTCACTTCGTTTCATTCTTTTCCTATAAGAGCTTTTCTAGTAATAGAAAATATATTTCATTTAGCTTGTTGGGAATTAATTAATAAATAAATACACCCAACAGTCACATACATAGTCCTGACCCCATACTAAGATCAAGTCTTGTGTCGTGGGTATCAGAAACTACGAGAGACTTTTCGGTCTTACAAACACCCAGACCCGAAACAAATACTTATGGTTCACACAAACATTTGTCTCGGTGCGGGGATCGAACCCGCGGCCTCGCGTTTCACAGCAGCGTCTAACCAACCGCGCTACGGAGGCTGTCTAAACTATTACTATATGCCAAAAACACCCATGCCAAGAAGCAACTGTTCAAAATCAAGTCAAACCAAAAAACCCTCTTTATTAAACTGACACTCAAAAATCCTGCAAGCTTTACAATATAATAGTACAAAAATGTAACAAACGGTAATTGAGCATAATTAATACATCGTGCATCCGACAGACTGAATGGCCTCGGCTGAGGTGACGAGGGTGCCGTCACTCAGGCCGGGGGAAATGAATGAGCAAGTCTTCTGAATATGACTTGTTTTCACATTAGGGCTTGCCTACTAAAACTACCATGACCGAATTATAAAGGTTTTCAAAAAATAAATATAGGAAATTCTTGCCTGATTTATATGACGTAGGAGATGTTTAAGAAATTTGATGTTTTAAGTACTTCATAGCAGCGATCGAAGCTAAAATAAATAATATTTTGGTTGTTTGTTTGTCTGTGCATTACGGTAAAACTACTGCATGGAATTTAATGCGGTTTACATATTTGTATTGCTTAAGGTGTAACTTCAAATCTAGTACATGTTTTGTACCTTCTTCTTCTTCTTCGAGTGCCTCTTCAGTGCTGAAGGTTGGCCGTCAGCTTCTTGTATTTTTCCTTCTCCTTAGCCAGGTGGAATAGTTGTTCAACGGTGCTGATACCGGTCCACTCCCGGATGTTTCGCACCTACGCTTCCTATAAGCTGATTAATTTATATACTGAATTTCTATTAAACTGGGTGAGTACAGGAATCTTAAAACCTTAATTTACTTTATTGTGAAACCAATTTAGGCATTATCAAATTATGGTTATGATTAAAAGACATTTTAATAAAGTAAACTACAGAAATGCCCACTTACAAGGTGGACGGGAGACCTGGTTAAGGTTGCTGGAAGTCGCTGAATGCAAACCACTTCCAACAAGTCGATGTGGAGAACCTTGGACTTTCTGTAGCTGAAGGGAGAGGGAGAGAGAGAAAGAGAAAGAGAGAAACTACAGAGAAAGACATCCTGATTTTTTTTGTCATTGAAACTAGCAATCTAGGCCATCGTTTACTTTTTTTGATCCCAACAGAATACTATAAGATAATTAGCTGCAATCCATTAAAGAACTGAGGCAAAAAAAAAAATTGATAGCGCAAATTAATCCCTAGATAATAATATTGTCAGGATAAATGAATATTTTATAAAACGTCTACAAAGGCGATACAAAAGAACAGCTTAATGCTTTTGCTCATTTTATATTGGAAACCCTATTTGAGAATATAAAGTATTAATATATTAATTCTATAGTAATGTATGTACGGATGTGTGTAGCTTGGGGTGATATGACGGACTTTCTAACATCATGTACGGTGATAGCTACCCGGACGGATACAAATATCATTTTTAGATTAAACTTGATGATATTGGAACCATTCCGAATGGTAGGTTAGATCGAATGGTTATGTTGATACAGCAAGTGTAAATAATAACACGATATAAGCACCCAATAGTCTATTCGCACGGAATCCATTTCCGGCTTGGTCTGTTATATTTTGTATACACACTGTAGTGTAATTCGGGTCCGTTTTATATTGAAAACTCTGTCGTTAAATAGAGTACACAATATAATGCATGCCTGACTTAATAATTTAAGCATACTGGAAAGTGGAAACTACCTTTTTTATTGCGATGAATGGCGAAACCAACATGCCATTCGCCTGATGGTAAGCGATACGAACGCTCATGGACAGTAGAAAACGCAACAACACCAAGAATTACAAATGCCACGCAGCATTCCATAACTGAATATACTTATGAAGGTTAATCTGTGCTTACTTACTTTCGACCACTGTATGATTTAGCCGACTGTTTCACAGAAAACCCAAGGGGCTGCTGTAGTATTTCGATCGGCGATGAGATTGCTGACGGACAGTATTCCTTTCTTCCTCCCGTTTTTCCTTTCCCCTCCCATTTAAAGAGGCCCACAACACATGTACGGCTAAAGTGTCGTGACCATGAGCTGTCAAAATCATTTTTGATCCAGTTAACAATTTTCTTCGTTGCCCGACTTAAGCAGAAAACCCTACAAATATGTGACTTCTTTTTTGAACAGAAGTGTAAAAACCATTGTATTGTTCGCTTCAGTGTGCAGTGCCGCCGGACGGTGCCAGAACTTTCGCATTCAAAGAGTTTGAACGAGTGAGCCGCTGATTTCTGGAAGTGTTTTTAAATTGCTTTCCACAACTTGAGCGTTTTGTAGCTATTTTCCATTCGGCGCTTTTATAAGTTTATCTGAGCTGTTGGATAATGACTATTCAAATTGTTCAGACTATTAAATTGTTACCTAGTTTTGGTTGGAACAAAGAGAGCTCATTTATGCAAGAATTTACGTAGTTTCAAGTTTTCGAATAAGGTGCGAGACGTTATTGTGAAGTAACGTTTTGCCTGGTTTTTAATTGTTGTGTTGTAATGTAATCTTTACTAATATTTTTAATGTGGATGTAAGTACTGAACCGATTATCATGAATTATTGATTAAACGTTGTCAGATGTAGATAAAAAAAATTAGGGCACCTTTCATGTACAAAAAATAGATAATGTTATACAAACAATCCAAAAGCAAATAACATTTTAACGTTCCTTTTATCTAGAACCTAGGTCGGTGTAAACATTACACTCGCAGTTTTATTTTTATTGCGTTTGCAAACTTTGTTTTCGCAAATCGTGAAACTTGTTTAGCAAAACTCTAATGTTTTTATTGTGCAGGAAAAAATGTAGAATAACATACTACGGGAGCGAGTACTTTCGAGCTTGGGGTAGTCGCAGTTCCCACATCAACTAGATGTCTTTTTGCCTTTGAAATTGTGCATTTTATTTTATTACCGAATTTTCACGTAGCTTTTGGTTTAAATGAATGCGTAGTTAAACGTAATGTATAGCGCAATGAATGATGAAACTGAGTTTTGAGTAAAAATGGGTGTATTTTTGTAAAACAGGGGTAGTTTTGCTGCAGAAGCATTGATTACATCCATAATCAAATGCTTGATCATACAAAAGCATCATTTGAGATGCCACTTGTATTCCCACCCAATTTTAATCAAGTTTATTTCGGTAGACATGATCGGGGCGGCATGTCCATAAAAACAATAAACTGTAGTCTCGAGCAGCTCATATAAGATTTTTAAGACTGCCTTGCTATGATCTACGGTAGTAAATGACCCAAGATGCTGCAGAAAACAGACGTGAAGTAACAGCTTAGCTATTCCGTACGTTCAGTGAGATAGCCTTTTCATTCATTCATCATTTTCATTGGAATGTATCAATACCGACTATTCGAATAGCATAATTACCATCAGGTGCATTCGAGTTATTCTCTTGTCCTTAAGTAAATGATATTTCCAGAGACTGACAAATTATTAATTCAATTTTAACATTTAAAATAAGCGGTACCTATCATATCTTCAAGTATTAAAAGTGTTGGTAGACGGCATTTTTTATTTATTTATTTATTTATATTTATATAAGACATAAAACAGAATACAATCAGACACAAATACAAGCATTTTATCATAATTGTTAAAAACTAGACTGCATTCCCCAGCTTATGTCCTAATCTAATAATTATAACTTATGCTTAAATAGTTCAGATTATTTTCCTTTACGCAATTTTTTTTTTACAAATAAAACTAAGACGACTCGCTTACTCTTAGTAAATATTAAGTATTGGCATTGATCACAACAACACATAGTATACATGCCATTCCGCTAACTACACTATCCCTCAGTTAAATTATGAATTGTTATTAATGTGCGGTCGTATCTCCACGGTCTTTGCCCACCCTCTACGACGCAATATTCCGCACATCTGATGTGTACTGCAACGATTAATTCGCTATGACGCTGTATATGGCTGTCGGATTGTCTGGTTCGTTTGTTTACATTTCATCAAGCGATGAGCTTCTGTCTTGGATGGAGAAATTCTCGTGTTAGACTTAAGTGCAACTTTTGATTCATATTGTTGAACCACTCAGTTTTGTAGACGTTAAGCCGTCTTATTGACTTCAGTATTTTTGAGTAACTTTTATAATTCCTGCGAAAAATGGTTTAAACGATCTCTCTCTCTCTCTCTCTCTCTCTCTCGCTCTCTCTCGCTCTCTCTCCATCTTCAGGCACAGGAAGTCCACTGCTAACATAGGCCTCCCCAAATGATTTAACATTTACCTACATAAAATACACTCTCTAAAAATTAAGTTCTGAATACATCGGCTCAAAGACAGTAGATACTTGACCACTAACATGTCTATCTTACAGTTACTATTCCCTAGCATTCTTGCTCTTGATATAAACACATGGAAACGCTTATTTAATCGAGCAGATAACTGCATTAACCTTTGTGTATTTGAAAGAAAGAAAACACATTTATTATTTGAATCTACTCGTTAAATAAATAATAAAGTTTGCAAAAGTAACGGTAAAATTGCGGAGAAATAATAACGTAAAGGCTAAAAAATAAAAACTCTGTGAAAGTGTACTGATAATATCAGTAGAAATCCAAGCTTCAATACTTGAAAAGGTCTCTCTCAAAGGCCTGACAGCCAAAGGCATGATTTCTTGAAATAAAATCTAAATCTGTACAAAGAAACTTGAATTCATTGAACTACCAAGTAAGTTTATCTTTAAAATCTCTTGAAGCAATTGAAATTAAGTTTTATGTATTACTGTTTTCAAGTGTTTCTTTAAAGCAGAATAAAGTCTGCTTTCAGCGGAGCTGGTGCATGCGGTCGATGCCGGGCTTAGATGTTAGTTAACAATAATAGCCTTAATGTTCCTCATTGAATTAACACAGTGCAGGCCAGAGTGAGCTAGGTGTTGCCGCGGTTAGATATGAGGTTTCTAGGAATATCAGGAACTTTGCATTGATTTTGGTTTAACTAAGATAGAGAGTATGAACTGCAACTGATGTTAATTGGTGTGCTGTTCAAATAGAGTGGAGTATTAACGTCCAAGAGATGATTATTTTTCTATGATTAAAATTATGATATCCAGATCGAAATCGGATGCACAATGATAGAAAAATATACATACATTATAGAAATCAAATAAATTGCCCGCTTAAAAGCTGAACTACCTTTAGAAAACAAATGTAGACGTAAGTAATTAAAACATACACCTATTCCTATATCTGACTTAACAATGAATCAGAAACTACAAAATAATTTTCGGTCCCACGAACTCCCAGTTCCGAAAGAAATATTTATGTACCTCAGAAACATTTGCCATCATGTAGGATTTGTGGCTCCTCGCATCCCTGTAACATGAACCAACCCTCCGAATACAGAAATTTCCGGTAAATTCTAGGCTTTGTTCACCTCTAGCAACCCAGCGCGGCACTAGCTCTGAGTTATAGCTGGGAGTCTGGTGGAGCCGCGCCACAGCACGTATATTTACGTCCACCATACTAATTCAATACTAATGGCTTAGCATTGACGATGTACTCTGTTTGAGAGGTATTAGCACCGAGAATTATGGCTCTTGCTTCTGATTGCACAATACAATTAAAAATGGCGTTGGATAGAATGTGAGTATGATTTAAGACTACATCAGCTATAAGATTCTTCTTCCTGGCAGAGCGGTCGTCGTCACTATTTTTTATTCCCTTACGGTGATGTAGCTCACCGTCACTCTATCACTCTATAATAATAACTATGCTGAAATCAGGTTACTCTTAAACATTTTCATAGAAATCTATTCGAAGTCCACGTGCTACCGTTAATGTGACTGAGAAGTACAAAGAAATTACTTTGGTTTATACATAATAATTCAAAAGAAAAAAGTGAAATATATTACTTTTTGTCATAATGATGATGTAAATTGCTCGACACTAAATTTACAAATTCATTAATAATTTGCATAGGTTTTATGATAAATACAGCCAAAAGTCACACACACAGTCACAATTCTTCAGGACGAAACCAACTGCTGTGTTCTGGAATCAGAAAATATACGAGGTTTTTGTTGTACCTCACCCAAATCCAAAACGAATATTTGCTGGTCTCATACACCCTTATCACTGATCGAACCCTCAGCAAATCCTTTCACAGGTTTCTCTTAACCAACTGCGCCACCGAGATTTTCAAGTAAATGATGAGTTATTAGATTGATGATCAAGTTACCATGCATGTAATATGGTTTAAGACAACCGCCTTATGTATTTACTGCATTCATTGGCTTAATATCCTTCTACACGAAGAGGGAAATGAGATTTAGGTGTCAATCGTGAAAGCTTTCCATTTGATTCTGAATAACTTATATATTTATACTTTATATATTTATGATTATGTTATGAATGTATAGTATGTTTGTGTATTTACGAGTATATAATATGTTCAATTACTATTATTAACCTTTAATTATTTATTTCTTACACTGCCCTCTCTATCTCTCCATCCTATGGTTGTCAGTAAGACATTGCTGAAGAGCGATAAGACCGCTATTTGTACTTCTTTTTTGTTGTTGTTTCTGTATTGTGTTTTTTCGTTTGTAATTATGTACGATAAACATTTAAATAAATAAATAAATAAACTTAGTAATAGTCACAGTGTATCCATCGTATTAGTTGTGATAGACTAGAGTTAGTTGGTCCAGTTACAGACCATAGGTGTCACTTGATGGTAAGTGATAACTGTCGCTCACAAACATTACAACTGTCTCTTCTTTATTCTATCTTGTTTCATCCCAACACACCTCCTTATCTTAAAGAACGCTTAAATTTTCTTAGCAATACTCACACGAGATCTCTTAGATCGTCAGAGAGTCTGACATTGGAAATCCCCAAGCATAATACAGAATTTCTTGCAAGTTCTTTCACTATAAATGCTGCTCGCTTATGGAATCAATTGCCACTGTCAATTCGTCAAGCTAAGTCCCTGCCTATTTTTAAAAGACTCGCCAAAGCACATTACTCTTCAATTTGTTAGTACGTATTTCCTATAGTTGTTTCTTTTGTCCCTCTGTATTTTCACTTTCTATTGTTTTACATTGCACTTTTTAATATTATGTATATATGTATGTAGTATATTTATTTATGTAGGTATCATATTTTTAAGTATGTATATTTACAGTATTAAAGACGTATATGTAGTATTTTATGTTTATATATTTGTTTGTATATTTAAGTATGTCAGGTACATCATTAGTTTAAGGCGCCGGGTGATAAACGGCTGAACCGGCGCCTTCGCCCAGTGGTTCGGGGGTGCAAGAATTCCGCCACGGTACCTCCTGCCTGTCGTAAGAGGCGACTTAAAGGGGCCATCGGGGTCGTTGGGCAAACTGCGGGGGCGGTGCGCCCTCACTCATAACGACCTCGAGATGTGTGATAGAGTGCATGGGTCAGACTCTGTCGTGGACGCCCACAACATCCTAAACGGGCGTCCAAACTAGTAGCAAATGTGGGGCATTCAGGCCCCCACTACGGAAGGACCAGCAACAGTTTTGCGCTGGGCGGTTACGCGGACGTATATCGGGGCGATTGTTGCCCTGGGATGTCCGGTGCCGCCCAAAATGCGTGTGAAGGTCACCGAGGGGTTTTTAGTCAGTATGCTGGCATAGGTTTTGTTAGGGTCCCAGCCCGACCACAATCCGCAATGTGACGGGTTGGAAGGCCAGAGACACTGGCATACCCCTTTCGGCCTCCCCCGGGGTACCGAAAGGGGAGCTTAATAGCTTTTCCTCTTGGACACAAAAAAAAAAAAAAAAAAAAAAAAAAAAAAAAAAAAAAAAAAGGTACATCATTAGTTTGTTTACTGTTTTTTTTTTGAATATTATATTATTATTTTATTTTCTTGGATTGTCTACCCCCGTTTCCCTACTTCCATTCACTCCAGTCCATCCAAAGGTTGTCTGGAAGATATCGCCGATAGCGATAAGACCGCCAGTTGTACTGTGCATTTAGTTTAAGTGTTTTGTTTTGTATTTTTATTTTTTTGATGTACAATAAAGTGTAAATAAATAAATAAATTACCAGCGCCTCAAAATACGATGATAAAAATTGAGAGACGATAAGGGCTGATGGGCCTCCAGCAATGTCGGTTTTCTTCGAGGTACCACATAATTCCCATAATCCTAAAATAATTAAAGTATGCCTCCATTTCAATTTCAGTAGTTTGTGTAGTAACAGAGCGAGTTTCAACGGCATTTAGTTATATCGCGAATATAATCCGAGGGGAAGTTTTTTGCTGTTTGCCTCCGCGTTGAACCAACAAAGAGTTTCCTGGACGCTCCGTACGTGAGCGTGCCCACGGCCGACAATTTTTGCTTTATTTTCGTGTAGATAGGACAATCTGCTCGTCGTGTCGGTGTGAAAATATAACTAGAACACTTTTGTATACTGGCATGTTACAATACTGGTGAATATAATAATGGACACGTAGAAATAAAATATTTATTTATTGAACTCAGCGAAATTTTCTGAGAGCGACTCACAACTGACAGTATTCTTAAAAAAACAACAAAAAGTCTAAATATTACATTGCTTTTAAAAAAATACACGAAATTGTAAGTACAAAGCTATCTAGATGTATCCACGAGGGAGGGCTATTTCTCAATGATTGACACTTATGCCGAGTTGAAACCAGAAAAACGCAGGCTACAACTATAATATGACTTATGTAGGTCACTGTGTATATTCTAAGACAAACTATAAGAGGTCTGGCGAAATCACTATGAAAGAAAAGGCAACGGAAATACATTTTTTTACATCTGATCCTTTTGGACTGATACTACCCTCGTTATTGTTGACCCACTCCAGTGGTTCTGCAGCTTTACCGAGCAAGGATCACTTCAAAAACCTATTCGTAAAATATTAAAGATGTCGCAACGATATCTATAACTTAAGCATTCGTGCTTATAGCGTAGATAAGCAAATAATTAGTCAAACGATTCTAGTAGAACAGCACGCCAAGGTCTGTCGCCTAAAATGCCATTATTTGGAAGCTAATCTCCTTTGTAGCTATTCGTGAGCGCTGCGAACATTAACAGTCGAACATAAACCTCGCCTACTGTGTGACACACGGACATCGTGTTCCTACAATAATTAAATTAATGAATTTCATAGGGACGTGTATAACGACAAATAGTGGATGAGATGGGGTGAACTGGAAGAGATTGAGATAGGCAGTTCAAGAATCTGAACTAGAGAAAAAAAATAAAATTTATGAGGTTTTTAAGTGTCTCTCAGCGGTACCTCTATGTGTATAATCTATATACAACGTGTAACAGGATTAATTCACAACCTCAGACACCCCAACTTAAAAATATTATTGGAATCATAGTGGAAGTTTGAAATTGTACTCCGAAGATTACAAAAAATATTTATTTATGAAATTAGTTATACCAAATATAGGCGCGCAACATGGTCATCTTACGAATAAAGTGCACTACTGTATAATACACACGCGCGCGGACACGCACACATGTTCACAAGGCCTATTTACACGAGTACCTACGCGACTGGCCCGAACGCCGCGCCGCGCCGGCGGAAACAGCCGACCATAAACGAAATACAAATTTCGTACGGAACTGATTACCGGGTAGGAGACTGTCCCGCCCTCACACCCGCCACTGCAACTCCTGTAAGCCAGGATCAACAGTGGCACGCATTTTAATGACACTGAGCATTGAAGCTCAGCACGTCTCCGGGAATGTCTAACACCGACCGCCCAAACCTTTTAAGATTCCGCCGCGCGCGCCATCGTTTATCGGATGATTCAAATTTCATTAAACAATAGCTGCGTCTTGCTCTGTCTAACCGTTGTTAAATATGCGGAAAAGAGAATATGGTAATTATTTATTTTGGCAGGTTATTACGTTTATTCAGGCATATCGTTGTGTGCGTTTGTTTAATGCTAGATTGTTTGCGAATTTGAAAGGACCTTTATGACTGTCGAAATAAAGTTCATATTTGTTTATTATTTGATTTATTAAAGTATTCGTTTATTACGTCATTTAGAAAGGACCTTATACTCTGGAGTTACGTTTCAATTTCGTTTGTTCGGTGCATTAAAGGAAAGGGTGCTGTTATTTACTAAGTTTTAATTAATTATTTAAAAAATATAAACCTATAGAAAAAAGTGTTGATATCGATTCAGTAGCTGATTCTGAACCTACTACTTTCGGCTTTTACATTTAATTCTGTTACTCGTTGTATATTACACCGCACGTGCCGTCAGGCACATTGTTATTATTTTGTCTTGCAAGTTTGAAAATAGAGAAACGGGGCTCAGAAGTAACATATGCGTAACTTTCGGAAGTTACCTTGGGAAACATATTCTAATAACTAGCGCTTAATATAGCGCTAATAATTACCTAAGTCACGGTAATTTCTTGTCGCGCGTGAACTGCAAAGAAAACCTGTTTGTGTTTTTTCACTGTAAGTATTCATATACTTTATTGTTCATTTCTTCCTTCAGTTCTAATCGGAAGCGGACCGAGTAAGACGTGTTTTTTACTGTGTTCATTAACCGATCAGTGCGAATTGCGATAAGGTCTATTATTTACGATTAAACATGTGTGCGTGGGTCTCCGCGCCCGGCCACCTGCGTACACAATGAGAAATCGAGAAACACCAGATGCAACGAATACAAGTATGGAGGACTTTACAACACAAGAGGACGGTACACACACTCCAGTAAATATGAATATAGATGCTCCTAGAACAAGCAATAAACGACGAAGAGAACTAGATCAAAATGAGGAATGGACTTTAGTGTCTAGATCAGGAAAGCGTTTAGCACGTAGGCAAAGAAGCGAAGTTGAGGATAAAATACAGGTCAGTGTGTCATCCAAAGAAGCGTTACCTAAACAATTCGCAATGGCAAAATTATTAGCATCCAACAATATATTGGGTATTTTAAAAATTAAATACATTAATCCATTTAAAATTCATATTGATTTGGAAAAGGAATCAACTATCGAGGAATTTGAGTTATGTAAGGAGTTTAAGGATAAAGGTTGGAATATACAGAGAACTTATGAAGTTGGAATATCATACGGAATTATTAAAAATGTTGAGCTAGACTGTACGGATGAGGATTTATTAAAAAGTATTACGTGCGAGACTAAATTACTTTCTGTAAGGCGACTAAATAGAAGAAATCAAGATGGAAACGGCTGGACAGAGAGCGAGACTATACGGCTTTGCTTCAAAGGGTCATATTTACCTCCTTACATATATATTCATGGAATTCGAGTGAAAGTTGATCCCTACACTTTCCCCGTCACACAATGTTCCAGGTGCTGGAAATTTGGACATACTAAGAAGACTTGTCCGTCTACAAAAATTAAATGCCTTAAATGCGGGCAAAAACATGAAAGTTGTGATACAACAGTGTATAAATGCATCAACTGTGGGGGTAATCACACAGCATTAAATAAAACATGTTCCGTATACCTAAAAGAAAAAAGAATAAGACAATTAATGTCGGAATTCAACTGCACCTATAGGAAAGCGACTACTATATATGTTCCACGCACAAGTGAAGCTCCGGAGTGGTCAAAAACCTTAGCACCTCAAGATTTTTCAACTCCAAATAAAATTAATGATCAAGATGTGTCACAGAGTGCGTCACTGCATTCATTAGCAGCAATGTCAGTAGCCAAAGAAAAATCTACGGAACTTCCGAAAAATCAAGAAAATACAAACATGAAAAATAGGAAAAGAAGAAAGAAGAAACACAAAACTAAAATTAACGAGAATGTGGATTTTGACTGGGAATGTTATTGTTCAGATACAGAAGGTGATTCGAATAAAATGGATGAAATTCCTGATGAAAACACGAGGCATTTTACAAAGAGGGAAAATAAAGGAAACGAATTTATTAAGCTACTGGAAAAAAATATAAATGTAATCAATGAGAGAAAAGAATCGACATCGATATTTGATTTAATTAAAAATATTTGGAAAATAGCCGCTGACCATATTACATCTTGGATTGTCAAATACATTTCAGAACTACCGTGCCTTAAATCACTTTTAACACTCCATTATGGATCATGATAAAAATCTGATTAATATTAATATTATACAATGGAATTCTCAAAGCATTAATAACAAGCTATCTTTATTTGAAAATCTATTAAATACAGAAAAAGTACACATTGCTGCTTTGGCTGAAACGTGGCTGAACAAAAGTACTGAGTTCAGAGTCACTGGATATAATATTTATCGCCAAGATCGTGAAGATGGATATGGAGGAGTAGCAATCCTAACACATACTTCGCTTAGAACTCAAATATATCCCATTCAGAGTCGCAACAGTGGAATCGAGATTATAAAAGTGAACATTGCTAACTGTAGTAATTTAGAGAAAATCATATGCATATATTGTCCGCCTTCTACGAGAACTTCTCAACAAGATTGGGACGATATTTTTTGTTTAGTAGACACTAAAACACAGACACTTTTTTTCTGTGTGGGTAGTTGTGTAGGCCAGTGAAAAAATTTTTGCTCTACAATTTTTATTGATTTTAAAAATACATACAGTTGTTTATTATTTATTTTTAATGCACTAAACTATCATTTACATTGTCTACCTGCCGGTGTTAGTGTTCTAAATCCTTGACTTTTCTCCTTCTTCTGTCACACCACTTCACCTGTTTGCACCACAACACTTGTTTGCTTCTTCACTGCACCACTACACTATGGAGTCAGGACTTAAAGCATCCATTGAAGAATTAAAGACTGAATTCCACCAGAGGATGGCAGCCTTTGAATCAGACCTCAATAAATCTTCTGGGAATGCATCTCCAACAAGCTCTACAGATTTGGCTGCTGAGTTTACTACCTTTCGAGCTTTCATCACTCAGGCTCTCAGTCTCATCCAGCAGCAAGTAGAAACTTTATCATATACCGTGGATACAATTGAAATGCAGAGGCGCCGAAAAATCATACTGTTTCACGGAGTTGCTGAAGCGGCAAATGAAGATACTTCACAGATTGTGGTGGATGTTGTGAGGCAACGCTTGGGTGTAACCGAGTTCTCTGTTGGCGATATACAACGAAGCCACAGAATGGGCCGACCAGCATCCTCTAAAAAGCCTCGCCCCATGCTTGTCAAACTA